>CM070060.1:6885000-8085000 GCA_036320875.1 Cotoneaster glaucophyllus
TGGGGTAAGAGAAAAAAAAACGAATGGAGGCGAAATGGTTGCAAAACAAGAAGATGGTGGGTCCGCTTAGAGAGGTAAAAAAGCTAAACAATTGAACCTAAACCACGTCGGCTTTGTTTCAAACAGACTTCATCTTCTTCGCGAGTCTTCAGCGCTCTGCAACTTCTTTTTCCAGATTTCGTTCTCCACATAAGCAAGTTATCTTCGCCAAGCTCTGCCCAGCTCCGCATAATCCCACCTAGATTCGTCCAGAAGCCGCCTAATAAGCTATCCGACTTTCCTTGGAAATTTAGACTAAATCCAGGCGGCACTCCACCGCCTAACGCCTAGGCCGATTTTTAGAACACTGGCAATGTGTAAGTTTTTCTTCACATAAAGTTATATCATTGGCACAAGACACTGCAATGACAATGTATCAATGGAATGTAAGTTGCTCTCTCCCATAACACGTGATTGTGTTGTGTGGCACTACTCACAAAAACAACAAACCCCCTTGTATTTGGTTTCACCCACCATAAGTTGGACTTATCCAAGTTAGTTTGATGGCATATGAAAGTACATGGACATAAAAACTCTTTCATATCGACGAAAGATTCTTTCATGTCACAGTTTATAACGTGTCATCATCTATTAGACAAATAATGCACTTTTTTTAACACGTGGCACATAATTGTTGAACAATGACACTTATGAGACTAAGGGGATGTAGTTTATTAAGATTTATATCGACTTTTGTTGAGTTTTATAAATTCACAGATTTAAGTAGACTTTTACTAACTATTATAAACATTTTAAAACTTCATAGACTTTAATGATTTACTTTTTTGGAAAAGAATGAGTTAAATGATGGACTTTACCAGAATTTTAGAGAGTTTAGTGCTAGAACTTTTTAGAATTCTAATTATCATAGACTTTTAAAGACCAATTTATTGATAAGCTTTATTTTTTCTAAGTTTTTACTATTGAAATGGTGATGATGACCATGACAAAGTAGTCTTATGAGGTGGTGGTGACAACGATAGTGGGGGAAGTGTCATGTGGTGATGATCAACAAGATGGTGGTAGTAAAGTTGGTGTCTTAAGTGGCATCAATCATAATAGGGGTGTTGATTGTGGTGGCGGGGTGTTGTTGGGATGGTGGAAGAGTAGGGATATGGGTTTGGTGATGGGGTGGGGATGACGATGGTAGAGGCGGCGGTCACGGTGGTGGTCATAGTAGGATTGGCGACTCATAGCAGTGACGGTGGTGGTTGTAAGGGTAGAGGAGTGGTCATGGTAAGGTGGTGTTGGCGAGATGGTGGTGGAAGTGGTAATAATAATAGTTATTGCATAATGGTGGGCAGTGAAGTTTATCATTAGAGAATTGAGAAACAATGAAATCAATCAAAATCTTAGGAGTAGAGGTTGAATTTGTTATGATGGCAAAAAATTTACCATAAAAGCGCTAAAAGTCCTTCAAAATCCATGAAATTTTAAAATCAATAAAATTTTGATTACACCTAGATTTTTATAGACACACAAAGAGTCATAATTGATAACCACAAGAATTTTATAGACTTTTTAGAAGTCATAAAAAGTCTTCGTTCAATACATGGTGACTTTTATTGGCTCATTAGAGTACACTTGGATTTCAGAGTCAAGCAAATTCCCTCAAACTCCAAATGCAATACACCCCGTAAAAATTGATTGGATGAGAAAATGTGCTATATTACACTAATGGGGATTTTGCACAAGTACCACTTGAACTTGCAAGTATGTACACGAATACCACCTAAACTTTCAATTTTCAATTTTTACCACCTAGATTCTCTCTTAACTGTTGGAATCTACCACCTACGTTAAAACATGTCAGGCGCCCCTCAGTGGAGATGTATATTTGTCATTTTACTTTCTAGAGATTGCTGGAATCAATTTGTACAAAGGCAAAAGACATTTTTTTTGTAGCAGCGTTAGAGTCAGGTCATGAACAGAAAGAGAGAAGTTGGATTCGAGTTTGATTTTGTCAAGAGTTGTTGAAGGATTGAAGTGAAAATTAATTCCTACCATCTACATTGGCATTAAGTGAAGAGGGTGGAGGGTGGAGGGTAATGAGTTCAGATTTGCGTAGAAATTTGTGTATTTTATGTTGTTTTTAAGCTTTATGGAATGACAAGTATCATACGTAGAAATTATGCAAAAATCTAGTCTTTCATTTACATTGAGTTTACCAGATATTTTTTGCAGGTCAACAAGTGAGTGTGTGGTTTATATTAATTATTTAAATATTAATTTTTCAAATGCTTGTGGAGGGAATTACCGAATTGGGGCTGTATTGACCCCCAATTTTGGTTCCATATTGACTCAGGCGGTTTATTTTAGAGCCAATTTGATTCTAGCCAGCCCCATAAAGTTAATTGATAAAAATATCCCTACAGGTTACATATGTTTTAATAGCAAAATGGATGAAAGTTACATATATTGTAAATTTTGGGGGTAGACACGGTTTGATTCGATGCAGTTTTAGGTGAAATTAAAACCGAAATCAATTTTTTTTTGCAGTGCGGTTTGGTGCGATTTTAAAGCTTGAACCCAAATGTAACCAAATCATTCGGTTGCGGTTCAGTTCGATTTTAAACGGTTTTGGTTTTGGTTTCAAACCATTTACAAACTAAATGCTTTACGCCATTAATGCAACCCAATTGGAAAGAAAAAAATGCATGATCACTATACTAAAATTCAACTTGAATTAAAGTTCAATATCAAAATGCCTTAGGACATTATTTTAGTACAACCAAATTGAAAAAGTTAAGTTTATCATACTAAAACTAAAGTTCAAAGATTTAAGTAGACTTTTACTAACAATTATAAACGTTTTAAAACTTCATAGACTTTTACTTTGTAAAAAAGAATGACTACATTGATTTAAAATTTTATAGAGTTTAATGCTAGAACTTTTTAGAATCCAATGGATTGTTATAGACTTCTTAATGACCAATCTATATTAGCATTATTATTTTTAGAGTTTTTATCACAAATGGTCCCTGAAATTGACCCTCAACATCAAGATGGTCCCTGAAATTAAAAATCAATCAATGTAGTCCCTGAAAATTGGTGTCGCAAATCAATGTGGTTCTTTCGTCACAATTATGTTAAAAATTTTGTTAAGTGCTGATGTGGCACATAAATGGGCACTACAAGATTTACGGGTTTTTTTTTTTTTTTTTATCACAAATGGTCCATGAAATTGAAAATCAAACAATAGTCCTTGAAAATAGGTGTCGCATATCAATATGATCATTCCGCCACTATTCTGTAAAAAAATTTGTTATGTACTGATGTGGGTTTAATAATTAATTAAAAAAGTTTTCTAAATACCTTTTTACACAATGAAATATTTTGTTCTTATAGTAGGGCCTACTCCAAAATGAGATCTCTTCCATAAATTCTCAAAGGCACAAGGCTTAACAAAGGCCTAGGAGGGGGTGAGGAAATATTTTACAACCAACAATAGACGAACCTCGGCTATAACCTCATTATCTCAAAGCAGACCTCGCCATTCTTTGCATCACCATACCACCAGGGAAGTGCTAAACAAGCTCTATAAGATTAAGGTTGTGAGGATTTTGATTGCCTAAATGTTAACGGTGATGTCCCAGAAGTCATTGCCAATGGGCCAAGCCGTCACCAAAGGTGCTCTTGATCTAAGTTCAATTCGGTGAAGGGTGTCGAAGTGTGTTTTGCATGTATTGGCATTTTTTTTAGAGAATAGAGAGCGAAAAAGGTAGAGAAATGTGGACTAAGATCAGAGGTGATTGCAAGACTGGGTTTTTAGGTGGACAAATTTTTTTATTAACTATTAAATTATTAAGCCTATTTGTAATTTTTTTTTTAAATTTAATTAGACTTGTGTGACCCATATGTGTCACATTAACAGAATTTTGACAGAATGACTACATTGATTTGAGACACTTACTTGTAGGACTACATTGATCAATTTTCAATTTCAGGGACCATTTCGATATCGCGGGTCAATTTCAAAGACCATTTTGATGTCATTGGTCAATTTCAAAGACTATTTGTGAGAGAGAAAAAAAAGGGACTTATGGTGCCCATTTATGTGCCACATCAACACTTAACACAATTTTTAACATAATTCTAATAGAAGGACCACATTAATTTGCAACACCTATTTTCAGGGACTACATTGATTGATTTTCAATTTCAGGGACCATCTTGATGGTGAGGGTCAATTTCAGGGACCATTTGTGATAAAAATCCTTATTTTTAAGTTTTTATTATTGAGATGGAGATGATGACTATGAAAAAGTAGTTTTATAAGGTGGGGGTGGCAACGATAGTGGTGGAAGTGTCAGTGGTGATTATCAGCAAGATGGTGGTAGTAAAGTTGGTGCCTTTAGTGGCGGCGATCATAATAGGGGTGTTGATTGTGGTGGCAGGGTTGTTGAGGTGGTGGAGGAGTAGGGATGTGGGATTGGGGGATGAGGTGGTGATGATGATAGTAGAGGTGGCAGTCATGATGATGGTGGTGTTGGTCCTGGTCATAGTAAGGTTGGCGACAATGCTCATGGCAATGATGGTGGTGGTGGCGATGGTAATAGTGGTGGTTGTAGGGGTAGATGAGTGGTCATAGTAAGGCGGTGTTGGCATAGTAGTGGTTGTAGAGGTGGAGGTGTGGTCATGGTAAGACAGTGTTGGCAAGATGGTTGTGGAAGTGGTAATAATAATAGTTATTGCATTATGGTGGGCAATGAAGTTTATCATTGGAGAATTGAGAAACAATGAAATCCATCAAAATCTTATGGGGGAGGTTGAATGTGATATGATGACAACAAATTTACCATAAAAGCACCAAAAGTCCATCAAAATCCATGAATTTTTAAATCCTTACAATGAATAAAATTTTGAATACACTTGGATTTTTTAGACACAAAAAGTCATAATTGAATACGACAAGAATTTTATAGACTTTTTAAAAGTCATAAAAAGCTTTTATTCAATACACGATGACTTTTATTGACTCCTTAAAACTTTATATTGAATACACCTGGATTTCAAAATCAAGCAAAGTTCCTCAAACTCCAGATACAATACACCCCTAAAAATTGATTGAATGAAAAAATGTGCTATATTACATTAATGAGGATTTTGCACAAGTACCACCTAAACTTGCAAACATGTGTGCCAATACCACCTAAACTTTCAATTTTTAATTTTTACCACCTAAATTCTCTTAATTGTTGGAATCTACCACCTATGTTGTTTTCTATTTAGATTTCCGTTAAAACATGTTAGGCGCCCCTCACGTGGAGTTATATTTTTGTCCATTTACTTCCTAGAGCTTGTCGGGATCAATTTGTACGAAGGCAAAATGCATTTTTTTGTAGCAACGTTTGAGTTAGATCATGAACAAAAAGGGAGAAGTTGATTCAAGTTTTATTTTGTTAATAGTTGTTGAAGAATTGAAATGAAAATTGATTGTTGGCATCTACATTGGCATTAAGTGAAGATGGGTGGAGGATAATGAGTGCATGATCACTACACTAAAATTCAACTTGAAATAAAGTTCAACACCAAAATGCTTATGACATTACTTTAGTACAACCCAGTTGAAAAGGTTAAGTTTATCATACTAAAACTAAAGTTCAAACAAACTTCAACATCAAAATGCCTGAAAAAAATAAAATTGTTCATGCAAAATAGTGTTTCAACTTTTCAAGCACTATTTTACATCATTCAACCTTTCTCTTTCCATTTTTTTTTTGACACTTACTCTTTGAAGATTGAGAAGGCCTTTGAGCTTGTGAACGGGCTTGATAAGGTGATACTTGGAAAGACCTTGGACCATGTGAAAGTGAAACCGATAGATAAGAAGTCATTGAACCTTGTGAACTAGAAGCTCAAGATTGCCTTGGAGCTTGTAATTGTGGTTGTTGATTAAGAGTAAGACAGACCTGACATTCGTGTTGTGTTTTTCATGTTCATGTCGTTTTCATAACATACTCGATATCTTAACGGATCGTATCGTGTAACACTCATTAAAGTAAAAGGGTAATATGACCCGACTCAAAATCGACTCGTTAATATTATCAGGTAATATGATCCGACCTATTACCCGTTAAAGAAAATATATTTTAAATCAATAAACAATGAAAAAACATAATTTGACCCAAAAAATGGAAAACATAATACTTATATGCATACCACACTATCACATAAACATTACTTCAAAACATAGAAATAAAAAAATATATATTTATCTTTCAAGTATTACATACTCCAAAATAAGAGCCTAATGAAAAAAATATTAGTATATTACTACAAAATACCAAATGTTAGAGAATATGCAAAATGAATGAAGTTGCATTTCAAGGTTGAGGAACTTTGCACGTTTATATATGCTTTCACATTTTTCAGACTTGTACATTAATGATTATGAATTTTATTTACTTTGAACTCTCTTAAAATATTATTCATGAGGGTTTGTATGGTTTTAAAAATTTAAACAACGTTGTACCTATACTCAAAGCATACAGGATGCGATCACGAGCGTTTGCATATTTTTTCACTTCTTTCATACTTGTAAATTAATTAATATAATTTGTAATGTGTTTGGTATTTTTAAATTACTTGATATTTTTATTTTTAGTGTGTTTTATAATTTTTAATATCACTCTTGGCCTATAGTATACTATAAAAATAAATAAAACTTAAAAGTTTTAAATTTATATAGAATAATACAATAATACATATATTAATACAATATATAAATACACATACTATGGCTATTTTATTTTTTAGTAGTTTAAAGAATTGAAATCATCAAAATAACTTTTTTCTTAACGTGTCGAAATAGTTCCCGCGTGTCACTTTCGTATAAATCTGTTAAGGATCCTTTATTAACGGGTTCTTATTGTGTGATCCGATAACAACCTGATTAGTTATCACGTTGATCCGTAGCCCGTTATTTTTGTGTTATTTATGTGTCGTGTTAACAAATCGTGTAAGAAATTGCCAGGTCTAAGTAAGAGAGGAGATACTTGAATTAAAATTGGTCAACTCTACACAGTACAAATACATAAACAATATAAATTACATTGGTTGTTATAAACTTTAGAAAGCCTACAAAAGTAACAAAACACATTGAAAAAATAAAAAGAAAGTCTACAATACAAATTACCTAATATTTGTATTACATTAAATATTTATTTAATTTTACGGTGCGGTTCGATTTCGGTGCGATTTTAAATGTTCAAAACCAAAAGCAAACCGTTTTTTCATATTGCGGTTCGGTTTCTAACTGAAATCGTTTCAAAACCACAAAAAAATCGAACGGTTCAGTTTGGTTCGTGCTACGGTTTCAATTTTCAGTTCAAAATGTCCACCCTGATATATTCCAAAAATTGAAAGAGTCCAATTGATAAACAAAAATAAAAATAAAAAATTCAGGTGGTAATATCACACATTCTTACGAGTCCAGTGATACTTAAGCAAAATTCCCTACATTAAATAATAATATAAGGTATATAAAATTCTAAATAAATAAAAAATATATTAAATATTTAGTCATTGGTGGATCCCAAGTTAGAACTCACAACTCCAACTCCAACTCCTTCATCGACCAATTTTAGGGACCATCATGATTGATGGGATCAATTTCAGGGACCATTTGTGATATAAACCCTTCTCTTATTTTCTTTTCCTTTGTTTTGTAGTTTCCTTTCCTTTAATTAGGTAGCATATGATGTGAGCACTCACACGGCCAGAAACTTGTAAAAGATGAGACATAGTGGGCCCCAAAGAAGAATCCAAGTCTACTGTATGCGGGTCCGACGAGGTCCACCAGTGCGACTTGGTGTACGTGCCAAGTGTAAAGAGGAGACGTGAGGTGCATGTTTGGACCCATGTGCTGAGTCACAGGTGAGTGCTTATGTGAATAAATAAAGAAAAACAAAAACCAACTCTTTAATAATGAGGGCGTGAAGACCGATCATTTCTAGATCTCTTCCATCTAATCCTCTTCATCAAATAATTTGGGCTTTTAAAATTTGATCTAACAGCTACAAACAAAGGTCTATTCTAAAAGTTATAATAGTTGTTGGATCAAATTTCAAAAGTTCAGATTGTTTGATGATGAGGATTAGGTAGAAGAGATCCAAAAGGGATCCCTTTCCGTCAAGACATACTTTGTTCTCCTTCCGGTATAAACAATGGGCACTAATGTTTGAAAATTGTATTTTAATATTGGGGAGCGTTTGATTCACAAAACAAGTTTCGCTCAAACTAGAATTGGTTTAGACAATGTGGTCTTAAACTTCATTGAGATTCATATTTTTCTTAATACACTGACATATTTACATTAAAAGTGGAGATAAAAATTGAGATCGAATTCACTATAAACGAGATTCAAATTTAAACCGTTTAACTTGTAAATAAATAAATAAATACTACTAAATCATATTTATTAGTTTGGCTGAATTGAAATTAAGGTAAAATAACACAATCCCTATACCTATCTAGTAAAACAAACAACCCCTTGAAGTGTCCTAGAACCCAAATCTTCTGCTGGAATTCCCCTTCCCATATAATAAATAAAGGGTAATGTTATCCATACATCTAATTTTATTTTTCATAGACCTCTCTCGATTACCGAATATATGATCAAATGAATTGAAGAAGACCAATGACAAAAAAATTAACAATGGTGTGTAGGAAGTAAAAATAAGTGTGTGAATAGCTATCCTAAATAAAAAAATATTTGTTCATTTCACGATAATATGAGTGTGTGAAAGTGTTGTGAGTAGGGAGAGATTTTGCATTAATTTTATGATAATGTTACAGAGATTATCTGTTTAAATCATATGACGTGGTTATTGATGATTATATTACACTTAAATATTAATTCACGTGTGTTTATTTTCTATTAGTAATACATTACATGGTTCGCATTTAATATATAAAAAAAGTATACTTAGCATTATCGTTAACTTTATGCACATTTGCGCATTAAACCCCTTTTTTAAGAGTTGCCAAGATTGGATTTCTAGTGCCTAATCCTCAAATGGGTTTTCCCCACGTGGCATCAGTGGAGCATGTTAGTCAAAACTCAGAAGATCTCAGCCTCTTTGATGGAACAAAACGAATGGCCAAGATTGATGAGTAGATACCCAAATTAGAATAAAAAATTAGAAGTGAAGAATGTTGGAGCAAAAATTGGTTTGATTAAGCCTAGTGAGAAAGTTGGAAAACATGGATGATAACACCTAAAAAAAAGAAGTCTGACAAAAAAAAAAAAAAAAAAAAAAAAAAAAGAAGAGGACGCACAAGAAGAGATAAGTTGGTGGGATCTCATATATATATATATATATATGTGTGTGTGTGTGTGGCTTTGAGGTAAATTATAGAGTAAGGTTCTAAAAAACGTTAGTGGACTAGGGTCTAGCGCCTAGGCAGCTAGGTAGGGCGTACCGCCTAAGAGGCTAGGCAGAGCCTAGTGGATTTAAGTAAATCTGTTATATTTCATGTAAATAAGTGTATGTTTATACTTAATATATATATATATATATATATATATATAATTACATCAAAAATTATAAAATAGAATGACATATATATTATGAAGTATTGAAACATAATGAAAACATGGGGAACAAACATATAATTTGTGTTCATTTTAGTATTCAACAAGTTTCTTACAATTTATTAAAAAAAATTGCAAAATGATAGTTATCCATTTTCTGTCTAAGTGAGTTGCAACCTAGGCAGGTGCCTAGGCGTGTCTGGGCAGGCTAAGTGGGTGCCTAGGCGGTCTAGGCGGGCACCTCAGAAGGTCTAGGGGCCCGTTGTGACAGCCCGTCCCGAAGATTTTTATTTTATTTTATTTTTTATTATTATTATTTTTCTCGAAAACTTGAATGAACGATTTTATCCTTGAACATTGGTTTGTGTTTGTATTTTTGGGCTAAGTTTAAAGACCCAAATCATTGTTTTGGACTCCAAGTTAGTGGGAACCAATTAGATTAAGTGTTAGGAAGTTAGGGTTTAGTTAGTTAGGTTAGTTTGGTTTGGGCCAATTAGAACAAGTTTTTGTTTTGGTTGCCCAATGGGACACGGGTACACCACACACATAGAAACTGAAACCCTTTCTCTTTCTCTCTCTCTCTCCTCTTTTCCTCTCGAACTCTCTCAATGCAACTTGTACGGACGTTGTCCGTTGACTCCCAAACCTTCACAGATCGAGCCTTCAAAGACCACCATCGTGATCCTTGCAAGCTGCTGAGTACAACCATACCCTTGGTTGTACAAAAAACCTTCGAAAAACCCTAGAACCAGAATCCCCGAGTGGAGCACTGTTCATCAACTTTTAAACGGGGAGGTTTCTTCGAATTCTAAGAACATAGGGAGCTTTAGAACGTCTTCACGAAGCTCGGAGTGTAGCTTTGGAGTGTTTTGGACGTCAGGAAGCTCGGGTTCGAAGTTTTGTAGAGGTGGCCGGATTTTCAAAGTTTCTCCGGCGAGATCTCATGTGTTTTAGGACCCAACTCATGTATAATCTTGTTCTTCTTGTCAAGAGCTTTCGATTAGTACAAATTTCGTAGTTTTTGGTGCAAAAATGAAGAAGTTATGAGGTTTAGAACATTTTCCAGAAACCGGTGAACAGTCGCCGGAGAAGAATTAGTTAAATTAAACGGAATATTCCGTATTTTAACGGAATATTCCTGATGGCGTTAACTGACACCGTCGCTGTGCCAGGCAAGTGCCCGCGTGTGGGCGGCACGTCTGGCGGTGCCTTGGCCAGCCCGTGAGGGCGCATGGGTGCTCGAAATTTTTTTCTAAAAATATGGGGATGTTCGTGGGATTGAGTAGATCACGTTGGTATATTCAAACACCTCATTTGAGCAATGTATGAGAAGTTATTACCTAATGTTTGTTATGTGATTTAAAAATAAGGTTTATATAGTTGTTTCGCATATAGGTGAGACGTACGCGGAGGCCGAGCGTAGCCAGGCGAAACTCGGGGGTTACGACCCTTCTACATACCAGTGAGTGGGCATTTTGGTTTTCGTATATGTTATATGCGTTATAAATTTCCCATAAATCGTATTAAATAATATTGTCAGTTAGTCATTATGCTATACATATTCTTTTATTTAGAAGTTGCATTCATTAGCTATTATCGTTATTGGTGCTGCTGTGGACGCAAGGGTAAGTATCAGGTAAGGTTATGTATGAATAATGGGGAAATGTAAGTGGTGGTATTATCTAGTGATAGTTGGAATGTATAGTTCTATGGTTCCGACATGTAATAGTCGTACAGACCACTATAAGTAAGTTTAATGAATTAATGTCGTATAGATCATTATATGTGGTTCCGGCACATAATTGTCGTACAGACCACTATAGGTGGTTTCGACATACATGCTGGTATATGTGATGAGTTATAAGTTTAGCCGTACAGGCCACTTTCAGTGGATCCGGCTGATACGTCATTATGAATTATTGAATCATTTTTATATAGGAGTTCTTTACTTTGTTGAATTTGATTATTCAGAGTATTTCAAGACTCATGACTCTGATTTTCGGTTTGACTATAAAATTGAGATATATGTACATATACATACACTATGGTATATGTTTTTGCTTCTGGGAAATACTTATACAGGTTTTACGGAGAAGGGTTAGAACTTTTGAGATATGTGATGTTTTCAAAAACCTTATTTTTGCCCACCCACGCTTTTTGTTTTGTGCTCCTCCAGGTATTAGGTGAATTGGAAGCTGTGGTTCACGAGGTTCCGAAGGCGGTTCTGACAGACTTATTAAATGTAAAATTATTAGCCAACGAGGTTTAATTATATCGTACTTTGTTGGACGGTTCCTAGGCCACTTATGCTCTGTTAGTGGATATCTACACTTACCTAATCTTGTGGTTTTAATTATTCATGTTTTCTTATTTTAGTCACTTTTTCACAACTCACATGGCTACGTCACCCTCACGTGACGGCCAGCACGCCTTGATTTAGGTCGGGGTGTGTCACCATTTCTAAATTTTCAAACGCTTAGGCATTAATCAGGCGGTGGCCAACTGCCTAGCGCCTAGGCGGGACCTAGGCGGCATTAGACGGGGATTTTTAGAAAAGTGAATTATTGACAAAAGAAAGTAAATATATTAGCTGGTTATAGATACATCTTGTAGCCTTATTTTTGGCTTAATTCTAGTCATTTATTTAAACGTGTGTGTTTTGTTTAATATTACCTAACTTTGGTATATTATGGGAATTTTCGTTATAAATATTTTTTTTTGTAGTTAACTTACGATTCATTGGCTACTTAGTATTACGGTCTAGTGGTATTCATTTTCACTTGTAAGTGAGAGGTCTTAGGTTTGATTCTCGCCAAAAGCGAATGTGAACCACATTATTACTAGAGCTCATTATGAGGCTAAGTTCATTCATTTCCCCTTAGTGTAGATAATATTGTTTTAAAAAATAAAATAAAATAAAAACTTGCGATTCATTGAAACATGTTGCGTCTTTAAGTTTGTACTACCCTTTATACAGTGCTCATAAATCAGGATATAAGTTAAGGATTTAAGATTATTCATATTGATCGTGGTATAAGATATAAACGGATGAGAAACATATATAATATATCTCATGTAATGGTCAATATATAATGGTAATTACTTATTTCTTTTAATATATAATATATCATTCGTTGTTTACGTAAGTAACTAATTAATTTGCCATACATAATTCATTTGCTAAATACAGTAAGAAGTATTTTTTGTGTGTTTCGAAAAGAAATCTTGTCTTTATTTAAGAAAGAAAATATGTCATATATAAATGAGATCTTTTGATATAGGCGCCTCATTTTTTAATTTTTTAGATTAAACATTCATGCCTTTTAGTGATTTGATTAAACTTTTTTTTGTCATAATTTTGGTGCTATATGCACATTATATTGTAACAAATTTCCTATAATTTATTTTCATAATAATGCTACAATTTAGCAATAATTATCTACGATTTAAGATATTTTCTTTCCAAAATAGTTTAAAATATTTTTAAATCCCACAAAATCAAACGTACCGAAATAAGTTTTTCTTTTAGTACGTTAAGAGAAAAAATGATTGAGAATAATATAAACGTACCAATACACAATGTGTACAAAATAAAACGTACCAAAATAAAAATAATGTACCAATATTAACAATATGTATCAAATCAAACGTACCAAAATTACAAATAAACGTACCAATTAATGATTTTTGTAAATTCAAACGTACCCGCAGATAATATATACGTAATGTATTGTACCTAATAATAATTCGTCAACAACTATACTTAAAAAAACATCAAAAAAAAAAAAATTCACAAAAAATTTGAAAAAATTACACAGAGTTTTTATGTTGATCACCAACTATTTGATAAAAAAAACCATTTGAAAAAAGAAATAATATTAATGTTTGCATAATAAAAAAAAAAAAAATTGTGATCGAAAAGAACATATCTGGAAGAAGAGAAAATATAGTTTAATTACTAATATCTTCCCTAAATAAGGAAAAGTGCATCATGCAGATAAAAGGATAAATTCAAAAATTATTTTAATTTTAAAAGATATAACAATGACATGTAATTTAGCTTGAGGTGATTATTGGTCAAAGCACTTTAATCAAATTTTAAAAAGACACAGATGTTTAATCTAAATGATATAGAAAAACTGTAGAGGATTCTAATTTTCCCTATATAAATATACCAAAACATGATATGGAATATTGATATATTAAACTACTATGTTACTTATAATTCAATTTATTAAGAGCATTCACTCCTTGAACTAGAAGTCTTGACCTTTCCTTCACTACTCAATATCGCTTATTTCAAAAAAAAAAAAAAAAAAAAAAAAAAAAAATCTACGGTACCCTTTGATAAACAAAAAAACTTATCGATACCAATGTTATAGTTAATCACATTTATACATGATTGCATTGCACTACTGATGTTGCTGATTACAATATGAATGTAGGTTATTACTAGGGGACGTGAAATTACACAATGCAATTCACTTATGACCTCCCTAGCTTAACATATAACAATGTTACAACATGAGTGTGGAGCCAAAAATAATCACAAGGCGACACGTGGATTTTCGGATTAAGGAGGAAAAAATGCCCTTGAGGTGCATCAGAATTCCTACTCACGAGCAGCCGGTAATTATCGTCGGTCAAGTCAAAGGTGCCCATAAAAGGTAAACAAATCCGAATTATTTCATCCATCCACATTTTAGGTAGTTATCTCATAAATCTACCAATTATCCCACATAAATGGAGATAATTGGCAAATTAATGGGATTATTCCTCATTAATTTGTCAATTAAATTAGCCTTGAAGCCAAAAAAGACCCTAAAGGGCCGGTCCTCTCTCTCCAAAGAGGGGCCGGCCACTTCCCCATTATTTCCTATATTTCCTTCCCTTTTTTCCTTCCTTTCTTGAGCCAATCATCCAAATACTCATTATAACCCTTTTTCATAAATACAAACACATTCCCTTTTGGTTTAATTAGCCAATAAATGGGCTAATTAAACCTAAATTAAACACAAAAAACCCTAGCAAGGGCCGGCCACATTTTCTCCAAAGGGGACTGGCCATCTCCTATAAATACTACCCTATTTCTCACAAAACCTAGGTCCACTCCTCTGGCAAAAATACTCTAAACACTTTTTCTCTCTAAAATTCTAACTTTGGCATCGGAGGTTCTTCGGCCAAAGCCCCCCCCTATTCATCGTGGGCGCGTGAGGTTTTTGGCCTTGACCTAAGGTGTTAATTGTTTTGTAGGTGCAAAATCGTCCAAGACCGAAGAGGAGAAAATTTGCATCCACAAATTGGTGCTTTCATTGAGAGCAGAAATCTACGCTCGAAAAAGACTCTCGCACACAAAAGGTTTTTTCTTCAATTCCTAGTCCATTTGTATTCTTTCGTACGTTTTTATTATTAGAATTTTTTATTCGTAAAAAGTTCTTTGATAAAACGTATAAAAAAGAAGGAAGCAAAAGGTACATAATGGTTAGAAATCTAGAAAATTCCATGAGTGGCAATTCAAACATTCAAGACATGGGACCGCGACGATCTACGAGATTGAATGTGGCTCTAGGGGAGATGGCGCCACTACCACGAGGCTCCACCATGGGAACCACCGCGGTGACCACCCGCGACGAGGTCCATGGTATCGCTACTACAGTCCAAGCCTCGCACTCGCGTGCATCTCGTGCTGAGCAGCCTGCTCCTGCAGCCAAGCTTGCTCCTGCAGCCAAGCTTGCTCCTGCAGCCAAGCCTGCCCCTGCAGCCAAGCCTGCCCCTGCAGCCCAGCCTGCCCCCGCAGCCCGGCCTACTCTAGTGGTGTCCCAAGCAGCCCGAGTCGGCCCGAAACCATTTCAACCGTCCGGACCAATCGTTGAGCCGAGAGCAGTTTCACAACCTTTCTTCACAGATTTGACGTTGACCAACTCAAATCTCGTGCCCAGAATTAACCACCTATCCATTGCTCAATGAGGAGTGTTCCTTCCTAGTTCATCCAATTTGAATGGCGAGCAACACCTGTCTCGACAAGTCATGGAGTTGACGAGCGCCCTAGCACAACAAACAACCTTGGTGAATCAACTTTTGCAGCGCACTGAGATCCAACGTGCCCCAGACGAGGTGTCCCGAAGTAGGACGAGGGCAGACGAGGAACATTTCCGGCGACGTCCTGGCAAGCAACCGATCAATCAAACTGAGCAGTCGGGCAGGTGTGCAATCTCGGCTGGGCCCCCGAGATATCGTAGACTCCCGTCTTAGCGCGAGGAGGAGCGTGCACTCTCGGTTAGGCCCGCGAGCAAGCATACAATCAAGGTTGGGGCCACGTTTTGAAGAACCGCATGAGCAGCCTTCCAGGCAGAGCATCCATTCACGCTTAAGCCCTCAAGGAGCATATTCCACGTCACTTCAGAGGATGCAACGTGACGCACGAAGGCAAGCAGCCACTCGATCCGCTTCAAGTTCAACAGGCAGCCCACGGAGAGACCCCTCACCAGCTAGGCAGCCGAGGCAACGACAAGTGGAGCGTCCAGAGGAGCAGCCTAGACCGATAGGCAAAGGCTTGGGACAGCCCAGGGCTCCGCTGCCCCAACAGAGACAAATCCAAGAAGAGGTGGAAAAGCTTTCCAATGAGCGACTGCGCGAGTTCCGACGTGGCAGCACGGTCGATGAAGCATTGGGGCGAGAAATGACCAACATAAGCCGATCACCCTTCACAGATGAGATCGAGCAGAAGGAGCCTCGCGTAAGTTTAGCATGCCGCGCTTTACGTCATTCAAAGGAGATGAAGATCCAGAGAGGCACTTGAAGCATTACCGGAGTGCAATGGTCCTTTACCGGAGTAACGACGCCCTTATGTGCAAAATATTCGCCACCACCTTGCAAGGCGAAGTGCAAGATTGGTTCCACACCTTGCCGCCACGATCCATCCAGAGCTTTGACGATCTTTCCTTGGTCTTCACCAAAGAATACTCATCTTACCGCTCGATCAAGAAAAAATCCGATCACTTGTTCAACGTGAAGGACCCGAAGGAATCACTCCGCGACTACGTGAAGAGGTTTAAAGCTAAGAAGGCGAAGATCGTGGGATGCAACGGCTCAATAGCCAGTGCAACCTTTCAAAAGGGTCTCCCTGCGGATTACCCCTTATTTGGAGAGATGATCATGAAAGAAGACTTGACTCTAATAGATTCCTTCGCCCTAGCAGAGAAGCATGCACTCTGGGACGAGGCCCGACGAGCAGAAAAGACGCCCGAGCAGCCTCAGAAAGAATTGGTGATGGCTCAAAGAAATGAGGATGGAAAGCAGCCCAGTAAGAGCAGATAGGAGGCCAAGCGGAGGGACAGGCCAATGACCAAAGAAGGCTCCACGACCAGGAATTACTCGAAGTTTTCAATTCCGATCCATCAAATTCTCCGCGATGTAAAAAACGAGCCATGGTTCAAGTCGCCGAGGCAATCAAAAGGCGATACTTCCAAGCTGGACCACACCAAATATTGCGCATTCCACCGAGGACCAGGTCACACCACTGAAAGCTGCTTCACTTGGAAGAATTATCTGGAAAAGCTTGTGAAGGAAGGCAAAGTCGACAAGTATCTGGACAAGCCAGCAGCGCAGCCAAGAAGGAATGCTGAGGAGGAAGAGGAGCCACCAGCCAAGACAATTCGGATTAATGGTATCTTTGCCGAATCCGAGCAATTGGGGGCCACTGACAACTCGAAGAAGAGGAAGATCCAGCAGGTCTTATTGATCTCACAAGTCCAGACGGCCGACACACTACCAGGACCCATCATCGGCTTCACGGAGCAGGACGTAGAAGGTGTTGACCTACCGCATGACGACGTGTTGGTGGTATCTGTCTAAATAGCCCATGCCATAATCGACCGAATGATGTTGGACAACGGAAGTGCGATCAATCTACTTCAATTCTCAGTCATCCAGAAGATGGGCTTGGAGAGCACAATAACACGTCGAGCAGAGGTACTCACGGGATTCAATGGGCACACCTCAACTGCAATCGGCCAAATCACACTTGAAGTGAAAACATCGCCAGTAGTCTCGAAGCAAACATTCACGATCGTGAGCGACCCATCTCCTTACAATGGGATCCTTGGGAGGCTTTGGTTGATCAAGCTAGATGCTCTCACTTCAGTCAAGTACCAAAAGATCCGCTTCCGCGTCCCGGGCGGAGGAATTGGAGAAATTAAGTCCGACCAGGCTGCATCCTGACGATGCACCTTGCAAATGTTGAAAGAATCAAGGAAGAAGACCTTCACTCCTGTGGAAGTCACTGATGTCCAAAAGGATGACGAAGCTGCCAAATAGCAATTACAGCAGGAGGATTGAGAAGATGGCGCTCAAGCAGACGAGATAGGCTGGAAACCCGAAGAAGACGCTGAAGAAATCAATCTCGATCCGGAGCAGCCAGAAAAGACCGCTAGGATTGGCTCTCGCCTAAGCCCAACTGAGAAAGAATAACTCACTACCTTCCTCAGGAAGAACCGAGACATCTTTGCGTGGTCACCATCCGACATGCCCAGCATCGACCCAAAAGTGCCTTGCCACATGTTACATGTTGACCCCGCTGCTAAGCCAGTAATCCAGAAGAGAAGGCACTTTGCGCCCGAACGAGTAGCGATCATCGAGGCCGAGATAGACAAGCTGCTGGAGGCCGGATTCATAGAAGAGGTAGCACACTCTGCATGGCTCGCCAACGTTGTGCTAGTTATGAAGAAGGAGAAAGGCAAATGGAGGGTTTGCGTAGATTACACCGACCTCAACAAGGCATGCCCGAATGATCCTTATCCGGTCCCCCGAATCGACCTTTTGGTAGACTCAACTTCTGGAAACCAGCTGCTCAGCTTCCTGGATGCATACTCTGGCTACAACCAATTAGCCATGCACGTGCCTGACAAGGAGAAAACCACGTTTGTGATCGAGCGAGGCACATACTGCTACAAAGTCATGCCTTTTGGCCTCAAGAACGTGGGAGCAACCTACCAAAGGTTAGTGAATATGATGTTCAAAAAGCAAATTGGGGTTACCATGGAAGTCTATGTCGACGACATCATGGTGAAAGGCAAGCAGCGGTCAGACCACATTCACAACTTGGCGGAAACATTCGACATCCTTAGAAGATACAAGATGAAGCTCAATCCTGCCAAATGCACATTTGGAGTATCTTCAGGCCGATTCCTAGGGTACTTAGTCACCCAACGAGGGATCGAGGCGCATCCCAAGCAGATCAGAGCAATTCTGGAAATGAAGTCTCCCACAACCCTGAAGGAGATCCAAAGCTTGACCGGACGAGCAGCCGCCCTCAACCGTTTCCTCTCACGATCTACCGATAGATGCAAGCCCTTCTTCAAAGCCATCAAGAGGGCGCAACGTGACAAATGGGATGGAGAATGCGAAAAAGCCTTCCAAGACCTGAAGAAGTATCTCACATCACCTCCATTACTATCCAAGCCGGAAGCTGCAGAGGACTTGTACATCTACTTGGCAGTCTCCGAAGTAGCAGTGAGCTCTGCCCTCATACGAGAAGAGCTGGGGGCCCAACTACCGGTGTTCTACACTTCTAAAGCTCTCCTCGATGCGGAAACAAGATATCAGAAGATCGAAAAATTAATTTTGGCTCTAGTTGTGGGAGCTCGGAAGCTTAGACCGTATTTTCAAGCTCATACAGTCATCGTCATGACTCAATATCCTCTACGATCCATCCTGCATGGTCCGGATGTTTCTCAACGAGTGATGAAGTGGGCACTTGAACTAGGCCAATATGGTTTAGTCTTCTGACCCCGTACGGCGATAAAGGCCCAAGCCTTGGCGGATTTCATAGCAGGATTCGCACCTGGCCTAAGCAACGCAGCAGAGGAGCCCGGCGATATCCCAAAAGCAGCTGAGACCTTAGCTTCGCCCGCTTCCCTCAATGGCGACATTTGGCACATGCACGTCGACGGCGCCTCCAATCATAAAGGTTCGGAAGCAGGCGTGGTTCTCATTACCCCAGATGGCTCACTGCTCGAGCAGGCGATCACTTTAGGCTTCAAAGCATCCAACAATGAAGCAGAGTACGAAGCCCTACTGGCAGGCCTCCGAATGGCGAAAAACTTAGCAGTGAAGAAGCTGGCGATCTATTCTGATTCTCAGCTGATTACTAGCCAAACCACGGGGGAATACACGGCGAAACATCCAAGGATGGCGCAATATCTGGAGAAGGTACGCGAGCAGCTGGAGGCATTTCAGACTTACACGCTCACTCAAGTTCCACGGATGGAAAACGCCCATGCAGATGCGCTAGCCGGCCTGGGCTCCGCCCTCGATCACCAGCTCAAGCGTTCAATTCCGGTGGAGTACCTAGATAAGCCGAGCATAGAGTCCGAGCCAGTAGCCGAGGTGACGCAGGTTAGCGTAACTCCAAATTGGCAAAGTCCTATTATAGATTACTTGGTCAACGGCACGCTCCCCACGGAAAGATTGGAGTCAAGGAAACTTCAAACCCGAGCAGTGCGCTACTACATGTGGAAGGACATTTTAGTTCGAAGATCCTACGCCGGATCGCACCTCCGATGTTTGGCGCCTCCCGGTGATTTGAAGGTCCTAAGTTCAATCCATGAAGGCGTTTGTGGGAACCATTCTGGAGGACGATCTTTAACGCAGAAAGCTCTCAACGCAGGCTACTACTGGCCAACTATGCATCAAGATGCCCGGGAGTTAGTACAAAGGTGCGACCGCTGCCAACGTTACAAGCCTGTACCGGCCCTACCTGCCAGCGAGTTACATCCACAAGCAAGTCCCTGGCCGTTCATGCAATGGGCGATCGACCTGGTTGGGCCTATGCCGCCAGCTGTTGGGGGCAGAGAAATGATGATCATGGCAACCGATTATTTCACCAAGTGGGTAGAAGCGGAGCCCATGACAACAACCACTCAGACGGACATAGAGCGCTTCATATGGAGGAACATCATTTGCCGCTTTGGTATCCCTCAGTCCATCGTCACCGACAACGGTCCGCAATTCGTGGGCAAAGACTTGGCGGGATTCTTCCAAAAATACGGTATAAAGCAACATATATCTACGCCAAGGTATCCGCAAGGTAATGGGCAGGCCGAAGCTTCCAACAAGACGATCCTCGACTGCCTCAAAAAATCCCTCACCGACAAAAAAGGAAAGTGGCCAGATGCACTCCCCGGATGTCTGTGGGCGTATCGTACCACCAAAAGGCGAGCAACCGGAGAAACCCCTTTCTCTTTGGCGTTCGGTTCGGAAGCAATCATTCCTCCCAACAACATCATGCCAAGCACCACCACCCTGTTGTCAGATGTCGAGCAGAATAGTGAAGAGATGGCCACAAACCTAGACCTAGCGAAGGAAAGGCGCGAGCAAACCATAGCCCGCATCGCATCCTACTAGCAGCAGCTCCTCTCTAGTTACAACAGAAGGTCCAAAATCCGGCAATTTCAACCCGGAGATCTAGTTTTGAGGAAGGCCTTCGTCACTGCTCGAAGGGAGGGATCGAAGAAGATGGACCCTATTTGGGAAGGACCTTACAAGATCAGCAGAGTAGGCGGCAAGGGAAGCTACACCCTCGCCACCATGAATGACAAGGAGATCGAAAAGCAGTGGAACGCCTACAACTTGAGGAAGTACCACGTGTGATCTCCAACTATACCCGAAGGCTCAAACAGCTCAGACGGGCACCACCTCGCAAGCCGAGGACTATCCAGTTGTTCCGCAGTCTTTACGATTAAGTTATTTGTTCACTTGTTTTTCAATGAGGAACTCTTTTACAACTTGATTCCATTGCGACAACTGATCACTCCTGTGCTTCAAAAGAAGATCGCGCTCTTCTTAGGGACTCACCGCAGGAATAGCACCCCCCGAGGGACCAATCTGCTCTCCAAAGCGGGAGGATAAACTCTACACTTCGAATATCCAGATGTGGATGAGCCTGGCTGCCCTAGTATAACTAGATGCACGATGGCTTGCGCCGAGATTCCTAGAAGTAGCCACAATGGTCTTTTTCAAGGCTTTGCTAATTGAAGGATTTTGGGTCTCTAAGCCTAATCCGCGGGGAACCGGGCCCTAGAGACGGAGGGGGCACATTTCCCTGGAACCCTAAAGCTGCTACCGAGTGCACTAAGGTAGCCTACGGATTCCGGAAGACTGCCTACGGCTTGCCCTTCAAGCAGTGAGGCCACACTAGACTTATACAACCGCACATTCTTGTGAAAGGTTAACAAGCTAGCAGGCATATACGAAGTTTTATCCACTACCGACATGCTACGTAGTCGATAAGCTTCACCTCTGCCAAGCGCGGAACGACTTGCACCAAGTCCTAAAGTGTTGTGGCACTTGCTGCGCAACCTACAGAATTGGAGAAAGCCAAGGTTAACAGCCTAATGGTCACGCGGATTTGTCTGCTTCTGTAAGTAAGGCATCCGGCTGCCGATCCTACGGCTAATAACTTTACAAAAGTTCTACACCAACACCTACGACTACGTAGGCTACGCGGCCTGTCTGCTTATAAAAAAGTGGCGCGCCTACTACTGGCCTATAAAGTCTAAAGGTTAAGGCATGAACAAAAGAAGCGAAGATGGAGAAAAGCGAATGAAACAAGTTTATTAAATTTTCTAGCAAAATTGATAAACAGCTGACAAAGACTGGAGGAGTTCAAGCAAAGCAAAAGTAACAAGGAAAAATAAATCCTAAAGGCTACCTAGAAGACTACTCTTCAGCAGCTTGGCCACCCGACGACTGCTCCATTGTCACACCTTCGGCAGCCACGGCAACTCCAGCAGTGGTACCATCCGGCGCTTCACTCCCGGCTGCCCCGCCGTGGACACTCTCATCTCTAACTATTTCACCGATGGAGGACTCGAAAGTAAAGGCGAGCAAATCTTCTGGAGAAATGGAGAAAGTCTCAAAGTCTTTTTCAGAAAACTCAAAATCAGACGGCCGTCCAAAGAGATGATCAACGTAACCAAGTTTGTAGAAGTCAGATTGGTTTTGAGTCAGCGAAGCCTCAAACCTAGCCTTCTCACTCTTTAGCTGCTCAACTTCCTCAAGCAGACAAACACGGACCCGCTGCATTTCCTCCACCTCTCTTTTCAGACTATCGTTAATCTTCAATGCACCTTGAAGCTTCAGCACTTGAGGCTCAAGCCTGTCAACGATTTTCTTGAGGTGTATCACTTGGTTGTAGACGGCGATCAGTTCTTCATCTTTAGCATAAGCAGCGGAGCGGGGTTCAGAGATGGAGCGTTCGAGATCCTGAATCTGAGGTATGTAACGTTCAATCTCCTTCTCTGCACTTTCATATTTTGCTTGAGTCGCGTCAAGCCTAGCCTTCAAGTTCGTGATCTCGTGGCGAGCGGTCTCAAGTTGCAGAGAAGTAGGGGCAGAGACGTTAGACCCCTTCAAAGCAGCAAGTTCAGACTCCAAATTTTTAACTTTTTCGGCCGAGGAGTAAGCTTCAGCAGCCATAGACCTCGCCACCTCCTGGGCAGCCTCGGTATCCTCTCGATCAAGGACCATGGACTCGGCAGCCAAGATCGCCATTTTTTGCATCATGGTCAGCAGAGCAGCCCTCCTGTACTCAGGCGTATGCTTCACGAAGGAGCCTGGACAATTGATCCCTTTGACGCCATCAACAAATTTAGCACACGCATCCATATCCTCAAGAAGGCCTGACCTTAAAAGCGCACAAATCTCAGCAGCTTCCTTGGAATTAGACGTGGCGGATTTACCAGGACCGTCGGCTCAAGCAGTCTCACCCCTCTCAGAAGGCAGCTTGGTCTCAGTAGCGGAAGGAACAAGATTTGGCGCCACCTTAGCAGGCGAGGATGCCGTGCCATTCTTCACGGAAGTAAACCTTTTTGAAGGAGAATCAGATTTAACCCAGGCGGACGTTTTAGCACAAACTTCGGCACTGACGAACCCCGGCGTTGAGCAATCCTATCGGCAATCGAGCTAGCAGCCTTCGGAACGGCAGGCATCACTGGCACAGGTCCGGCAGTCTCTTTTGAAGTCAAGTCAATCATAAGCTTGGGAGCAGCGGGTGAACCCCCGCGAGCAGCAGAGGAAATCCTTGGCTTCTTCACATCAAACACCTCTTGAGCAGCGGATGAACCCTCGCGAGCGACCCGTGGTTTCTTTTCAGCAGGAGACTCTTGGGCAGGCGGGGAATGTCTCTTTCTTCCACTATCGTTGGCAGCAGGCTCCACTACAGTGATAGGACGAGCCAATGCAGCTGCCTTGATCCGTCTTACTTCTTTCTTTGGGGGCAATCCATCTTTCTCCCTACGAAGAGGACTTAGCAGCCAACGCCACTCACGATACTCAGAAGGAATACCTAGAGCAACATGCACTTTCTTCATGTCTGGAGAGACCTTGGGAGTTAAGCCAAACTCTGAATCTACAAGGATGGCAGAGAGCAATCAGAAAATTGAAGAGCAGTTTAACATCAAAATCAAGCAGCCGAGAAGGAAATTAAAGCAGCCTGCTTACCGGATATGAAGACTGTTGACACCCGCAGATCAGGGGAGTGATCGGACTCCCACTCGCACTTATCTCCAAGGTCTCTTTGGCCCAATCATGATCACCCTTACTTGAATTGTCAAAAAGTCTATGACGAGTCCGCAGCTGCCCAACTCCGTCAACACGACCTATGTCGAAGAAGTACTAGAATTCGTTGGTGGTTAGTCCCAAATTGAAGAATTGGCTTAAATTGTGGAACCCCACCATCACTCGAACCGCATTCGGAGAACATTGAGCAGGCGCACATTTCATGGAGCAGAGCACTTCTTGGAAAAAGCGCGGCTGGGAAAGGTGAACCCCAGCACGAAGTAGTAAGGGTGGAATTTGATGGCCCTCCGAACCTCATCGCATGGCTCACGACTGCTACCATCCTTAACCCTCCTCACACGCACTCCAGATGGAATGGCATGCCAATATGTCTCAAGGAAGTCTCGCGCCCAGAGAAAGAAGAAGCATGAAATATATATATATATATATATATATATATTTTTTCTCCATGGCACTGCCATAGATTCACGAATCGCCAATCACAAGTCTCGGGTCCTCACCCAACCAAGGTTCAAGGAAGACAAGAAAATTAATTTTTTTCTTACCTAGAGGCAGCGAGGAGCAATCCTTTACACGGGCAAGATGTGGAAGACTGCTAGAGGAGGGGGAACAAATATCCTCTAAGCTCTCTTTCTCTCTTGTAAGGTGAAGTAAATTCTTCTCTGAATGTTGATTTAATAATCCACTTAAGGTGGACTTAAATAAGCTTTAAGAGAAATTTACTTCCGTTTTCCTAAAGGGATTTATCTTCCTATTACAAGAGGAAAATCAACAAAATAGGAAGCAGCTTGAAGTTTCCCAAGGTGGGAAAATCTCTACACCTGTTGCCCTTTTCTGCGAGCAGCCCAACAGGTGTGGGGGCATTTGTGGAGCCAAAAATAATCACAAGGCGACACGTGGATTTTCGGATTAAGGAGACAAAAATGCCCTTGAGGTGCATCAGAATTCCTACTCGCGAGCAGCCGGTAATTATCGTCGGTCAAGTCAAAGGTGCCCATAAAAGGTAAACAAATCCGAATTATTTCATCCATCCACATTTTAGGTAGTTATCTCATAAATCTACCAATTATCCCACATAAATGGAGATAATTGGCAAATTAATGGGATTATTCCTAATTAATTTGTCAATTAAATTAGCCTTGAAGCCAAAAAATACCCTAAAGGGCCGGTCCTCTCTCTCCAAAGAGGGGCCGGCCACTTCCCCATTATTTCCTATATTTCCTTCCCTTTTTTCCTTCCTTTCTTGAGCCAATCATCCAAATACTCATTATAACCCTTTTTCATAAATACAAACACATTCCCTTTTGGTTTAATTAGCCAATAAATGGGCTAATTAAACCTAAATTAAACACAAAAAACCCTAGCAAGGGCCGGCCACCTTTTCTCCAAAGGGGACCGGCCATCTCCTATAAATACTACCCTATTTCTCACAAAACCTAGGTCCACTCCTTTGGCAAAAATACTCTAAACACTTTTTCTCTCTAAAATTCTAACTTTGGCATCGGAGGTTCTTCGGCCAAAGCCCCCCCCCCCCCCCCATTCATCGTGGGCGCGTGAGGTTTTTGGCCTTGACCTAAGGTGTTAATTGTTTTGTAGGTGCAAAATCGTCCAAGATCGAAGAGGAGAAAATTTGCATC
Organism: Cotoneaster glaucophyllus; assembly: GCA_036320875.1. Classification (NCBI taxonomy): domain Eukaryota; kingdom Viridiplantae; phylum Streptophyta; class Magnoliopsida; order Rosales; family Rosaceae; genus Cotoneaster; species Cotoneaster glaucophyllus. The sequence continues at coordinate 6,910,792 of CM070060.1, forward strand.
CACAATGAGGTTAACATTCAATTTGTGAATTATAAGAAACGTAAAGTTATACACTATGTTCAAGTTACATTCTAAGGTTACATAATAATAGTAATGTCATAATTTATATAGTAACAAGGTCGACATTTACCTTGTGAGCGTCATATTACATTATAAAGATAAGATATTATACTTGGACGTAATTGCATTACACTACTAACGCTCACATTAAATGGTACCAACGCCTTTACAAAATGGTTTTTTTCATGTCCTAAACTGTAATTCGTTATACGTAGAGTTTATAATAATGAAATTGTTCTTCCACCAGAGTATCACTTGACGTGTTCTTATTGAACCAAATTATTTTCATGGCACATATAAAGCTTTCCAAGATAAAACTTGTATGCAAAGTAGTCTTGTTCCAGATCCTATATAACCCGTATGTACCTAATGTGTTTTTCTCATATAATATTTTGTTATATTTTCTGAGTGCATTGAACAGATTCAATTCAATATTTGAAGAATAAATTACATGATCCAAAGGCTTTATCGTTATTTTTCATGTTAATAATTCTACGTTAACGTTATATGACGTGTATATTGAATTGAAATATAAGTTTTACGTGGGGTGCAAAAATATTAGGCAAAGGCCTGTGCGCACTAGGAAGGTGACCGACCTGCTTTTTCGGCAGATTAGATTTTAAAGCCATGGAAGCATCCTTTTTACCGTTTCAATCAAGTGGTGTCGCGACTCCAACTCTCGATAGCTTTTAGGGTTTCCAAAGTCCACACTGCCTCATCTATCTCATCTCATGCATCACTACTTTGTGCCACATTCCACTGCAAACCCGGAAAAGCAATGACACGTGGAAGGAGATCATTGGTTTAACGGGACCATATTGAGCCCATTGATGGCGCTTGGTTGCATCATGGTTCATGCCAGTCCACACCTACCCATCTGAACGAACGTTACGCATGGGCGGGCCGCGGGCGACCCCAAACTGCATACTTTATTCAAACCAGCTTTTGTTTACTTAAAAGTAATTTAAAAAGAACAGGTAGTAATCAGATATTTTATGTTATAGATTGGGGGAGATCGTCTTTGACCCACGATAAGATTATTTACACAAAAATATATATGTTTGCATATTGTGAAAATGAATGAAAATATACAGGAATGTGGATATAAATGATTGAGTATGAGATAAACAACTTTCTGTAGTAATTTTATACCTTCACTTTTTAAGTATGAGATACTACGCTACATATATTATTTTCATTCCTTGATTAATTGTTAGTAAACACGTGAATGAAAATCATACTCATTCCTTTCGAATCCTTGATTGTTAGTAAACATAAGAATGAAAATGATATACTCTTACAAATCCATTACTCCTACATAAACATGCCCTAAATACATCTAAATTACGCCACTTAATACTGCGATTTTAGTCATATTCATTTTCACAGTAAGTAAGAAGTCTTAAGTTTGAATCTCGTAGGTGACGAATTTTATACCAGTTTATATCTCATATCTTAAAATAAATATATCGTTGTATAGAAAAAAATCTAAATTACAGGAAAATGTAGAGTTTGAATCTGTGACACAGTAAATCTAAAAAATGTCATATTCACTAAGACATTCCACTACTTGCAGATGTGGTTATAATTAATATTAGTAAAAAAGCTAAACACCCAAGCTTAAGAAGTAGGAAGAAATCATGGTTTTGTTTATCTGTATGCATGACCACTATAACTGGAAAGATTTTAATGAAAAAATCAGCATATTATGGAAAAGAAAAAGAGTTTATCCCTTTTTTTTAATATTGTTTAATTCGTTTAACCAATAACTGTCAAATACTCAAAAGTAGCTAAGTGCCTTTCTCTATCAATAGTAATGTATGGATACCAAACGTACATGCCTTCATGACTTCATCCTCCATTCTTGATCTATATTGTTTACATATTATATATATATATATATATATATATATATATATATATATTGTGTGATTGAGATTAAAACACAGGCCACACAATCTCAACCACACAATTTCATTAAAGTCAAATCCAACGGTCAAGAGGGTGTTCCCATTTTTTTAGAAAAATTGGGATCCTTCTTGTGAAATGATTCCTATATATATATATATAGGCCTTTAACAAGTAGGATCCTCAATAGAGACATATTCTTGACTGTTGAATTGACTTTAATGAAACTATATGGTTGAGATTAAATCATAGGTCACACTTTCTCAACCACACAATTTCATTAAAGCCAAATGTAACGGTCAAGAGGGTTTTTTTTTTAAAATGAGAATCCTTCTTGTTAAAAGATTCTTTTATATATATATGGAGGGTCAAAGACTCCAAGTTAGGTATTGTCCTTTTTATTTTTAGATACAAAAGTTTGACAAAGGTTTTAATCTAAGTTTGAACCCACACTTTTATACAAAAAAAAAATTACGGTTCTTGTTTCAAATTTTAGTTTGTGTTGGAAAATAAATATTTATTTTGAATTGGCGGTAAAATTTCTATAAATGAATATTGTAAAGACTGAGAAAACTTATGATTATATCGATAATAAATCATTTAATATTTATCAATAAATGAATATTGAATAATTTAAGAAGAACTTTTTGTTTATAGTTTATTATTATTATTTTTTGACAAAAATACATGTTTTTTTTAAATAAAAAATATGTTTGATTTTTTTTTTTTTAATTTTGATTCAATTTAAGAATTCCATGTACATAGAACTTAATCTCCATATAAGTAATCTCTTAGACTCCCTTAAAATGAGTGAGAAAATCAAGATTGACATGTGATAAGGATAGCATTGTGGAGTATAAAAATGAGCATCCCTCGTCAAGTAAAAAAGATTATTGGCAATGTGCTCAACAAAAGTTTCAGATCTCCATCAGCCAATTAATAATGAGAGTTTTAACGAAAAACCCACGGTACTATTTACTTTAACGAAAAACCACATTTTTACACTAAAAAGTCAAACCTGATACTATTCACTTTACCCTTTATTTTATCCTTGTCGTTAAAACTCAAAGTTTTCAAGCCATTTTCATTAGTTTTCCTATTAATAATATCAAACGCTTTTAAAAGGTCAACATATTATTTGTCATATGGGGTGAAAAATAAATGTGGTGTATGCATTGCAAAATTAAGGATGTCAAATGATAGATTTGTTAGATTAAGGACGACATGACTCAAACCCATACCATGATACAAGTACAACACTCCTCTCTATCACTGTAATATAGGGCCACTTGCAGTTAAGGATGAGCTGAATTGAGAAAATGTAAATTGTTGAGTAAAAAATTCCTACATATATGTACTATGGAAATTTATGTGTTAACTCTTTTATGTATGTATTATGAAATTTTACCTGTTAATTTTTTGTGAGTATTTCATTAGTTATTAAATTATATATCTGTAAGGCCTTAAAGTATTTTATAGAAAAGTATTATCTTATGCATTTAGTGAGATTATTATTTTAGTACATTGGCCTAAGTGGGGATTAGAATATTTTATTATTTAATCAGAGTTATTATTTTATTGAAGATTTATTTATTGAGGTTTTACTGTAGATATATATATATATATATATATATATATATATAATTTTTTTTTTTTTTGGGAGAACAAGAAAGTATTTCGAGTATTATGAATTTGACAACGTTAAAACCTCAAGTGGCAAAGTTTGAAAACTCAAAGGAAATCATAAACAATAACAGCAACAAACCTTATCTCACTAAGTAGGATCGATTGTATGATAAATCCTCAAACACCATTATACTCAGTTTTACGTCAAGTTTTCCGTTAGCTCCAAGCACTTCATATCTTTTCTTATAGCCTCTTTCAAAGTCTTTCTAGGTCTTCCTCTACCTCTTTTGCCCTAAGCCTCCATTTCATAGTCGCTTCTTCTAACCAGAACATTGGTAGGCATTCGGTTCACGTGTCCAAACCATCATAACCGATTTTCTCTCATTTTATCTTCAATTACGGCCACTCCTATTTTACCTCGGATATCCTCATTCTTACCCACACATCTAACGGAATGCTACACTCATTTTTTGAAATGTTGCTTTTTGGCTGCCCAACATTTCGTGCCATAAGGCATTGTTGGCCTTATTGCCGTCCTATAAAATTTTGTCTTGAGCATTAGTGGCATACTACGATTGCACAACATCCGATGCACTCTTCCACTTCATCCATCAATCTTGTATTTTATGGTTGTGATCTCCATTTTGCAAGATAGATCTAAGATAACAAAAACGTTCACTCTTTGATACTTCATGGTCTCCAATCCTCACCCTATCTTACTTGAGCCCCCATTCTCAGTAAACTTACACTCCGTATACTAGTCTTTGAGCTACTTATGCGAAGACGTTTAGCTTCCAACACTTGCAGCCAAAAGTTAGCTTTGCATCCTGTTTAATCTTGTCCATTAGTTAAGTTTGATTCATTTAATTCGATGATTAGAAATAAAAAAAGAATTACGAGGAGGCTAAAAATAATGCGAAAATCACTCCCCCTATGTACCCCTTGACTTGCATGTTGGACAAAGTGGAATGAGTAGAGTCCATCAAATTCAATTGAAAAGACTTCTGCTGCAAAGCAACGCTATTATTTTATCACACCTTTGAAACACCAATTGCACATATTAAGAAAATAATTAAAACTCATTGGAGTTGGCTTTTACTATCTCAATTAACAGAATCACAGAGACGCCAACAAACAACACCAAACTAGAAATTCATCTTCTTCAACGGTAAGGCTTTACAAATAAGGGATAGTTAAAAATGTCCATCCAAAAATCATACGTGAAAATCAAGAACCAAAGTAGAACCTCGGTTAAACTTAAAAGACGACCTGCTATACAATCATGTCCGACAAATACACAAAACTAGGACGGAAAAATTAACCTTCCGAGAGGAAAACTAGGAATGAACTCGCTCCTACCAATTCAAATTGTTGGATTGATCGGCCTTATCAGTAAAATGCTTACCCCTTACCCCCTAACTGAAAAAAATGACCCCTAGGCTAATTTCATTTTTGTTAATGTTTCCAATATTCCAACATCATATTTTCATTCATTTAGTTCTAGTCAAAAGTAAAAGTCAAACTTCAAAAACCCCTAAAAAGGCTTTAAAATTACATAGTATGGTGAGTATGGTGAGTATGGTCATACCATTTTCTTTCCTGTCAAAAGGGCAAAATGGCACTTTCACAGTTGATTGACTTGTGACCTAAGGAACAAGGGCTGAGTAGAAGCCATGACCGCACAGCCTAGTCTCCCAAAAAATTCCATACAGCCCTACAATTACTTCACCCAAATTTTCAACTACCACATACTTCATTTGAAATTGGATTACAAGTCGGGAAGAAACGAAAGCACGATAAGAGAAGCGTGCTAAGTGTGACGGTGACACGATATAAATAGTCGGCAGCCAGGTCGAAACCCAATTTATAATCAAAGAAGTAGTAAAACTTGTAAGTACACTACGTACTTCGTTTATATTCATATCAAAACATGGTTTTTGAAACAGTCAAAACTGATAAAACGCTCTTGCAGGAATCATCCTAAAGCTACATTATATTCGTACTACAAAATCATCTCACCTAAGCTTCAAGGGGGCGGCGGCAGATGCTGGGTCTTGAGTCTTGACTCTTGGCTCTTCTGGTCTGTTTCCAATTTCTTTTGTGCTTCTTTCTCCACTTCTGTTTTCTCAAGCAAAGCCTGCTGATGCATGGCTTTCATCATCTCCTTCATTGTCCTCTCCTCTCCGTCAAGTTGCGTTTTCATAATCATCTCAGCCTCTTTGTCAATCGGCTTGAAGTAGTCTTCAATTTGAGCCTCCTGGTACATCAGCAGACAAAAGGACAAAAACAAATTAAAACAACACGACATTCTATATTGCCGGGATAAGCATCTGTTTAAAATCAACAAGTATATTTGGGCCATATTCCCTAATGTTTCAGAAGGTTAACTTGTGAATTGTTTCCAAATGGCCTCACCGCCTCAGCAATGACAATAAAACTTACAGTTTCTTCCAGCTTCCTATTTAAAGTTTGCATCTCCTCGACCATACGGCGAACCTCCGATAATATAGTTTGTTCAGGAATCTTTCTTAATGCTAACTTCCGCGCATTTGACTGGAGAGAGACAGTCAATAAATAAAAGAAATGGGAACAGTAAATTAGTACTCAAAGTATTAAGGCAACAAATGCCACAGATACTGTGAATATCCTATTTACTAGAGGTAGTGAACGCTAAACCTGAATAAGACTGAAGCGACTGGGGAAAGAAAAGAAGGTACAAACCAACGTAAGATATCCATATATAAGCTATTACATGCTGCTTAATTCTTAAGAAAAAAATTCCATCGTAACTTGCATCTATTGCATATATTTTTGAGCTTATAAAGCAAATATTATGCTTCTGAGTGTAATCAAGTTGCTTGTAACTGACTGATGAGCCAAACACTTTCATTTTCTCAGAATGCTTCAATAAGAAATTGGTGTACAAAGATGTTTTTCAATTGCTCCTCCACAATTAAAATCCCACTTATTCTGCTGAACTTTTATCTTATCACCAAGAGTCAGACAGAAAATAAACTCAGGGTTTAGGAGTAAAATTTTCTTCTTTGTATCTGTATGTGACGGTACCATCGTGGACACACAAGACAGCCAAAAAGTTTCCCGGAAATTTTCATAATCATTTGCCAAAGTAGTCAAACAAGGTAAGCCTATATTACAGTAGTACATTTCCCGGATGAAAGAATGCCTAATGCCTATGCATTTGCACTTTCGGCATTAACCTCTACGGTCAAGGGGTCTTTTTATACCAGAAAGTTATTCTATCACATTAACCATTTCCAGAATAAGAAGCCAAGGAAAACGAGAAATAAATAAACCGAGGGGAAAGGAATACAAATGGTGGCACTATTTCAGAAAGTAATGAAGTCTCAAACGAAGAAAGTCATGGAAGAAAAATCAAAATACACATGCTTCCCTCACACAAGCAAAAAACACATCTTTGAATGCGTATGAAATGCATATCTAATATTTTTCTTCCAAAATGCTCATAATTTTGGGTGCACCTTATGTTTAGTCCTGATCTAACAAGAACCTAAGATAAAGACCTGAGTTAAGGTTATGAATCTCAGCTATTTACGGACGCCTAACATGTACGTACATCACCGGGACCATAGGTCCTTATTGGATCTGGAAAAAAACTAAACCGACCGACGCATTTCCAACAAATTTTCAACTCTCCCTGCTCCATCCTCTAACTCTCTCCACATTCCGTTCTTATTTAATTGAGTTCATTTCAATGCTCATTTCAGCAACCAAACACCGCCTAAGCGACGAATTCTAGCACTCAAAGAAAAGGAACAATATGAACTCAACTCACATGTCCGCAAAGATTGTCATCATACTTCATCTCAGCCTAATAATCTCCACATGATATGCCCATCATTTGATACAAATATCGAACAAAAACAGCGTCGATCGGACGGAAATGAAAGAATAAGAAGCATTTCTCTAACAGAAGCTTAATTTTTACTAACGCAAGATCAACAACCAAATGTTAAAACGATAAAGTTGAAAAAATAAATAAAAAAAAAACTGACCTCTTTCAGGCGCTTTTCAACCTCCAACCGAAACGATCGGATTCTCCGTTCTTCGTAGCCGGAAAGAAGCCTCGCATAGAACAGAGCTTTCTTTCCGAATTCAATCAGCTTATTCATAATTTTTCACTTTCTCATCCACCTCTCAACGCTTCGATTTCAGCTCAAACGCAATCAAATCTTAAATTTAAGGCGTTCAAAGCGTCCTAATGGACCTTTACGGGCGGCGGAGCGGGAGCAATGGCTGGCTGCTTTGCTGGAGGAGACGGAAATGAGAGGAAGCAGAGTAGGGCTTTGCTTGGGCGTCTGTGGGATATGTGCTGTTTTCAGTGTTTGGGTGTATTTTGACGCCTTACAGTTACCCAGACGGGGGATAAGTCCATTTCAATGCCCAAACAACCTCTTATGCCTCGTTACACGGACGGGGGCAAAGTTGGAATAGAATTTCATATTCCACCATTGAAATTTCCAATCTGAACCCAAACGATTCCGAATTCAAATTTCACAAGAAAAAAGGGGAAATTGAGATAGATTTAGAATCTGAATTCATTTTTTCCCAAGTTAGCCAACTTGCTTTGAAATAAAAAAATGTTCTGAAATATTTCGTTTAGCGTTTCGAATTTTTGTATTTTATTGCTAGTTTTGAGTGCTTTTTATTCATTATTTTCATATTAATCATATACTTCTGTATTAAAATGATTAAAACATACTTACACACTTTAAAATTAAAAGTAAGGCTTTTTATATTAGTATCCTACAAAATGTTGAATGCATCTCACATTAAAATTTAGTATTAAATGACTCATTTATCTTATTATGCAATGTCAATTTTGACCTTATTAGGTTAAAAAAAATATATATCTATTTTTTAACGTATTATTTATTCTTTTCAACTATTAAAACCCCTCCAACCCTCCATTGTGAACAAAATCCTAACCAATGAAACTACAAACATGTTGATTGAGAAAAATTATTTTTGACGAATGAAACACGAAATCAATGTTTCAAAAGCTTTACATGAGGTAAGACTTCATATTTTTTTATTGTTTTAGTGATTTTCACGATATCAATAATTATTTAATCTTGTTTTTGATGCGTTATTCAAGCTTCTATATTCGTATTCATCTTTTAGGGATCACAGAGATTACATGAAGAACTAAACACCTAAAATTACCACCAAATATTAAAAACTGACGACATGAGTTTTAATGGTGGAATTGAAAACAACCCACATATGCTTTAAATACAGGCGACATCTTTTGTCCAAATTAAAAGTTTTATAAGATTTGAGAAATATGGAGTGCATGTGGAAAATGTAAGGTGTATATTAAGAATGTGGGGTGTGAGGGCATTATGAGAAAGTACGTGAGGTGTATTAAGATAATTTTAATTGAAAAAACAAATGTGAGGTGTATTAAGTATTTGAGGTTTATTCAACAATTTATGAGGTATTAATATAATAAGCCTAAAAGTAATTGATTTTATAGATAAACATGTACCAAATATTAAGAATGAACAATAAACTTGATGTATAAAAAAAGTTCAAAAACATTCAAAATCTTGTAAATATATGAATGGTCGGGCTATATTCTAAAAAAGAAACTAAAACTTACCCTTTTGTTTAATGTTACCTACGTAACTAACCAATTACATTTTGTCACCTTAGAAAAAAAACGTATCTGCATTGCACATGGTAGATTTTTAAGGGTATCTTTACTACACTTTAAAGGCGGAACAACAAAGGGAGGTTTAATGAAAAGGTCCCGGTACTGTTCACTTTTAACGAAAAACCACTTTTTTACCTGTAACTGACACTATTCACTATACCTTTAAAAAGGACTTTTCGTTAAAAGAAAAGTTTTTTTGAGACTTTTCATTAGTTTTCCTAACAACAAAATCCCTACAGCAGATTAGTCCCGGGCCCCGGCAGATCATGTTTCAAAATCAATCACCCGACAAAACACGAATACGTAATAGTGTCCCGGATGAGTCCCGGCACGGCGGATCATGTTTCTAACAAGTGGACCCATTAACGAGTCCATCTTAGCCTACAATACCCATTCATGACCTGTTATGATTATGTTTTTTAATTATATAATTTTAAACTCGTCATGCACGAAATTCAAATCTGACTTGCAAATGAAAAACAGTAATACTAAGGAAATTGCTATTAGCCCTCTAAAATACTCCCAAACTTTCTCTATTTAGAAAAAAAAAAAAAACTTAAGTATAAAATAAAATTTTTAAAGTGCCAATTATAGTTCTAATACTAACCGACTCCATTAGAAGTTAGGTACTGTTACAGGCTATTCCATAACTAGCGTCAACAAATTTGCGAAATCTCCCAAGACTTCAGGGCATCGTAAAATTTGAGTCTTGCGAAATCTGGATTTTCGCTACGCCCACGCTCAATTGCTGGACGTGGCGAAAATCGTTCCATAGGGACTCGGCATTATCAAAATCGCTACTTGGAAACCTGCTATACCACCAAACAAGTAGTGCAGATGGAGGAGCAAGCCAGTTTATTAACACAGCACAACAATAAACTTCGTCACGAATTAAAACGATGTCATTCAAAACAGCAAGTAGAAGTTTAACAGGCAGCAACACTAGACAATCACTATCAGTCTACCACCCACCAAAGAGTAGGGAATATATCAACTACACATTTTGTTTTTGAGGTCAGATGGAAAACTCTATATGGACAAGTGATGATCTCATTTTGCATTGCTTTGCATCACCAGGGTTACAGGAGGAGCATCAATCCTTTCTTTTCTTCTTCTTCTCATTCTTCTCGGCCGAGTTCTTCAACTGCGGTAAAGAAACGATAGCCGTTTTAGTTAACAGGTCTATGTAGCCTAACAGATAACATCTCACAAAATAAAATAGAAGAGGAGACGGTCTAAGCACCAAGAGTCATAAATATGATAGAAAACAAGACCGAGAGGAGGATTTTGCTCTTAAAGCATTAACGAGAACTTACCATGATAACCAGTATACGGACAAACACAGCAACAAAGTCAGTGAAAAGGGTCAGTGCATGCTTCACATAGTCCAGGTCACCATGGTGTGCCTTCTCAATCATTTCCTGGGTGTCAACTACCATGTAGCCCACGAAAATCAAAAGCCCGAAATACAGCTGCAACACAATTTCAGAGAACGATTAGATAACTGCATATATCACCCTGTTTTAGCTTTTATACGCAAAATGTAGCATTGCTCATCATTCACATGACTAATTGATAATTCCTTACCTCAAACTTGAAAAGAGCTGCAGAACCCCCAAAGACAGAAGAAGCAAAGTGTAACCAGATTAGTATAGAAAAGCCAGAAGAAAGCAAACCACCCAGGTAAAGGTATTCCCGGCGCCTTGCCAACATGGCTGCTGCTGAGAAACAGCCAAAGGCCAGAGCAGTTCCTCCAAATGCACTGATCAAGACACTGGCTCAAAACAAAACAACAAAAAATCAGGACGCTATTTGAATTGAATTTCCCTAGGGAGAAAAAAAATATCAAACTTAACAGCTAATACATAATTTTGGCACAACAGACTTTTGTTTAGAAACGACTACATACGGTCACTTCTTTCTTAAGAGATAGAAGTATTACAGCACAGAAATAATAGAAATATGAATAACAGTGGTCCCGGAAGTGTCGTTTCATTTCATGCTACTGAGCTCGAACATTCAATCAAATAAAGAAAACAACTGCTAACACATATGTACCTCGGGTTAATCTCAATGGCCAGTTCAATTAAAGGCCCAAGAGTAGCCCCCTCAAAGAGACCAGCGGCCATCAGTAGAGAAACCCTCTTCTTCTGCTTAAAGAAAAAAACACAATACATGAAAACAAATAAAAAAATTGCGATAACACAAATACATAACTGCATGAAGATGAAGAGAGTTTATTTAACAAATCCTACCTCTTGATAGGTTGGTGTGCAGAGTAACCACACCATGCATCCAATGCAAGAGAGAAGGGTGATCATGCCTCCGATATTCCACAGGATATGCAGGTAGGCTCCTGCAGCTGATGCAATCAGGGTGCAGCATAAAGTGAGGTAGACCTGCAAGATTTAGGCTACCAATCAGTAAATCAAAGTTGGTATGGTTTGCACACAACCGCAAAATCCGGCAAACCAAATTCCCCAGCCAAAACCATCCAATCAAAGAAAGTCAAAACCAGTAAAATGGGAAAATTCACACATTCCATTGTCATTCGAGTAATCAGCGATATCAAAACATCCAAGAAAAGCAACTTCACGGTCAAAGAAGAACACAGGAGAGCCCTGCTCTTTCTGATTTCTCGTTTCCACCACAAATAACAAATGACAAATACCATACGATGTTTACATACAATAACAAATAACACCCGCAGAAGCTATGAATCTCTTTTTCTGATTCTAGGTAACCAAACAAGTGAAAATTCACTCCCAATTGTATATATAAACGAATTAAACCTAAACGAAACCCTAGATATCAAAATCAATACATCCAGCACGATTTTTGCAGCACATAATTGTAATCATCAAGAGAAATTGAAGGAAAGGGGAATCAAAACCCTAGCAGTTCTCGCCCCACGCCTAAATTGTTCAGTCTAGTACACAAATAGAGAATCAAACCAAGAAAACAGAGCAAAATAGAACGAAACTTTCTCTTCTTTCTCAATATTTTCTCGACAACCAAACAGAATTAAACGGAACTGAAATTCACTTCCGAGAAAGAGGAATTCGTACCACGCCTAAATTGCTAAGTCTAAATACACAAACAGAGAATAAAACCTAGAAAACGGAGAAGAAGACAACGAAATTTTATCGGCAACCAAACAGAGTCCAAAGAAACTGAAATTCCCTTCGGAGAAAGAGGAATTCGTACCAGTTTGAGATGATTCTGAACGACGGGAGAGATCTGATGGAAATTCTTGAGAGACTCGGAGGCCCAGCGGTTTCGCGAAGACGTTTGGGAATCGAAGAAAGACGTGAAGGCGTCCATAGTTGCTTGGTAGGCAAGAAAGGAAGAGCGAGCGAGCGAGAAAATTTGCAGAGAAAAAGTGGGAAATTGAAAGCGGGTGCGGGACGGGGATGTGGAATTTATAGGGCCCTCAAACGGGTGACTTGGTTTCCTGGAAACTTCTAGTTCTATATGAATTCTAATTAGTTGTTGCAGCGTTCATTTACCGTTCTACCCTTGTGCTGCGCAATGAGATGAGATCCGTAAATTTTTGCCTCGGAGTCGTTGGATCCGAAAAAATGGCGACTCTTGTAAGTTGTGAAATGACGTTAATTAATGTTGGATTATTTCTTTTTGTTGGAGAATTAATGTTGGATTAAAATGTAAGAATTAATGTTGGGTCCAATTTGTTGGAGCTTAATAGAAGAAACAGCGTTCGGGTTGAATTCTTGTAGCTTACCGTAGTAATATTGTTTGTAGTAAAAAAACATAGAGCAAAAATTTAAGATCTATTTATCGGATTCCCCTAAACTTATAAATCTACTCCCCAAATTTTAGTTTCAATCAATTACCTTATGAATTTTTATTCATGGCTAAAAATTTTCTGTCATTCAGTACTACGGTCTAATGGTATTCATCTTCACTTGTAAGTGAGAGATTTAATGTTTGATTCTCGCCAAAGGCGAATTTGAGTCATATTATTACGAGCTTATTGCGAAATTAAGCTCATCCGTTAATGTAGATAATATCATTTCAAAAAATAAATAAAAAATTATGCTACTATGGGTCATGTGGGTTGAGGGAGGGGCTGAATTGGGTATGAACTTGGAGTGCTAGTTAGGGAAGGGGGTGAGGTGAATTTGAGCTCTGTAAAAATCATTTATGTAAAAAAATTATAAACTAAAAGATCGTTTAGTCATCGAATTATATAAGAACAAAATAGATGGATTCACTAAAAGAATTAAAATCCGTCTATCTATTTGCTAAAGTTAATTGATTAGAAGATCTTATTTTTAATTAATTTTTTTACAAAGATAATCTATACATAATAATTTATAATATAAACCGTGTTAATTATAAGCATAAAGTTTAGTAAATCAGGCACAAACTATCTTGAGGAACTCCTCAATCTTAAGGAGTCAAGCCTATTTGTAAGAATTATGTGAAACAATTACATTGAAATGTTTAATATCTTTGGATTACAAAGTTCCTATGCTCTCATCGGAACTTATGAAAAACAAAATAAAAATGATGGTATTTGAACCATAAATTTTAAACTATTGGGAAGGAAAAATAATAAAAGAAGAGGAATGTCATTTTAGCATTTATATGCGTTATCGAAGGGCACATAGGGAAATAGAAAAGATAGTTCCAGTGGATACTGGAGTCTTCCGCGTGGATTGGTGTTTTGACCCAACTCCATGACGACCATGAAATCTAATTTAATTTGTTGTCAAACTTGACGTCGCTTTCTCACTAAGCAAAATATCAAACAAGGAATACCCACGAAAGCAATGCATCCGTGAAAGGGACAGGTGTCCTCCCCGCCAATCGAATCTTGCCACATCAGCAACACGACGTGGCGCGTTCCCGTTTGTCCGATTTCGTCACCAATTTAGTTCTTGACCAACAAAACAAGTTCAACTAAATTTTGCGTCGTAAAAAAAAAATAATAATAGGATTCTCTCATTTCCTATTACCATCCTCTTCCATCATCTCCTCTCACACTCTTTTTTTGTCTTATTCTCTATGAAAAAAATTCAATGAAATTTGGTTTAAGAAAACGATACCTAATTAGTAATCTCTATTAATTAATGAAACCCTCTTTGTTAACCAAAAAAATGTGAAATGACTATTTAGTCTTGTATCACAAAAAAAAATGATGGACAATAATATAATTTCACAGGTCCAAATTTTACTGTTTTTATTGAAACATCACCTACAGGTAATGTTAAAATACCTCCAATATTAAAAAAAAAAAAAAAAAAAAAAAACCAAAAACAAAAACCTCCCACAACCCCCCCTCTCTCCTTCTCATTTTCTAAAAATATGTTTTCATACACAATGTGTAGGCAAATGCTAGTTAGTAATTAGAAGAACACTAGTCCCCATTAAGAGGTGGATGGTTTAAACCCAACATTGAGTCAAATACAAATGTCTTAATTACCAAGACAATTTGAAAAGATTAAAAATAAGGAAAACTAACGAAAAGTTCAAAAAAATAATTGTTTTAATGAAAAATGACAAATAAAGGTATAATGAATAGTACCAAAAAAAGATAAAAATGTAGTTTTTTTTTTTGTTAAAAGTGAACAATACCAGGAGTATTTCGTTGAAACTCCCTTAAAATTATATATAAGAGAAGAAGAGCGGAAAAAGAAAAATGTGATATGGTGAGAGAAAGGATGACAAAGAAAGAAGAAATTAAGAAAACTATAAGTAAAAAAAAATATATATATATATATATATTTTTTAATATTCTTACCGAAGATGTGAACTTATCAATTAAACTTGATTGTATAAAATTTATCATTTGATAATATATATATATATATATATATATCTAATTCTCAAATTGTGTGCATGAAAAATAGAATTTAAAAGTTAAAATGAAATAATTATCAAACAAGCAATGTAGAGAGAAATCCTTCAAGGGGAACAAGCATGCGTGCAAATGATTTTCAATTTCTATCGCAGTATATAATCCAACTAGTTACATATTTTACGCCACTTAATTCTACGGTCTAGTAGTATTCCTCTTCATTAGTTAGTGAGAGGTCTCAAGTTTGAAACTCGTTGACGAGTTCAAACTAAGCTTACTCCCCCACCGTATAGTGTAACAAGGCCGTAACTATACAACATTTTTCATGGATGCAAATTAGTCGTAATGATGTTTTGTGCATCTAAAACAGGAGCCATTTCTTGCGTTCCAAGTTAGAGCACCTGCCTCTGAAGCCTGAGCTTTCTGAGCTCTTCATGGCATGGAGCAAAAACCTCATGTCGAAGTGCTTCCTCGGCGCTGATCCTAACCCTCGGGTTCACTGTCAAGCACTTATCGACGAGATCAAAAAGCGGTCTAGGGATTTCGTTGAAGAAATTCGGCCTCTTTGTGCTCCTTGTACACCCAACTTAATTAATTCCTTTCGCTTGGTGTTTATTTATAACCGTGCCCTGTAAACAGTGCCATAACCGCCTACCAGTTTGGGAAACAAAACAAGAAACTCATTAACCATAAGGAGGTTGAAAGGGGTGTGAAAAATCCAACGTGGTCAGATCTTTATATACCCGAACCTTCTTCTTCTTGTACAACATAAGATTCAAAAATTGGAAATTCCTTTTTCTCCTGTTGATCCTACAAAGTATCAGGTACTTACTAAGTACAAGGCCATCACAATTCCGTTTTAATTTCTGTACTATGCTGATTGGCTTTTGATTTGTTTCCCGCTGCTGGTTCTCTTTGGTAGTGGCAACAGCCTGGTCATGCACTAGGTTGTGTGATTGTGGTCTCAGTGCCATTTTATCCTTGTCAATTCCCTTCATCTTGGAGGAGGGCTTCAACAATTTTAGGGTAATTTTAAATGTTTAAATAGCAAGTGTGTTGAACTTTGTAAATTTTTAGAGTTGGATTAATCATGCCATTCCCACGAACATCTCCCAGTGGTGGCTTTTTTTTTTTAACTTCTTCTTCGTATGGCAGCAATGTGTACAATGTGTACAATATGTACTGTGGTTTAATTTGTTCCTTATGTTCACTGCTGTAGTTTAGGATTAATATCTGTTTGCAGTCCTGTTCTTGTGATTTAACAAAAACAGGATTTTAAGGTTTTTTTGTGTCCAATTATCGGGATGGAACAAATTTTGTGCATCATTGAATTAATACTGTTACACGCCTTTATTTAATCATGCTGACTCTTTTCATTTGATTTATTCAATTTAGTGGGCAACAATAAAAGGTGATGTGTGAGGAGAAAAAATAGAGTGCAATGACGCAGAACCGTGGTGAAAGTTAGTATATGAATATCACACATTGCGAAGATTTACAGAAGATCTTGAGCAATAAAAACTATTCCACTTGAAGCCGGTAAGGTTACAGAAATATCACCTCCCAAACTTCAAATTACCTTAGACTGATAACTATCAGAAATTTGAGAAAACAGCATGCAAGTAACTTGCAAAAGGGTATTTTTAAGCTGGAGTAAATTGGAGCAATGGTCCTTCAACTAAAAATCTATTACCATTGATCCCTCAACTCATCAAAATGTGTAAAAATGGTTCTTTTCATCAAATTCATCAGAATTTTGTCAAAATAAGTTATGTTGAATGACCATTCTACAATTGGGGTCCCTCAACTCATCAAAACGTGTAGCTATGGTCATTTTCGTCAACTTCGTCAAAATTTTATCAAAATGAGTTATGCTGAAAAGACCATTGCTACAATTAGATTAAAGTTAAGGGATCATTGCTCCAATCGGGTTAAAGTTGAATGACCATTTCTCTAGTTGGATTAAAGTTGAGGGGATCAATGGTAGTGAATTTTTAGTTGATAAACCATAGCTGCACGTTTTGATGAGTTGAAAAACCAATGAAAATGAGTTTTTAATTGAAGGAACCATTAGTGTAATTTAATCTTTCAAGCTGCAAACAAATTTACCAGACGGGAAGCAGCGAGAGAAACTTCCAGGGCACACGTCATTGCATGTAGTAAAGGGATATGCAACATGTGATACGCAAGTTTTTCTCGGGAGACCTTCCGAACAATGTCAGAAACGTGGCATACGGATTACGGAGCATCTAACACGGCGGTGAAACAGAAACATATTCAATAAATCAACTAATCATGATGCAAATTTGCAACAATCATCAATATACAAAAAAGGAAGTAAATCAAACTTTCCAGCCAACGGAACATAAATAAATTATACAATGAATTTGTCAAGAAAATATTTCCTGATGTCCTGAATAAAAACGTCGAAGTCATTCTGTAGTTGGTGAAGACAATGAAAGGTTCAAAAGGAAGCCAACCATGAGTCCAATAAGTCCCACAAAAATTGCAAAGGTGAAGGAAAAGCCTGGGTCACCCTTCCGAAATCTTCGCCTCTTCAGTATATCCTGGACAAACGAGCATCAGTGGTGAGAGCGAGGTTTGAATCGTTTGACATATTTATCTAAACCATCTTCTGAAGGACATTTCCATATAGTTTATATGATTATACTTCCACTGCCTATTTCAGCTCCTATCAGCTCCTATCAACCTCACCCGTATTACAGATACCAGGTCATTAACTTCCGGCAGTGTTCTGAGCATTAAGCAAATTATACATACTGCCAATTTTATTTGACCACAAATAGCTCCCCGTCTTCAATTTTCCGGAATCCCTGAGGTCACCTAATAAAATTATATTCTTCCTGCTTTTATAAGTTGTGACAAGTCTGTCTTAATGTTGTATTATATATGTGTGTGCAAGCATGCTGCACGTGACTCTAGCACGTAGCTAATCATGGACCATCGGATTTGATATTAAAATCTTTCCATGGTCAGGACTCGGGATTAAAGCACCAAATTCTAATGGTTGATCTCTAGCTACAAGAAAAGATCAAACAATCAAGGATAAGCTACTTAGGTTAATAATCGAGTCTTTCTGTATATGTGTGTATTAGAGAAAGCAGAAGAAGAATTATCTACTAACCAGTTCCTGTTGAAGTTGCTGTGTTTGTCTAACAGATGCATCTCTTTCTTCCTTCAGGCGCTGAAAAGCCTGATTCTACATGTAAAACAAATTTTAAACAGTTAGAATATGAAATGAATTCAAATATAATATGAATCGCTGCAATAAGCCTATCAAGACATTTTATACTGGGCTGCTACAAGTTCACAGTAAGCACGGAAAGAAAGTCAACTAAACAAATGGGAGCACATAATTTTCATATAATTCCAAATACAAGTCAGATGGTCCAAGCTTCACATGATTTCGTAATTTTTTTTTATTATTAATTTTTAGACATACGATTTTTCTGCAGATATCTAATATGTGGAATAAACTTGGAACAAATCCTAATAAATTGTGATTAAAACATGCTAAACCACTCACTTCATTCATCGACCACATTTAATCACTATAAGTCAATACTTGATGTTTTTTTTTCTTTCTAAATACGCTTTGTATTGCAAGTGATGAAATGTAACATGCAACACAATCTTTGGATTAAGTTTGTGAAGCAGCGGATTAAAGAACTTCCCTAAGCCCAGAACAATTAGATGCACATCCATAATTCATTATTACGCAAAAACACAAACACATTTGAAAAAACCCAAAGGGAAAGCACCACAAGACTCACAGAATTAGCATCAAGACTACGCATGGAGCCCCTCATAGCTTCATCTTCTGAGTTTCCTTGAGCGCCCGAAGCGACATACACAACTCTAAGCTTGCACTCCTCTAAAACCCTTCCACTTTCCTTAGTGAACTAGAATAACATCAAAGAACAAGTAGTTATTTAAAATGACAAATCAAGCTAGTGAAACAGAGTGACTGATGTCCAACTGAAAATTCTTACAGTATCTTGTGGAAGGTCATCAACATCAGTATTTGGAGGCACTGTTGTACTCTGTAGAAGAAATTTATCTTTGCACTGCATATCTGGAGGATATTCTCGTTGGGCTTGGAGGGTGACTGCACACCCAGCAGTTAGTTGGATGCCAGTATTACAAAAGCTTTTAAAGATATTAAAGTGAGTATAATAAACACTTGTAGACGGTACATGAACAGTATGTTACATTCTTATGACTGGCCATAATACAATCTTAGATTATAAACTTTCCATTTGAAATTATTGCCTGAGAGGTTCACCAATACTGGAGATCACTTGTTGGGCAGTCTCAAAGGTTTCTGATTTTCGAGGTGAAGAAATAAGATTATAAAGCAAATGAAAACTGTAAAAACGTGATTGGAAGAGTATTACCTCTGATTACACATGAATCCCAAGCCTGTATAACACCAGTGTTGGGCCGTACAAAATACTTCTTAGGTGAAGTAGTTTTAACCTAGAAACAAGAGTAATGAAAACAATAAAAAAAAAAATGCACTAGCGATTTCTATATTGAATAAACATCGAGTTATTATTAAATTCATTTATGAACAAAATCGGTACCTTAAAAGCAACATGGTGTTCTGTGTTATTGACAACTTTTAGATCACAAAAGCTTTGCTTTTCCAGCTCAACTGATCAAGAAAGTCAAATTAATTAGTATTTATCCAACAACATTAGCAAGAAAAGAAGAAACTTTCTATGCCAGAATTTGAAAAGAAATTGCCTGGACATGGCACTAAATATAATCAAAATTATGTACAAGTCAAATATGTATTTATGAGGTTCAACATATTAGCCGGAATTGTTTCAATTTGAACCCTTCCAATAACCAGAGGAGTGCTGGAACCGCTTATCATACGCATAGATAGGTAATTAGGTATATGTGTGTCTTATTTATGTGTATATATAGAGCAGAACATAAGTATGAAACTTAGGGCAAGCAAATTCATGGGATACAGTTAAGACAAAGGTTAACAGGTGAAGCTCAAAAACCTAAAAGGATACAAATCTAGAGGCCATGAGGTACCCAACAAGAGAAGCAAAATAACAATCAATAAAAAGGACTGGTGTCGGATATGAGGTCAGGCACACATAATTTGTATCAATTAAAGAAATCCCCCTCGAATTTTTTCCTTAACACATGTTTGAATTCCATTTGTCACGCATCCAATCATCTAAGTAATCAGTTCAACCATAAATTTACCGTCATTTCGTAACGCAAACGTTTTAAGACCTTAGAAGTCATCGCAGCCTAATTAGCTTTGCCTCTGGATCATAAACCTTGATGAGCTATAAATATAGTCGAATAATCTATTGTTTAATCTTAATTAAGAAAAGAAAACTAACAACAATGATTTTTTTCCCCTTCAATTCACCCAGAAAAACAAATACAATCATCATCAAGAAAATTCCAGTATTTCTGTGTTCATGCAATTCAATTATCCTCAAATTATCCAAAAAAATCATCTTTCCATGATCAATTCAGTATAATCATGATCAATTTCCCATAAATAATTCAACTATAAACCCTTCTGATTACCCAGAGCGGCATGCATGTACGTATATGGGCAGTGAGAGGGGAAGAGAGAGAGAGAGAGTACATAGGAATTTGAGCTCATCAGGATGAACAGAAATCAACTGTTTACCACCACCGGCACTCATGATGGTCCACGGCCAAAAATGCAAAACAATTTTGCTTCTTTCTTTTTCTTCCAAAATTTCACCAAACAATCTCAAACCCTGCCATCAAATTACCAGAACAAACCCTAGCGCAGAACAACAGTTACAAAAAGATGAGAGAGAATTAAAGCCTCTGCGAGTACATGGTTGACATAGAGAGAGAAAGCAAGAGAGAGAGAAGGTGTTTGTGAAAGAAAATGTGCGTATGTGTCAGTGAGAGAAAGAGAGAAGGGGAGAGAGCGAGAGAGAGAGAGAGATTGAATTGGGAACTAACATATGGCAGAACGCAGGGAGAGGAAGAGTGTACGGATTGCTCGGTCCAACTGCGAATTCGACCTCAGCTTCGGAGATTCAGCCACCAAGATCGGGTTCGGTCCGAGCGAGCTTCAACACCAAAACCAAAACTCACCTCCTAATTAGATTTTAGAGAGAGAAAGAGGAAGAGAGAGGGGGGGAGGGTCCGATGGAAGTGGCGGAGTTAAGGCGAGGGGAGAGGAGTATTTATCAAATATAGCCAAAAATTAGCTTTTAATTTTAAAAATGTCACTTTTTTATAAAAATTATCAAATATATCCAAAATTTCACTTAATTAGATACAAATACCTTCAAATTTAACAATTAAATAAATTAAAGGCTTTTTAGCTATTGTCATCTCAAGCTCCGGTTCAACTTCACCTTCGCTTCTACACTCCACCGCCACAACCTTATTCCCTTCGACCTCCTCATCACCGACATTAAGCGCCGCCGCGGTTACCGCAAGTGGGAGCAGCAGAATTTCAATCATGCATTCAACGCCGTTTTTCTTACTAGTATCATTTTTAGTTTTAAATATAAAAATAGTTTTTAAATTTAATCCACATGTCGTTATATGATTGTATTTGTGAGATCCACATTGGCACCACATCATCACACTAATAGAACAATTGATAGGTTTTTCACAAAAAAAAATGATCACGATGGACAAATTCAAAGAACGACTAAAATGATTCACGATAGACAAATTCAAGAACACTACTATTGATTATCATTAATTGTTAAAGACCAGATTAAGAAGTTATGCCAAGGTCATGAATCATTTTGGTTAAAAAGCTTTTAATTTATTTGATTGTTAAATTTGAGGGTATTTGTGTCTATTTGGGTGGAATTTTATATATATTTGAAAGATTTTATAAAAAGTGACATTTTTAAAATTAAGAGTTAATTTTTTTGCTATATTTGATAAATTCTCAAGGGAGAGAGAGGTGGATGGAGAAGGGCACGTGTCAACAGGAAGAGAGTGGTGAATCCCGATTCTAATGTGAAAAGGAGTATGATTCTCTTCCTTCTTTTTTTCCCTCCCCTTCCCTCCCCTCATATTTCAACGGTTAAGCCACATCAACATCTTATATTAATTCTCTGACCCCCTATTTTCTCTTTCTCTTTGCATCCCGATTTCCGCTTCGTTCCCTTTATATTTGAATTTGAATTGGAGAGGTAAACGATGGAGCCAGAGACTAAATGGAGTAATAAATTCAAGTTTCTCATGGTATTTTTTAATTGGGTAATGCCAAGGAAATTAAATTTGTACACAAAATTTTGTAAACTAAATAACATGAAAGTTGATAATTGGGTTATGAGTTAAGCGTTGATAAACATGCTCATTCCGATTGGTGAAAAATCATTTAGTTTACAAATTTTGTGTACAAATTTAATCTCGTTAGCATTATCCATTTTTATTTTGTTTTATTTTTTCTGTAAACTTAACACTATTAAAGCTTTTGTTATATGGAATAGGTGTCAAGTAACATGCTTGTCACAAGCTGAGCAATGGTTAATCAAGCACAATAAATCTCGGCTCATACCACTTACAATCAACCTTTTTTTTTGTTTGGAGAACTGAAAATTATATAACCTGGGTAAAGATGCCAAAGATTACAATGAAAGCAACCAAAAAACAAACCAGGAAGTGCTAGGGGAAAAAGAAACCCAACACTACAAAGAAAGCAACAAGTGTCACCCCTTGCACAACCAAAACAAAGTTAGCGCGGGCAAGGTAGTCCATCATTGTTTAGTACATGAACAAGTGAAGATGGAGGTCTTTCGACCCAAGTAAAGTCACACATCTCCACGCAACTTCGCGACGCCAAATGGTCAGCCACTATTGGCTGATCTTGGAGTCCAAGACCAGAGACAGTCATGGAAGGATTCCCCGACTTTCTTGCACCTCACTAAGGTTGGAAACGCCTCTCATCTGCCATTTGTTATCTTTCCCCTTAGGCACGAAATAGAATTCAAGGAATCAGATTCTACAACCACATGGTTCAGGTCCAAGGATAAACCTAAATCATATCCATGCAGAATGGCCATCGCCTCAGCAGCAGCGACGCTGGGAGCATTGAGATGGAATCTGCAAGCAGCAATGAAATTGTCAGAAGAGTCTCTCACCACTAACCTAACAAATCTCTCATTTGTGGCGACCACCCAGCTCGCGTCGACATTATTTTTTACATGTGGATGGCTCGGCTTCGTCCAGCACTCCTGCACAGGATTGCTAAGCCTGCGTGCACCACACTCCCGCTGGGAGCCCTCGAGGCCTCCATGAAAGCTCTGACGCTTGTAAATATAGCCGCCAACACATGAGACGGGATGATTTATTTCTGTTGGAAGAGGAAATAGCATCTAGCCTTCCAAATATGCCAACAAGAGAAAGCAACACAAGTCAGGATCCTCTCTCTATCGGCCTTTGAGTTATCGTTGGCCCTGAAAATTGCAAAAAGACAATTCGTCCATATTGTAATCTCATTTTGATTTACCTTGTAATTTAAGATTCCACCAAACCAAATAGTTTCCACCCACGGGCAAAGGAGAAAAAGGTGCAGATTTCCGTTTACAGAGGGCCAGGGCATTATGCACCGTCTTCCACATAAAGCATTTGATTTTGGGGGGAGGGGGAGTTTAAGTTTCCACACCGACTTCCATAGCGAATTCGGGATGGTTATAAACGATGACGATCTGAGGTTGGTCCTTGAAATCACCCGTGAATGTGCCCAATGGTAGCCCGACTTAACTGAGTAGAGCCCATTTTTATCTAGAGGCCACACTAACATGTCCCGGAGCATGGGATCGCCAATATGAGTTTCCAGGATTGTCTCATACTCAACCGTCAAAATAAATAGTTTTAAGAAGTTGATATCCCAGTTGCCACTATCATGATTAATTAATGAATCCACTTTGATGTTACGGCTAACCTGCACCGACCCGGTAGGGATTGGGTGTCCAACTGGAAGGGATGACAACAACCTATCACTCCAAACCCGAATCTCCTTCCCATTCATGACTTTCCAATGGGTCCCCTTTAGCAAAAGGTCACGTCCCGTAAGTAAACTTGACCACGCCCAGGACGCTCGGCCTCCCCGCTTGGCATCCAGAAAAGAACAGTGGGGGAAGTACCGAGCCTTCAGAATCTTCGCCCATAGGGAATCGGGCTCATGGATATGACGCCAACATTGTTTCGCCAAGAGAGCATCATTAAAATCTATGACACATCTGAACCCAAGTCCCCCAATTGCCTTCGGTAGCCCGAGAGTATCATTGGAGACCTAGTGAATAAGTTTCTCCTCCTTGTTGTGCCTCCACCAGAAGTTAAAGATCAAAGAGTCCATTTATTTGCAAATGGTAGCAGGAAATTTGAAAAAGTTCATCGGATATGCCGGGATAGCCTGGACCATAGCCTTAATCAAAACCTCTCTACCCGTCTGCGATAATGTTGCATGTTTCCATCCCTAAATTTTCCCCAAAATCCTCTCCTTTACATAAGCCAGCCCTTCCTTTTGGATCTTCCCCACATGGCTGACACACCAAGATAAGTCCTTGGGTCGTCAACAATTGGCATTCGAAGAATGTGACCGAGCTCTTCCGAAAAGGCCACCGGGACATTGGCACCAAAGAAAACACTAGATTTCTTGAGGTTCACCTGCTGCCCAAAAGCCTCACAATACTCATTTATTTACTTCACTTGGCTGTTGTAATTCACCACATCAGCATTTAAAAAGAATAGTATATCATCCGCCAAGAAGATATGGGAAATAACAGGCCTATGGGGGTTAATTTGAACCCCCGTAATCAACTTGTCTTCACAAGCCCGCATGATGAGCAGGGAGAGTACCTCTGTCACGCCCCAATCCCGACATACGTCCAGGATCGACACGTGACATCAACAAATACCCGTATCTCTAACATACCCCGCCTTCGGGAAATGGCAAAACACAACTTAAGATCCAATTGCGCAATAATTCTTCGTAGATTTTATGGCTGCATTTAACATCCTCGTTAGACTGCCTACGTACCCTAAATAGGAATTAAGCCATTCATAGTTCATTATATCACTACACTCGAATATTCATCACATAAATTGTTATGTCCCAACAACATACCACCATGCATATCATGCAATATTTCAAGGAACAAACGATAAAGTACAATCATATTCTCTAGCCATATTTATCAACTAAAATAATCATAATAATAACAATCATATCCAACGTCATTCCACAATCATGTCAATTAATCCATTCATGAATCAAGGATGCATGATCTTAGCATTAAAGAACTCTAACAACTCCGAATGAGTCACCCAAACATCCAACGGCTTTTCCCATTCAAACCACCAAGATTCTCAAAAACCATCATTCATATATACATAAAAACTAGGGCTAGAGGGACACAGTTCGGCCGCAACCTACATAAGTAACCAAACATGAAGTGGGCCCCCCAAAGAGGATTAACCAAGCATAGCCACCCCTGAGAAAATAACCAAGTAGGCAGTGACCCCCCGATGCGGATTAACCAAGCAGAGTCACCCCCGAGAAAATAACCAAGTAGGCAGTGACCCCCCAATGCGGATTAACCAAGCAGAGTCACTCCTACAGCTGTTAGGAAGTGATCACCCAACGCGGATTAACCAAGCGCGATCCATAAATAGTATGGTCCCCCAATGCGGATATACCAAGCAGGACCATCAATGTACAACTGCTACATGGTGCAGTAAATTCAACACACAACTTATCAACACCTCAACCTCTATGAGTTACAACGTAGTCACCTACACCATCAACTTCTCAAGGCCATCACTGATATGTCACACAAGCATATAAGTGCTACAACATACTTCTAATAGGATTCTAGGATCACATTGTCATAAAAATAGTCATACACATCATTCACATTACTAAAAAGATAATTAAACTCACATATATCACAACTATCATCAGTACACAAGCCAAATCATGTTAATAAACATTTGTCTATGGCTAAATATATAAAAAAAATCACATTTCAATAGAAATCACATTTATAAAACCAATTCATATTCACAACAGATACTAATATACGAAATTAAGGTAATAACCCTATCCCATATATTCAAGTCACTCTCTAATCAAAGTGGGTCTACTAGACTTCACTTAGTCTCTGGTAGTACCAATTCTAGTATCTAGAACGTTTCGAGACATGTTGACCAAAAGTCAACTCTCGGTCAACGTAGGGTCCACAACTTTACGTAATTCGATCCGGAAGATCCGCACATTAGATTTTAGATCCGTAACTTCCAAAAGTCCACATTATGTTTCTAGAACAACATACTAAAATTTCATTACGATTCGACGGTCGGATCTCCGCCAATTTCAAATTCAAGTGGCGGTCGACATTTAATTTTACAAACTTAGAAATCCAATTAGGGAAGATCCGTACGTCGGACTCCCGATCCGTAATTTTCTATGATCCACAAATATTATGTTCTATCATGCATTAAGGTTTGGTGACGATCCAACGGTCGGATTATCGATTCATATTTTGACCAAGTAAGGTATGGTAATGAAACTAAGTCCAAACAATCAAATTACGGCATAGGGATATCAAACATGAATTCAGGGCATCTAATAGTATTTAAAAGACATCATCGGCCCACTGGCCATGCGTCGCCGCAGGTGGCAGTCGGCCGTCCCAACTCGCCGGAAAATTCAACTATTTCAAAAAATTCTCAAATTTTACCAGAATGAAGATCTCAATTAGTAGAGTAAGTTTCATACCTGTGACCAAGGCCAATTTAGCCTGGAAAAGCCTCAATTTGCAATGAACCCGCCGGAACCCTAGAATGGGTGTGCTTTGAATCGTTGCCACCGGTGTTCCGATGCCTCCAAGGTTGTTTGGGCTTTGTTCCTGGTCCAAGGGAGTAGATTAGGGGTAGTGATGGGTGGTGAAACTCGCCGGAATGGCGGAATTGCCGTGGAACACCTCCGAGCACCCGCACGGTTTATACGGTTTTTGGGCTTAAAATTCCTTCGAATTTGTGTGGATATGGTAGATGGGAGGTAATGGAAGATGTGGCAGGTGTGGGATGGTTGAAAATCACCTGAAAATATGGTGGAAATGGCCGGAATTAAAACCGGGTCGGGTGTTGTCGTGGGTGTACAGTTGACGGAAATGCAAGGGGGAAAATCCCTCTTTCTTTTGTTTTTTTTCCTTTTCTTTTTTGATTGGCTAGGATTTCACTATGGATGTTATTTGGTGGAATTTGATTACACATGCAGCCATTTGGGGATCTATAATTGCGACTTGGATTTGCGTCGTCGTCATTGATGTTATACCTTCCCTGGTTGGCTACTGGTATGCCCTCTAATCTAGTTGTATTGCGTGTATATCTTTATTTTTTTTATTTTTTTTTGCTTGGCCCCCTACCACTCTCTGATTCCTCCACTTTGCCACTAATTGGGAGTTTAAAAAAATTCGAAACCCTGGTAAAACGATTTCAAACGTCCGTAACTATACCTTTAAAACCCGGACTCGGAAAGGGCTTTTGCCTATGCGTTCGTGATCTCGAAATCTATTCAACAATATAAATTATGACCTCGAAAGGTCCACGGATTTTAACTAATTAATTCCCAAACTTCAAACTTCGTAACTAATTTAATTAAAATCTAAATTCAAACAATTTAAAATAAATTCTCGAAAAATAATATAAAATCTCAATAATAAAAATATGTTGGTGATAACAGTGAAATCTAGGGACGGGATTTCACAACCTCACTTACGAACAGGAAAAGATATGGGGATAAAGGGGTCGCCTTGACGAAGGCCACGAGCTGGAGCAAACTTCTGTCTAGGTTGACCATTTAACAAAATGGCGAAGTTAACCGACGAAATACATTTGAAGACAAGACAACGCCCGCTTTGATTAAACCCCATCCTCTCCATAACAACCAAGAGGAAGTCTCATTCTACCTTGTTATAAGCCTTGTGCATGTCTAATTTGACCCCGAGCTTGAATTTTCTTTTTGTTCTTCGCGTTTTGAGGAAATGGAAGAGCTCATGAGCAATGCCAATATTATCCTGAATCTGTCTTCCTACAACAAAGGCATTCTGCGAAGGGAAAATCAACTTCGACAACAACGGTCTAAGGCGATTCGCCATGACCTTCGACAATATTTTGTAAGAATAGTTATAGAGGCTGATTAAGCGGAATTGGGAAATAGACTCTGAATTTGGGACTTTCGGGATGAGGACAACATGTGTGGAATTAATACGGTTGGGATTGATATTGCCCTTCATAAGATCATCAACCAACCCATTGACCTCTTCCGTAAGATTTCCCCAGAATGACTGGTAAAAAATGCCTTGGAAACCATTAGGGTCAGGGGCCTTTAATCCCCCCATTTGAAGTGCAGCATCATTGTCCTTATCCATAGAGACCAGGGCGATAAGGGAAGAGTTCATATCAGCAGTCACCTTAGGCTGGATGCAGTCTAAAACCGTTCCCCACTCCCGATGGCCCGTCAACGTGAAGAGATCGACAAAGTGTTTGTCAATAATTTCCTTCACTCTCCTAGGACATTCAATCGACTCCTTATTTTCGTCTTTAATTTTGAGCACCTCATTCCTCATTCACCTTTGCAAGGTGGATTGATGGAAGAAGTTAGTGTTTGCATCTTCCTCTTGAAGCCATTGCACTCTCGATCTTTGTTGCCAAAAACTTTCCTTCTGCCACCACAACGTATCCACTTCCAGTGACAGGTCCTCAATCTGCTTTTTATTCCTTCCCAGTCTTCTTACAACGTTCCATGGTGTGTCAACTTTTCCTCAATTTGCCGCCCCCTGAGCTTGAAATTTTTCCTGCTCCAACCGATTAATTTTGAACGGCAATCATTCACTTTTTTGTTCTATCTATCCATGATATCTCCCAAGCAGTGCATTTCCCAGCAATTCCTCACAATTTCTCTGCATTCAGTCTCTTTGGACCAGTAAGCTTCAAACTTGAATAGTCTTTTACCCTTTCCACAACTAGGCTCACCTTGGACTATAATCGGGCTATAGTCCGAACCCAATACTGTACCATGAGTAACAATGGTATTAGGCCACAAATCCAGCCATTCCTTATTTACTAAGCTACGATCCAATCGAGCCTCAACAAGTTAACCGTTGTGATATCCCCTCCAAGTAAATTTGGGGCCGTTAAACTCCATATCCATTAATTCCATACTGTTCATGAATTCCCCCAGGTATCTATACCTGTTGTGTCGAACTTCCGCTCCTCCCGACTTTTCCCAATCCCATAAAAAATCGTTGAAATCACCTTCGCAAATCCAATAGGTGGTAGATGGGTAGAAGTCATTGATCATACCTTGCCAGAAAACCGTCTTCTCTGCTCCGTAGGAGGTGCCATAAACCCTCGTTAGTCGGAAAGCACGCTGTGATTCCATAACTGTACAGTGGGCATCAATGAAGCATTTCGATGAATCCATCGTGTCCACCTTTGACACGTCCAACCCTGATATTCTCCAAACACCATGGTAGGCACGTGCTGGCCGACACCCGAAGGTGACGAAGCCATATTAGTAATTAACCGACATAACTAAAACTTGTAAATTTAATTATAATGAATATGCAATATGGAACGTGTTCAGAGCATACAACTAATATGAGACAAAAAAAAAACGAATAATGTAAAGTTGAATGAACAAAGAGATGGGTCCTACACCGAGAGGACTCGAAGATGCCAATCCAGGAGTGCCTTGACACTGGGATTGTATGCCTCGATTCTAAGTCCTGAGGGGGCGCAAAACAAAACATGAGTGGACCAAGTTATATATATATATATAAGTAATACTGAAACAGTTATTCATTAACGTACTAACCCCCAAAGTTTATGAAAACTCAATAGTATAATATGTAATAGGTTTTCCGAAAATCCTAGGATGCCATAAAACCTTTCATAAAACATATATCATACATAATGTGCTTAGTAGTGGTATATATAATAGGCATATATATATTATTTGTTTCGCCCCCGAAGGCATATAGAACACTTCTTCATTCATCCGAAGGTTCTACATCACGAGCCCGTAGGCAGGTTATTCGCCCGTAAGCAGATCATACGCCTGTAGGCAGAATATACGCCCGTAGGCACCAACCAAACGCCCGACTGTAGCCAATAATATAACTCCCGCCTGTAGGCACCAACCAAATGCCCGGCCTAAGCCAATCATATATCTCCCGGTGGAAGCCACCAACTTAAAGCCGACCAAAGCCAAGCATATATCTCTCGACCGAAGCCACCAACCTACGCCCCTTCGAAGATATATATAAGTATTAATCGCCTGTAGGCTCCTACAACACCCACCTGAAGGCATATATAGAAGTATCATTCACCCGTAGGTATGACCGTTCGCCCGTAGGCAGAACATTCGAATAACCACTAAGTAAGTACGTAAGGACATTAACATAATATTTCTAATATATATATATATATATATCTTAATTGGAGTTCAGTAGGTAAAACGTCATATCGTAAAACCTATTCGTAGTATATAGTCATCAATCATATATACTACGAAGAACGTAAAATCGATAAAGCATTAATATCATAAAGCATAAATCCAATTTACTCATAAACGTTTCGTAAAACGTAACCATTAAATCATGCTTTTCATGTATGCATCTAATAGTAAAATAATGCATTTTAGAAGAGGTCCACTCACAGATACTTCGCCGTCGATGAGCCATGCAAACTAGCGAACACGAAAACACCATAAACAATTGCACCTAAGCACATAAAGGGTCCAATTAATACAACTCTATTCAAACGATTGAATTTGAGAAAACGAACGTCGAAAACGAATTCAGGATGTCGAAATTAGCCTAGGAGGGGTCTTAGACAAAACCTGAAAAAGTCAACCCAAAAGTCAATGTTGACCGAAAGTCAACAGGTCAGACCGGGTCGGGTCGGGTTAACGCCGGTTCAGGTTGGATCAACGGTTAGTGGGTTGGCATAGTTCATTTGGGTCAAATGGGTCAGCCCAATATATATATATATATATATATATATATATATATATATATATGGGCTTGGGGGGTTAGGTTTAGGTGGGTTAGGCCTAGGATAATGGGTTATTGGATTTAGGTTTGCCAAATGGGCCGGTTTCTATGGCCCCAAAGCCTGGGTTGGGTTATTTATTTATTTATTTTTTTAATCTGGTTTAGGGTTATAGGGGTTTGGGGCCGATGAAGTGGGCTTGGGCTTGGGCTCGCTACATGGCCCAAGGGTTGGGCCTGTTATATATTGGGTTTTGGGCTTTCAGGTCGGGTTAGTCGGGGGTTCTAGGCTGGGTTAATGGGTTGAGAACTTGAGCCGGCTTACTGGGTCTGATGGGTTGGTTTCGTGTACATGGGTCGGGTCGACCCAGTGGAGCTCGTGGGTCGCCAGACCAAACTGGAGGAGAATGCCAGAATCTAAGGGTTTTTTGCCAGGAAACTTCCCTAGCTCGATTTGGGGTCAAAAATCCACCAAAAGTCGCCATTTCAAAACGATAATAAGCTAAGAATGCCAAGATTTGAAATATACCTATAACGATTCAAGTAGTGGCCAACAACGGTCGAAAACAAACCATGCACTCCACAGATCTTTCGTCGGAGAAACTGGGAAGACTTTCCCGAGAAGTTTCTACAATCTAAACACACCAAACCACAAAGATTTACTATAATTGTACTCTAAAATGAAATCTAAGAACATTTGGGTGTTTTCAAAGCTCACATTCATTGGAAGCAAAAGGAATCGCTGGGGAAAATGGTGATGCTAGTCTTGGCTTATTCGTTGTTACGGAGAGAGAAAGACAGAGGTCCAGAGGGTGGTGATGCTACCGTCGTTGATGTGTGGGTGGGTGGCTTGGAGGGGAGAGGTGGGTGTGTGGTCTTCGAGGGAGAGAGAGTTGAATGATTCGAGATAAAGAAGGTGAATAGAGAACTGAGAGAGGTGAGGGAGAGAGAGTTGTCCGAGAGTTCCCACGGGGAAGGGGAGAAAAAGAAAGAGAAAGAGAAAGGAAATGGGGCCGAGGACAAAATCAGAGGTAGGCCCTCTTGGGCACACCATTTATGGCCATAAAGTCACATTTCAAACAAATATCCTACAACCAAAGTGAAAATACCAAAATACCCCTTTCGTTCCGTAAATTCCGGAATGGGTTGTTACAACCTCAACCGATTCATCCCACCATAAACTCAAACCTCCAGCCGTCCCAATCAGAGCAATATTGTTGCAGGGACTGAGTCAATGCTAAGTCTATCTCACAGGGCTCCCCCCCTTTTGGAGTTAGCCTCCCAAATCCCCACAAGGTTGGGGGTTGCATTCCTGTTAGACTTGCTGATTTCCACTATCCGCCATTGGTATATGGGATGAAATCTTCAAATGACTCACCTTGATTATCACTTTCTTTCCCATTGAGGCTTGTATGAGTTGTAAATGGTCTTCTACCGAATATACCCCAATGGTTGGGATTTAATCTCTTCTGGGATCTCCTCAATCCAAACCATCGGGATTTGGGCTTGCCTTCTATAGAGGTCCATAGTGTGAGTGTTTGGGGAGCCCAATGGCCCATAATCCAATATCACCTGGTGGTTTATCTGAGAGTTGCTTTCATTCAAAACCCATTGGGCTGGGTTAAACGGTGTACCTTTCATTTGTCTCTCTATTCTAGGCCATCTTTTCTGACTTTTCCATCTTCCATTTGTCTCTATTGTGGGAGAAGGCACTGTCGAGCTTTCAGTTTCCATCCCATCTCCGCCAACCCTACTCTCGTATTACCTCTGGGTGATGGACTTTACTCCACTTCTAATCCAATCTCCATACCCTGCAGCACCTCCTTTCGTGGGTTCAAAAGAGCACTCATTGTTCGAGTGCCCAATTCTACCGCATCGGTAACATAAATCCTGGAGTCTTTCATAGAGGAACTCAATCCAGGTATCATCGTTATTATCTCTCTGCCAGCAACCAATGATTAGAGGATTCAATGTGTTCACTACTACTTTAACTCTGAGGAAGGCGAGTGCAGTAGACGGGTTTTCAAGCTCCATGAATTCCCCAATTTCCCTTACAAGTCGCCTGACATTTACTTCTGAGCATAGGTATAACGAGACCCCATGTATCTGGAC
Organism: Cotoneaster glaucophyllus; assembly: GCA_036320875.1. Lineage (NCBI taxonomy): Eukaryota > Viridiplantae > Streptophyta > Magnoliopsida > Rosales > Rosaceae > Cotoneaster > Cotoneaster glaucophyllus. Next base: position 6,944,090 of record CM070060.1, read on the forward strand.
CCAAAAAGGAACTAGCTCCAATTGTATTTCCTCCAAAACGATTCTGGTGGCCATCTTTGAACGGAGAAATTTTGCTTCATGATTGCCCAAGGCACTTGATTAAGGATTTTTGTTGCCGTACTTTCATTAAGCACAGTGATTATAAACGTATTCTCCCGGACCCATTTAATTTCTATGTCCCCCATTTCCTTCCACGCAATGCAGAGAATATTTCTAACCCCCCATTTGTTGAGATTTATGTTGACCAAAGCCTTCTTCACTAGTTTGACCCCATTTTCCATAATTGCCAACTCCATGGATCTTTCAAGATAGACCACAAGTTCCTCAACCTCCAGATTCGCCATCAATCCTTGACTTTGCCAACTTGGATGGATTGTTTGCAAGAGTACGTAGGATAGGTAAACGGTTTGCCTGCTTTGATACTTGTTGTACGAATAATCCTCGATTTTCCTTTTCGCCTCACAGAGTGGTGAATCTTTTTGTAAAAACAATAGGATCACAAGAAGAAAAGATGATTGTAAGAACTTGTTCGTTGAAGGTTTAGAACATTTATTCTCTGCTCTGTTAGGTACTCTGGTAGTTGGGCTTTCCTCAATCACCTTGAATACCTTGCGTAGTTAGGGGGTAAACGCTCATTCTAAGTGGCTTGTGGTATTTACTTTGATTCCTTTTGTCATATCCTTCAGATCTGACCTTCTCGAGATATGATGTGTTCCTAGTACTTCCCTTTGGAGTTATAAGGTTCAGTGGACCCATCCCCCTCATCTCTGCAGTTCAGACCCACAACACGTAGATCTAGATTCAAAGATTAGGGTTTTAAGGGTGAGGTTGATTGGGTACCGCTAGATGTAAACCTAATTGGACAGTGAAGGGATTGGAAAGGGAAAATCTACAAGTGGGATTGAACTGGTTTTGGTGAGGGGTTTAAGGGAATGATCAGAAAACAGACTCTCACCGGGGAGAAAAACACTCACTATGGAGGGCTCTCACGGGGGAGAGAAAAGCTGATACTACCTTTGTGCCAACCTTATACTAGTCTTATTCAATTTTTTTTTTTTGAACAAACGATAAAATAGGAGGTGGACTTAGCCTCATAATGGGTTTGTAATAATGTAGTTGAAATTCATCTTTGGCGAGAGTCGAACCTAAGAACTCTCACTCATAAAGAGAGAAGAATACCACTAGACCATAGTACTAAGTGGTATTTTAATTGTCACGTACACCCTTTATTTAGATAAGAGAAGTAAATTTAAAAGGGTAAATTACATAAAACTACCTAAACTATTAGTCTTACGACACTATCATACCTCATCTTTTAAAATTGACAATGTCATACCTCATCTTACGGATTTGGTCTAATGTCAGACCTCCGTCAATTTGTCTGTTAATTTTTCTATTAAATGCTGACCTGGCTTGAGACGGGACCCATTTCCTAGCCAAGTGGATAAAAATATTAATAAATTAAAAATAAATTATTTTAATATTTTTATTTTAAAACATATGGGACCCACCCCCTATAATTCTCTCCCTTTCTCCCCTTTTTCTTCCTGATCCGTTCCGACCCTCCATTTCTTCCTTTTTCTCCCCTGATGCGTTCCATCTCTCTCCCTCCTATCTCTCTCACATCCAATCTCTTTCCTATCTCTCTCACCTTCACCTTCATCCTTCACCCTCACCTTCATCCTTCTTCACCTCCATTTTTCACCTCCATTCTTCACCTTATTCCTTCATCCATTCTTCACTTTTTTATTTTAAAAAAATTTGGACAATGATAAAACACTCATTTTAGCTTCTCACAAATCTCTTTAAATCATGTCCATTGATTCTATTTGATTTCTCCAATCCGATGGCTAGATAGGGTATGTGAAAATCACCTCCATTTCCACACACGGGAGGTTTCCATAGGCTAGGGAAGAACTCCAGGAGGGAAGGAAACATAACTTACATGCAAAGGAACACTGATTTCCTCCCAATTAATCAACTGAAACAGCATGAGAACGAAAAGGCGAAAACAACCTAGTATTGCTATAGTAGATACAACAAAAACTAGGGAGAACTGATACACATATCACATGAAATGGATTCCTGGATACATATAGTTTTTTACAATGTGACAGTTTTCATGAGACTACTCTGAAACCGAAAACAACCAAAGAAGAGCCGCGTACTATTTCTCATTTGAAAGTCGATAGCCTTGGAAGCTTGTCTCTCAAATAGTACAACCTTGCCCTCCTGACCTTCCTGTGACTCAGAACCTTTAGCTCCTTAATGTTTGGTGAGTATCTGAAATAACAAGCAACAAAAATAAAAAACATATCATATAAAATATATTCTTCACGGAAGATATGATCATAACGCTTGAATTATTTCAAAACTCGAGGGAAGGCTTTAAGGGGAGAAATTACCAGTAAGCAATCTAACACTCATTCAAGCCTAAGCATCATCATCATGAAGTCAAAACTGATTTCTAGGCATATTCTACTAAAGTAAGGGGTTTTTCTTCTCTCGTACATACAAAAAGTCGTAAAAAAAAAAAGAAAAAAAAGAAAGCCATTTGGGATGTTTGGGAAGAGAGAATCCTATCATACAATTAGCATAAACGTTTTTTCCTCCAAGCATTACAACCTCCTAGGTTATGCATGTTTCTGAAAAGCTTTGATCACCTATGCACCCAACTAAAAAGATGGATCAAGTTGTTTAATTTCAAGGAAAGGAAACGTATGATTGTAATGCATTAGACTCTAGAAAATCTTTTAATAAATAAACATCGGCAACAATAAGTATCCCAGATGGATTTCTACAATTAGCTTCTTCAGAGTCATGTCATCAGAATCCAGGGAATCATGTATAGCCCAACAAGTTATTTGTGAAGGGGGTATTATAAACAATAGATTCAGCAGAAAAATCAAGCACAAAATGCAGAACACAAAAGAAAACTTACAGCGGGAACACAATCTCAACCCCTACGCCAGCAATAATCCTCCGAATGCGAATAGTTGTGTGAATACCAGCATTTTGTCTAGAAATGACAATGCCCTTATAGATAGACAACCTTCTCTTATTTTCAGGAACTTCCTGTAAGTCATACACATAAAAAGAATCACAACAGGTTCAATGCGGTAAGGTATAAATCTGAAGAAATAAAGCAGAACCACTGTTACCAGTTTAATTTGCACAACATCTCCAGTCCTGATGTCCGGAACTGGCCTTTCCAGCTCTGCCGCCTCAACTGCCCTTTTATTTAATATCTAACCAAACAGAAGAATTCCGGTTAACATTATTCTCACTTACCATACGGTTGAAATGCGAAAAAACAAATGACTAATAAATTAAGAAAGGTTTACAGTAACAAGGAAGTTAGTGTTTCAGCTTTCCTCAAAATACCGTGTTCAAATCTACATTCCAGCTGAAAATACCGTGTTTAAATCTACATTCCAGCTGAAAATACCGTGTTTAAATCCACATTCTAGGCAATCCCCATTATTTAATTACGCATTTTCGGAATCTACAATTCTAAACTACTATCTGCTGAGATCAGAACTCAACACAACCTTGATGTCATTTTCATTTCCACGTTACTTCAACAAACATAATTTCGGTTTCGGTTTCAAAATTATGTTCAGTTCTTCATACGTATTATTTGCACTTTTCACATCAACCAAGCAAAGCAGCAAAATAGAGAAAAGGGAATAAATTACCCCCATTATATCTCCGAGCTTAACCCGAGACTTTCTCGGCGGCTTTGGCTCTTCGGGTTCAGACTCCAGCACGGCTTCTGCTTCTGCTTCAGATTCTACCACGGCCACAGAGGCCTCCCCGCTCCCAGCTGCTCCATTCTCTTGGTCATTATCGGTAGCTCCGGTTTCACCTTCAGAGCTCGGCTCGGCTCTCACAACAAAGTTCCGTTTCGACATTGCAGAAACAATGGGACTGAAAACGGTCCCAATTGAGCTCGATGAAACCCTAGAGAGTGAAACCCGAGAGCAATTGGAAGAGCGGCGACAGAGGGCAGCTGAAAACCCGAGCTTTACTGGCTGGAATTGGTTAGGGTTTCGTGGAATTGTTAGCAGAGCCTGCAAAACCATAAATTCATCAATTTCGCTCCAAATTATTACTACAATTCACACATACGCACATAGAGACAGCGAAAGAGAGTACCTGTGGAAAAATTTTGGAGCCCATGATTCAGGAATTAGGGTTTGTGGTAAATGAGGAAAGGGGGAGAGAGAAAGAGTTAGAGAGTAGAGGTCATGGGAGTGAGTAGGATGGACTGGCCTAACCATGGACTCTACTACGCAGAGAAAAGGAGAAGAGGAGGACAAAGGTGGCCTTATCTGTTCTATCTATTCATCACGTGCGTTGCACGTACGACAATCAAGTTTTTTTTTTTTTTATTTTTTATTTATTTTTTTTTTAATAAGAATTGTAATTAACGCTCCAATTTATTTATTTTTTGAACAAACGATATTATCTACACTAAGAAGAGCGGTGGATTTAGCCTTACAATGAGCTAACAATAATGTGGTTCAAATTCACCTTTGGCAAGAATCGAACCTAAAATCTCTTACTTACAAGTGAAAAGGACTATACTACTAGACCGTAGTACAAAACGGCACCGATTAATTATTTTAATAAGCTACAAATTTTATTGCAAGTGAGTCTATAACTAAATAAAAGATATGAGAGATTATCATATTGTCCTCAAGCTTATTTCTTTTAGAGTTTTGTACGGCCATCTCCAAGATATTAATATTTTAATGAACAGTACAGGGTCATATTTGCCTCTGTCTCCAACCGAGGGCCAAAGGGCCATAGGGCTCGTTTTATTCCTATCACAAAAAACCGTCTCTAACCGAGGGCCAAAGGGTCATAGGCCAAACATAATTTATTATTTAAAAACTACAACTTAAATTCAAATCTAACGGCTAAGTGACGTCAGCTAGCCGCTGGTAAATGTTTTTAAAAATGTTGTTTAAGTTTCATGTTGTTAAATGCTTTTTTTATGTTGGTTAATGTTATTTAATGTTGTTTCATATTGTTTAATGTTGTTTCATGTTACTTAATTTAATTTAATGTTGTATAATGGCTTGGGAAGTTAGAGGAAAAAAATAGAATTAAAAAAAAAATATGAAACAAATTTTGTGAAATAGAAGTTATAGGAAAAAATGGAATTTAAAAAAAATATGAAACAAATTTTGTAAAATAGAAGTTATAGGAAAAAATAGAATTAAAAAAAAATATGAAACAAATTTTGTGAAATAGAAGTTATAGGAAAAAATGGAATTTAAAAAAAAATATGAAACAAATTTTGTAAAATAGAAATTATAGGAAAAAAAATAGAATTTAAAAAAAATATGAAACAAATTTTGTTAAATAGAAGTTATAGGAAAAAAATGGAATTTAAAAAAAATATGAAACAAATTTTGTAAAATAAAAGTTATAGAAAAAATAGAATTTAAAAAAAATATGAAAAATAGAAGTTATAGGAAAAAATTTGTAAATAAAAAAAATAAAACTGTAAAAAAAATTCAAAATTAACGGATATTCGTGTTGGTTATATTCGACATGAATGCTCTTATTTTCTGGCCAGCCCCATGCAGCCAACCCTTTTGCCCTTTCAGATTCCATGAGGCCCACGAGCCTTCTGGCCTAGCCCTCGGTTGGAAACGGTTTTCGGGCTATTTTCGGTCCTCTGACCCTCTGAACCCTTCGGTTGGAGATGGCCTAAGAGCCCCAAGTTGACTTCGAGAGTTTTAGAAGGCCCATCGAGGTTTGTGGTTAATCATTTTAGGTTTATGGTTTAGGAATGTCCTTGAGATAAGTTTAGGGCTTATGCTATAGGTTTCAAATTTTGGAAGGAGCTCAAACACTGGAAACTAGACCTTATGATGGTAAGGTTGTGCATGCCAGTCACAATTCATTGAAAAGGTTAATGGCTATGACCTTATGATGGTAAGGTTGGGCATTGTTGTTATTTCAACTAGCTAATTAGTTTGACTTTTAAAATAGTGCTTAAACCAAAAATATGATTTTTTAGCTTAAAGTTCCTTTGCATTTTTTATTATGTTCTATGTCTTTCTGCATGCTTACCTTATTATGTTCTATGTCTTTATAGGTTTACTACAACATAGAAACAGTTTTTCTCCTCCAATAGTTATGATTTAAAATTTTAGCCTGAAATTATTAAAGAATGATTTTAACCTAATCTTTTTTGGTAACTTCTTAAGAGTAAAATATATCTAAACTACTTATTAGTAGAACCCTCTTTGTCAACCAAAAGAGTGTGAAAAGACTATTTTGTCTTCTATAACACAAAAAAATGATGGGTAATAATGTAATTTTACAAAGTTAAATTTTTCTTTTTTCATTGAAGCCTCACATACAAATGATTTTAATGTATATATAATATTAAAAATAAAAAATAAAAAATAAAAAACAAAAACTTCTCTCCTAAGTTAAATTTTACAAAGTTAAATTTTTCTCTCCCTCCTATTTGAAAAACAAAAATAAAAAATGTTCATATGCACAAAGTGTGTAGGCATATGCTAGTGTAGATTATCCTAATTTGTTCTTAACATTTTAACTTCAAAATATTTAAATTATTAATACAAACGATAATTAAAACACTACATAAAAATTAAAACACGATAATTAAAGAAATAGATAATAGAAAATAAAGATTACAACAATTACTTATACTAATATTCATAGGGATTTGGTTGGCTTGGTGGTAGACTTGGACAATAGATATTAGATGGCTCATTATTTGGATCATTAGATGGGTCGAAAACATTCCTTATGGCATGTCATCTTTATAATTTCCGCTTGCTTATCACAAAAGAACTTCTTCCTCCTTAGAGTAAATTTGTTGAGGTCCTCCCTCATTACCTCAAACTCGAGCCTTTCTTGCTCTAAACAGTCTCTTGGATCTTCCTTTTTCATTTCCTTCTCCATGAGTAGGTGCATTCAGACCATTTCTTCGTTGGTCTCTTCATGCCCTTCAATTATTTATTCCTTGGTCTCTTCATGCGCTTCAATTAGTTTTTATGTGAAATTTGACTTAAATAATTTTTTTAAAATTATTTTAACTGTTATATTTAATTTTGGGTCGTCAGAATTTTTTTTACTGTTAGATTTGATCTCATTAAATTGAATTATATATTTTCACTTAAAATAAATAAATAAAATTTGAAATATGACCGTTGGATAAACTGACGGTCATACTGTTTAGACGTTGAACAAATACGAATCGTTGGTGTGTAGTGGACAAGGATCCCCTCCTAAGCATTGGAGGCGAAGCCTCCTGACCAGCCCATCTAGGCCATCGAAATTTGATCCAACGGTTGCAATAATTATAACTTTTAGAGGGTCCCCCTGTTTGTAACCGTTGGATCAAATTTTGATGGCCCAGATGGGCTGGTCAGGAGGCTCTGCCTCCAATGCTCAGGAGGGGATCCTTGTCCGTGTGTAGTCGACATGCCCATCTACATGAACCCCACCATGCTTTTGTGTGTCATGTGGCACATGTGGTGAGTTGTTTGGGGCTTTAGGCTTTCGTCGCGCAACCCACACACATTGTGATGATTTGGTGGGTTCAGAAGGAAATAAGCCAGACTCAATTCTTGAGAGGAATCTAGTTGAAAGATTTTTTTTTATTTTTTTTTTCAAAGGCTTATTATAATTTATATCTAAATAATTGAAAGGGGCATTTAGATTTGGGTCCAAAAATCAATGTGGTTATTAGGTTAAGGCCTGGTTTGGCATTGAGGTGATTAAAAAAAAAACAGGGATGAAAAAAAGCTGGAGTAAAATTTGTGTTTGGTAACTTTACTTATTTTCAAAGTCACTGTCATTTTAAGCTGAAAAGTGGCAAAATGATGCTTCTTAAAACCATCTTTTTTTTTAAGAGGCAGGTGAACAGTAGAATTTAATGAAACTTTTACAACTCAAAAATACCCTCCTCTGTTTCTCCTTCTTGCTGGGTTGAAGATCGAATCTTCATAGTTGATATTCTTATTTCGCCAGATATGTAAAGGAGGGAGGGGCGATGAGATCTAAGAGGTGGTTTGTTTTGGTGTTTGGGGACTGAGAAATCTGAGAGAGGGGGGGAAATGGGCAGAAGGGAAATGACTGATTTTGTCCTGATTCTTGTCTTCTGTGGTGTGGTGTGGGCATCTGGGTTTTCCTCGCTTGCACATCGTCCATCGGCAATAACTGGCTTCAAGTTACATGGTTCGAGATGATTTTGTGCCAGGATGGGTTTGAAGTCGGAGTTGTTGAAGAATGTGTTGTTGTTGGCGAACACCAGATCTAAAACCCATTCGGTGCTACATCTGACATTAAAACGACACTCCAGCATCTGAAATTGAAGCTGCGTGGTGGTGGATCCACTGCTATGGTGGTTGTGTGGTTAGAGAGAGAGAGATGAGAAGCAGATGGGTGGTTGGAGAGGGAGATGAGAAACAGACGGAGAAAAGAGATAGGCAAGAATGAAAAAGGAAATTTGGGAATGGGGAAGATGAGTATCAAACTCGGTGCAAGGAGGGGAAAAATAGAATTGGGGGATGGAAAGGAAGACACGAGCATAAGGGAAATGGGGTGTGGGCCCCACGGCCACACAAAATCCGCACATAAATATAGTAATATTAAATAAAATATCATAATAATAATATAGTATTATACCATTTTTGGTCATTTCACATAGTCACAGCTGTTTTACATAAAAGTTTACCAAGCACTGTTTTTTTTTTTCCTTTTTCCAAAAGCACTTTTACAAAAAAATTTACCAAACACTCTGACGGTTTATTTCACAACTGCTTATTCTCACAGCACAGCAGAAGTAGCTTTTTTTAAAGCACAGCAATACCAAACCAGCCCTAAGTCCAATATTATCTATTCTCCACCTTAATTTCTTTTACAATTATTTTAATCCTAAAGATAGAAAAACATAATATACCTACAAAAAAAGACACATTAATTTTTGATAGAATCTGTCATGTACGTAGATAAATAAAATTAGATTAATTATAAAATTTAAAAATAAAATCTATGAATGAGGTTTAGAGCAAAAAAAAGAGGAACAAAAAAAAAAACAAAAAAGTATAATTAAAGAGATAATTATGAAGAAATTTAATTTTTATTATAATTTTTATCATTAAAAAGATAATTAATGGTTATAAAATAATATTAAACTGAAGATACTAAATTTATTTTAATAAACTATAAGTAGATAATAGCGTTTGTTAAAAAAAAAAAAATTATATCATGTTTATCGTAATTAAAAATGATTTGAGCGGTTTAAGATTTATCCCAACTATTGGAGATAGTTTATAAGTTTGTTTGTAGTTTTGTACAAGGTTCTAAAAAACGCTAGGCGCTAGTCGGGCGGTGGGCTGGCGCCTAGCGCCTAGGCGTCTAGGCGGGGTCTAGGCGGGCGCCTAGGCGGCCTAGGCGGATTTAGGTAAATTTCTTGTATATCTTGTAAATAAGTGCATATTGACACTTACAAAAAATTATACTTGTATGAAATCCATGGATAAGATAATAAAAGAATGATAAAATGCAAAAAAGAGTATCCAACAAATCCAAAATTTAAAAACACATTAAGCATATATGTCATATAATCATAGTGAGGAGTATTATAGAATGACACATGTACAAGAAGTTTACAATTTAAAATCACATAAAATGCAAAATAGGAGGAAAATAAGGAAACATAGTAATGTAGATAGGATTTTTTTTTTTAATTTCAAAAAAAAAAAAAAAAAACGCCTAGCACCGCCTAGGACCGCCCAGCCCGCCTAGCGCCTAGCCCGCCTAGAGCCCAGCCGATTTTTCCACCGTTTTGCACAAAAACGCCTCGGCCACACTCCGCCCAGCGCCTAGGCGGCCGCCTAGGGCGTTTTTTCGAACACTGGATATAACATTTTAACAAATTAATTGATGTGAACTGAACTTTTGTACACAAGCGTGATTCATGTTTCACAAAACCCAACAGAAACCGCCACGCGTTTCTCGCAGCCGAGCAAATACAAACACTCCATCATCCACCGTGTCACCAATCGTCACGGTCTCAGACTCTGGAAAGAAAGCGTGGCGCCCAAGCACAGCAAAACCAGTTCCATTCCATTACTCACATCCCGCCACTTGTCCTCCCTCTGCCTCCCCGCCCTCTACGCTTTCCCTCTCATCCTCTCAGCGATGCAAGCCTGAATCTTTGGCCTCTTAAGGCCTCAGTTCTTCTTCGTCAATTCAACAAGCTCATCCTACTGTCTCTCCCTCTCTAAAGCTTTTGCTCTGATATTTTGACGCATGAAACCTGCAATTTTGCCTTCTGGGTAGTTTTTGAATACGAAAACTGAATGCCATATGAAGGTCTTGTGAGGAATTTTGGGTTGTTTTGATTTTGGTTTTGGTTTTTTGTGGGATTGTTAAAATGTCTCAGAATTCTGACACAATGAGAGGAATCCCACCTGGGATTTTGCTGATTAGAAGCATTAGAGGCAAAGACTGGAGCCTTTCTACATATAGATATGTGATTTTGCTTGTTACTTTCATAGCCTATACATGTTACCATGCATCTAGAAAACCCAGTAGTATAGTTAAAAGTGTTTTGTATCCTGATCCCAATAAAGGCAATGGCTTGGACCCCTTGTTTGGCAAAGTCTTTGTCAAGAGAGAGTTTGAGGCCAATGAGAATTATAGGTTAGGCAAGGGTTGGGCCCCCTTCAATGGAACCGATGGGACGTCGAAATTGGGGGAGATTGATCTTGCATTTCTTGCATGTTACTCTTTGGGAATGTATGTTGCTGGGCATTTGGGAGATACATTGGACCTCCGGTTGTTCTTGACGACCGGGATGATTGGGAGTGGCATTTTTGTTGCCCTGTTTGGGATGGGATACTTTTGGAACATCCATGTGTTTGGTTACTATCTTGGGATGCAAATGATTGCCGGGTTGTTCCAGGCAACGGGTTGGCCTTCGGTTGTTGCTGTGATTGGTAATTGGTTTGGAAAGGGTAAGAGGGGTTTGATAATGGGCATATGGAATGCGCATACTTCGGTTGGGAATATAAGTGGTTCACTTCTTGCTGCTAGTGTTCTGGATCATGGGTGGGGTTGGTGCTTTATTGTTCCAGGTGCTTTTATAGCAGTTGGAGGCGTAATCGTTTTCTTCTTCTTGGCTGCTTATCCTGAAGATATTGGATTTTCTTTCCCACCAAATTCGGCTCCTAATTTGGAGGCAACGGCTGATGACGAAGAAGCTAATATAAAAAAAGGATTTATTGTCGAGGGTGAAACAAAAACTGTTCGCCGAATTGGGTCTGTGAGCAGGACAAGTATTGGACTTATTCAAGCTTGTACAATACCAGGAGTTATACCTTTTGCGTTGTGCCTCTTCTTCTCAAAGCTTGTGGCCTACACATTTCTGTACTGGCTACCATTTTATCTAAGCCAGACAGGTAATATAACATTCATAGTTTTATATATAATCTGAATTGACTGATATTACGTAACAATTATAAGATTTGGGAATGCCATCTGCATTTTCTGATATCTTCTGCCTTTGTATTTTTATTATTTTAATATGGAACAAGAAGATTATAAACGTTGCAGTATCCATGGGTTGTTATTTATAATTTTATAGTCAAGAACATGTTGGCAGAAGATTGGTGCTTAGGGTCTAGGGCCTCTCTGTTATACTACAAGTGCACAATAACCTTCCTTATGAGTTGATAGAGTTCATATTACTTATGTCTCCATCTTTCTAATCTATGCAGTTGTGTGTGTTAATTTTCTTATCTAATTGCCTAAAATGGCTTAGAACTCTGGTTTTCAGAAGGACTTGGGTTTGAAGCCTCCAATTGCCATTCCCCACCTTTTTGTTGTTCTGAAAGGTGCGGACAAGGCTGCACTTATATGCCTCTTTCCGTCTGTATTTCTTTGCCTTTCCATATATAGGATGGAGCTGCAAGTGAGGGAGGGTATTTGTCTGACAGATTTCTCATGTTTCTTGTGATTTTTGTTTCATTTTAACAAGTTCCGAGAGAGAGAGAGAGAGAGAGAGTGGCCAATCTATTTTCTCTGTAAACATCCTGTAGATGGTAATACGTTTTTGAGGGCAATTTTTACCAATTCCTTTATATGATTAACAGATGATTTGTAAAGAATAAACATGTACTCAAATAAGGAGTCCTAGTAGCCGGAAAAAGTTTATCTTTGTGCGGTTCACCTGGTTTCCAACATTGTTTGAGTACTAGTAACAACAAAGGAAACATGTCTTTTGATGAGGCTGCTAATGTGGATAAAGGTCTCATGCTAACCTAGTTATTTATGCTGATCCTATGCATGAGTGCGTCTGTTCTTTTGTTTATGGTAATGTCTATTAGAACCTTGTTCCAATCACTGTTCTTACTTGTTAGTAAGCGTTGTTATTTTACATTGCCGTTGGAAATTGATCAATCTTTGTTGTCTAATGTTATATCACATTGCAACAATGTTCATGAACTGGCAAGGTGACAGCAGAGTTATATATATATATATTATTTTTTTTGAGGTATTTATTTTAAATTGTGTTCATGCATCTGATATTTTGTTCCTCATCTTGTTCCCTCTTATGCTTTTGCAGAAATAGGAGGAGAGTATGTTTCTGTGAAATCTGCTGGAAATCTCTCCACTTTGTTCGATGTTGGAGGCATAGTTGGTGGAATCCTTGCTGGCTACATATCTGATAAACTTAATGCTCGAGCTACCACGGCAGCAGGCTTCATGTCATTTGCAATTCCGGCAATGCTTTTATATCGGAAATATGGCAGCATTTCACACAATGCCAACATTGCACTTATGATGGTTGCTGGCTTGTTTATTAATGGGCCCTATGCACTTATCACCACTGCAGTTTCTGCAGACCTTGGTACGCACAGCTCCCTTAGAGGGGATTCTCGAGCACTGGCAACAGTTACCGCCATAATTGATGGTACAGGATCAGTTGGTGCAGCTTTTGGCCCTCTTCTTACTGGATTCCTTTCAACAAAGGGATGGGATGCAGTATTTGTGATGTTAATGATTTGTGCTCTTATTGCAACGCTTCTTTTATCACGTTTGGTTATAGCTGAAATTTCTGAGAAGATGTGCAAACCAGTACCTGTATCCAGTGAGCAAAGTTTTGGAGGTAATTCTTACTTTTTTGCATTGTTCCCTTAATATTTGCTTAAAAGGAACTTCCTGCATTTCTTCCTTTCCCCAGCCAATACTGATAATATAGAATGACTGGATGGTCTGTGTAATCAATTCCATCCATTTTGTGAAAAAGGCCAGATCATGATTGATTTAAGGAAAATAAACCCTTTGACTCTAGATAATCTCCAACTAACCTCCGCAAGAATTAGTCATATTTAAAGATGAGTTTCCATTCCATATCGAACCATCCTGGTCAGTGGAACCGTCATCTTAGTAGTGTATAAAGTTATGCTTAACACACCCGGAAGAGTTATCTTAATATTTGGGAAATATGAGTACAAAACGTTTCATAATTTAATGTAGCACAATACTTTTAAGTTATTCGTAGAGAGGCCTAAATTGTATATAAAGTTATGCTTAACACACCCTCTCATGCATGCCTCGATTCAGGTGATCATAGACGTCAAAAATTCGTTCCTGGGTGACTAGAATTCTTATGTGCAGTCCTTGCTAAAGTGACCAATACATTTTCATTCCATATTGTACTTACTGGTATTATTTCCTTCTGCAGCTCCTGCATCACAACCACTTCTAAGTGATCAACGATGATACTAAAGTACAGCCTCAAGAAGCTTCATCGTATGCTGGAAATTGTGAAAAACAATCTTCATTACATTGATAAGTTCAAGCTCAGCATGTAAGTGGCATTTTGTGGTCTTCGAAAGCAATTTTCTTTTGGACATTCTACAAAATGAAGCCAAAGCATCAGTATAGTCAAAACTGAATGCCTTCAGAAGTAGCTTTTTTAGCAGTCATTTTGGTGTTCATGACTGTAATATAAGCAAACTAATAAGCGGTATTAAGATTTTCCCTACTCTGGATAATCGCTCTCCCAAGTAGGTCCGTTGTCATTGAGGGACCGGGTGAATTGTGTTTACGGCTATTGGTTAAGATATAATTCTTTCTTTCTCGACTTCTTTTTCCTGTGACAATTTTGATTTACTGTCTCGATCCAACTAGGTGGCACTGATGCTGTTTAGTTTTCTGTCAAGATCAAAGCATTTATGTTTGTAAGTTTACAACTTTGGTTTTATACTGATCGACATTTGCCCGAATCGTAGTTTCATTTCTTTGGTTCCATATTTGTTGATGCTGTAGCTCTGTGGAGCTGCTTGGGAGAAGTTAGTGTAGAGAATTTTGTTGAGAGTGTTACATTTGCAGGAGTTGGAAATTAAATGGAGCAATTAATAATGTTTGTATTTTGTAGTTTTTATGTTTCAGTGAAAGGGTACGATTGCATGCTGTAAAGTATGTCGCATTGTTTTATATGATTTTTTTGTAGAATGATTGTGATTAGAGCAACTCCACCGTTGCTAAGGTCCCCCGGGCTATTCACTATTTAATCCACCTAGTGAACATGAACTGCCCTTAATGAAAAGTAACTGTCTTTTGCATCTCCACCCCTACGCTGAATAGCCCTGACAATAGGCAATAAAATATTAGTATTTTTTTTATTATTTATAAAATAATACAAAATAATTTTATTTTATAAATACAAAATAATTTTATTTGTAATTTCGGATAAGATTTTTAATCGTTCTCGTTGCGCCACGTGTCATTATCCGAAAAGACAATTATTGGTGATGGATTTTGATAAGATTTTTATCCAATGCCGTCGTGCCACGTCTCGTTACCTTTTCAGAATCGTTGAGGATAGATTTCTGATAAGAATTTTAACCAATCACGTCGTGCCACGTGTCATAATCTGTTTACAATCTTTGAGGATAGATTTCGATTAGATTTTTAACGAATGACGGCATGCCACGTGGCATTATCTACAACCTAATCCTTTCTGAATCCTCCATATAATCCACCATCCATCCTCAGAAATCTCACACCAATTTTCTCAAGATCTCTATCATTATTCATAGTTTCTGCTTCCTTCTTCACCAAAATCAAAATTTGTATCATTATTCATAGTTTCCACTTCCTTCTTACAATGTCTTCTTCTTCATGGATGATGTGGGAAATCGATTAGCAAGAGGAAGAATTGTTTAACCAATCATAAGGAATGTTCAATCTCCAGGTGGCCCAAAATGAGAGGGAAGAGGATGAGGAGCGTAGAAGGAGAGATGACGAAGCAAGAATGGACAGAGCCTCACATTCTCGTCGAGTCATCCAAGTTATGGGTTAGATCTGCAGGCCCAACCGTTTCAGAAACCTTGATAGAAGCAGGCAACGACGAGGTACGGAACTCTTGGACGATTATTTTGTCCGTAACAGTGCATTCCCTGATACGTACTTTAGACGTCGTTTTAGAATGGAACGACATTTGTTCAACAAAATCATGATTGCTGTTTGCAACCATGATTCTTACTTTGTGCAAAAGAAGGATGCTTTTGGTGCTATGGGTCTCCTTCATGTGCAAAAAATTATTGCTGCCTTGCGGATGCTTGCATATGGAGCATCTGCAGACCAAGTGGATGAGATAGCGAGGATGGGGAAATCAACCATTCTTGAGTCCCTGATGAGGTTTTGCGGAGCAATCGAATCTATCTACACCGCAAAGTACCTCTGGAGACCTACTAACATGGACTTGCAAGGGCTTCTGAAGAAGGGCGAGATGCGAGGTTTTCCTGGGATGATTGGAAGCATCGACTGTATGCACTGGATGTGGAAAAACTGTCCAAGTGCATGGCAAGACGCTTATGGGGATAGAAAAGGAGCAAAAAGTATCATTTTGGAGGCGGTGGCATCTTTTGATATATGGATTTGGCACGCCTTTTTTAGGGTTCCGGGAGCTCAAAGTGACCTTAATGTCCTTGCCCAATCCCCAGTGTTCAACGATGTCCTGCAAGGAAAGGCACCAAAAGTCACGTACTGGGTCAACAGACATATGTACGACGGGCCATACTACCTAGCAGACGACATTTACCCAAGATGGTCATCGTTTGTCAAAACAGTGCCACGTCCGCGAAGTGCAAAGGAAAAACACTTTGCAAGCTGTCAAGAGGGGTGTAGGAAGGATGTGGAGCGTTGTTTTGGTATCCTCCAAGCTCGCTGAGCGATTGTCAGGGGTGCTGCCAGAATGTTTGATTTAGAGTCGCTGAGATCCATCACGATGACGTGCAGCATTCTTCACAACATGATTGTGGAATATGAGTACGATTATGATGCCGTTGATGAATATGAGCCAGACACGATGAACAATTTCAGAACACAAATATATTGTGCTCATGACTCCACCGAACAACCCGTGCAACACAAGCCATTAGAAAGGGATGAACGTTACAATGAAAGGCTCATTCAACGATATACTGCACTTCAAAGGCCATATATGCACAATGCCTGGCAAATTGACTTGATAGAGCACAAGTGGGAATTGAAACAAGCTCAAGATACTTAAGTTCATTTAGTGTGTTTGTTTTTATTTGGTGTGTTTATTTAATTTTATTTGGTGTGTTTTTTTAGTTCATTTAGTGAGTTTTTTTATTATTTGGTATGTTTATATAATTTTATTTGGTGTGTTTATGTCATTTGAATAAAGATTCTCTTATTATAAATAAATTACCAAATTAAATAAATTTACTCGCACTTTATATCAAGTACTAAATTCAATAAATTGGAAACAACATAAAGTACTCTATTCAATAAATAATAAATTACAACCCAAAGTGATTGGAAAATTATGGGCCCCGATTACAAAAAGTACTCTATTCATCATCACTTAACCAATTTATGGTGCTAGGATGATCTTTTCTTGTCGTGCTAGGTCCATCTCCTCTTGCTCTCGCTTCTCTTGCACACCTCTTTCGCACCACGTCTGCTTTCTCTGACTTCCAAAATATTTAGAATTTGGCAAAGTTCTAAAAAACGCTAAGCGCTAGTCGGGCAGCGGGCTGGCGCCTAGCGCCTAGGCGGCTAGACGGGGTCTAGGCGGATTTAGGTAAATTTCTTGTATATCTTGTAAATAAGTGTATATTGACACTTACAAAAAATTATACTGGTATGAAATTCCTAAATAAAAAAAATAAAAAATAATAAAATGCCTATTTAACAAGTCTTAAAAATCAATAGTGAATTGACAGCTTGAAGCACCTGATGCTATGGAAGTATGGATGGACTGACAGCCCATTTTCTTGTAGAAGGTCAAGATGCTAGCTGTCCGAATGGACAAAAACCAAAAATAAAAAATAAATAAAGAGAGTGATCACGTGGGTGTGGAAGGAAGAGAGAGAAACTAATTCTCTCTCATCTTCTTCCTCTTCGCAAGAACACAAACCAGACGTTCATGAAGTCCAGAAAAACCAAAACAAAGCTAATCCGCATTCATCATTTCTCAAGTTTGAATACAGAAGAAATTGAAATTCCCAGACCGCCTAGGCCACCCAGTCCGCCCGCCTAATCCCTGTCCCGATTTTGCTCTCGATTATGCATTAATCCCGGTGGTTGCCCATCACCCAGCGCCTAGGCGGCCGCCTAGGCCGATTTTTAGAACACTGGAATTTGGAGACTTCCCTTCTAAAGGCATGTTCATAATATCACGATCTCGTTGAGCCATTCTTTCTTCTCTAACCTGTTCCCTTTCTTGCCTAAGTAGCTCTCTTTCTCTCTCATTAGCTTGAAATGCCCTCTCAACAGCTGCAGCTTTTGCCTCCTCTCTAGCCTTATCAGCCTCAAATTTCGTCATTTCCCACGCCAAAGTCAATTCACCTTGGCGAGCAAGTTCTTCCATATACTTTGCATAATCATTCTTGGAAGCACTTCCTTTTCTCTTTGAAGCCTTCTTACCTTGAGGCCTAATTGGATAACGGGTCGACCCCAATGCTTGTTCAGGGGGGCGTTTCGGGCACTTCTTCTGCGTCATCTTCATAAACATGCGAGGCATGATCGGGTGTAGAGTGTAGAGGGGTGCAGTTCATGAAAACTTCTGGACCGACAGACACAACTATGAATTTAGGACAATCTTTGACAATATTCAAACATTTCCACCGGTTGAATGATTTGTTTTTGCTTTTGGTTGTGGCATTATACCAAGCTTGTGCTTGAAGTTGCTACACAATGCGGGAGAATAAATAATTATAATGAAAGTAGGTAACAAATAAATAATAGGGTAAATTACATAGTAACCCCTCAGGTTTGAGGTCGATTACAACCTCATAAACGTCTTTAAAAAGTTTCACTTTCATACATCAACTATCATTTTATTTCAATTTCATACAACCGTTACATTTTCCATCCATTAATCTGTTAAGTGCTGACGTGGCTGCCACGTGTCAGCCAAATGTGTGCCACGTGGCAAATTTTTTTTTTTTTTTTTTAAAAAAAAAACCTAAATCTTCTAAATAAATATATATATATTATTAAAAAAAAAAAAAAAAAAAAAACTCAATTACATCACCCCGTACCCCCCCCACCCCACCCGCACCCCAAAACCAGAAACCCAGAACACACCCCCCCAACCCGTGACCCTCCCTCCCCCTTCTCCTTCCTCTATGTTCTTCCACCTGTAACCCCAAAAAAAAAAAAAAAAAAAAACTCACAGAGGGTGGGTGCGGAAGGATGTGGGTCGTGCGCCGGGAAGGGGGGAAGCGGGTCGTCGCGGCGGGGGGGGGGGGGGGGAGGGGAAGGGTCGATGTGGGTTTCTGGGGTGGGTCGTCCGCCGGGAATGAGGGGAAGGGGACGAATTGAAGGGGTTTTTTTTTTTTTTTTTTTTTTTTTTTCTTCTTCTTTCTAGGTTGCAGGGAAGAAGATGAAGATGGGTGGGGGGGTTGGGTTGGGGGTTTCTGGGCTTTCTGGTTTGGGGGGGACGCGGGTGGGGTGGGGTTACGGGGTGATTTAATTCAATGGGATTTTTTTTTTTTCTTCTTCTTCTTCTTTCTGGGTTGCAGGGAAGAAGATGAAGATGGGTGGGGGGGGGTGTTACGGGGGTGATTTAATTCAAATTATTTTTTTTTTTTTAGAAGATTTAGGTTTTTAAAAAGAAAAATTTTAAAAAAAAAAATTTGCCACGTGGCACACATTTGGCAGCCATGTGGCAGACACGTGGCAGCCACGTCAGCACTTAACAGATTAATGGATGGAAAATGTAACGGTTGTATGAAATTGAAATAAAATGATAGTTGATGTATGAAAGTGAAACTTTTTAAAGACGTTGTATGGGGTTGTAATAGACCTCAAACCTGAGGGGTTACTATGTAATTTACCCTAAATAATACAAACAAATAATTATAAGAGTAATGCTATTCTTACCATCTAAATATACCATGATTCTATACCATCTTATGTGGCAATTGAGATGGCATCCACATCAGTTAAAAAAATCCCATGTCAGCTAAGGTGGATATTTACGATTTTACTCAATAATTTTTATTAATAAAATAATTAAAAAATAATAATGAAACCTACTTGCTCCCGTTCTCAAGCCTCACCGCTGGGCCTCCTCCCTCTTCGCTCTCCAATTTCACCTTCCTTCACCGACTATTGATGGTGCTCGATCCTCTTCAGCACTGCCAACTTGCCGAATATCCTGATGGTGCTCCTAGTGATTGTTTTGCTCTGCCACAAAATCAAGTTTGCAATTTTAATGGTTCATGCCTTCTAGCCAAACGTTGGAATTCATAGGTTTTTAATTCCAGCAACATTGAACAAAAATATGAAAACGATTGGATACGATATTTTCCTTTCTGTTCTACTGCTGAGGATTTTCCGAATGGAAGAAGATTTGGAAGACAACCTCTTTTCTTCTTTCTTCATGGACTTTTGGTTAGCACCAAATTCTTTTCCTAATCCTCTATAGGAATGAAAATTTCATTCCATGTTAAATCCCGATGTTGTCGAAGGTTTTGGCTTGAATTTTCATTGGAATTATCATCTGTTGGACTCAGATCAGGTGGAGAGATGAAACGTATCTAACAGGGAAGTTGAACGGGTAGGGTATAAGCAAAAATTAAATTAAATTAAATTAAAATTAACAGCTATTCCACCTAGGTTGACACCTAAGCTTCCACATCACGTGGTATACTAAATGTGGTGTAATAAGATGGTAAGAATAGCATTATTGTAATTATAATGAAAGTAGGTAACAAATAAATAATACAAACAAATAATTATAATGAAAGTAGGTAACAAATAAATAAAAAAACAAATAATTATAATCAAAGTAGCTAACAAATAAATAATACAAACAAATAATTATAATGTAAATTTGGGTATAGTACAAACAAATAAATAATATATTGTTACCTGATCCGCTAAATTTTCCCCCTTCGAAGATTACTACTAGCTTGTGCCAAGGCGTCTCTCCACGTACTAAACGATTGGCTAAGTAATTTTCGACGACCGGACATCGATTCTTTGGTTCTTTTCCCACCAATCTTCTCAAGAAAATTGGTATAAATAAAACTCCACATTTCTCGCAATGGCATCTCATTACCCGTAATCGGATCATGAGTAACTTCAACCCAGCTAGTACACAACGCAACATCTTCAATAAGCGTGCAATTTGTACCTGCATCAGTAGTCATTTTGTTGGAAAAAAATTGGATTGAAACTTTGAGAGAAGGATTGGAATGTGGTTGAAAGTAGTTGAGAAAATATGAAATTGTGGTGTAAGGTAGAAGATAATGAGAATGTATTTATAGAAAAGTAAAATCAAATTTTTTTTTGGATTTTTATTACTTTTTTACATTTTTAAAATTTTTTTATACACCTAATTAATCTCTGGCATTGGATTAAAAAAAATTGAATTCCAACACTCCAGATTGTGCCACGTGGCACAACGGTAAGATTTCTGATTTTTAAACTGTTTTTTTTTTTAAAATTTATAAAGGCGAATAACATGGACCGTTGATCTCAGATCCAATGGCTGAAATTAAATAAGGTTTTTTAATATTTTTTTTACCTTTGGAAATCTAACGGTCTAGAAGTTGTAGCCGTTGAAATCCAACGGATGTGGGGAAGCCACGTGGCCTCCCCAACAATAACATTTCCGAGTGCGCCACGGTTCCTAGGCTTTTTGTCGGATGACGCGCGGCCACGCACGCTTGAAGCCCACACGCCTGACGCAAAAAATATAAAAAACGTGGTTGACGTCGTCTTGACGTCAGCCTACGTCACATTCCCTTTGGGCGCTCGGGCCGGCGACTCATGCCGGGCCTCTCCCTCGGGCCTGCTCGGGCTCGTTCGCCAGCACACGCTGGGCGTCATCACTGGGGCTCTTTGGCCCTGTTCCTGCACCTGTCCCTCAGGCTGGAGCACACGGTGGAAGTGCTCTTAACAAATGAATCAATTCACTTGACCAGCTGGATGTAACGAAAAAATTACAAGATTGAATGGAGTAAAAGAAAGGGGAATATGATACCCACATTTTTTTCTCACTCGTGTTTAAATTGTATGTTGTTTTGTTTGATACGGCCAAAATGAAAAGAGGTATGTAGGAGGAGAAAAACGATGTGTGATTATCATTTCTCATAGAAAATTAGCGATATGGAAACTTTTCGAAAAAAAATATCACACTTGCAACAAGAGTTTGATTCAATATTGATTGAATAAAAAAGGAAAAAAAAGACGAAGGTTACTTCTAGAACCTCAACATTACGAGGAAAATGTAGCTGAATAAATTTGGAAAGTGTGAAACGTGATTTACACACATATATATATATATATATAGACACACACACACACAAACCCTTCAAGAAAAATTGTTAGCGAGTTAATCTCTCCGAATCGACAGGGATGGAGAATGGAGTTGGTTGAGGCAATGGTGGACCAGGAAGATGCCAAGATAATTGGGGTTATCCCAATCAGTAGACAGGGTTGCAGGGATAAGAGAATCTGGCATTATACAAAGAATGGGATTTATTCGGTGAGGTCGGGGTATTATGTGGCGATGGAGATGCTGAAAAATGGTGAGTTTGGACGGAAGGGTGGAGGTATGTCAAGTTCGGCTGGAGAGTTGGGGGGTATTTGGAGGAAGACTTGGTCTCTTGTGGTTCCGAATAAACTTTGATTCTTTATTTGGAAGGCATGTAGGAAAGCGTTAGCGGTGAAACATAACTTGGAGCAGAGACAAATTCGGTTGATGAACAAATGTGATCTGTGTGGAATTCCAGATGAGACGGAGGCCCATTTATTCTTTGGGTGTGAGTTTGCCCGTGCCTTTTGGTTTGGGACGTCCGTACAAATTGATTTCATGGCTTTGGGGGCGGTGGACTTCTTGGATGGTTGGCAGAGACTAGTGGTGCGGCTGGAGAAGGAGGTGGATGCTGACTCACTTCTGCAACAAGTAGTGTTTGAGTGTTGGCGTATCTGGAAGTGTCGGAATGAAGTGGTCTTCTCTGGAACACGGGTGCTACCACACACGGCAGTGGAGTTGTGGAGGAAGCAACTGCAAGGTTTTAGGGACGCAGTGTAGTTGGATGGGGGGGGAGCCACGGAGGGGTAGACCATCACGGGAGGAAGTGTGGGGGACGGGGAGAGGGAGAGGGAGAGGGAGAAGGAGAGGGAGGAGGTGCACTGGGAGAAACCTCCTTTTGGAACTCTGAAGCTGAATTGCGATGCTGCTTGGCTGAAAAATTTGAAGGTGGGAGGGGTGGGGTGGGTGCTTCGCGACTTTGCAGATATCCCTAAACTTGTGGGAGGGGTGGGAGGTGGGAAGTTTGAGGCCGTCATTAGGGCAGAGGCGGAGGCGGTTAGGGAGGGAATGGAGCGAGTTCTCCACAGTGGGGTGATGATACAGGATACTCGGTTGGTGGTGGAATCCGATTCAAAAGGTTTGATCCAGATGCTCAATCAGGAGGTTTCGACTGATGTAGATTTGGATGTTTATCTCCAAGATATTTGGAAGATGGCGAGGTTATTCCAGTCGGTGAAGTTTAGCTTCATCCCTCGGCGATGCAATCGTGCAGCTCATTCTGTGGCGGCGTACGTAGTTAAGCATGGCGGGAGATTTGGCTGGAATGTTTTTGGTCCAGAATTTCTTTTTATTATTTTAGCAGAAGACGCAAAAGTAACCGTTCGTATCTAATTCAATAAATTTCTATCTTTTGGAATTTTTTTTTTTTACAATGATTCGAAAAACCTGTTTTTAGTTCTCCATCAATATATCACATTTGTCAAAAGTCAACTCATTCTGAAACCTTTTACCAATTCAATTCTCATGTTGAAATCTTAATGTTTTTTCAAGTACTATGTTCGTGAATTTCTTTAAACATAATTAGATGTCCTAATCATTTTCGATTCTAGTTAATATTTTTTGCTAATATTTTACAGAAATGATATGAAGTGAGACTTAAAAAATAAACGACGCAAATTGTTTGTAATACGTCCAGAGGGCTCCATAAGTAGCCTCCAGTCATCAACTATACGCACTAACTCTCAATAAATAAAGAATTTCGATTAGTCGCATGAACGTCCAATTAAAGATTTTCGATTAGTCGCATGAACGTCCAATTAGGCTAAGCGCACCAATGTAGTAGAAGCTTTGGGCAAATCTGAAAACTGACTTCAAAAAAAACCACATTGGAATAAATCCTCCTTGTAGGAAATAAAATTTCTGTTTTAAAATTCCATATAAAACCCTTTCATCATAGCAATCATAACATTGAAAACACTTTAATTGGCAATTATTTTTCTACCCTAATCTTTTCATTTATAAGTAGAAGGTCTTGATTTCGACTTTTCTTGATGACGAATTTGATACCAATTTATTATAGCTGGCTTATGGTGTGATTTAACACAAATTTCTCACTTGGTGTAAATATATCCTATAAAAAATATTCACATCAGGTTAAATGCAACAAAATCACACGAGTAATCCTTCACTCACTGCAATACTTAATTAATAATGTAGAGATGGGTGCATCACCATAATCATATATTAGTGCTTAATTTCTTTGGCCAGTAATATGTGTTTTCCCCTTTCTTCATGAATATGGTCTCTAGTCACTAGTCCGTGGTCCCAAGTCCTAACACTGGTAATGAAACAAATGCTACAAACCCTCCATTTTGCTCAAAACTATGGGCAGCACAAAAGTTCTTGACATCAAAAAAAAAAAAAAAAAATAAAATAAAATAATATATATATATATATATATATATATATATATATATATATTGTCAAACAAAGTTACTTCCATTGAAAAAAAATAGTACAAGGAGAGGAGAAATCCAAAGGCATCCCACAATCTAAATACAAGCAAAACAACAGGAAAAAAAAAAAGAAAAAAGAAAAACAATAAAAAGGCCCAAAAAGAGCAGCTAAACAACACCATACAAAGTAAAAGGCTCAAGAAAAAGGTAACTACAGCCCAAATGAGGGGGAGATGAAGGAAAAATAAATACCAAAAAGTAGTAAAACATGCGAAAAATGTCGGATAAGGGGCATGAAGTCCAAATCTGAGACAAGCTTAGAGGATAAGTGGTGATGAAAGCTCAGGCAGGGGCATGAAACCCAAAACTGAGACAAGCTTAGAGGGTAATTGAGACTAAGGATAAAGAAAATTGAGATAACACTTAGAAGAGAACCAAAATAAAAGAAGGAGAAGAGAAGGAAGAAAGGAGGAGAAGAAATGGGGTTTGCCACGGGCACCCAAGCCAAAGGCTAGGGCCAACGGCTTCTGCTTGTTCCCTTGTTTGTGTTTTCAGCGAGAGAGAGAGGTGTTTTTTCTCTGCAGTCGTACTGATCTTCTGTTTATGCAAATCCCTACTTAAAAGGTGTCATTTACAAATCCCTATTGCATGTCTTTATAATGATCATGAAGTGCATTTTTTAATTTATCCTATCAAATTTTTGTTATCCATTCCTGGGATCCTCTCCGGATCCTCTTTGTGAGGATCTGGAGGATCAATTAATCATGTCTATTTATTGTACATTGTGCGATTAGTTTTCGTTAGATACTGATCCCCATTACGATGAACGAACACAATTGATTGATCATTCGGATCCCCTTAAAAAGGATTCGGCTAGGATCCTAATCCCCATTACTCACCACCTTGTTCTCAATTCCTCAAACCTTCGCAATCCTGTAGAACATCAACAATAACATGTAGAATCTTTTGTGATACCTGTCGGAATTTAGGTGTGCCCTAATACAAATAAAAAAAGAGGATGCCTTTTATGTGGGCCTAGTAGCCAGGGTTTTTGGCTTCACATTCACAAATAAATAAATAGATAAATAATAATTATTTGTTAAGCATTATCGTATGATCACAATTAAGCATTCTAGTGTCAAGGATTTCCTTCACGTAAATATTTAGTATCATCATCATCATGTATTTGGTTTTCATAATTTTCTTGCACAATTTCTTGTAAGATCACTCACGGGTCGTCGGGTCGTTTGATAACCATTTAGTTTTAGTTTTCAATTTGAAAATTGAAAATAGTTACCAAACATGTTTTCAGCTTTCGAATGAAATAAAAATTAAAAGTAAAAGCTAACAACAAAATAGCTATCAAGTGACTGTTTAAAAAATTCATCATCATCTACAATAAGCCATGAATTTTGAGGTCATAAGCTAGACGTGGTCATAAACCTTCCATTTAAAAAATTACGGTTCCTCATGACCAAAAAAAGCAAATTATGGTTCCCATGATGCAGTAACGAAAAAACAAGCTATGTCGATTTTGAAAGCTCCAACTCAGACATAACCATCAATCTCTATCATGCATGCTGGAGATACAGAAAATCATTGATATTTAAATAATTTGGACAATAAGCATACGTATAAATGTGTGTGACAAAAACCTCCAACTCATTATTCTACATTTTCTTATCATTTAAGCTAATTCCAAACACAATTCGAAGAGGGTTTTAACATTGTATGCTTATTGTGAATTAAGAAAAGTGTTAGTCACATAATTAAAATATGCCTTTTTTTTCTTCATCAAAACTAACAAAAATTACCTCATCTATCAAAAATGGCCATTAATCTTTATAAACATTTTTTTTCTTGGTGAAAAATCTTTTCTACTTTACTTGTGAATTCTGCTTCTGCTTTTTCGCTAATCTACAAAAACAATGAAACCTCTTGGTAATATACCACACACTGAATGTAAAAGATAAACCTAAATTTCATTGTTATACTTGATCAATCCCAAAACTACCAAGCACCAGTCAACTTCATACCTTCAAGGATCCATTGAGGGGTTCATGATGAGGCATCCCTGCCGAAGCACAAGAGTTTCCCTCCAACCAGGAGGCCAATCATAGCACGATACATGTCAACATCAGAATAAAACTCATAGAGTCTCACATCAACCGCGAAGCGAAGCTGGAGACTCTCCTCAACTATAAAAGAAGACCATTCTCCTACAATTAAGCCCGAATGTCATTACTGTACTTAAACTAGTCATTAGATCCCACTAATGATGATTATGCTTAAACTTGTGTATTTGTGTAACCCTTCACTATTAATGAGAACTCCTATACTTCGTGTACGTAGCCAAACTTAGGGTGAACCACGTATATCTTGTGTTTGTTTCCCTATCTCTATCCCTTTAATATTATCCTCACTAGGTGATCGGAGCAACCGAGCGAAGGTCACAAACTTAACACTTACGTTGTTCCAAAGTCTAAATGATTTTGTGCATCAACATTTGGCGCCGTCTGTGGGAAACGAAACTTATTCCTACTCTCACCAGCTTCGTCAAGCTGATTTCCATTGTCCGTACACTCTCATTTGACCAGGCATCCCTTTCCAACATGGGGAGCGAAGGAAGCCACATCACATAGAACGACACTCCCCTCGTGCCTAGTGTGAGACATCGAAAGAAGGAACGAAAGAAGTTTGCTCTTCAAGCTAAAGTCGAAGAGTTGGAGGCTCAGAACAACAAGATAGCAATGAAGAATGAGATCCTCTAGGAGCAGTATGAAAAGTTCTTTGAGATGCTCCACAAGGCTAGGCATACTCAATCACACGAGCCTATTGCTCCTGTGGACGTCAACCATCACCTGGGTGCCCCCCAACACGGGGGGTCATCGGTCTTCAACATGGATATTCCTAATGAGGAGTGAGCTACTCATCAATGTGTTGATCAATGTGAGATTTCTCTCAACCCAACTGCTTTGACCCGAAGCAGGAGAAGTAGAAGGAGTGAAAGGATCGAAAGCTGTTTATTGCGACTGTTGAGACTTCCTAAGGCAACGTTGAGAAAACTCCATCCACATAAGCTCAAAGATCAATGACCCAAGTGTTTCCGAAAGACTCGGTCCTTTACCATGGCCCAGGCCAGCTACCAATCCAGGGAAGGAGCAATAAGTCCTGGAAGAACATGAGGGTGTAGGGGAGACTCAGAGGGCTACCAATAAGCACGCCCTATAATCCAGTACGGTGAATCCAAGGAAAGACGACTTGCCCTTGATCAAACTTCCCTACTTCTAAGAGGTGATGAAAACTTACGAAGGAAGGCTCCAGTAGTACATGACTCCATTCAGGACCCTTTTGTCTTGCATCTCCTTGAGGAAGTAAACAAGTTGAAGGCTGAACATCAGGCTAAGATACCTGACTGGAATCAACCAAAGCCCAGCCCTCTTACAAGGAGGATCCTTGACACACCTCTCCAAGCAAAGACAAAACAAAAGCTTGGCTTACAATCGTATACTGGGAGGGAAGATCCAATTGAACATATCCACGTCTTCGAATCTACCATGGCATACCGAATTCACAGTGATGAGGAACGATGTCTCATATTCCCCTCAACTCTCTCTGGTGGAGCTCTCAATTGGTATTATCGTCTTCAACCTAATATTGTGGATTCTTTTGCTGAACTAAGAAGACTCTTCGTGGCTCAACACATCTTCCAAGCTGATCGCTTACACTCCGCTGATGAGTTATACACCATTTGTCAGAAATCAGACTACTCATTGCGTGAATATGTCGGTCGTTTCAGCCACGAGTACTCTCGTTGTGCTGAGGCAGATGATAAAACAGCACTTAGGGCCTTCACGGTAGGCATGCGTGAATGTTTCTTCAAGTAAATGATCAATTTGACACTTGGAAGACTTACTCTGAGGTGATGATGCAAGCTTACAATCATGCATTTACCGAGGCAATGACATACCAAGGGAAACCTCCTATAGTTAACCCCTATCAACAAGTGGGGAGTGGAAGTCAAGTTCTACCAAGTCAGGAGGTTTTGGCTATTTAGACACCCATTACATCCTTTCCTACCTCATTAAGCTACTCGCTAAGTTACCAAACGTATTCATCTCTTGGTAAGAGGAAGGATTTTTATTCTCAGCAAGCTTATTACAATAAGAGGGATAAAAGTTTGTATAAAGACAACCAAGATGAACGTACCTTCAACTATTATGATCATAGGGTCAAGCCTCGCTCTTTCAAAGTGGGGGGACTAGATGCTGAAGGAAATGCTATTATAAGAAGGCATACACATTACAAATGTTTTGACCCTCAACCGTTTGAGATCTTTTGTAACACAAGCCATACGAAAAATATTTTAAAGAACATGGAATTCAGATAACTTCTTCTGAGTCTTTTACATTCCTAACACTAGAACATTTGGTCTACACTAACCTACCTCTATACTCTAACTCAAAGCTTCAACATGCGTACTTTGACACAAAGTATGTGAAACTAAGTGTTACAACCAACATGGTTCACATATCCAAAGCATGGATTCCTTCATGCATAAGCATCACTCATGTCAATCAACATAAACATCATACATTTCAACACATTCATAAATAAGCCAAATGAGCTTCGAAGGGATGTCAACATACTTTGTGGTCATTCGGCACTTTGCCCTTACTCTTACCACCAACCAGGTGATGAAGGAACTCACCTTCGTATCACCAACCAAGCGACGAAGGGTATAACCCGTACTATAATATCCTTCGGCAACTTGCCACTCTTACCACCAACCAGGTGACGAAAGTGAGGTGATGAAGGAACTCACCTTCGTACCACCAACCAAGTGAACTCACCTTCGTATTACCAGCCAAGTGATGAAGGGTATAACTCGTACTCTAATATCCTTTTGTAACTTGCCACTCTTGCCACCAACTAGGTGACGAAGGAACTCACATTTGTATCATCAACAAGGTGATAAAGAGTACAACTAGTAGTATTAATAAACATTTTTGCCTCGGCAACTCACCATTTTTCCCACCAACTAGATGAGGAGCGGTACAACTTGTAAATGTGAACTCTTTGCATTCACAAATAATTAAAAACCCTCAAGCCTTATAATTAAAAAAGAGGATAAGCAAGCTTAACTCAACCCAAATGAGGAGCACTTATGCCCAACAAGGGTTATAGTCACCAACAAGGTCTATTACGAGCCAACAAAGGCTTCTGTGCATGGTATACAAAGATCAAGCTCTTCAGCCTTCTTGCATCTGCTCCAGACATTTCCCCTCTGTAACAATGCAAACACTACAACTCATAGAAAGTTTCGCACACTTTTGATCAAGACTCTGCGAAGCATAATCAATTTATATGGTTCCTCTGAACCTTCAACTACTACAATATTGGTTTGCCTCGCACACTCTTGCTCAAGAGTGGAAGCAACATCCATATATGTGGTATCTGCCACATTTTTTTTGTCCCTAGTAAAAAAAAGGACAAAAAAAAACAGTCCAAAAAAAATATTCCCAAATTAACTAATTAATAGTTATCGAAATAATTATTAATTATTTAATTAATTGTTAATTAATAATTAACTAATTATTAATTAAGCAATTAATTAATTATTAATTATGACATGTGGGGAAGGCTAACAAAGCTTCAACACATAGGAGGCAACTACAAATGTCAAAAGCTTCACACACTCTTGATCAAGATAGTGTGAAGCAAAATCAATTTATGGTGCCCTAGGAATAGCTTCAACTATTCAAGCTATGTGCCTAAGCAAAAAGTTTCACCTACAAAGCTTCAACCAAAAGTTTCACCTACAAAGCTTCAATTAAAAAGCTTCACCTACAAAGTTTCAACCAAAAAGCTTCACCTACAAAGCTTCACATACAAAGCTTCACCTAAAAGCTTCACCTACAAAGCATCAATCAAAAGCTTCACATGCAAAGCTTCAACCCAAAAGCTTCACCTACAAAGCTTCAACCCAAAAGCTTCACCTACAAAGCTTTAACCAAAAGCTTCTCCTACAAAACTTCAATCAAAAGCTTCACCTACAAAGCTTCAACCACTCAAGTTATGTGCCCAAAGGAAAAAGCTTCACACACTCTTGATCAAGATAGTGTGAAGCAAAATCAATTTATGGGGTCCTATGGTTAGCTTCAACCATTCAAGCTATGTGCCCAAAGGAAAAAGTTTCAACCATTCAAGTTATGTACACAAACTAAAATGCTTCAACCACATTTTCTTTTCTCACCAAAAAGAAAGAAGGAATTGGGCTTAACAAAAAAAAAAAAAATTTATATATATATATACACACACACACTTGGGCTACAACCCAAAACAATAACAGCAAAGCCTTTTCCCACTAAGTGCGGTTGGCTACAACCCAAAAAAAAAAAGAGGAAAGAATTTTGAAGTTTTTTTTTCTTTAATGACTCAAGAATATCAGGCCACCTCCTTCGGCTATCCTCTTATCTTGGAAACTTTGGGGACTCCCACTATATGCTACTACACTTCGGTACTCAGAAGTTTCGTGATTACTCAATGACTTGGATTTTTCAAGTCCCCAACGGAGAAACTTTCCTCACTCGGGAACTTTGGGGAGAGCTGTTTGTACCATACTTGACCAATCCCGAAACTACCAAGCACGTGTCAACTTCAAACCTTCAAGGACCCATTGAGGGGTTCATGCTGAGGCACCCTTGCTGAAGCACAAGAGTTTCTCTCCAACCAGGAGGCTAATCACAGTACAACACATGTCAACATCAGAATAAAGCTTCTAGAGTCCCACATCGACCACGAAGCGAAGCTGGAGACTCTCCTCAACTAGAAAAGAAGACTGTTGTCCTACAATTAAGCCCAAATGTCATTATTGTACTTAAACTAGTTATTAGAACCCACTAATGATGATTATACTTAAACTTATGTATTTGTGTAGGCCTTCACTATTAATGAGAACTCCTCTACTCCGTGGACGTAGTCAAACTTAGGGTGAACCACGTACATCTTGTGTTTGCTTCCCTATCTCTATCCCTTTACGTATTATCCTCATCAGGTGACCGGAGCAATCGAGCGAATGTCACAAACTTGACACTTTACGTTGTTCCAGAGTCTCGTTAATTTTGTGCATCAACATATAGATTAGTAAATATATATATTATTTTAGAATTATTTTGTAATCTTAAATTTTCACATTCAAATACAGCGTGACCTTTTTTTTTTTTATCAACTTTGATTAAACCCACCACAGTATCATTATAAAATAGTTGGAAAGCATAATATACTTCTTATGAGAAAAGGGGTCTTATATTAATGAGAAAATTGTACCCATAGTCCCTCAATTTTAATCCAATTAAAGCAATGGTCCTTTAACTAAAAATTTATGACCATTTGTCTTTTAACTTATCAAAACTTGCAGCTATGGTCATTTTCACCAACTCTGCCAAAACTTCTATCAAAATGAGTCATGCTGAAATGACCGTTACTACAATTGGGTTAAAGCTGTCGCACAATTGCTACAATTTTCTCATTTGGGTTTCTATATTTGCCCCTTGATTCAATCTCACGTGCATGACACGTGAATCATTTTGAAAGAAGTTCTGACAGAGACAAAAAAGGCCATGGTTGCACGTTGAAGAACTATTGTTACAATTTCCTCTATATTAATTGTGTAAAGAGTTCTAAATTTAATTTAAGGTCAATGTTGCTCATGTACATGAATTTCGGAACTATTCCAATGATTTGTGCGGAAAAGTCAGGATTGTTTTTGATAGAAAGTTGATAGCATGTCAGGATGAAGGCATGGAACTATTACTGCAACTTGTAGTGCTCTCCATTTCTTCTTATCCACTCATTCCATACAAAACTGCTAAGCCGCTGGCAGCGGCATCGCATTGTGGTGGTTTGAATTTCCATCTAGAAACCATAATCCAGAGCACAAGTTTCAATTTTCCAACACCCTTTTTTAGGAGCAAAACATCGATGGGGACTTTTTTGTCACATCATCGGAATTGTGTAGATAATACCTCTCCTCATCTTGTTCTGTAGTGACGAAGTTCCTACCTAAAATTTTCACCTTCCATATGCTCAAACACACAAACAAACACGCTAGCCAGAGGCATTACACGACAAAGTCTACGGCTACACAGCTAGTGCCCGGTGGCTTGGGTCTTGGGGCAAAAATTGGAACCACATATCACTGCACTTGCATCCTCTTCATCATGGCTAAAACTAGAGCGTGGAGCAAGTGGACTGGTTTTGGTCTAAAGGTGATAAAGCTCCCATGGTAATCTTCACCAAGAAAAAGTTTATAAACATGTGAATGATTTTTCTTTTAGTTAAGTTTCTTGACTTGACTATCTCTATGGAATGAAATAATTTCAGTTGTTGCCCATAAAGTAGTAACTGGTCTTAGACTGTTAGTTGAGAATTTGCTTCGGCAATTGTTAATGGTACTCCAAAAATCTCATTTTGCACTCTCACTTTCTATAATTAGAAAGAAAAATACACGTATGAGGAGTGCAAAATCAGATTTTTGGAGTACTAGTAACAATTCCCTTTACTTCTTCTAAGCCAATATATTATGGGTGAAATTTTTTATAATAGATTGGTTCATAGTATGGACTGAGATCAACTATCGTTAGTATTTAGCTAAAGATTCAATGATTAAAGGTTCAACGGTTATGGATTCTGATTGGTGATATGAGCCGTATGTTTTATAAAAATAATTAACACTTAAAGAATTTAATTGGAGAAAAAAAAACCTTGTCATTGATTCACTTGTCTTCATTGGCTAGTTTTCAGATTTTGATTGAAGTCCCTAGCATTAATGTATTATTAAATTTTCATGTCAGTTACATAATTTTTTAAAATAAAAATTAGTAATTGATTTAGAATTTTAATACGCACACCCTTATTAACCTCCTAATTAATTTTTAATGCAAAACATTTCCAAAAAAAAAAAAAAAATAGAATAAGTTAATTTGTACCCATTTTATGAACATATTTTCAGTTTTTTTAATCTTAAATGTACTCATTCATATATATTTTTTTCAATTTATTTTAATCTTAAATGTAACCATTCTTAAATATACCAATTTGTTATATATAAAATGTGCCATTTTTCAATATAAATGTACCCATTTTTTTTAATATAAAATCCATTCAATTTTGTTATAATTCAATTTTTTAACTTATATGGGTACATTCTATTTATTGATTTGAGAATGTATCCATGTCAAGTTTAATGGAAGAAATTTAGTGATGTTATTAAGCCGAGTATCTGTTATTATTATTATTATTAATTTTTTTTGTGTTTTTGAAAAATGTACTCATGTTTTGGTACAATAATTTTTTTGTTAGTTTTAACGAAAGTACATATATATATATATTATTTTATTTTTTTTGGTTTAGTTTTAACGAATGTACCCATGTTTACACACACACACACACACACACACACACACACTCACACACACATACAAAATATGGTGGGGAGTATAATTTATCCTTTAATATTTTTAATCTAAAAAATTATGGGATTTATGTAAAATCTCATTAATATAGCCACTCAGTACTACGGTCTGGTGATATTCTTCTTATTTGGAAGTGAGAGGTCTTAGGTTTGAATCTCGTAAATGGTGAATTCGATAACAAATTAGGCTATCCAATGTGTGGCTTATCCGAACTCCCCCTCCCCTTAGTATAAAAATATCGATGTACTAAAAAAATCTCATTAATATAAACAACTATATATTTTAATTTTTAATTTAAAAATATAATAACTTACATAGAAATATATTATTATATTAAAGTTAGGGACTTCAATCAAAAACTAAAAACCACCAAGGTTTCAGTCAAAGAACATTGGTAGTTAGGAACTGTAACCAAAGTCTCCCTTGACTTAATATATTGAGTTTGAAGTGTTTTTTTTTTATAAAGTGTGAAATTACGAAATGTGCATATGTGAAAGCAAACAAAAAGCCTCCTTGAAATATATAGGGTTGATTGGCAGACATATTGTATTATTAATTCGATAAATTGAATCACACACATATTTACTTGAATAATAACCTTATTAATTTACAGTATAACAACATAACATTTTATAACACAACTTGATTTTTCAATGAATACTTGCAAGCTCATTGCATATTGAGTAGATATCGTAACTAATCATAATTCAAGTCCAGAAGAAATGTATACATTGCATGTAAAACTATACTAATTAAAATGGAGGGGTTTCTTTAAAGGGAGGTTTAATGAAAAGGTCCCGGTACTGTTCACTTTTAACGAAAAATCACTTTTTTACCTTTAACTGACACTATTCACTATACCTTTAAAAATGACTTTTCGTTAAAAATGAAGTTTTTTTGGACTTTTCATTAGTTTTCCTTTCTTTAAATTATTGTATGTTGGTGGGATGCTTTTGTCATTGCGATTCCCGTGCAAGTTTGGTGGGGCAAAGGATGGATACCCTTAGTGCAACCCAGCGAGTCTTTAAGTTGAGCAAAGAGAAAAGTATTTTCCATTAACGTGGTGCGCAGGACGAAGTCCCCAAAAGACTTGCGATTTCAGGGTCACCCTACAAATAAGTGGAAACAAATTAAAAAAAGGAAAAAAGAAAAATTAATACAATCAACGTCCACCACAAACCTTTGTGCATCTTCCTCTCTCTTTCTGTAGTCTCTTTCTTTATCATCTGTCATGAAAAATTGTTCCTGCCACAGGTATGCATGGCACTTTCATGCTTTTATTTAATGTTTCTAAGAAACATATTTTCCTGTTGAGTAAATGAAGCAAGCCAAAGTGATTCACTAATTCTTTTCATTTAAGTGATTTTAATTTACACCGAATGCGACACATAAAGTTTAACGTTTGACTCTTCTAATTCCAATAGTAAAAATATACCATGCCAAAATAATTTGTTATGTACGGCCTAAATTATAGAGGTACGTATGATAACTAATTCGTTATTTAATGTTCATATTTTATGCTACAATTAGAGGAAAAATATGTTGGAGAAATAAGGAATGGAGAAAGGTGAGAGGAGGGTAGAAAAATATATGAAAGGAATATGTACGTATGTAATGAAACACAAAATGGAAACTGAAAATAAAAGGCTGAAAAAATAGAAATTTAAGTTGTTTTCATCATTCTGCATTCCTCAGTTTTCCTACACATTTTTTTTCTTTTATTTCTAGTATCAAGAATGAAAAATAAAAACAAAATAGTTATCAAACGAACCCTAAAACACTTAGCGACAAAATCAAATCGATGGGCTTTGTAGAATATTGGCCAAACCACAGGAAAGGTTATTCTCCATATATATTGGCCAAACAAAATCAAATCAACCAGCTGCCCTTGTAGCATGAAATTCTAAGCACTCAAATGTTTGCCACAATAAAGATTTTATAATTACTCCTGTACTCTCTATATATCTCCAACCCCTATTCATCCCATAATTCCCACTAACTCACTCTCACCTCTTCCTCAACCAAACCCTAACTCTCCCTCTCTCTCTGTGACTCTCAGCTCTGACAGAGCCATGGCCCTCACACGTGCCATGCTTTTCCTCACAATGTCACTTGCTGTTGTAGCATTGTCCATTGCTCAAGGGTCCTCAGCACCGACATCATCCACCCCATCAACGCCCACCACCATGGCACCTTCGCCGATGACTATGATGGCACCACCGCCAATGTCTATGATGACACCGCCACCTATGATGACACCACCGCCAGTTATGCCGCCTCCAATGGCGGCTTCCCCTACTGGAGTCAGTCCATCAAGTCTAAGTCCTATGGGTCCCCCAGAAAGCCCAACGCCATCTGCAATGAGCACACCACCTGCACCGGCCATGCCAGGACCCTCTACAGCTCCAGTATCCTCCATTGGAGCACCACCAACCCCAACTCCAGACTCAGGTGCTTTTGTGCATGGAAGTAGCATGGCCTTGGTGGCATTCTTGGGTGGACTTGCACTACTTTTTTAATCCCAAAAAGGCCCTCGTTTGATATTTATATGTAGATTAGAGATAGTATATGATCATTATGTGTATTCTTTGTTTTCCATATTTCTTCTTTTAAAACTTTTTTTTACCCTTTCTTTTATTTTTATTTTTGTTGACGATGACTTTTGGGAGCTCCATGTTATGATGATTTGTGAGAGGATGGTGATGATAGTTTGGAGGACACAATTTGTTGGATGTACTTAATTAATAGCAGCTCTTGTTTTGTAGCATTTTCATGAGGACTTTACGAATAAAGATAGACCCCCTCATTCTTGTTTGTGTTTTCAAATCTTATACAATCTACATTCCTAAGCGTAGATACACGTTATGTATATTGTTCACTTCAATTTCATATGGTTAAGCAATGCAACAAGTCTCACAGTTTTAGAACCAGACTTAAAAAAAGGAAAAATTAGTGTCCAGTCTCTAGTTACTAATGTTTATTGACTGAAACCTTATTAGTTTTTAAATTTTGATTAAAGTCTCTAGCATTAATACAATAATGAATTTACATGTCAATTACCTAATTTTTAAAATAAAAATTAATAATTGATTTAGAATTTTAATACTCACACCTTTATTAAACTCCTAACTAATTTTCAATTCAAAATATTTCCAAAATAAAAAAAAAAATTTGAATAAGTTTGTACCCCTCAAGTTTTTTATAAAAAGGTTTTCAAATTTTTAATCTTATATGTACCCATTCATGTAATTTTTCAATTTTTTAATCTTAAAATGTACTATACCAATTTGTTGTATGTAAAATGTACTCATTTTTTTTTATATAAATCTATTCAACTTGTTTTTTTTCTAATACATCTTTAAACTTATATGGGTACATTCTTTTTTTTTTATTATTATTTGAGAATGTATCCATGTCAAGTTTAATAAAAAAAACTTATTAATGTTATTAAGCCTAATATCTACTTTTTTTTATATGGTTTTGAAGAATGTACCCATATTTTGGTACAATAATTTTTTTGTTAATTTTGATAAATGTACCCATGTTTACACTCACACACACACCCACACCCACACACACACACACACACTTTGTAAGATCCCACATCGCCCAGGGGTGTGGATCCTGTAAGCCTTATATGTATATTCCCATCTCTACCTAGCACGAGGCCTTTTGGGAGCTTACTGGCTTCGGATTCCATCAGAACTCCAAAGTTAAGCGAGTACGGGGCCAGAGCATTCCCAGGATGTGTGACCCACTAGGAAGTTTTGCTCGCGTGAGTTCCCAGAAACAAAACCGTGAGGGCGTGGTTGGGGCCCAAAGCGGACAATATCGTGCTACGGCGGAGTCGAGCCCGGGATGTGGTGGGGGCCCGGGCCGGGATGTGACAATTTGGTATCAGAGCCAATCCCTGGCCGGAAGTGTGCCGACGAGGACGTCGGGCACCTAAGGGGGTTGGATTGTAAGATCCCACATCGCCCATGGGTGTGGAACCTGTAAGCCTTATATGTATATTCCCATCTCTACCTAGCATGAGGCTTTTTGGGAGCTTACTGGCTTCGGATTCCATCGGAACTCCAAAGTTAAGCGAGTACGGGGCCAGAGCATTCCCAGGATGGGTGACCCACTGGGAAGTTCTGCTCACGTGAGTTCCCAGAAACAAAACCGTGAGGGCGCGGCCAGGGCCCAAAGCGGACAATATCGTGCTACGGTGGAGTCGAGCCCAGGATGTGGTGGGTGCCCAGGCCGGGATGTGACACACACACACAATATATTGGAGAGTATAATTTATATTTTAATATTTGTAATCCACAAATTATGAGTTTTTTTATTTAAAATCTCATTAATGTAAATAACTATATATTCCAATTTTTAATTTAAAAAATATAGAAACCTACATAGAATTACGTTATCACATTAATTTCAGGGATTTCGATCAAAAATTGAAAACCAACAAGGTTTCAGTTAAAGAATATTGATAATTAGGTCTCGCATCTAAAGTGTCCCAAATGCTGGATATGTAGAAAATGCACCATAAAACATTACAAGGACACGAAGGATTTGCAAATCACACATTGAAAGAGGGATTAGCTAATCCCTCTCATATGACTTTATAACGCTCACATGAAGTATTTTCTTTATAAACTGACTTTCAATTCTATGGTTTATAAATCTCTCACCCAATAGCTTTATGATTATTAAAAACAAAAAGCCATAACTACATTTACATAATCCAATAATCAAATATTGACCATGAAAGTTCTAAATTAATTTCTCAACATTGTAATTGTTTATATCTAGCAACTAATCATGGCTTAGTTATTAAGTGATAGAAAAACCTTCAACTGTTTGATAAAGATGCATGGGAGAAAGAATGAATATATCAAAGAGCTTTTGATAAGAAATCAACCAATTAATCAAAAAAGGAAAAGGGGAAAAGAAAAAGATGTTTAAAAATGCCTGCCCTAAGAATAGAAAAGGTAGTTGGCTTGCTGGAATTGGTAGGTGGAGGAGTGATGAATGGAATGTAGGTGTTATTGGTATGTAGTGGAAGTGGTGGTGAATGAATGAAGAAAGATTGAAAGGGTTAAGGTGCTAGCTGTATGGACTGGGATTATCTGGAAGAAATGGAATGGTGAATTGCTTTTGGGAATAAGATGGTGTCCTTAGATTTGTGTTCTTTTCTTTTCATACAACTGTACTGTAATTCTAAGGAGATTTTCTCAAAAGTAAGATTTTTTATGGACTTTCTGCTACCTCATTATTTGGCACAATATTTATAATGTTGACATGAGAATTGATATTAAACTGTGATGTTGTAGAGAGTCTATGGAAGATCTCACTTTTGAGAGAATCTCCTTAGCATTTCTATGTAAGGAAATGAATTGTACTAAATCGCATAATAAATCAGCAATAATTTAGTATCAAACTTGAATTTGCAAGAGTCAAAAGTAACCTACTTACATGTAAAAAATAATATGAGTAGATCGTAGTACTAGTAGTTTTTATTTTTATTTAATTTATTTTTATTGTGGGTTAAAGGATTAAAGGAGAATGGGCTTCTAGTGGTGGTTCATGGTGGGAATACAATGCATGTGACAAAACAACATGAATAGGAAAGTGATGTGCACATGGTTCTTTAGCCCCACAACAAAATTGGGAAAGGGAGAGTTTTTGCATTTTTCGTACATAGGATTACAAATTTGGTTCAATACATTTTGTGTTTGGTTAGTCTTTTGCTCATTTCAGCTTCGATTCCTCTGAATTAATGCTCATACAAAATTTAGACTCCTACAAAAGTACGAAATTATGATCGATGCTTAAATTTTTTTATTATATTCTTTTTAAAGCGATAATAACAATATTCTAATCAACAAATTTGTTTTTGTAAAAGAAACAACTTCAACTTGAACAAAATTTTAGACTCGTTAAAGAAATAAGCTATCTCGGATTTAAGCATAGGCGAAGCTACAGAGGGACTGGGAGGGGCGGCCGCCCCTCCCCTCGCTGGAAATTAAGCCTAGGAGCGTGGTTCCGCCCCTCTGGTCTTGTCGGAATTCATGGCTACACCTGCACTGCAGATCAGTTTCTGTCTGGGTTTCTGCTTGAGTTTCTGCTGCTGTGTGCAGCAGCTTATGTTATTTTGTTTTCAAATCCATTAAATGAAACGGCATCGTTTCATTTAAAAAAAAAATTCCTTACTAAGACGCGCCGTTTCGTATGATAAATTAAAAAAAAATAAAAAATTAAAGGGGACCACTGTCCCGTGGCTTCCATTATTCAAAGCAGACTTCACTTTTTCAAAACAAATGCCCTTTTTTTAAAACCAATCAGAACAATCGTTCCCCCCAAATCCCAGTAGCAGTTTCAGTTTCAGCGCCCTCCTCCCTCCATCCCGTTCCGTTGTCCCTTTATTTCTCCTTCAAGCCGAGCTAGCCAGCCGCCAGCCTCTAGCAGCCAACCTGTTGGTTGGTTTTCCACTTCTCTCTCAATTTTAGGTAATTTTTTTAACTTTCTAATTTATATTATCCCTAACCCTAATTGATTAATTAACACGAAATTTTAGTTTATTAATATAGAATAATAGAGTAATACACTAATATAGTTATTGATTTTTGATTTTTGCGTATAAATATGAATCCTATAAATGATTATTGATGAATGAAATTATTGTCTAAAGTAAAAATTGAATTCTTGATTATTGATTAATTGATTATTGATATTAATTCATGAATTGAATTTTTGTGTATTAAATAATTTATATGAATATTGGTATTTATTAATTGAATTGTTGGTTTAATTAGGTAGTACTCATATTGACTATAGTATAGTTTACTCTAGGATTAAGAGCCTAAGACTTTTTCTTTTCTTTTCCATATACAGTTACATAATAGAATAATACTATAAGAAACAGTGCTTAAATCATCCTTCAAATATTTCGGCCAGTCCTTCTTCGAATATTCCGAGTAGTCCTTCTTTGAATATTCCAAATGTTCCCTCTTCGAGTATTCCGGGTAGTTCCCAACAAAGTGAGGTCACTGAGTTGGATGAAATACTGGCTAATCTTCCTTCAGACTCTGGACATAGACGTCGAATTCCTAGCTTCGCCACTGCCCATAAATCTAAGAGGTTGCACTCTTTTAACTTTGCCCCTCCCCCCGTCAATTCCTGGCTTCGCCATTGGATTTAAGTATCATATTCTAGTAAGTAAACTTGTGGGCAACTCATTTTTTACTATGAGATAATCTGGACATGGATTCAAGCTCAGTTTTTTCTTCATACTTCAGTCATAAACTTTTGAACGTTAGAGACCAAGGAATTTAAGGACTTTTGGCTATGTGTCTATGTTCTCGAGGCGGCGATATTAAAGTTACAACCATAAAGACATTTTACTATTACTAAATTCTATGCACAAGATATGACGGGTATAAATTTGCTTGCAATATTTTTTTCTGACTCACACTAAGAATTTGAAGACTTGAAGTGGTTACATCTGGAGTGGAATATTATTACCTAGTAGTGTTTACATAACTAAAACACAAAATTGTACTTACCCGGATTCACATGATTGATTGATATCTTCTTGATTTCTACACAAAAGGTTACGACATATGAATGGGGAAGCATTATATATTTATATTATATATTTATAGTATACAGAACCAATACAACCCTAATACAGATGTGCGCGCGAGTGCGTGTGTATATATATATATATATATATATATAGACACAGTGGCGGAGTCAGGAATCTTACCACAAGGGGTCTTAGTGTAAAAGTCCAAACATGAGCGAAAGATTTTCCACGCGGATGTCTTTGATGAATGTAATAAGAAGCCAATCAGACCAAACCCGAAAAAACAAGAGTAATTAATAATCACAAACAACTTTATTAGGTAGCTCAGCTGAGCAATGGCACGCTCGCAGAGCCCCTTGAGGCCCTGAGCAATACTGATCAGCAGCTCTGAGGAGATCCTGAGCAATATCCAAAGTAAAACAAACAGCGGACAGCCAAAAGAAAGAGTCCAATGTGAAAGTACTCACTCGTCCATCAATCTTCTCCTCGAGTTTTTTCAACTTTGCCACGCATTCCTTAGTTTTCTGCAAGTATCAAATAGTAAAATACATTAAGGCACTAAAACTATGATGAACTAGACAAAGAGAGGTAGGGGCAATAATTCATGATCTACAAAGACCGACTTAAAATCAAGTAGACAATCATATAAAGGTTTTTTTTCAAAAGGGAAAATTACTTGAGCAACGAAATCTCCATCTTGGAGTTTCTGAACAGCTCCAAACTTAATTATAGCTGCAGTGTTATCCTGCAAAGAAATTTCAAATTAATCCCACTTTTATACAAGATTAAATGATTGTCGTCCATTGTGAGGCTAATATATAGGAAAACAATTGATATATATAGGAAAACTGCATGCACTACAAACTGAACTGAAGCAGGGAGCAACAAACTATACCTCATTATCTGCAAGACCATATAGACAAAACGCAACATTATGTTGCAGAGATATGTTTTCGGAACCAAGAAGCTCGATTAGAGGCATGATACCACCATTATGACCAATGCCAGCTTGGTTATGTATGTCCTAGTAAGAACCATTGAGGAAGCAAGTAAGCTGTATATTCCTTGAAAAATTAACCACCACTTAAACAAGTAAAATAATCTAATGACAGAATCAAACAGATATGACAAGTAACCACATGTAAGTAAGCATTTAGATGAAGATCTAATACAACATGCCTATGATACTGCAATCTTTCCCTTTTTCTAAAACTAAAAGTACAAAACAATCCGAACGTACCTTAACTATAAGGGTTCCTGTGAAAGATACATTTTACAAAAACAAAAGTAAAAAAGAGTTCTAGGACTGTGTAAACCCAGTCGCTGTCGCTAATACTTGCAACTGCCTTATTAAGCTTTTCTACATATATGCGTTAAAGAATATGAAACAACTCGTCCCGAGTTTTACGGTACAAAAAGAGTATTTTTGTATTTTCACTAAGTTTGGGATACTTTTCCTTTTAAAAATGGTTTTAAATTCTTAAATGGTGTGCCCAAGGGGCCCACCCCCTGTTTTGTTGTCCCGGTTCCCTCCTCTTTTTCTTTCTTTTTCTGATTTTAGTCTCTCTCTCTTCGTCTTTCTCTCGGCCTCACCCTTTCACTCTCCCCCGAAGCACGCTCTCTCCCTCTCTCTGCAGCTCTTCCTAATTTCTCTGAGAACACACACACCCATCCATACAAACGCACACACATACACACGTACATGGTTGCACCAAGTCACCATCTCAACGAAGGAAGGAACAAAACCAACCTTCGAAACCGTACGCTCGAAGAGGTCGCACCAGCAGCTCCAAGGGACCTCTAAGGTTATTTCCATGGCTTCCAAGAGGTCGTGCGACCCCATTGACCCCACTGTGGCTCCGCCTCTGGGTCGCACCAGCAGCTCAAAGAGGTCGCACCAGCAGCTCCAAGGGACCTCTAAGGTTATTTCCATGGCTTCCAAGAGGTCGTGCGACCCCATTGACCCCACTGTGGCTCCGCCTCTGTATATATATATATATATTACGTAATGAGTCCATATAAGTCCACAAGGGATGCTTATGCATCAACATTACCTTGATTAGTTAAGCGCGCGCGCATATATATATATATATATATATATATATATATTACGTAATGAGTCCATATAACCACAGGGATGCTTATGCATCAATATTACCTTGATTAGCTAAGCCCAAAAACATCGGGAAATCACTTTAGCTCAGAATTTCCTGTTTTCACTAAACCTTAGAGCATCATGAGATGTTTGGTTAATATTCTTGATCTCGATAACGTTTGCAACTATTCACAAAGTGACTAGGACATCACACATTCGGCAGCTGACTTCTCCCAATACCTCAGGAGATTTTTTTCCCAATATTCCTTCACTTGACCTAACTAATCAATTTGCTCATGAATTAGGATTGGGGAACACTCATTTTTTGACATTCATTTTATAGAGCTCACTCTGTAACTTTTTCAATGATTCAAACCGTCTATCTTTTAAGTATTTTCTAAAAATCGTTTCTACCAAAAATCACACACACACACACACACACACACACATATATATATATATATATATATATAGAGAGAGAGAGAGAGAGAGAGAGAGAGAGAGAGAGAGAGAGAGAGGGGGAGAGAGGGAGAGAGTTCTCTTCCGTTTATAGAGTATTCTTACAAAAATTAGACAAATCTAAAACCATTAAGACATCCAATTGGAGTAAAGAAAATATACGAATATTGTAGCCAGAAATAATCCCAAAATCCAAAAGACGATATGTGAACTATTCTCAAGAAATAAAAGATTGCCCTCATTAAATGGTTAGGACCCTCAACAGCTCTCAACCGCTGCTCAGCATTCCTGAACGTCTAAGCAGCTAACTACAACTGCTCAATCGCGATGTGGAAAAGTCAAAGGTATTAAAAATAGGGTTAACTACTAAATCCTATTTTTTTTAAAAAGATCAACTTAACCAAGTAAGGATCCCTCTCACAATCA
Source organism: Cotoneaster glaucophyllus (assembly GCA_036320875.1). Classification (NCBI taxonomy): domain Eukaryota; kingdom Viridiplantae; phylum Streptophyta; class Magnoliopsida; order Rosales; family Rosaceae; genus Cotoneaster; species Cotoneaster glaucophyllus. The sequence goes on from CM070060.1 coordinate 6,988,392, forward strand.
ATTAGGGATACTTCCACCATTATTCAAGATATTTCCTCCTAATTAATATTGTAGGAATATTCTTTCCTCATTCATCCAACGGATGACACCTTGGCCAATAAGATGCCTCCATGTATAGGGCAAAACCCACCCCATGGCTGGCGACCTCCTCCTACAAATACCTCCATCCCCACCAAATTTTGGTGAGCTTTTTGCTACGCATATAACTCTTTTAAGAGAAACTAACTTCAAAATTGAAGATGGAGGATTTTGCTACCACAAATACGGTTTTTCAAAGAATGCTAATATGTTACCCACTGTTCTCAAAATCCCCGTCTAGGCGCTAGGTGGATAGTCACCGTCCCGATTAATGCATACGCGTCTGAAAATTAAGAAAGGGCACCTAGACCTATGCCTAGGCCTCGCCTAAGCGCTAGGCTCCAGCCCGCTGCCTGACTAGCGCCTAACGTCTTTTAGATCCTTGATGTTACCATTTAATCCAACGGTCAAATTGTTTTGGATTTTGGGTGATTTTTGATAGAGATAATCTTTGAAAAAGACCTAGATAATAGAATGATGGATAGTTGAAATACGACATGGGGTCGTTGGCCTCACAAAAGATCTCTCAAATAAACTTATTTGAAGGATCCCTCAACAAAAGGGAATTATATAGATATGACTAATTCACACGTTTCATATTTAGAATACTTTGATGACTATAATATGCAATCTTGCGTTGAAACTTAACAGTCATGTTGTAACACCGATAATTTTGAAGGTTCTGGTCCCAAATATGAATAACGATCACTGCTCATTCATGATGTTCACTAATAATATCTTATGTCTATATTGTAACAAGACGTTAGCATTATAACAATTAAAGTTGATCCATTACCATTGTTATTAGTAATACAATCTTAGTGTTCTTCTTCATTTGTGAGTGAGAATTCTAAAATTTGACTCTCGTGGACAGTAAGTTCAATACCACAATATTGAGGTAGGCTCATTATGTGACGTAGCCTAAATACTCCACCCAATGTAAAATATCGTTGAAAAAAATTCAAGATAATTCATTTAATTTACTCTATAGTCTAAATTAATTCTTTAATTGTATTAAAACAACAGGCACTGGTACCTTTCTTTTATTTTAATTTTTTTGGGTAAAGGGTACCGTATAACTTTCGATTACGAAATATACATAGAGGTGCAAACATAATTCCTCATTTATGTGAAAAAAGTTCAGTTTAAAAATTTCAGTGAGGAAAAATATATTTTCTTATGGAGGAGGCCCCAATTTTTTTTTTTTTTTTGAACAAACAATATTATCTGCATTAAGAGTGTAAGAGAATATGCTAAGCCTCACAATAGGCTAACAATAATGTGGTTCAAATTCACCTTTAGCGAGAATCGAACGTAAGACCTTATACTTATAAGTGAAGAGAAATACTATTAGACTGTAGTACTAAATGACATGAGGCCCCTACTGTTAAGATACATGTTTCTTCTTTGCTAATCTGTAACACTAAACACTAAAGTTTATTGTTCATGATGAGAATCTTTGAAAGAAAATTTAGGGCATATTTGGTATCCATTTTGGATACCATTTTATTTAAAAAAATAATAAGGAATGTAGCTAAATTACTTATTGCTGATTAAATTTCAAAACCAGAAAAAAAAAAAAAAAAAAAAAAAAAGATCTTAAGTGATAGCAAACAGGCCTAAATTTTTTTATCACTTTGGGAACCAACCTTGACTATCTTTTAGCTCGCTGAAAGTGAAAATTTTTTTAATGCAAGCAATTTTTTTTTTTGTCGAATGATAAATTTTGTTAGATTAGTTAGTGACGGAGTTCGAACTCATGCTGTCATGCAAGAGATATTTCTACTCTATATTACTCTACGAGAAGAGAGAGAGTTTGAACTCGGAACACAGTGGATTGAAGAGAAAATTCTAAATACTAAGACAATCCACCACTTGCGATGAAAGTCACTTTTAGCTAAACAATGGACTTCCTCACAGGATTTCATCTTTAAGAGAGAGAGAGAGAGAGAGAGTTGTTTAAATTTATTTATGGAATGTGTGACACATTCAACTTATACATATGTTGAGATGGAATATGTTTTTGAATGAAGAGCTACTAATTCTATCGACTTAGAGCTTGTTTGGATGTGCTTTTAAAATGACTAAAAGTGTTTTTGGTGAAAATGTTTTTAGAATCAATCTTTAGTAAAAATGAAAAGTAAATCCTAAAGAAAGAAGCACATAATTGGTGCTTCTTGCAGAAAACACTTGTGCTTTTGGAATCCAAAAACATTTTCTCTAAAAACGTTTTCAGTCATTTTAAAAGCACATCCAAACGAGCCCATAATTAGCAGAAGAAGGTGCATAATGTAGTTACAAAATTCATCCCTCTCGTATTAATGTAGTTACAAAACAATTTATTGTAGTAACAAAACAATTTATTGCAATGGTCAATTAATGTAGTTACAAAATTCATCCCTCTCGTATTAAACAGCATGAAAAAAAAGGGGGTACTTTCTTGCGGTGCAAAACATGACCATAAAGCAGAGTGTATGCCCCACGAACCAAAGAAAACGAAAGCTGCAGCCAATTTAAAAGAAATGCAATCGTCTGTGCCTAACGTGTTCAATGAACGTAAAGGACGATGTTAAGCACAAAGGTACCCAGAAACAAGGAGGTATTTTCACCCTCGATTTTTAACCAGTGCACCTCACCTTAACTGGTTTGTATATGTAATGCTTACCTCTGAAAGGTAACTTGGATTCTACTTGTACGGTTTCTTTGATTAGCTTGTAACCCAGTGAACCCAGATAATGCTCCTTGGTGTTTGTTCGGCCGGGTAGCAAATCCATCAATGTCCAAACTCTATGTTAAAAGGGGCGTTGGTTAATAACTTTCGTTGTTGTCATTGAACTTGGAAGCCATCTAACAGAACTTTATACTTCATCTATTTTCTCCTTTGTTTTCTTCGACACTCAAAACAATCTGTACATGGAGATCTGTTTCTACTTGAATAACTTGCTTGCAGCTTGCTAGGTGAGACTTTCAGGTCTTCCACTAGTATGTGGCGAAGCTTATCGTTCTCCTTCATCAGCTCTTCAATGATTTGCTGGTGTTTCAATATCTGATGCATAGGCAATTTCAGTTTGCCAATTTTAATTTATATTAACAAATAAAGCAATGCTAACAAACGGAAATATTAAACAATACCATTTGAAGGATTTTGTTCTCCGACCTCAAGCGTGCAGCCTACATAAGTGAAATCAAGAATTAGGTAATCACTTAACATATGAGCATATTAGGGATCAGATCAGTATGAAAAGTTAGAAATCATGGACGCATACGTCAGTGGAGAGTTCATTTGAATTGTCCATCAAATGCATATATGCCATTGTATACTTTTTGAACTTCTTTTAGGCAGATAAGTAATTTCAATAGCACTTAAATCGTCATTAACTAAAAACTTCGCAATAACCTCATCTGCAAGAATTATTGTTGAACTAATCCCAACAACCGACTGTTATAACTGCAGGCACCCCCACCAAAGAAAATAAGAAGAGAAAGTGCCCCTACTTTAGATAATGTTCTTTCTTTTCTCGAAACTTTCTACTAACGGAGTCAAACCAAAGGGTATGCAGTAAAAGTCAAGAGAAACGTATCATTAATGCTCTGATGATTGGAAATTATAAATAATCCTCTAAGCAAGCAAATTGACAAATAAACATGTTTAATTTGTTACATACCCCTTCATTTGGTTCACTGTCCTCTCCTTTCAGAAGTGGACTCTGAAGAAAACTGCTGAGAACTTTTTCTGTTCGACTACCGAAAGGTGTATCAACTGGAGAACCAGTACCATTATTTCCATATCCAGGCAAACTTTGAGATGTATGGTCTGGTGGTTTTGTTGACAACGGCATGCTACTTCCCATTGAATTTTGGCCCGGGTCATTTACATTTCCCATGGCACTTTGCAAAGAACTTGGGAGGGCACCTTGACCAATGGCTAAATTGGGAGAAATTCCAAACTTCGTCATTATCTTTGTCATTCCTTGCTAAAGAATACAGAGTTATATATATCAGTAGTCAGTAAATGGCAACAACACCTGACCAGAGAAACTAATACTTACTACAAAATGAAACTGAATTTGTTGCAACACCCCTGGCTTCAGAGCAAGGCCTGCAATCAGCAGTCAATAATTCAGCTACTGAAAACAAATATTATTAAAATGTACAACTTACAGAGCACTGACATTTGGTCAAAGGATTTGCTGCCAATTGAATTTTTAAAGAAGCCTATATGCATATTTAGGCCCAATGTCATTAAGTCACTACATTATACAAATACTTGCAATCATTAAAAATCTGAACAGAAGAATTTGTTCTTGTTAACACGTAAAATACTTGTATGAAAAGATCCCCTATGTAACATTCACTGGGACATGTAGTGATATTGGTATTTTTCGTACAGACGCCAATTTGCAGATGCAACTCAATGAAAAGATAAAGCCAAGTTGTATGAATAACATATAAACCATAAAGTTATTAACATTTAATCACTGACAACATCTCCAGTAGTTGTCTAGAAAAAGATCATTCCATGCCATAATGTTCTTTCACTCTTTTTCTTTTTCCAATTTCACCAAATGCCAATCCAATAACTAAATTCGAAATAAATAATAATGATTTTTAAATTAACAAACACTCAATAGGTATGGTACACACAAAAAAGAACAAGTAGAGTTGAAGGGCTGCTGTGAAAGCCTTCAAACCAAAACATGCATGAAAATGTACTACTAAACTAGAACATGAAGCCATCAATGTCAAATTTGTTTACATTGCAAAATTTTCAAATACAAATTAGGTGACACATGTTCAACAAAAATTTCTGATAGAAATTAGGTGACACGAAGACCAGCGATCAGAATGCATTACATGAACTTAAATTGCTTGACAACCATAGATTTCACCAGGAATTTGTAAACATTAGTCTCCATAATAGTGCATCAGAAATGGAAAAACATGAAACAGAACATATTACTGAATATCATTGAAACACATGAAATGACATACCAACTCCAAAACCATGACCAATACCAACTCCACATCCAATGCCCGCTTCAATGTTCTTGGCTCCCACCTTCCTCAACTGGAAAATGAGAAACCGGGATAGAGATTGGGGAAGTTTGTAAGTATACGACTCATTTGATCTTTTTCTTTTCATGGCAATGACAGGGATACTCAAAGAACAAAAAGAAAAGAAAAGAGGAAGATATTTGACTTACAGCGTTGTTTACATGTCTGCTAGCACCAGATAATGCATCAGTGGCACCTCTTGTAGCACCCATGACTTGATTCAGTACTGGTATTGCACCTGGTACATAGTTTAAATCAATAGGTGTAAGCTAACATCTACAAGCATAACAACCATAGAAGAGAAAGTTGATTGTAGTATTGTCAATAGCATCTCTACATCAAAAGATGCATAACTACTTGCGTGACTTAAACACTCATCTAATATCAAACAGTTAAGTACTGAATTACATGGATTAAGACATGCTTGCAAAAACAAATTGTTTCTTACTCCTCCTATTCCTTGTTCTGATTTTCACGCTAAGGGAAATAAAATATGTTAAAGAAGGCTTGAAAATAAATGATATCTATAGGTATCCACGGACAGATAATCCTCATAGAATTAAAACTAAACAAAAACATCTGTGTGAACCATTCACTAAATTTTCTAAGGATAAGTAAAGGCCAACAGTAGCAATATCAGCGTTCAATCATAAGTTGCAGAGATCAAAATTACTCTAGGGGCCAGCAGTGAGTCTATATTTTTTTCGTCTTTGTTTAATTCCCAATATAATTCGGAAGGGGATATGCCTACCTGAATTAAAAAAGGATTAAGGAAACGTACAAGTTTTCAGAAATTACATGCAATTCTAGTCTACCTATCTGATTAATGTTGACTTTCTAAGACAACCCTGGTTAGCTAGTCCAGAACAACCTTAAAATATGCCAGCTGCATTTTTAAGGGCAAAGGGAGTCTTGTATTAAAAGAACTAGTATTAGACAACTCAACATAAATTTTTTTCCAGCAGATCATGGATACGGACTCAGTATTCTTCTAAACACAATCACCTGTCTTGCCATACCGGTTAAGCAAGGCAACTTTACCAGTCCACCGTTACTTACGCAAGAATTAAAAAAGTCTTATAACTAATCACTACCAGGAATCAAAGTAGGCATTATCCCAAAAAGAAAAAGGAACCAAAGTAGGCAGGATTCAATCATACATATTATAAGCCGGTCCATGTAAAGGTTAGCAGTTGTACAATAGTAATGTAGTATATAATTAGTCACTACCGTATAACTACCATATGACCCCTAAGCACCATGCGAAACCAATTGCCTCACAGATTACCTAAAACTTTCTCGAGAACTCCATTGTTTGCAAAACAAAGCAATCATTATTTGATTGATCCCACTCGAAATTGAAGCAACTGTAATGGATGACAACCAAAAACTGGCTTCTATATTTCACCATACGAAATGCTAATAGCCTAGTAGTTAAACAATGGTGGTATAACTCATTTCTTTGAATGCAACCAAGTTCAACATTGAATTTATAGAGCAGAATAAAGTGATGTAATGGCCAGAGGGAGATTTAAACACGACTTCTCATTACCCACTGATTAAGACAACTGTGCACAAATTCCTACATTTTCTCAGCAACCAAACAGACGCAATTTCTAAAAACAATCAACAATTGCAATGACAGAGAAATTGGGAAGTAATACAGGTTTCTTAGCAACTTGTGTCTGATGGGTTTCACCATTTCTGGGTTTGAAGAGCCGCCCCAAGTCCATCTTCCATATAAAATTAGATTTTAGAGAGAGAAAGCTGTACAAGAGAGAGAGAGTACCTAGATTTATGGGGCGGCCAACACCGATACCAACACCGCAGCCTATGCCAAAGCCTGTAAATACTTGACCCACTTTCAAAGTAAACGGATTCTGGATTCGGATTCCCCCACTTGGCCTTCTCTCATTGGTCACCACCACCACGCCACTCTTGCTACTGTTGCTGCCTCCCTCCATTCCTCAACAAGCTTCTCTATCCCTTTTCTAAAGCCAAAGCTCTCTCTCTCTCTCTCTCTCTCTCTCTTTATTTTTTCAGATAATTCCCACCTTGCTTGCTCCGAACTGCAAGTCGGAAATCATTAGGCACAAGGAGGCAAAGTGATGGGGTCTGCTTCTCTGCTTACCAGAAAATGTGTAAACTTAGGCCTGCAAGCAATCGGCTCCCAAAAGAAACACGCCGCTTGGCAGTGTTTTTCATAGTCTTGACATGGTTAAATTACCAAAACTACCCTTAACTTTATGTCTTCCTTTTTTCTTGTCGAATTGTGCCTTCCTTAATCGGGCTCGATACTTTGATCAAAGATTCCGAATCATATCTTAGAGTATTATTCTTCTCTCATTAAATATTAGAGATCTTTTGTTGTCCACTCATATGCTTATAGTAAGAAAGTTGAGATTCCTTCTTGTAGTTCACTCATGTGTTTATGTTAACATAAGTTGAGGTTCTTTGTTGTACACTCATGTGCCTATGTTAATAAAATTGAGGTTCCACATAAAACTAATTGGTTATATGAGAAGTAGTCCAACATTTTATAAGCTCTTGCAAGGGTTCTTCTGTCACCTATGTGAGACTCTTTATCTTCATATCCTCATACGCATCTTTCTGATATCATGAAGAAAGTTGAGGTTCCACTATAAAACTAATTGGAAATATAGGGAGTAGCCCGACCTTTTATAAGCCCTTGCAAGGTATCTCCTTTCACCCATGTGAGACTCTTTTACCTTCACATTCTCACACTATGTGAATAAGTCAAGGACCCAAATGATGCATAGAATACACTCAAGATGAGGATGTTTATGTTGCATCATCAATTAACCAATGAATTATACACAAGACAATCATAGTGTCTCACGTCAGAAAATTACTACATTATTGCAATGCTTAGAGTTTCTTGCTTGACATGTACGTAGAATTTCATGCAAGTACTCTCGTTTGATCTCGTCCGTTGAACTCATTCTCGATTGAACATCTACACACTTGGTCTCAGTGTCTCCAGATGAATGACTTGAGATTAATCATCCTCCCAATTGTGCAGACATATTGTGTACCAATTTTTTTGACTTATCAATGTGCATTTAATTATATTATGACTCGGAACAATTTAGGATAAGATAGATGGAAGGAAAAAGATCTCCTTGATGAGATTACTTGTCTAATCTCTTGTGTTACCCCGAAAGATTTCATCTCATGATTGAGTTTTAGGGCATACTTTCAACAATTGTTGTTGTTGGAACGTTTTAGGGTTCTAACATTAGTTTTATTTATTTAATTAAGGGTACGTTCGGGAGTTTGGTGGGTAAATTTTAGTGCTTGGGATAAGATATAAATGTCGGGCTTCAATAAACATACTCAATAGAAAATTTGATTTGAAGTTTTGGATCCGTGATGTTTTGGAGATTCACAATTTTCGTCTTTTATGTTTCAATTTAATCCTTCATGGTTGTTCTACACCTCAATTTGGCATTTGTCGTCCAAATTCGTACACTCTGTTAGTATATTGATGTGAATCTGTATAGGACCCAGAACTCCACTTATTTGTTACATGTTGATTAACAACTCATATCTTTTTTTTGGGTCAAAAAAAAAAAAAAAACTCATATCCATTACTGCTTAGGAATTTTCATCAAAAGTTAGGTCGAAGTTTCTTCCTCTTTTTTTTCGAAAAACAACTCTTTTCGAGTAACTCACGTCTAGTACTGCTTAGAAAATAGTTGAACAAGAAGGGAAGGGTTTTCCCTTGGTCAACAAGGAAAGGACTCGGCCGGGAGCTCTATATAAACTAACCCTATAGTGTCTTCTACGTTTATAAAAAGACAAAATTATGCAAAGAGCCAGCAACGTTCTTCTATATCTCTGCCGCTTTGATTATTCATCTTGGGGTTTTTATCACAAATGGTCCCTGACATTGATCAAACACATCATTTTGGTCCCTGAGATTGAAAATCAATAGAAATGGTCCCTGAGATTGATCAAACACATCACAAATGGTCCTTCCGTTAAAAACTCTTTGGGCAATTTTCAAAGCTTCGTAACCCAATCGTTTCTTAACCTATTTAGACCCATAATATATCAAAATGAAGATAGGAAAGTGTAGAACAAGATTATATTTATTTGGAAGCCCAATGGTTGCCGGAGATGGCCGGAAAATAGCTCAAATGTGATTGGTCTGCGGAAAAACTGGAAAACTCGCCGGAAACTGGGTAAACTTTAAACGTTCACAACTTCTTCAATACTCAATGAAATTAAGCGATTCAAAAACGAAAATCATACTTCTCGACGAGACAAAGAGAATGGTACCTTTATTGACTGCTAATTCACCGTGGTTTGGCCAGAAAATGGCTCGAAATTGGATAATCACACCCAAAAAACACACAAGAGGCCGGTCACTTTCTCTCCTAAGGGGGCCGGCCATGCTTTATATATTCTACCTCATTTTCTCTAAAAATCTAGGTCTTGACTCTTGCTAAACACTCAAAGTTCTTCGGCCAAAGCCCCCCGCCCCCCCCATTCATCATGGGCGCATGAGGCTCTTGGCCTTGACCTAAGGTGTTATTTGTTTTGTAGGTGCAATTTTGTCCAAAAGCAAGGAGGAAGAAATTTGCATCCACAAATTGGTGCTTTCATTGAGAGTTGAGTCCCACACTCGTAGAAGACTCTCACATCCAAGGTTTTCTATTTTCTTGTCCGTTTGTAGATTTTTTGTACATTTTTATTATTAGAATTTGTTATTTTAAAAAATTCTTTGATAAAACGTAAAAGAGAAGTACAATGGCTAGAAATTTAGAAAATTCAACAAATGAAAATTCCAATATTCAAGAGATGGGACCGCGGCGATCCACGAAGCTAAATGTGACAATAAGTGGAGCGGCACCACCACCACGAGTTTCCACCACGGTGGCCACCACGGTAACCACCTGCGGCGAGGTCCATGGTGTCACCACCACAACCAGAGTCGTGCCATTTAAGCAAGCCCAAGCCTTGTCATCCAAGGCTCACGCACCAAGGTCACAGTTTAAGCCATGTCACTCCACGCCCAACGCTAGCCCAACGTAGTTCCAAGCCGAGCCCAAGCCTCACATCCGCGTGCATCACACATCGAGCAGCCCACTCCCGTGGCCCAGCTTGATCTCGCGGCCCAGCCTACTCATGTGGCCTAGCTTGCTCCCGCTGACTAGCCCACTCCCGTGGCCCAGCTTGCTCCCGCAGCCTAGCCAATTCCCATGGCCCAGCCTGCTCTCATCGAGCAGCCCACTCTGGTGGCCCTGCCTGTTCCCACCGAGCAGCCAATTCCTATGGCCCAGCCTGCTCCTGCAGCCTAGCCCACTCTCGTCGCCCATCTTGCTTCTGTGGCTTTCCAAGCAACCCAAATCGGTCCAAGATTAGTTCCACCGTCCGGCTTTAAATTTTTGGGCCTATGATCGAACTGGGGGCATTTTGACCACATTTCTTCGCGGAATTGACATTTCCCAACTCAAATCTCGCGCTCGGAGCCTACCGCACTTTCACCGCTCAAAGAGATGCACTCATTCCAAGCTCTTCCAACCCAACTGGAAAACAACACTTGTCTAGACAAGTCATAGTGTTGACGAGCGCCCTCGCACAACAGACGACCTTGGTGAAACAGCTCTTGCAGCTCACCGAGATGCAACGTGCCCTAGACAAGGTGTCCCGACATTTTAGCATCTCTTGCTGCGTGTAACATAGCCCCAGCTCCACGACTCCCTACCACGCCTTCATAACGCAACAGAATGGCCCAACGACACCCTGGAAGTAGCCGACCACACCTTAGTCGCACCTGCTCCCTCAATGGAGATTTCTAGCATTTGCATGTCGATGGCGCATCAAACTACAAAGGCTCGAGAACAGGCGTGGTCCTTGTCATCCCATACAACTCAATTTTTGAGCAGGCAACCATTATAGACTTTAAAGCATCTAACAACGAAGTAGAGTACGAGGCACTACGAGCAGGCATCTGAATGGAAAAAAGACTTGGCGGTGAAAAAGCTTGCTCCCAGCTAATCACTAGCCAGACTACTTGAGGAGTTTTAGACTTATACCCTCGCTCAAGTTCTGTGGGCAGACACCGCTCACACGGATGCACTAGCCAGCCTAGGCTCCGCCCTCGATCACCAACTCAAACGCTCTATTCCGATGGAGTATCTAGACGAGCCAAGCATAGTGGCAGAACTAGCAGCCGAGGTGTCACAGGTTAGTACAACTCCAATTGGCAAGATTCCACTATAGACTACCTGGTCAATGACACACTTCCCATGGAAAGATTGGAGTCTAGAAAGCTCCAAATAAGGGCAACACACTACTACATGTGGAATGGTGTTCTTATCCGAAGATCCTACACCAGACCACATCTCCGCTGCCTAGTGCCTCCCGATGACTTGAAGGTTCTAAGCTCAATCCACGAAGGCGTTTAAGGAAATCACTCCGGAGGCCAATCCTTAGCACATAAGGCTCTTAACACAGACTACTACTGGCCTACCATGCACCAAGATGCTAGTAGTTAGTACAAAAGTGTGACCGCTGCCAACGCTACAAGCCGGTACCAGCACTGCTTACCAGCGAGTTACACCCGCAGACGAGTCCTAGGCAGTTCATGCAGTGAGCAATAGACTTGGTAGGACCTATGCTGCCTGCTACTGAGGGCAGAGGCATTATGATCGTGGTAACCGACTACTTCACCAAATGGGTAAAAGCAGAGCCCATGACGACCACGACTCAGACGGACATAGAGCACTTTATATGAAGGAGCATCATTTCCTGATTTAGCATCTCTCGATCCATCGTCACCTTACAATGGCTTGCAATTCATGGGCAAAGATTTGGCGAAGTTCTTCCAAAAATATGGCATCAAGCAGCATATGTCCACTCCAAGATATCCTCAAGGTAATAGGCAAGCCGAAGCATCCAACAAGATGATCCTTGATTTCGTCAAGAAATCCCTCACCGACAAGAATGGAAAATGGCCAGACGAATTCTCCGGATGTCTATGGGCATATCGCACCACCAAAAGACGAGCAACCGGTGAAACTCCTTTCTCTTTGGCATTTGGTTCAGAAGCAACCATTCCTCCCAATGTCATCGTGCGAAGTATCAGCACTCTACTGCCAAGCATTGAGTATAACAGAAAGGAGATGGCCACAAGCTTAGATCTGGAAGATGAGAAGCACGAGCAGACAGCTTCTCTCCAGCTACAACGAAAGGACCAAGATCCGGCAGTTCCAACCCAGAGATCTAGTCCAACGAAAATCCTTCATCATTGCCTGCAGAGAAGGCTCCAAAAAGATGGATCCCATCTGGGAAGTTCCGTACAAGATCAGCAGAGTAGGCGACAAGAGTAATTACACCCTCGCCACCATGAAATGACAAAAAGATCGAAAAGCAGTGGAACGCCTACAATCTGAGGAAATACTATGTGTGACCTCCCACTACATCAAAGCCCGAAGACTCAAGCAGCTCGACGAGCACCACCTCACAAGCCGACGACTATCCAGTTGTTATGCAGTTCCTACCTTACAACTAAGTTCTCGTTCGTTTCACTCATTTTTCAATGAGGAATTAAGAAGTAATCACAACTTGGCTTGGCTGCATGCTTACAATAACTGATCACTCCTGCACTTCAAAAGAAGACCGCGCCCTTCTTAAGGACTCATCGCAGGAATTGCACCCCCTGAGGGACCAACCATGCTCTCCAGTGCAAGAGGGTAAACTAATTGCTCTCCAGTACGACAGGGTAAACCAATTCCCCGACCTTCATATAGGTCAGCTCTCCAAGACAGGAGGATAAACTCTACACTCTGAATATCCAGACGTGGATGAGCCGGGCTGCCCTATTATAACTAGATACACAATGGCTTGCGCTGGGATTACAAGAAGTAGCCATAATAGTCTTTTTCAAAACTTAGCTAACTGAAGGATTTTGGGTCTCTTGGCCTAATCAGCGGGGAACCAGGCCCTAGAGGTAGGCTTAGTGGATTTCTCACAGCTGCCCATGCGAGCAGTTTCCTCTTTCTTAGCAAACGAATTAGTCTCAGTAGCAGAAGGAGTGGGCCTTACCGCCAATTTAGCAGCAGAGTCCACCTTATCGCTTTTCATAATAGCAAGCATCTCCAAATGAGAACCAGACTTAGCTCCCAACAAACGTCTTCAGTTTTTTCTTAACCAGCATCTCTTGAGCAGAAGGGGAAGATCTCTTTGTTCCACCTTCATTCACAGTAGGTTCTATGACAGCGATCTGACGATCCAAAGTATCTACCTTGATCCTCTTTACCTTCTCTCTTGGGAGCAGCCCACCTTTCTCCCAGCGAAGAGAACTAAGCAGTCAATGCCATTCACAATACTCAGCAGAAGAGCTCAACCTATACTGGTTTTTCCCTCTTTTTTTCTCTCAGACAAGCAGGCAGGAGGCCTGCATGCCCAGCATTCCAGCAGCCCATGAGGCTCAGACCTCCTCATTTCTCTCAATCACCGGCCTGGCCCCCGTCAGGTCCAAGAGCCCAAAGGACATAAGCCATACGGCCTCAATCCGAGGCCACAACTGCGTAAGCTGCCCTTGGCTCTAGCCAAGTCGAGCAGCCCAAGAAGTGGTCCCTGCCACAACATCTCTTCGGCCCATGCCAAGCTGACTCCTGGCCCCTGCCAGCCGACATGTCGCATCACCCCGACGGCTGCCTCGCGACAGCGCTATTCAAGAAGAATACAAGGAAAATTAATTTTTCTTACCTCGGTGCAGCGCGGAGAAGACGACGAAAGCAACGAAAGACGATCATTTGCACGAGCAAGATGTAGAAGATTGCTAGAGGAGGGGGAACAAATATCCTCTAAGCTCTCTTTCTCTTGTAGTGTAGAATAAATCACTCTCCAAAGTTAATTTAATAACCCACTTAAGGTGGACTTAAATAGGTTTTGAGAGAAATTTATTTCTCTTTCCTTGAAGGATCTAATTTCCAATTAAAGAGGGAATCAACATCAAAATAGGAAACAATCCTACGTTTCCTAAAGCAAGAAGATCTCTACATATGCTGCTCTTTCCTACGAGCAACCCAACAGGTGTGGGGGCATTTGTGGAGCCAAAAATAATCAAGAGGCGACACGTGGATTTTTGGGCAAAATGACAAAATTACCCTTGAGGAACACCGGAATTCCTATGCGCGAGCAATGGACAAACATCCCACAATCAAGTCAAAATTGCCCAAAATAGGTATTTATTCAAAACCTATTTCATCCATCTTCTCCACAAGGTAACCCCCAAAACATTCCTTTTAAATTATGTTAATTAACTAATTAATGGATTTATTACCTAATTAATCTATTAGTGGCTAATTAAACTACCAATCACACCCAAAAAACACACAAGAGGCCGGTCATGTTCTTTCCCAAGGGGGCCGTCCATGCCTTATATATTCTACCTCATTTTCTCTAAAAATCTAGGTCTTGACTCTTGCTAAACTCTCAAAATTCTCCAAACACTTTTCCCTCAAAATTCTAACTTTGGCATCAGAGGTTCTTCGGCCAAAGCCCCCCCATTCATCATGGGTGCGTGATACTCTTGGCCTTGACCTAAGGTGTTATTTGTTTTGTAGGTGCAATTTTGTCTAAGAGCAAGGAGGAAGAAATTTGCATCCACAGTCTTTTCTCTCTCTTTCTCTTCTTCTTCTCTCCCTCATGCTGGGTCTCCTTTCTCTCTGCAACAACTAAGAGCCATCATCAAATCTCATAGATCGAACCTCAAACCACCACCATCGTACTCCTTTCATCCTCACGAGTCAATCTGTACAAACTGATCCTAAAATGGTTGTGTTTTGAGCTTCCAACTTGGAGCAACTCGGAGCTCCGACATGAGGGTGGAATCTCCGATGATTTCCAGTTCGTGTTACAAGGTTTTGGGAGATTTGGAAGCACCTACTTAACTCCCCGCGGCCACTAACTGTTTTGGGACGTTGGAGTTAGGATCGAGAGTTTCGACACAATTTTAGTCCACCTTTTGGACTTTTAAGAGGTACAAACTTGTTCTTCTTTTCCTGAGCTTCATTTCCATATAAAGTACGTTGAAAATCGTTGAGAATTAAGAAAGTTATGAAGTTTTAAAAATTTTCCAGAAATCCAACGACTTTTTCCAGAATTCGGCGAACCAGACGGCGGTGGCGGAAGGCGGAGGACAACCAGAGATGAAGGAGAATATTCTGAATGATTCCATTAGACTTTCAAAATTACCTTCTCTCAATACATGTGGAAGGTACATCGATTTTGTGTTCCATTAGTCAAAAATAATTTTTCTCAATCAACATGTCTAGAGTTTCATTGGTTAGGGTTTCGTTTAACAATGGAGGGTGGAAGGGATTTTGATAGTTGAAGAAGAGAAATAATACGCTAAAAGTGATTTGGGGTGTATTTAGAAATTGTTTTATTTTTTTTTAAACCTAATAAGGTCAAAATTGACATTGTATAGTGGGGTAAATAAGTTATTTAATATTAAATTTTAATATGGGGTGCATTCAACATTTTGTGGGGTGCTAATATAAAAAGCCTTTGTTGTTTGTGTTGGCATGAAAATTTTTAACCAAACAAGAGTGGTAGAGCTTAAATTTTTAATATTGAAATGATTATATCATAATAACAAAACTTGTTTATGAGCTTTAACAAATAAAATATTAACATATTAGATTCGAACAAATATTTTAAGTCAAGACTTAAAATTAGATCTTGTCCTTGACTGTAAGGTCTCATTTTATATCAATTGGAAAAAAAGAGGGTATGATTTTTATATGGTAAAACATAAGGATAATTACTATCGAAAAAAAAGTGGGCTTAGTTTTTACGTGGTAAAACAGAAGGGAAATTAGAAAAAAAAAAGAAAAAAAGAAAAAAAAAAGGGTGTTTTTTGAGAGGGGGTGGCGCTTGGTTATAGTTAAAAAGAAGACAAATTATAAGGGTTTTTGCACTTTCAATTTAAAAAAATCTAAAAGATATGGCATATGCCAGCAAGTCTCGACCCCAGGAACACTTGGAATTAGGGCTGGGCACGGGCCTGGCCGGGCCCATTTTTGAAGGAACCGGACCGGACCTAGTTTTAAAAGAAACGGGTCGGGTATATCATATTTCAATACAGGAATCGGACCTAACCCGACCCGTTTGAAACGGGCCGGTCCGGGCCGGGTCCACGGGTCCTCCCCTTTTTTTTTTTTTTTTTTTTTTTTTTGGTTTGGGGGAAAAAAAAAATTATAGCAGCACAGGCTGCACAGATTCAGTTTCAAACATTACATGAAATAAGGCTCCATTTTAGAAGCAGTCCATACTCCATTTTAGAAGCAGTCTATACTCCTCTAGGATCCAATGAAATAAGGCTCCACCCTTCACTGCATACATTTAGAATCACATCTAACAGCGCTTTAAAGAAAAAACTAATCACAACAAAAGAAGCATCATACTCCTTCTTGAAATCAAACCACGGAGTGCCCTCCTCTGTAATTGTGTTTAAAG
Source organism: Cotoneaster glaucophyllus (assembly GCA_036320875.1). NCBI lineage: Eukaryota > Viridiplantae > Streptophyta > Magnoliopsida > Rosales > Rosaceae > Cotoneaster > Cotoneaster glaucophyllus. The sequence continues at coordinate 7,005,024 of CM070060.1, forward strand.
ACAACTGCATCTGAAATGAAAATGCCGGATCTTATCCAAGGAAAATTCCTTAATTTTAAAGTCGCCAAACTGTAGTGAATCCCATCATTCGTACATCAGCATCTGTCAAATTGTAGTGAATCCCATCATTCGTACATCAGGTTGCAGTATTTGAACATAAACCAAGCCAAGATGCATAAAAGTTAAAACCAGTGCCAGAAGACAATGAAGCAAAGAAGCGTAAACCAAAGACAATCTTTCTATGAAAACAGTGAAGGATAACAGATGAATAGCTAACCAAATGTGAGGACGGTTCCATAAAGTAGACATACAAAAGAATCCAAGCTAAAAAAATATGCACGTTAAACAATCCCCAAGCAATACGAAATCAAATCGTAAGCCAAGAACCCAAACCCCTTCAAAAAGCAGCAAGCTTCCCTTCAACAAAGTTGAACCCAGATAGAAGTTGGGATGTCTCTGCATACAAAAAGTACTCTCAAACATAGAGCAAATTTATAAACTAAAAAAATAAAAGAAAATCATAAAGATCTCATAAGAACAACAAATTAGAAAAGGAAACCAATGTGATCAAATCGAAGCCCAACTCTGAGTTGTCAACATGCAAACATGGACCACGAAAGAAACAAGTACTAAACTCCTGGGTTATGATGCTTTCTAAAACTATGGTTAATTAATCCTCATCTAATTTCAGAAAGCAATTAATTCACCCAAAAAAGAAAAAAAATATAATAACCCCAAAATTGAATACATGAACCAAAAGGCTAATCAGATCTTAGGGTTTCAAATCCAAAACTATTTCATCTAAGCACCTAAATTATTATTCTAAATCTAAAATATTATTCAAAAAATTAGACTAAAATCATCAAAATTCACTAAAACAAGAAAACCCAACAGATCAACAAGCTAGCTTATCAAAATTCCAAATATTTCATATCTGATGTACATCATTCAAATCACAAATTCCAAACAAGCGGACAACTATTTAAGCCCAAAAATAATAAATTCAACACAAAAAACATGAAAAATCTCAAGACTTACCGGAGAAACCAAGTAGCTTTGACATGGGTGCAACTCAAAAACCTCCGGGAGGCCGAAAGTGCAAAGCTTTCCCCCAAAAAACCCTCGAAAGAGAGAGACCCAGAAACGATTAAGGCTGCAACAACGATCAGTAAAGGTTGAAGGCACTGATGCATGAGAGGTTGGAGCTATACGAACATGGAAACCCTATTAGTTAGGGCAAAAAATGAGAGATGGAGGAGAGCGAAAGAGAGCGAGAGAGAGGCAGCTCAGAGAGTGATTCTGGAACCTTGGACTCGGGTAGAAACTAACGGGTGAGATTGGATGATAGGTTATCATTCAATCTCAGCCGTTCATTATAATTATAAACGGGTCGGTCCGGGTACCCGTTTTTCTAAGTATTAGGACTCCGCCCGCCTCGTCAATGACATCGGCCTGGCCCGCCCCGTTTGTTCTCTAAAATATTTGGAACCGGCCCGTACCCGGCCCGAACCTAGATTACCCGCCCCGACCCGCGGTTCCTGTACCCGTTTGCCCACCCCTACTTGGAATTACGAAAACCGACTAAAAATTTACAGATAATACATATAAAAGAGTACAATTCTAGGATAGGCGCAGGCCTATGTTGGCCGGTATGCGGCTCTGCCAGAGATAATACATTCTCATGAAGAGTATATTATTTAATTTTCTTTTAAATCTACAATGTTTAGTACTTTACACTTTTAATTATGTTATGAAAATGACAGTCAACGTGTGCTTAAAATGTGAGCCCAATATATGTTACATCAACACTTAACACCAAACATCTTATTAGATGGTGAATTGACGGAGAAGTTGAACTGGAGCAATCCAGAATTACGTGGTGGAAAATGTGAACATTGAAATCTCGTGGCTCATTTTGCAATTGACCTTTAAACCTTGTGGTATGAAATGCATTTAATAAAAAATTTAAAAGTCAGATGGCATAACCAAATTGGATAAATGGAACCCCACATGAATGACACATCACCAACAAGGATCAAAGCATCGATGTAAAATAATTTTATAAATGATCAAAATAGATAGATTGTTGCAGTCTTATTAGATTATGAATGTGATTGTGTAAATTCTAGTATATCTAGAGATATATTGAAATATTTTATAGGGTTAGATATTATCCTATTAGAGTTGTAATCCTATTAGGGTAAAGATTTAACCTTCCCTACTACTATAAATAAAGGCACAATGGGGTGAGATAACACACACCTCACAATTACACATCTCTCTTTTCTCTCTCTATGCTGCACCCCCTATCTCTTTATGGCCTCCATAATTGTTCAGTAAATTCTCCCTACAACACGTTATAAGCACGCTCTTAATGATGCGCTAAAGAGAGTTTGATATTCAATCAGGGGAATATTACATTTTAATTAGTTTTTTTTTATGATTAAGTTATTATTTTATTGAATTGATCTACATGTTATTGATTCAATTTAATTTTTCTGTGTTGCCGACTTTCCGAGATGGATCTTTTACAAATTCAAAGGCTTTTGTTGTTTTCTGCCAATAAGTTACACTTAAAATAAAGGAAGATATTTGAAACGTCCACGAAGCATGAAAACATTCTCCATGATGCATGAACCCTCTATATTTATATTTTGCTTCTAATATATATATATATATATATATATATATATAGACACACACATATATATATTGTATATGTTTCATATATTTGTCAATATATATATATATATACATGTTCATGCATTACGCAATTTTTGCTATGTGGAATTTGTGAGTAAAAAAATCCAAATAAATTAGAAGCAATTAGGGTTTTTCAAATCCTAGAAATCGAAAAAACTTTTAATCTGAAACAAAGGGAAAATTCGGTTGAGCCGCCACTTGCAGCCGCTCTGCTAAGCCGAGCTGGTCGCTGAAGCTACGCGCTTGCACTGAGTTGCCAAACCGAGCCGAGCCAGGTAGCTAAGCCACTGATTTGCTACCCAGCCCAACCCGATGTCACCAAAAAACGACGACGTTCTCATGTCGTTTCCTTTATTGATCTGGGCCGCCATCTCGCCCAGCCCACACTTGATCACCACCACCATCGACGACCTGTCGTCGCATCCTTTAAAGAAAACCGTCATCCTCGACGACAATCCAGGAGATTCCAGTCGCGAATCTCATCGAAATTCTTGAGATTCCATACAGGCTTAGCCACACTTGGGCTTCAACTTTTTTGGGCATGTTTCCCTCATGAACCACTGCCAGCCTAAAGTTGGGTTGCCTTCCCTCACAACCCACTGGGCTCGCTTCTGATTGGGGATTGTTTTCCTTTGCTCCAAGCCTGCAACTTGTATGCATATATGGGCTGCCTAATGCAGCCTACCCTAGCCCATAGCTTGCAGCCTTAGCTACAGGGCTCACTGTGAACAATAGCCAGCAATCCAATGCGACTGTTGTTCTCAGCCTAAAGTCATTTTTAACATTTTTTTTTATCCAATGCCAATTTTTGGCATTCACGCTTCATAACCATACCCATTTAATTTTTGGGATGTTTTGGTTAATGCTAATTAAGCTATAATTCACTTGTCACTTGGCCCGTCACATATCGAAGCTAATATGACCACATGCCATTACTTTGGTTCCACGATCGACCCCGTTTGGTCCCGATCTATTCAATTGATTAAAAAATTTCACAATGATTTATGGCCGCGCGATAGACGATGAACGGATAGAATCTCGATAGGATCCAAATCCCTATTATCCAATTTGGTTATCTATGTTGTAGGTATAATTTACTGAACAATTATAAAGGCCAGAAAGAGAGAGAGGGTACGGCATAGAGAAAGAAAAGAGAGATGTGTAATTGTAAGGTGTGTGTTATCTCACCCCATTGTGCCTTTATTTATAGTAGTAGGGAAGGTGAAATCCTTACCCTAATAGGATTACAATTCTAATAGGATAATATCTAACCCCAGAAAATATTCCAAGACATCCCTAGATACACTAGGATTTACACAATCACATTTCTAATTTAATAGGACTGCAACACTCTCCCTTGAGTGTGTAAATACTCAAACAAATGGCGCATCAGGTCTTCAGCGATGAAGTAAGTACAGTTGATGAAATCGTCGACAAAATGAGCGAATGCGAGTCTCAAATCAACGGAAGAATGTAAAACTCACAAAACCTCGTTATGGTAAAACCCAAGGTGGGATAAAAACTCATAGACTAAGGAGAAAAGTGAGAAGTTGCACTAAGTCAAAACCATACGTCTTCTGGACGCCAGTAGAAGAGCTCACAAAGGTATAACCAGCCCATGATGGGTGCCTCGTCAAAACCTAGTTAGGTAGCAAAAAACCAGTGGGAAAAATGCTTGAGCGAATGCAAGTCTCAAATCAACGGAAGAATGTAAAACTCACAAAACATCGCTATGGTAAAACCCAAGGTGGGATAAAAACTCATAGACTAAGGAGAAAAAGTGAGAAGTTGCACTAAGTCAAAACTATACGTCTTCTGGATGCTAATAGAAGAACTCACAAAGGTATGACCAGCCCAGGATAGGTGCCTCGTCAAAACCTAGTTAGGTAGCAAAAAACCAGTGGGAAAAATGCTCCTAATTGTAAGGAAAAAGAGTACATTAAGATCAAGTGAGTATACTTTTGGATACTCCCCCCTGAGTTTGACAGAACTTCCAAATGAGAACTACAAGCATTGCATATGAATAGTTAGGCATACCAATTCCTAAAACAAGCTCCTGGAATGTTGATTTTGGCAGTGACGTCGTGTAGAGGTTGGCAAGGTTATCTGGTATCAGCTTGCATGACTTCAATCTCCTGATGCTTTGTTGATGTAGATGTAGGCGCAATATATTTTGGCGTTGACTACATTGATGTATCATGTCTTGGTCGGGTTGATACATGCAGCATAGTCTTCATGGATCATCGTCGGGACTCAACGATGGATGAAAACAACAAGTACTTCGAATATGCTCAACAAGAACTCCTAACCACGTCTCACATGTGGCGTAATGAAATAAGGTGAGTCTTGGAACGATTTGAAAATTTCGCAACGAAGGTCATATTATGGACCTCCAAGATATTGCAATATCCCTAAAGGTAAAGACATAACCATTTGGGGATTTGCCTTGTGCGGGTTTGATAAGTACCATGCGTTAGCATAACAAACAAGGCAAACATCATTCTGAGGATCAGGGGTTGGATTCGCTCGAGATGCGTTGGGATTAGCCTAAATCTGTATTACCTTTCAGGGTAGCCAAAAAACATCTTTAATACCAATTCAGTTGTTGCGTGTAGGCGCGGTGCTGCACCTTTACCAACAGATCAACAACGAATGAGATGTCTTATCTAATACAATGAGCTAAGTACAATGAAGCGCAAAGTTGAACTCAGATATGGAATTTCGGATTCCATAACCTCTTCAAGGGTCTCATTTGCATATAGTGTATGGAAGGTCATAGGTATACTCAAAGGTAACACCTTTAAGGTGTAGTTCGACTGGTAGACCAAAGTACTGTCAGAGCAATGCTTCAACTTCAGGTCAAGGTATAAACGAGTTTTCCCAAGATTCTTCATCTCAAATTCTGTCTTTTGGTGCGTGATAGTTTTCTCAAGCTCTTCTAGAGTCTTAATGAGATTCATGTCATTTGACATAAACTATAACTCTAGCAATTTGGAATAAGACTTCATAGTTTAGCACGCAAGGGCATAATTCATATCCCTAACTTATCAAATAATTACTTATCCGTAAGTGAACGCCTCAAACAACTTGAGAGGGTGTTCCGTGATTTGGAACTATTTAAAACAATTCATGTAATTCTTCGGGAACTTACATGTCAATCTCCATATTACCATCCCCATGGAGAAACACTAACCACATTTCATAATGCTACTATTAATCACAGGACGTTTGAGAGAAACCTTGCGTTGTAAGACGTGCATTATATCGCATTATTGCATTTATCTCATTACGTTTCCTTTCCCACTTGTAAAACAACAAGGTTACCTTGGCCAGTGTAGGAACGATAGGTCCAAAACACACTTTGGTAAGGAATTTAACCTGGATTGTAATTTCGATTGTCCAAATAGTTCTATGTTGTCACTAATCAACGGAACACGGTTCGATACCATCATTTTCATTTAAGTTGGTAGCTACCATATAAATGAAAACATAATCGATGATATTCTCATTCCAATTCCATTATCTCATCCAAACTAGTATACTGGACTGAGAACTTAAAGTCTCATGAGTAATCCGGATTAATCTCATGAGATGAAAATCATTTGAGACAACGATCTAGTATGGATTCATTTTGTGCCGGACCTTCCTCTTATAGAAAAGTGAATCCTATGAACCGAGTGATATGTCATGCTTCAGGCTGAGACAGATTCATTGGCTATCCATCGATGTACCAGACCGTCTAACAGGGGCGGCTAAACCGTCCAACAAGGGCGGCACATCCTTCGGGGATGTTGACTCGACGTCCTTTAAGTACGTCTATCCTTATAGGCATGTTTGCAGCTGGTATATGATCTCGTCACTTTAGCTAGATCAGAGGAATGAATCTGGAACAACATTTACTTGTACAGTAAGAGATTCGAGATAAGGCATAGTGGGCAACGTCCACACAAATTCGCGTCATTCTACAGGAATGTTGACGTTCTTATCTCCCTCTAACGGCAGGAAGACAGTCTCATTGACGTGACAATCCACAAATGAACGGTAAAGAGATCGCATGCAAGAGGCTCTAAGATAGCTAGTGTGAAGGAGAATCATGATCAACAAAGATTCACAACCTTGTATGAGGAACCATATTGGTATGTTGCAGCGGTGCAACTTGGCATATGGAATGCACACCCATATGCGTAAGTATGAAACGTTAAGTTCGTACTCATTAACCAACTGTAAAGTCAAATAGGTCGGGTAGCAATGGGCCTCAAGGCGGACCAACATAGCTGCGTACAAGATTGCATAGCCATAGGTAGAAATCGAAAGCTTGGTGCGTTCATTGAGGCTCGGGTGATAAATTAAATTGCGCTTTATGATCACTCTGCCAGCTGTTTTGGGGTGAACATGGGAATTTGATGTCCTATAAACCCAAAAGAAATGCAATACTTATCGAAAACCTTTGATATAAACTCTCAGGCATTATCCAGTCTTCCAAACTTTATGGGATAAGTAGGGTGGTGAACCCTTAAAATTGGCCAGGAGGTTTAGTAGCAATGTGTGTGGACGAACATGTGACCAATTTGTCGATTCATTAACCAAAACCATAACTATTTATATGGTCGACATTTTGGTTGGGTTAGTCCACATATATTCCTTTGAATCCACTGTGAAAAAAGGGTTGTTTCATATATTTGTTATAAATGATTTAGAAATCAATTTCCCCAACGAGTGGGCTTGGCAAAGTGTGCTTGTGAGCACATGATCCTTACTTCGTGTAAAGAGATGCGTCGTAGCATCATTGTTTGACCTAACTGTCCCAAACGTTCGTGCCAAAGCAAGTAAATTGCTCGAATCACCCGGCTCTAGCCCAGCCACAGGTGGCGTGTTCCCAGTTGGGAAGCAGCCCATTGGCCCCAATGCAAAGCTTCAAGCTCATTTTTGGAGGTGGTGAAAAGATATTCTACTATATTTTCTTCAATGCTTTCATTCATGATCATTGTTCTCTCGAATATCCTTTGTTTGTACCATACTTGACCAATCCCGAAACTACCAAGCACGGGTCAACGTCATACCTTCAAAGACCCATTGAGGGGTTCATGTTGAGGCACTCCTGCCGAAGCACAAGAGTTTCTCTCCAACCAGGAGGCCAATCATAGCATGACACATGTTAACGTCAAAATAAAGCTTATAGAGTCCCACATCGACATTGGACGAAAGCTAAATACTCTGCTCAACTATAAAAGGAGACCATTCTCCTACAGTTAATCCCTAATGTCATTATTATCCTTAAACTAGTCATTAGAACCCAATGATGATAATTATGCTTAAACTTATGTATTTGTATAAACCCTTCACTATTAATGAGAACTCCTCTACTCCGTGGACGTAGCCAACGTACATCTTATGTTTGCTTCCCTATCACTCTATCTATTTACATATTATCCACACCAGGTGATCAGAGCAACCAAGCGAAGGTCATAAACTTGACATTTTACGTTGTTCCAAAGTCTCGTTGATTTTGTGCATCATCCTTAAAACTCAACGACGTTCTTCTAGACCGAGGAGATTATAAGGTCTCTTAAATGGTAATTGAGTACCATTCATACAACGAGGAGCGTGCCAATGCTCTTAATTAGGTTAGATAGACCTGAAGTCGTTGCTAGAGATGTGATTTAGGTATAAAGTTAATGTGCGTAGTATCGCATTCATCCAGATAACTAACTTTCCCACATTCCTACCTAATCACGTGTTTAATTGAATTTGGTCACAAGTATTAAGAAACATGATTCAATTAACTCATATTCGAGGACAATATCGATAAGATTATCCATAACTAAAGAAAACACCAAACTGGAATCCAATAACATAGAAAAATGTTCACAAAGTAAACCAAAGTTACTAAGGGGATTCGGCCAATAAGGCCATTCATATCAAAATTCTGCTCGTCCAAAGGTGTTCAGTGGAGCAAAATCAGTTTCACATATTGACTACAAGAATGGTACTCCTCAATGACATTGGTAGAGGCACGAACAGGTGCATAACCAATGATCTATTCCATCAAGATGGAAGTAGATTATGCAAGGCTGAGGTTGGAAATATTATCCCTTATTATCGAAGTTCTAGGTCTTAGGTGCCAAGGATCACGCTTCAGGCATGATGCCACACCTTAGCAGACCTTGATTCTACCATATGTTGTAAAAACAAACTCAAAATTGGATTGTGAGAGAGACAGACCCAAACTTGGGTTCGGTAGGCTCCAGCCGAAGCTGGAGGGGTATGTTCTGTAGGCCTCTGCCGAAGCAGAGCAATACCATTCAGTGCACCTTTGCCGAAGCAGAACATGCCCTTTGGTGCATCCCTGCCGTAGCAGGGCACCACCATTTAGTAGGCTTTGACCGAACTGGATTAAGCTATTCGGTAAACTCCAACCGAACTGGGTCTATACCGTTCGGTAGACTCCAGCCGATGATGGGTCTATTTCTTTCTCTCACGTTAGTGGTGGTAATCAAATTCGAGAATTTGGTAAACTTTCGCTTTCTACACTGCTGTTTCAGGAACGAGTTAAAAACATGAAAATACGAGAAAAATATTCTCCAATCAAAATTCGATCGGATTTATAAACTTCAGAATTGTAATCATTCATGGACGTAATCATGGTGTGCTTCAGGCAATGTCTTTCACGATTATATAGTCCATAGGAGCAAGCCAAAGAGCCATGAAATCCTCGTTCGGGAGGTACTTCTGTGGGTAATGCTTCGGCCATAAGTCTTCTAATAAAGATCATGGCAGAGGCTTATTCAGCTCTTCCATGCCATTGCTGGCTTCAATGGTTTCTCAGCTACTTGATAGTCAAGTAGAGATTCACGTCTTGTACCCATATAAAGTGGTTTCTGTTAGAAACTTCCAAATCAGTGAGATCGAACTTGTGACGATTCAACAATCCACAGAATAGAGGGAAAAAGATTGTGATTGGTGTTATGGGAATGAATCATCCATAAGCATCAAAGTTAGAACATTCGAGTTCTAAGACATGGTTTTCATGAAAAACGTCGGGTTTTCATGGATGTATTTGTTTTATGAAAACTTCAGGTTTCAAAGGCACTAAATTTGAAACTAGAAGTTCAATTTGATTTATGAATGTTTAGTTCATAAAAGAGAGGTTCTTGAAAGAACACAGAATACAATATGTTGATTTAAGTGTAGTGGATTTGAGTTGCTTCAGGAACTCAAGTGTGAGCACTTCTTACTGCACAATGTACGATAAACGGATGGGATATGAGCATCCTTAAGATCCTCACAAAGAGGATCCGGATAGGATCCTCATCCGAAGAATATGACCCACTCTAAATGGATTTTCCATAGACAAACACGCACAAAATAATTTTGTGTTGAGATAATTAATATGTTGGCAAGAAACTGCATGCAAGCCAAATGACACTCGAAGCAATACGTACACGAAGATGTGTTTTATGGTAAAACAAGCGACTGAGCCCCCCGTGAGATGTCGCGGGTCTTTACACTGTGTTCAACATACAAGATAGAATAAAGGAAATTTTAACGAAAAGCTCCTGTTACTGTTCATTTTAACGAAAAACCACATTTTTACACTAAAAAGTCAATCCAGGTACTATTCACTTTACCCTTTATTTTGTCCTTATCGTTAAAACTCAAAGTTTTCAAGCCATTTTCATTAGTTTTCCTCAGAATGAATAAAGTCTATTTACAAACCAAATACCCGAAGATCGAGAAGCTAATTTTGGCACTAACTGTTGCATCTTGGAAGCTCAGACCATACTTTTAGGCGCATATGGTCATCGTCATGACCTAATTTCCTCTACGATCCATTTTACGTGGTCCAAATGCTTCTCAACGAGTGATGAAATAGGCGTTGGAACTTGGTCAATATGGCTTAGTATACCAACCCTACACAGACATCAAAGCCCATGCTTTAGCGGATTTCATAGCGGAGTTCACACATGGCCTAAAAGACGCAACATCACAGCCCAAAGTTGCTCATGAGGCAGTCAAGCACACCCTGGCCGCACCAGCCCTTCCTGATAAGGATTTTTGGTGTTTACAAGTCGACGACTCATCTAACTACAAGAGCTCTAAAACACGCTAGGTTCTTATCACTCTAGACGGCTCGATGCTCGAGCAAGCGATCACTCTAAGCTTTAAAGCATCTAATAACGAAGCAGAGTACAAAACCCTATTGGCAGGCTTTCGAATGCAAAAGACCTGATGGTAAATAAGCTCGCAATCCATTCCAACTCTCAACTAATCACCAACCAAGCTACTAGGAGTATGCAGCCAAACATCCAAGGATGGCCGAGTGCCTCGAGAAGGTGCAAGAGCAGCTCGTGACGTTTCACACCTACACCCTCACTCAAGTTTCAGGAGCAGAAAACACTCACGCAGACGCACTAGCAGGCCTAGGCTCTACCCTTGATCATTAGTTCGGACGTCTATTCTGGTAGAGCACTTGGAAAAGCTGAGCATAAAAACAGAACCAGCAGCTGAGGTGTCACAGGTTAGTATAACTACAAGCTGGCAAAACCTTATTGTAGACTATTTTCTAATGGGAAACTCCATGTAGTCAAATTGAATTCTAGAAAGCTCTAAACAAAGGCAGCAAGCTACTACATGTGCAACGGCATGCTCGTTTGAAGATCTTTCTCTAGACCACATCTCCATTGCCTAGTACTTCCCGATGATCTGAATGTTCTAAGCTCAATCCACGAAGGCATTTGTGGAAACTACTCAAGAGGCCGTTCCCTAGCGCATAAGTCTTTTAGCGCCGGCTACTACTGGCCAACAAAATATCAATACCCTAAGGAGTTTGTGAAAAAGTACGACAACTACCAGCATTATAGGCCGGTACCAGCACTGTTTGCCAGCAAACTACACCTGTAAGTGAGTCCTTGGCCATTCCTGCAGTGGGCAATCAACCTGATAGGGCCTATGCCGCCCGCTGCTTGGGACAAAGGCGTGGTGACCGTGGCAATTGACTACTTCACCAAATGGGTGAAAGCAGAGCCGATGATGACCACAAATCTAATAGACTTAGATCGCTTCATGTGTAGAAACATTATCTGTTGGTTCGGCATCCCTCAAGTTATCGTCACAGATAATAGCCTGCAATTCATAGGCAAAGATTTGGCGAAGTTCTTCTAGAAATATGGCATCAAGCAGCATATGTGTATGTCGAGGTATCCCCAAGGTAACAGGCAGGCCGAGGCAATCAATAAGACAATCCTCTACTGTCTTAAGAAATCCCTACCAAACAATAAGGAAAAGAGGCCAGACGAACTTCCCAGTGTTCTATGGGCGTATCGCACAACCAAACGACGAGCAACTGGTGAAACTCTTTTCTCCTCGGCAATCGGTTCAGAAGCAATCATACCTCCCAATGTCATCGTGTCGAGCATCAGCACTCTACTGCCAACCATTGAGCATAACAGAAAGGAGATGGCCACAAACTTAAATCTGGCAGAGGAAGAACGTGAAATGGTTATCACCTGTGTCGCAGCCTACCAGTAGCAGCTCCTTTCCAACTACAACAAATGGGCGAAGATCTAGCAATTTTAGCCTGGATACCTAGTTCTAAGAAAAGCCTTCATTACTGCCCACAGAGAAAGCTCCAAAAAGATGGATCCTATATAGGATGGTCCGTACAATATTAGTAGAGTAGGTAGTAAGGGTAGTTATGCTACACCACCATGAACGACAAAGAGATCGAAAGGCAATGGAATGGCTATAATATAAGAAAATACCATGCATGACCTATCGCTGCACCCTAGGCCCTGCTTAGGCTAAATAAAGCTCGAAGACTCAAGCAACTCGATGAGTACTGCCTCACATGCTAAGAACTATCCACTTGTTATGCAGTTTCTACCTTACCGTAAAGTTCATTTGTTTCACTTGTTTTTCATTGAGGTATTCAAAAGTTATTCCCAACTTAGCTCGACTGCATGCCTACAACAATTGATCACTCCTGCACTTTAATGAAGATTTGGCCCTACACGAGACTTATCGCAGGAATTGCACCCCCTGGGGACCAACCATACTGTCCCCCTACGAGAAGGTAAACTAGCACTCTAAATATCCAGATGTGGATGGGTTGGACTGCCTTGGTGTAACTGGGTGCACGATGGCCTGCATCAGCATCCCTAAGAGTTTTGCATTTGGCCTAATCCATAGGGATCTGAGCCTCAAAGATGGAGGAGGCACATAACGTAGTTTGTTCATTAGACGGTCTCCCACGAAGATAGAACGCAGTTGAGCATCCCTGATGTGACTATATTAGCATATGCGGCTGAGCATCTTGTATGTGGCCAACTAGCGATCTTCGTGTTACGGAATAACGTTCCCTCTGCCCGTGGATGAACATCCCGATTAAGCATCAACAACTGAACGCAAAGGTTCAATGAAATTGAGCATCCTTAATGTGACCAGTCAGCAGTCGCTACTGAGCATCTTGTATGTGACCAATTTATGATCTCTGTGTATCCTTGGAACCCTAGTGCATGTTGCCAGTTCACTGACTAACCTACGAATTCTGAAAGATTGCCTATGGCTTGCCCTTCGAGTAGTTAAATTGCGCAAACTGATATATGAGCGGTTAATAGTTAGCGCATTCATACAAAACTCTATTAGTTATCGACATGCTACGCAACCTACGAGTTTTATCCCTGCCAAGTACATAGCAGCGCTTTAGGTTTACACTGATTCCTAAAGTGTTGTTCTATTTGCTATGCAACCTACGAAATCGATTAAATAAATTGCAAAGTGTTCTTTCAAACCATTACCCACAAAATTCCATACAACTACCCACATTTATTGCGATAAGTTAATGAATTTCGTGTCCTAGCAATCTTTATTATGTTATGGTGTAGGCCACGTAGCTTAAAGGATTGGTGAATCAATGCCCTAGAAAGCCAGAGCTAATAACCAAGAGGTCATGCAGATTCATCTACTTCTGTAAGTAAGACATTCGGCTGCCAGCCCGACCATTAACAGCTTTGCAAAGGTTCTTCACCAAACCTACGGCCATATAGGCCATGCATGCTCGTCTATTAATTAAAAAGCAACGCTCTTGTGGATGGTCTAATGACCAAAATTTTGGCGAACCACTGATATGAAACTCACAACTCTAGAGCCACGCGGATTCGTGTGCTCTAAAAGTAACTGTTTTGGCTGCCTGCCCTGTAAGTTAACAGTTTCGAAAGACGTCTCAAGCATGAAAAATTATTACAACTGCAACAAAGTTGGTGCCTAAAGTGATGAAGTGGGCTTGTTTGCCCTTTTTGAAGTAGCCTGCCCAACCACTCATCCTACAACCGAACTCTTTATTGAGGTAGAGGAACAAAGATGAAGTAAAAATAAGAAAATAGTTTATTAAATTACTAACTAATTGATAAACTAGCTCGAATGCCAACAAAGTTCAAGCAAACGAAAGCAAAAAGGGAAAAGAAGAAAATTCCTAAGTCTAAAGCAACATATTACTCTTTAGTAGCTGCATCGCTCTCAGTAGCGACACCTTCCAACACTTCATCTTCAACAGCCCTAGCCTAGGCAACGCCATCCACCGCTGCCCCAGCCTGGGCGTTATCCTTATCAAATATCTTGCCAATAGCGGCCTCAAAAGAAAAATAAAGCAGATCATTTGGAGAAATAGAGAAAGTGTCGAAGTCTTTCTCAACAAACTCAAAGTCTGACGGTCTATCGAAGATATGATCCACATAGCCAACTTGTAAAAATTAGCTTGGCCCTAAACAAGCAAAGCCTCGAGATCAACCTTCTTGCCCTTCAGCTGCTCGTTCTCTTCAAACAGACCGACACAAATCCGATGCAGCTCATCTAGTTCATTCTTCAGGCTCTTGTTGATCTTCAGTGCCTTCTGAAGTTCCATCTCCTTGGGCTCAAGTCTCACGGCGATCTTTTGGGAAATGATCACTTGATTATATATGGTAATCAACTTTTTATCCTTTGCATAGTAGGCAGACCGAAGCTCTGAAACGGCACCCTCAAGACCTTAAATATGAGGTATGTAACAACTAATCTGTTTCTCTGCATCATCATACTTCTTCTCGATTGCGTCCTATCTTTCAAGTCAATGATTTCCTGGCGAGGGGTCTCAAGTTGCAGAGAAATAGGGGTAGAGACATCAGACCCCTTCAAAACGGCAAGTTCAGACTCTAACTTTCTGATATTCTCATAAGCCAAATGAGCTTTAGCCACCATGAACAACTCTATTTCCCTAGTAACCTTAGCTTCATCCTGATCAACACGTAAGGACTCGGCTGCCAGGACCACAGTCTTCTGCATCGTAGCGAGCAGAGAAATCCAACGAGAATGGGCCGTACGGTTAGCAAAGGAACCTGAATCGACGACTATACCAACACCGTTAGCAAACTTGGCGTATATTTATAGATCATCAAGTAGAGCAGGCTTCAGCAATACGCAATTCTCAACAAACTCTCTAGAGACAGCCTTGGTGAATCTCTCACAATTGTTCTCGAGAGCACACTTCTCATTCTCAGCAATCGAATCAACGCCAGCAGTAGTAGGAACTGGCCTAGGTGCCACCCCACTTGCAAAATCCACATTCTTGCTCTTCATGGCAACAAGCCCATCTGAAGTTAAGCCATACTTAGCTCCAAACGGATGTCTTAATGCAGACCCAGATACCAGGGGCACAAAATAACATCTATAATGCGCAATCCTATCAGAAATCGTTGTAGCTACTTTTAGAGCAGCTGGCTTCGCATACTAATCTTCAGCCACCTTTGAAGCAGCAGGCTTCACATGCTCATAACCAGCAGCCATTTTCTACCCCTTAGAAGAAGTCAAGTCAATCACGAGCTTCCCAGCAATGGACGGACCCTCGCGAGCAGAGGATGAAGTCTTCAGCTTTTTCTCCACTGACAACTCTCGAGCAGACGACAAAGATCTATTTTTTCTACCTCCACTAGCAGCAGGCTCTCCAACAACAATCAGCCGAGCTAATGCCTCAACCTTAATCTGCTTGATCTTTTCCTTTGGGGCAGTCCACCTTTCTCCCAGTGAAGAGGACTGAGCAGCCATCGCTACTCGCAATATTCAACTGGGATACCCGAGGCGATGTGCACCTTCTTCATGGCTTAAGAGGTCTTCAGAGTTAAGCCAAATTATGAATCTACATAAACAGATATGGATAAATCAGAAAGCAGCTCAACAAAAGCATAAATTAACTTATAGACTAACCAGCCTACTTATTATCGATGAAAGCAGTTGGAACACACAGGCCAGGTGACGAGTCGGATTCCAATTCTCCGCTCATTTCTAGGGTCATCCTCGCCCATTCTTAACCTTATTTTCTTAAGTGATCAAAGAGCCTATGATGGGTTTCAGCTACCCAACACTATCAATATGGCCTATGTCAAAGAAATACCAAAACTCGTTGGCAGTTAGGTCCAAGTCAAAAAACCTTCTCAAATTAAGGAATCCCACCATCACGCGGACTGCATTTGGAGCGCACATGGAGCAAATCATCTCTTGGAAGAATCAAGGCATAGGAAAGGTGAACCCCTGCACGAAGAAGTAGGGGTGAAACTTGATGGCTTTCCTAGACCCACACAGCTCACAATTGCTACCTTCCTTGGATTGCTTCATGCTAACCCCAGATGAAATTGCGTGCTTGAACATCTCAAGGAAGTACCTGAACTGCTAATCGGAACCTACCTTGACATGAGCAGCCTTGTAGTAGCCTAGCTTACTTGTAGATCCGCACAGGCTACACAATGGCGGAATAAATTCATCATTCCTTTAGCTTGAGGAAGACATCTTCGAAAAAAAAATCCTACAATGGCGCAAGAAAAAATTGTTAGATGGTTGCTTGAAGAAGAACCAAAAAAAAAAAAAAAAATGATCGATGACCTAGCCCCACGCACCAAGCCTCATGGCCTTGCCACCAACTCACGAACCCAAAACTGCATGAGCCCAGCAGCCACGCCAGGCTCTGTGGCCTAGTCCATTTCTCTCGACCCAAAAGGAACAACAGCCCAACTCGCAAGGAAGAGGGCAGGCGCCCCGACGCAACATTTGTCTCTCACAGCCCAACGGCCTTCCAGCCCAAACCAACTGGAGAAGAGCACGCGCCTCTGTTCCTTCCACTTTCTCTCGCGTCTTTCCCTTGCTGCACGAGCCAAAGCCCAACACCCCAGGGCTAGCTTTCCAATGCTCAGGTACACATGCACCTGACCTCAGCCAGCCGAACCGTACCCACATGCACCTGACCTCAGCCAGCCGAACCGTACCCAGCCCCAGCCAATTAAGTCGTGCCGCGCCATGTCCTCGACCCCGTCGGGCCAAAATTCAAGCTTACCAAAGTAGCTTGAATTTCTACACCTACTGCCTTTTCCTGTGAGCAGACCAGCAAGTGTGAGGGCATTTGTGGGCAAAAAATAATCTCAAAATTTATGGAGGCAACATGTGGACTTTCAACTGAAAATGACAAGACAACCATTATTGAATGAGCACACGTCGCACATGCAGCTCAACATCCTAGGACATGCAGGCTGCAGATAACGACTGCTCGGAGCTCCATTGAAGAAAAACCCTATCAAGTAAGTAATCCCAATTATATTTAGGGTAAATTACATAGTAGCCCCTCAGGTTTGAGGTCTATTACAACCTCATACAACATCTTTAAAACATTTCACTTTCATACATTTACTTATCATTTTATTTCAATTTCATGCAACCGTTACATTTTCCATCCACTGATCCGTTAAGTGCTAACGTGGCTGCCAAATGTGTGCCACGTGGCAAAATAATAATTTTTTATTATTATTATTTTTAATCTAACCTTCCCAAAAAAAAAAAAAACAAAAACAAAAACAAACTGAAAGAGAACCCACCCCGTGAACCCCCCCAAAAACCAGAAAGAACCCAGCGCTCCCTCCCTCCCTTCCCCCCCCCCCCCCCCCCCCCCCCCCCCCCGCCTCCCCCCCCCCCGCGTGCTCACCTTGCCTTGCGACCCACCCACCTTCCTCTCCACCGACCCACACCCTCCCAAAAACCCACATCCCTCCCTACGCACCTTCCTCTCCACCGACCCACACCCTCCCAGAAACCCACATCCCTCCCTCCTCCTTCCTCTACACACCCCCCCCCCCCCCCATTCCTTAAATCTACACCCATTCCTCCCACCTCACGAATTTAGCGATGACGAGATCTGGGTTTTTTTTGTTTTTTTTTTCTGGGTTGCAAGTGGGGGTGAAGATAGGGGAGAAGAGAGGGAAAGAGGTGGGGGAAAGATGACCTGAAGGGTTTTTTTTTTTTTTTTTTTTCTTCTTCTCTTCTCATCGCTGGGTTTTTTTTTTTTCTAGGTTGCAGGTGGGGGTGGTCGGGGAAGAAGATGAAGATGGGGGAGAAGGGTTTTTTCTTCTCTTCTCATCGCTGGTTTTTTTTTTTTTTTTTTTCTTCTGGGTTGCAGGTGGGGGTGGTCGGGGGAAGAAGATGAAGATGGGGGAGAAGAGAGGGGAAGATGAGGAGAGGAGAGGAGAAGAAGGGATTCAAGTTGCATAGGGGAGAAAATGGTGGGTGAAGGGATTGGGGTTGCCGGGGGGGGGGGGGGGGGGGTACGGGGAGACGCATGCGTTTAGGCCTTTTTTTTTTTTTAGAAAATTCAGATTTTTTAAGAAAAAAATTTAAATTTTTTTTTTTTTGCCACGTGGCATACATTTGGCAGCCACGTGGCACAAATGTGGCAGCCACGTCAGCACTTAACGGATCAATGGATGGAAAATGTAACGGTTGTATGAAATTGAAATTGAAATAAAATGATAAGTAAATGTATGAAAGTGAAATGTTTTAAAGATGTCGTATGGGGTTGTAATAGACCTCAAACCTGAGGGGCTACTATGTAATTTACCCTTATATTTAATTAGGGATAATTACCTTTATTTCCAAGATATTATTTACACAATATTTTGGGAATATTCTCACTCAAATCAGCCCTAATGGTCGCCCACCTCCTCAATAAATACCCCTTTTCTCCACCAAGATATTATTTACATATTATTGCTAGCTTATTGTGAGGTACTAATTAAAAAAAATTATTAAAGAAATACTGTTAAAATGACAAAAATGCCCCTACCTTATTTGATGTATTATTTTGGAATGCCATTGAAGTGTTTTGTTTTGGGGGCATTTTTATCGAAATATTTTTGTTGAAGCATGGTGACACCAAATCCCTATTCACCTTGGAATGCCTTTGAAGTTTTTTGTTTTGGGAGCATTTTTGTCCAAATATTTTTGTTGAAGCATGGTGACACCAAATCACTATTCACCTTTTCCATTCTCTTTATGTGTGCGAAAGATTTTTTTTATAACCGACTTACATGCCTCTTAAGATGTTTTAAACGTGTTTAAAAATAGAGAAAATAATATTTAATAAATAACTGATTAAATCACATTATTGTTAGCACATTACGTCACATAAATACGTAATTAGCTGATAAGTCGGTAATCTTCTTACTTTATTAAATGCATCGTCCCGATATAAGCAAATCAATAAGAGATAATTTCAGTGTGGGTCAGTATTATGACTATGTAGACCCTCAGCAAGTTGGTACGTAGTTTAGACGTCTCAATCTGAATCTAACTAGGGCAAGAAGGTAAATTGGAGAAAGAACCCTACATTTTAATGACAATAACAAATGTGATCTTGTGATGACTTCACCTAAATTGTAACGCGTTTAATGTGTAGTGTATTAACAAGCTGATCGATATGTTTCATTCTATTTTATTGTTAAACTATTACTTTATTTTTACAAGCTGATCGATATGTTACAGTAGTCTAATTTTAACAAGTATTAGTCAATTCGAAGTTGAATGCAATGAATGAATACATTATTCCATCCAATTAGGATAATTTATATCTGTTTGGGCTATATTTGTCCCTTGCATAACTCCTCTTGTCTTGCCCGTCAGGTAAGGTTTGTTGTTTGATCTTATGCAATATAAGTTTGTTAGTAGTCTGAATAGTGCCTCTATGGGGCATTTTTTAGGCCTTGAAGCTCACAATCAAAGCTAATATAAGTCTGAGCGTGTCATTGTTCTTTTTATTTAATAGATTGTTTTATTGGTTGTTTAGTTCATTGTTTACTTGCATCACAAGTCACTTTGGCTCCTTGGTTTATCAGGATTGTTCACAGATGGGTTGAGTCTGTATTAAGTTCTTTCTTGCCTTTGGATCAAGGACTTTTTATTTATAATACCATATGTTTGTTTATGAAGGAAATCAAGAGCATTCAAGTTATTTCCTTAGTTATCAGTTTAGGCTGACATCAAGGAAACAAGAGTTATTAGTTGACAGGATTAATCGTGGATAAAACTAATACAAAAGTAGTTAAAAATGACATAGGATCTAATGAAAGATGCATAAACAACAGATCTACTTTATGTAAGTACAAATAAAGGAGATTCGAACAAGATTACAACCTTGGCGGACAAGGTTTGTTTTCTTGAAGACACTTATCCTTGTATTTTATAGAGATTGAAGTCTTGGAAAATGAAAATATAAACAAGGTTTACTTAAAAGGACTCGATACTACAACAAAAGAGAATGGTAGCAGAGCTTCTAAAAACTGGAAAAAAAGAAAAAAAAAGAAGAAGAAGATCTTTCTATGGTGGACCTTTCGGCTTCAAAAAAAGGAAAAGGGGTGAACAAACTAAAGCTTTTTGGTTTTTGTTGTTGAATGCAGAGTGTTGCTTGATTAATTGGTTGAGAGAGAGAGTCTCTGCTTGTGTTCCTTGTTGCTTTTATAGACTTTACTAGCCCGATTGTCTAAGCTTTCACTTTAAGTGATGGCTTCCAAAGCACGGTGAGTCATCATTTGCTTGTTAATTACCTACCCATGCCATGGAAAAGTGCTTTTTTCTGAGGGTGAGCTCCCCTCTATTGCTTGTCACTTCTCACATAGGCATGCTGCCTATTAGTTGTTAGAAATGGTTTTAAATTCATCCTGGGCAACCACATGTCCTAGCCCACTTCATTTTTGATTTTTTTCACGCCTGAGCCTTTAATTGCCTTGAGCCCAATATTAAATGTCCACCCAAATCGTGCCTCTTTTAATCATTATTATGTCTGCTAATCAAGACCTTTATAATGATTAAAATTAAGTGCTTGCCGAAATTGGGTATAAGCACCATTTAACTAGCCGTTTTAAATAAACCTTTGCACTAACCCACGATTTCCAATGTTAACTACCTATCCATTATATAACTTCCACTTTACTCTTTTCGACCATTATCTTTAACAAGCATAATCCCTAGAGCCAACAAATTTTCTCAAGTTTTCAATCTTTCTCCAACTTAGTTCCAGCTACCTTCTTCGCCCTTTGAATTCAGCAATGGCTCCAAAATCGCATCCTGCATATGAGTCTAGAGAGGGCGTCATCATTCTTTGCCGCCATCTCCAACAGCCTTCATCGCCCTTAGGCTAACCTTAACCTTCATATTTTCTTCCTTGAAGATGGGGCCCACTCTCTAGGACCTGCCTGGACTTCTAGTGTCCTCGTTGCTATGGAAAACAACATGCCTGCCAAGGAGTGGCTCACTCTCAACCCTTATGAAGCTGAGGAGGGCATGTCAGTTGCCAAATGGTCAAACTTAAGAGAGGCTTCCCTTCAATGATCGATGCAACTTAGACGAGGTGGGTGGACGAAATGAAACCTATCTGGAAGAAGAAGTGGATGGCAAATGGCATCTATGACCTAATCAAGATGTCCAAGATCATAATTCCCTTCAAGCACGAGCTTCTGTCAACTGCCCTTCTTTTATGGAATAATGGGACCTTGACTTCGGGACAGGCCCATGACCCCCACTGTCTTAGACATGGCTTAGCTGCTCGGGCTAAGGTCATCGGGCATGTGTGTGTACATCACCCTTGATTGGTCCTCTTCTTCCCAGCTAGCTGCTAAGAGTTCTGAGGCTTCAAAATTCATCACCAGCTTGGATTACAACTCTACCACCTTCAAGAGCAATGGGACTTCGTTTGCGGGCTTTATCTCGTTTAATAAGAAAATATATAGCCCATCTTTTCCCACTGCTGATCAAGCTCACAAGCATAAGTACTTTCTTCTTTATTGGTTGAACAAGCATATGAGTAGATCCCATTGGTAGAAGTCTTGCACTCTTTTGATGATGTGGCCACTGGGCTATTCATTTTAGCACATCTCTATCATTTGCTTAATGAAATGACAAGGGACAAGCCCTTTGAGACCAACCTTAATAGAGTTACATGGATGATCCAGCTCTGGTTTCAGTGGTACTTCCCAAAATTTCGTGCTCCAAACTTAGAGTTTCCCGATGGAGTAACTCCTGCCCGAATTATTACAGAGGCCCCTACTACCAGCTATTCAACCTTTGCATGCCTCTATTTCTTCAAGAACTGCAAGACCAGGTCTGAACTCGAGTAAGGTGCCTTAGTGCTCAGGAGGTACCCTTGGTTCTCGGACAATCTCTTTCAAGACTCTTTTGGGGAAGATGCCAGCAGCTCTACAAGGAGAAATTCATTAGCTGCATCCAGCAAAAAGACCTGTCCTGGGGAGTGAGAAGTGACCAAGTGAATTATGAACATGGCATAGAGGTCTACCACCCCAATTTCTGTGGTAAGCAACTGGGATTTAGGTAGGCTATCCCAGTTCCCTTCTTTGACTTAGTGCACTATGGAACTTTTTATCGAACTCGTTCTCTTTTAGTGGTCACTATTCGGGCAAACAGGCGCATCTTGAAAGTGATGACCAAGATTGCTCACAAGCCCCCTGGTTTCAACTTCGAGTGTACTTCTTTGTTTACCACTTGGTTGGAGACTAAGTGGTCCAAAAAATATGGCGGAGACATCAGAGAGGCCCATGGCAGGATATTCGGGCAAGTTTTCTTTAAGTATCTTCCTAAGAGAGAAGAGTTTGAGAGTTGGAAGGAGACCATCAATAAGAAAAACCAACTTCTACTGATGGGTAACTTATCTTTCTAATCATTCTCTTTAATTGTATGATCTTTATCAATGCTGACTTTGTTTTCTCAATTCTGTAGCCAAGGTCATCCTGATGAAGCAGTCATTGAGCAAGAGGAAGAATAGGCCGCTGATGCCCTGGTTCTGCAAGAGGCTACTGCTGAAGCAACTAGGCAAGGGGTTGGCTCGAGCCAAGCTCTTGGAGAAGCTGAAAATGTCTTTGAAATGTTCAGTGAATCTGAGATAGAAGTTGGGCCTGAGGCAGAGACTAGAACTTCTCGTCAGGCAAGTTCAAGGGTTGTGGAATCTTCTAATTCTGAGCCCGAGAAAGGGACCAAGGATAGACATGATGTCCCTGCCCCAAGAGCCACCCTAACCAGGAAAAGAACTAGGTCTCAGACTTCTCAAACCTCCCAATCTCTTCCTGTTCACCCAGCTGAAAGTAGGTAGGAAAACACAGAAGTCTACCAGTAAGTATTTCAATATTTTTCCCTAATTTGCTTTTATCATCATAAAAATGAACTCACTATACTATTTACTATGGTTAGGACCTACTGTCAGTAAGAAGCTTGATTCTCTTCCCAAGGAGATGAAGGCAAATGTGAAGAGGCAGCAAAGTGACAAGGAGGTCATTTCCAAGATCTTAGGGGAGTTTAAGGTAGTCATTGTTTGAACACTCGATGTTTATTTCCCTTTTTTAAGTTCATGATTCATCCTTTAAACCTAACTCTGTATGGTGTTTTCAAAGCATGCCTCTAAGGCAAAGGGGACTTATCAGGATAAGCACTATTCACCTCCAACCTGACTTGTGCATGTTTCTCCTCCTCGGGCTAAGCCTTCAGAGGTATATTCTTCTTCTCAAAGCTTGTTACCTTCAAATTCCTAAGTTCCAATTTCTGACTTGATTTCTACTATTTTTAGGCAAGGAAAAGCACTCCAACACCTGCAGCTCAGCAAACATTTGCTTCTTCCCTTTCTTAGATTCCTTCTGCTATAGCAGTAACTCTCACTTCTTAATTCAATCATTCAACAAGAGAGATGCTTCATTTTGTAGAAGATGATAGCACTTATGTAAGCTTATTTCCTTAAGCAATTCTAAGTCTTAATATCTTTTAACTTTGAACTCATGTTTTGAACTTTGCCTCTGCCAGTCTTCTCATCTCCCAGAAGCTGCCAAGTTCCTAACATCCACAGTTGGGAAGCCTATAGTCCATGAGATACCAGTTGTCTCAAAGGTGACCAGTCATAGGGCTTCTCCTATTCCTGCTTCAATAAGCAAGCTTACTTCTCCCAAGGCAGCTACAGCAACAATTCCTTATCTCAAGGCCCAAGATCCACCCAAGGTATAATCATACTCACAAACTCGTCTATTTCAATATTGGTTAAGATTAACCTCTTAACTTGTCTTCTCTGCATCTAACAGGTATCTAGGTTCGGCCAAACCTTCCTAGCCTACTTTGGGAGGAGTGGCTCCTCCTCGACCTCATCGGGCTATTGGAGCTTCAGGGACTCATATTAGGGCTGGAAAAAAATCCCAAAAATCCGAAACCGAACCGAAAAATTCCCAAACCGAAATTCCTGAAAATTTCGGTACCCAATACCGAACCAATCCCGAAATTTCGGTACGGGAATCGGTCTCAAGTTTTTGGGATTTCAGTAATCCCAAATCGAACCGAAAAAAAAAATATGTTATTTAATTTTTAAATATATATTTAGAATTTTAATAGCCTTTGTGTGATGTTTGAGTAAAGTTTCGAATATCTATTATGTTTCTGATGGACATCAACTTGCAATGCTGTACAGAGGCAATTCCTCAATGTACACAAAGCTGTGTCTCTTCCTTCCCCAATCAATGAATGAAAATCTCAAACAAAATCAACTCCTGTCCTTTTCTCTTCTTACACCTCTGAGACTCTCCAGTTACTTGACTTCTTACATACACAGATTCACTGATACATCATACACCCCCCATTAATATTGTACAAAAATAAAATATAAAAACCCAGCTATACAAGCAGTACATGCATTAGTTAATATCTAGAAACATCTCTCTCTCTCTCTCTCTCTCTCTCTCTCACATAATGCATGTACATGCAGTAGTTAATATCTGGAAACATCTATCTACCTATACATGACTTCATCAACTGGTGCAGTGATGAAATGTAGAGATCATAGAGTTGTAGCTCCTTTGTTGGGTCTTGAGCAGCACTTTTAAAACCAAAGAGGCCAACAATCTTCATAAACGTTAAGCTTTGCTTTTTGTGCTTTTGGTTTGTAACTTAATTATTTTGAAACTTTGGCTCGTAAATGTAGAGATCATAGAGTTGTAGCTCCTTTGTTGGGTCCTGAGCAGCACTTTTAAAACCAAAGAGGCCAACAATCTTCATAAACGTTAAGCTTTGCTTTTTGTGCTTTTGGTTTGTAACTTAATTATTTTGAAACTTTGGCTCGTAAATGTAGAGATCATAGAGTTGTAGCTCCTTTGTTGGGTCCTGCACAGATTGAGATTATAGTCCAACAACAAATTGGGCAGCAGATTGGCACCCTGCCCAAAAGCTCAAATGTTCAATATAAAAGGTTGAATTTTAGCCCAAAAGCATAATATGTCAAATGTAGTCCAAAAACCCAAAACCATTTCGGGATTCCCGATTTGTCCCGAAATCCCGAAACTATTTCAGGATTCCCGAAAATTGGGATTCCCGAAAATTTGGTTTGGGATCAGTATTGGATTTGGGATTCCCGAAAATTTTGGTTTGGGAATCGGGACAAGGGTTTCGGTATGGGATCCCATACCGAACCACCCCTAACTCATATCCCTCGGCCTAAAGAGGTGGCTGCTGCTAGATCTTCCTCATCTGTTGCTGTTAACATTGCTAATGGTCCTACATCTGGTGGTTCTAGAGTCATGCCTTCACCCTTGGCCTATTTCCCAGCCACAACTTCATTGCCTGAGCTAGTGAGAGAGTTTGGGCAAATTATTCAAGAGCGGTGCAGAATCTTCAGAGAATGGATGCAGAGGGACTTTTCTACCTCCTTCAACCTTCAATCACTTCTGGATATTGGGAAGGCTCTTATTGAGTTGTACCAGTTCCAGCAAATGACCAAGATGTAGTATGAGTCATTTCTCTCATTCTTTGAGAATGTAAGGACTTTGAAGGATCAACACCTTAAGGCTGAGAGACAAGCCATAAGGTGAGGTTCTAAAAAGATAAGCACACTCGGACTTCAACCAATCTGCAACAGCTTATGGAAGAAGGGTCAGTTATGGAGGATAGGATCATAGTAGTGGCTGCAGAGATCCATAAGCTATAGGAACAACTTTCTGCTCTGAAGGCTGAGCAAATGACCCTCTCTAGTAAGCTGTATAAGAGGCTTTAAAAAGGTGGAGGAATTTAAACCTCAGTTAGCTAATAGCAACATACCTTTAGAAAAGCCAAGTTGCCTCTAACAATTGAACGAGCATATGAGTACTTGAAGGCTTCGCTTTATCCTCGTTAAAGTGGCGCAACACCTTCTGGATGTAGTTCGTTTGATGTACTAAGATTCCATCCAAACGGTGCTCTATCTCGAGACCAAGATAGTATCAAGTCTTTCCTAGATCTTTCATCTCAATTTCCGACTTTAGGAGCGCAGCCGTTCTCGCGAGCTCTTTAGGAGTTCCGAAAAGGTTCATGTTATCGACATATACTACAACTATTGCAAAACCGGAATATGACTTCTTAATGAACATACAAGGGCACAGTTCGACGTTCACATATCCCTAACTAGTTAAATACTCACTCAGACAGTTATACCACATTTTTCCAAATTGCTTCAAACCGTAGAGTGAATGCCTCAACCGAATTGAGAGCATGTTCCGAGGTTTTGAAATATTTGATCTAGTTAATATAAGTCATTCTAGAACTTTCATATAGATTTTCGTATCAAGATCCCTATAGAGATACGCAGTTACTACGTGCATCAACTGCATACTCAGTTTTTCGATAACTACCAAACTGATAATGTAGCGAAAAGTAATCACATCCATAATTGGTGAATAAGTTTCGTCATAGTCAATCCCGGGGAGTTGTGAGAAGCCTTGTGCAACAAGTCGAGCTTTGTAACACACAATTTCGTTCTTCTCATTACGCTTCCGAACAAAAATCCACTTGTAGCCAACGGGCTTCACATGTGGAGAAGTATGAGCTATAGGTCCAAACACCTTACGTTTCGCAAGCGAATCGAGTTCGACTTGGATTGCTTGTTTCCAGTTTGGCCAATCGGTTCTACGTCGACATTCATCAACTGAATGAGGTTCAATGTCATCGCTCAACATGATCTCAGTAGCTACTGCATATGCTAATGCATCGTCGATGATCATCTCATTTCTACACTACACATCATCTAAGCTAGCATGATAGACCGAAATCTCACGATTCTCGGGAGAAGGATTCTTCTCTTCAAGGATGCTTCCGTAATCTAGAATTTCCTCATGAGTTAGATAGAATGAGTAAGCGACAGTCGGATTCACGGTAGGCTCTTTAGAAGCCTGTGTCGTGGGTTTCCCCTTCCGGGGGTGTGAATCCTTTGAACTAAGAGGTCTCCCATACTTTTGTGCAGGGGAAGATGATTGGTTAACCGCTAATGTACGTGGATCGGCCAAAGTGGCATCTCGGACCTCCAGGAGGGAAGTCCGTCGTACATTTGGTACATCCATCTTTGCAGGCATATTCGCAGCTGGAATATATGATCTTGTCAGGCGTGCTAGATTCAGGGAAAGCATTTGGCATGCTCTGAGCTATGCTCTGAAGATCTAATATGCGATGCACTTCAAACTGAGCGGTGCGAGGATCTAAATGAGACAAAGTGAAAGTCACCCACGATAATTCGCGTCGTTCTTCAGGAACGTTGACGTTCTTATCTCCCCCTGACGACGGGAAGACTGTCTTATAGAAGTGACAATCTGCAAAATGAGCGGTAAACAGATCTCCTGTCAAAGGTTCTAAGTAACCAATAATCGAAGGAGAATCATATCTGACGTAGATTCCCATCCTTCGTTGAAGTCCCATTTTTGTACGTAAGGGCAGTGAAATTGGCGCATAGACCTTACAACCAAAAACGTGCAGATGCAATATGTTAGGTTCGTATTTGGTAATTAACTGAAGGGCGTTATATGGTTGGGTCGCAACAGGCCTCAGGCAGACCAACATGGTTGCATGCAATATTGCATGGCCCCAAGCAGCGATCGTGAGCTTGGTACGTATGACCAACGATCGAACAATCATTTGTAAGCGCTTAATGAATGCCTCTGCAAGGCCGTTCTAGGTGTGACCATGGGGTACTGGATGTTCAACTTCAACCCCAAACAATATGCAATAGTCATAAAACGTTTTAGATGTTAATTCTCCAACATTATCTAATCAAAAAGATTTGATCGGATAATCAGGATGGTGAGCCCTGAGCTTGATAACCTGAGCCAACAGTTTAGAGAATGCAACGTTCCTTGTGGACAACAAGCACACGTGTGACCAACGTGTGGAAGCGTCAACCAAAACCATAAAATATCTAAATGGTCCGCATGGAAGGTGAATCGGTCCACAAATGTCCTCCTGAATCCGTTGTAGAAAAAATAGGAGGATTCGAACGAGTCTTGTCATAAGAATGCTGAGTAATAAGCTTTCCCATAGAACATGTTTGACATACGATTCCTTGAATTCCAACATAAACTTCGGGTTAGTGGATGCCCATGTGATGATTTGAGGATGCGGCACATCACTATTCGTCTAGGATGTCCCAAACGATCATGCCATAGTGTAATTTTGTGCATGATCCTAGAGGTAGGCCGGCCACATAGTGGCTTTCTATGGGGCGTATGGTCATAGTATACAAACCACTCAGAATATGCTCCATCTTCTCTAGGATACGCTCATAGCCATATTTGTAGGAAGTTATGCACAGAAATTCAACTCCGTTTTCTACGTGGGTTTCAACGTGGTAATTGTTATCTCTAATGTCCTTAAAGCTCAACAATGTTCTTCCGGAATGTGGAGAATAAAGAGTCTCATCCAATGTTAAGATTGTACCATTGGACAACATTATACGTGCTTTACCGTATCCTTCAATCAGGTTGGATGGGCCTGATAGGGTTGTCAGATGTGCATTCTTAGGTACGAAGTTAGTGAAATGGATGTGTTCACGCAAAATAGTGTGCGTGGTTGCACTATTTGCCGGACAACTAACTTCCCCACTAATCATACCTAGAATGAAAAATAAATTTGAATTGGTCATATGCATAAAAGTTCTAATAACAAATATCCATTCAAAATAATTTTAAGTATTCAAGGACAGAAATTCATTAAAAACTTAATATCCAAAAAATGAATCACCAACAAATAATCCAAACATAAAGGAAAATTGTTCAAAATTTAACCAAAAACAAAAGGTGGGGTTCGGCCGTTACTGTGGAATTCGGCCCCATGGTCTTATTTCAACTAAAAAATAAGTCTATGTCGAATATTTTAATCTTCCATAGGTGTGATAGCCTCCTGAAAGTCGGAAACCTCCATCTTTGTACTCTCCGGATCGTCCACTTGCACAAAGTTTGATTCAAACTTCTTACGACGAGAATGATATTCAGTTACAACCTTCTGGGGAGCTCGAAAAACATGGGACGAATGGTCATTTGAACCACAGCGATAACACATGTCCACATTCATGGTTTCAGGTGCTTTGCCCTTATTCTTGAAGTTTGGGGCCTTGGGATCGAGGTTTTGGCGCTTCTGGGCTTTGTTTCCTCCCTTGGATGGGCCTTGACTCATTGACCTTGGTGGGATAGCTTCTGGCCGCCCCTACCATGCCTCTTTTGGCGTTTTGGGCGTTAGTTTGTGCTATAATGTGCTTAAGGCAGAGCAGTTGCCCCAGTAGTTCAAGCTTGATGATTCTTCAACAACAGTTGGTTATGTTTTTCAACGAAAAGTAAAACAGAGATCAAATCCGAGAACTTAGTGAACTTCTAAGCTCTATATTGTTGTTGCAGGACAATATTAGTAGCATAGAAGGTTGAATAGGTCTTCTCTAGGAGATCCTCTTCAGTCAAAGTTTCATTAAAAAACTTGAGAAGTGATTAGATTCGACAAACTTCAGAATTATATTCATTTACAGACTTAAAAGTCTTGGAAGCACAAATGCTGCCAGTCATGTCTTGCTTCAAGCAAGAAGATGTCTTTTTGGTGATTAAAACGATCAGCCAAAGCGACCTATAGTGCTCGTGAATCCTCCTCAGCAAGATATTAAGTTTGCAAGGCATCATGGATATGTCTTCAGATGAAGATCATAACGGTGGCTTTCTCAGCTTTGCCAACAGGGTTGTCTGCTTCATCTTCAATGGCGGGACACAAATTCTTTGCAATGAGGTGGAGCTTCACATCTTGGACCTACTTGAGGTAGTTCCTTCCAGAGACCTCCAAAGCAGTAAAGTCGAGTTTGTTCAAATTCGACATGTTCCTATCACAAAATAAAGGACAAGATGTGATTAGTGCAATGGAGAAAAAAAAAATCAATCCATTCACGTAGGAGTAGAACATTCATGTTCTAATAGACATGTATTGGTTAATATTTGCATGAAAAAGCTTTGGGTTTTCATGGGTGATGTTTTTAAGTGAAAAACTTCAGGTTTCAAAATAATTATGAACTTCAGGTTCATATGTTCCTGCAGATAAACGAAAATATATACAAAGAAATATGCAACAAGAAAATATGCAAATAGAACTTAAGGTCTACAATTATAATTAAATTAATTATTAGGACTTCGAGCCAAATGTAAAGTGTGGGTGAAAAAATATAAAACCCATTAGGCCTAAAAATAATTAAGCAATTAAATTCGAGGCCCAAAATAAGGCCTAAGCCCACGGGTGGGCTGAGTGATGTGAAATATGCGGCTCAGGCCCAAAAATTGGGCTTGAGTAAGCACGGGCTGATCAGGCCCGAATTTTCATAATGGGTTGCAGTCCCAATATAGTAAACCGGCTGCACAAAAGGAGCCGGGCCCAAAAGGATGGCCCAGACTGGGGCCGAATCTTATGTGATGCGACATAGGGGAACACAGATACGTCAGTGGGGCTGGGATCTGGTGCGGCACACATCGCAGGGACACCATGGCCCTTCGAGCCGGTGTTGGGTGCAGCCAGCTATTGAGCAGCATCTGCAAGCTCGTTCTAGAAGAAGAAAAAAAAACAAGCTGAGAAAGCCAGCCCAAATATTGGGCTTAAGGTTTTAACCAATAACACCCCAGCCGGAGCTGGGTGCAGTCACCGGGGACAAAGGTCGGCGCTGCCGCTGCAGACGGCCATGTTTTGGAAGAAATTTCTAAGTGCAAGATCATGGGTTCGACGCGCGAGCAATTTCCTAGAGATGGAGGCAGTACCTCGACATCGGGGGAAAAAGGAAACCTAAGAAATTCAAACTACAATTTCACCCAAAATCAATGAAATTCTTCAGGAATTTCAATAATATTGGATCAAAAATCACGACACCATGCCAGATTTCGGTAGAAAATTACATGACAAGGTAGTGATCTCGCTTCAGGCGATGTGGGTTTCTGGGTTTAGACGCCATATGCGTCGAGTTCCAAATGAGCCTGATGTTCCATGCTTTGCTCTGGGTCACAGGTTCAAAGAACCCAGATGGCGATTTCAATGTTTTTGTTTTCTTTTCTTTTTTTCAATTCAATTCATAGCATATTCAATTTAATAATATAATGCATGTACATATATTTGATGCAATTCATGGCAAATATCAAATTCACATAATTCAACAATTATGAATATAATGCATACACAATTTATGTAGAATCTAAAATTCGAAAAACGTAAAGTTGGGTCATGCATTATGGTGAATGTTCATGCTATAAGGGCTGCAAAAATATCAAGATAAAAACCGTTGTTTTGAAATAACCTAATTGTGTGATGATATGGATGAACTGGTTTGATGCAGAAAAATCTTCAACGTTAGATTCCTAAGCGCAGCGGTAGAGCGTGCTGATAACGTGTTGTAGCCTATTTTACCTGACAAGGAGAATGGGGCCGGCGGCAAGGGTAGAGAGAGAGGAGAGATGTGTTTGTATAATCATAGAGGAGTTGTGTATTGAGGATATGTTATCCCTCCTTACGTAGTGCCTTTAGTTATAGTAGTAAAAGAAGAGAAGAAATCCTTCATCCCCAAGGAATACAAGTCCATATAGGAAAGAATAACTAGAATCAAAGCTAATCTAAGATTTACACAATCACACTTAAAATAGGAAAGTTCACAACAATCATGGCATTTTAGTCCAGAAAGGGATGAATAACCCTAAACTCACTGCTTTGTCTTCAAGTGATTATTCCTTTTTTTTTTTCTTTCTTCTTCTATGTTTTATGTCTTTTTTTTTTAAATTTTTTTGAAAGGTTTATTTATTTAAGTTATTATTTTATGTAATTTAAAAAAAAATGATATTATGTGCACTAAGAGAGTGGGGGAGTGGGTTAAGCCTCACAATAGGGTAACAATAATGTGGTTCAAATTCGCCTTTGGCGAGAATTGAACCTAAGACCTCTCACTTCCAAGTGAAGAGGAATATCACTAGACCGTAGTACTGACTACAAAGTTAAACTTGTTTTTATGAGATTATTTTAAGTTGGTGTCAGAAATTTTTAAACCAATTTTGAGAAAAGGTGTTATGTGAAAGTAATGAAATATGTTAGCGGTTGTTAGTACAAAAAATATTACAGGGTGTTAATGTAAGTAATGCTTCATGGAAATTGAATATCCAAAGCTCAGAAGTACCTTTCATATATAAGTTTGTATAAGTAGTGGTGTTAGGTGGGTAAGTTTTAACCATAGGTATACGTAGTGGATGAAATATAAAGCATGCATGGCATATTTTGGAAGTTTGGAGGATTATTTATATGTTTCGATCATAACCAAACTTAATGAAATGAATTGTGCATTCTGATTTGGGCCTAGCTACTATAACGGTAGCGTGAACTAAATTTTCACAAAGGGATGGTGCAGGAAAGTAAAGTACGTGGTAATAGAGATAACTAGCAGGAATGCCCGCGCTTTGCCGAGGGATATGAAACCGTCTCTACTATCAAACAAAATAATTCTATAATTTAAATCATCCAAACTTGTTGAACATAGTTTTTTGTCTATCGTTATATTTTTCCTCTCACAATTTTTATGGAATAAAAATCCAAACATTAAAAAAATTTAATCAAAATTTTGCAAATAATCTTGCATTTAAGCACGTTCAAAACCAGTAGCTCTTTCAAATTTTTTCTAAACAAAGAAAAGTGTTCATCACTGATATTGTGCATCCAATGTACTGGTTTCTTGTCCACCTTATCCTCCTAATCCTTTTATCAAAAACCCATCTCATTCTTTCCCTCAGAGACTTGAAACCAATTCCACCGGTCCATTTAACATCACCCAATATCAATTCCTATCAAAATAAATACAAAAGCAAAATCAGCAGCATTTTCAAATATTTTAAAGGGAAAGTGGGAAACTATTATCAAGAAAGATGCAAACGAAGTATATTCATCACTGATATTGAAGAGAAAACGAAGTGTATTTAGTATATTCATCTTTCCCCATTCCTTGTAAAGTTGAGGAATTTTTTCTTAAAATCTGAACAAAAAGTAAATTAACGCTAACACACTCAATTACAGCACACAGAAGCTCGCGAACAAATTATTATTTACAAACTGCCATGAGAGTTAACTAATCATAAATCTATGTAGAAGTTGAAATTCAATCCAAAATAAGCATTAGGCACACCATAAAAAACCAGCAGAACAACTACCCTATTGAAAAATGCCTATTTCACAAAACATGTAATGCATATTTTACTTCAGAAAATTCTGCAAACCACAATTGAACACACCGATCTCTAAATAATTGAGGAACCAATCAAGGCAGCTGAATACACGTGGTAAAATCAGTGTTTCGGTTTGATTTTGTATTCTATAAACTTTACATTAACAAAATACATTTAGGGATTAGTACTACAATGACATTGCTCCAACATCAATTACAAATGTTTTGCGAACAAATAAACAGAGTGGTGAGAGCTTGTACCCGAAGTGAAGCATATGATCACACCCTCCTCAGGTGCCCAAGAGTAATTGAATAACGGCACAGCCCCTACAGAATGTTTTTTAATCGATTCAGTAGTTAACACTGGCCATGCACAATACGTCTAGAAACTATTGTAGTTAACTTCTAAAGAAGTTAGAGCAAAAATTACCTCCAATCTTTGTTTCTCTTGTACTTTGGTATTGTGGGGTTGACTTGTAAACGGTAATAGAAATCCTGAAAACCGAAGAATAAAAAGCCTTTTTTTAGTTAACTAAAAAGCACTCATAAACGGAGTGAGATATCTGGTAACCAAAATTGAATCTTGGAAAGCAGAAATAAACAAACTTCAATCACAATTACTTTAATACATTTGGATATCAAGGAAAATTAGATTTATTCAATTTGGATATAAAGAAAACTAATTAATGCAGGTACAACATTTGAGCCTCAATGACGTGAGAAGTACTCAAAACAAACATTGTTTTCTTTAAGTCTTTAGGCAATCTCTGCAAATCGCAATGAGTTCTCTAACTCATATCCATTGGGAATCAAATTAACTAATTAACTTACTAACCCTTCTTGTTAATTTCACACCTATGCTCCAAATAGATTTCGTAACTAATATCCCAGAAAAGGGGGCAAAAGGGAATAAAAAAACCTTTGTATGGTATACTGCAGTGTTATCTGTGTACCCGAAGTCAAGCCCTGAAAGGCCAGCAACCTCCTTGTATACTTGGAAACCTCTTGCAGATTTTATGGCTCCAAAAGAAAATAGATCCTGCAGCATTAATATCATTAAGACTAAAGTATTTTTCCCAAGTGAATACACATGAAAAGTATCAAAGAGCAAAAAGGAGAAAAAATTAACAAAATAAGAATCACACACCTGTCCTATAATTTGGCCAGATGGGTATTTTGCTACCGAGGCAAAATTCTCAATAGCCCAAGCTCTATCAGTTAAGAAATATTCGTAAGGGAAAAAGTAAGCTTAAACATGATTTCATATGGATGAACTCACTCTTTGATACTTAATTACTCGTCCTATTACCAAATAGCTATTGGAAATGGTTTGAGTTATAAAACCCGACTCTAAACAGGCCCAACTCTTATCAAATAGCTCTCGAAAATTCGATATGCAAAACTGAAACAAAGAAATAGATCCCAAATCTCATCCCACAACGAACAATGAACCAAAATTACATGAACCAGAACAATGTCAACATTTCAAACTGTGCAAAACTAAGCCCATTTAGGAATCCTGTCCCAATCAAAATTCCAATACTCAATTCTAAAGAATAAAGAGCGCAATAGCAATCAAAATCAATAATTGTAAAGAATACTGTGAGCAATAGCATTCAAAATCAATAGTTCGCAAGTCTCCAACCAGCATAGCAAAATGCAAAGAAAGCAAAAGTCTCAAACTCTCCAACCAACATAACAAAATGTCAAAAATCAAAATGCCTTAAAGCATTAGTACAACAGAAAGTTCAAAATATTAGCAATAAATTTAAAAATGCCTTATCTAATATCATTGAGGGCATAAATTGGAAGAGAAGGCAAAAAACGAAAAGGGGTTGATGCAAGCAGTATAAAAAGCATAAGAGATGAAAGATACCCATAACCCATCACAAATCATAGTGAAAATTCGTGTTATAGCAACCCCAAATTCAAAAAATTTCTTTAGTTTTCCATATTTTCTCATCAAACAAACAACAAATTCATATAAAATCAGAAAAGTAAAATTACCACCAGCAGCGTGCTCCGGGGCTCGTATGACGACATTCCTCTGCCTGCAACGGCGTCAAGATTGCTTTATGCGGCAAGGATTACACAGGAAGTCCTTAAAATTCATCGACATCTGCAAGAAAACAAAACCACCGAAAGTCAGAGATTTCCAAAACCGAAAAGAAATGAGAGAGAGAGAGAGAGAGAGAGAGAGAGAGAGAGAGAGAGAGATTGGAGTACCGTAAGTGTATAAACATATTGGAAAAAAAATTGCACGGCAATTACTATAATCTGAATCAAAATTCCACTGTTTATTACACATTGCTTTGGGATTGTTAAGTAGATGAAGAATTGGAGTTCTTATAGAGTGTTGGCGAACTGAATATCAGCTTCGAGCACCTGAGAGATTCATTGAAGGACTTCGTTCAACATTGATCAAATGTCAGTAAATTCTGTAATGTACGTGGAAAAATCCAGAAATATTAGAGATGAACAAAAATAGGTGAATCAGACGACCGTAATTTTCAAATATCATCTATTTGCTAATACGACCTTTTTCCATCAAAATAACATAAATCCTAAAGAAAAAATGGAAATTGGGAACGACTCATAATCTGAAAATTTACAAAAATTAACAGAAACAGATGAAATATGAGAGAAAGAATTGGAGTTCTTACAATTTGTTGATGAAATTTCCGAGAAAGAATTCTATTTTCCTGATCGTTTTTACTCTTTTC
The DNA here is from genome assembly GCA_036320875.1 of Cotoneaster glaucophyllus. Taxonomy (NCBI): domain Eukaryota; kingdom Viridiplantae; phylum Streptophyta; class Magnoliopsida; order Rosales; family Rosaceae; genus Cotoneaster; species Cotoneaster glaucophyllus. Next base: position 7,041,273 of record CM070060.1, read on the forward strand.
TCATCCCTCCCATCAAAAATCCTAAACACTCATCACTCCACCCACCTCAAATCCTCTATCTCTAAAAAAAAGAAAAAATATACGACACTTTCCCTCTTTGTATTTTGAAGAAAAATTTGATCAAAATTTATAAAATTGGTTTTTGGTTTTGTAAAAGTGTGGACGGTTAGAAGGGAATTTGTAGTGAGTTGAAGGGTAACGTTTTCAATAGATGGGAAGCAAAGCCATATATGTAGCTCGGTTCGTTCAGAACCAACGATCATCCACACAAAACTTTGACTTACACAAAAACCGATTCAAAAAACAAAAACAGATACCCAAAATTATAACCAAACAATCAAAACCCACAATAAAAAAAAAAAATCATACAACAACAATGCTTTCACAGAAAATCCTCTGAAAAACCCCACAAACCCCCAAAAAAAAAAAATCATACAAAAATCTCAACACAGGGTAAGTCTAAAAATGTCAATTTTCATGCAACAAAATTGTGATACATTACAATCTAAAATCATGCTTACACATACATCAGAGGGGAGGAAGCAGATAATTTCAACAAAAGCGACGGAATTCCTTACCTGGGAAAGGTTTGGCCCGGTGATGTGTACCACCCAGACTTTGCACATCCAGAAAGTGAAAAATATTGGGCCAATGAGATGCACATATTTCAGAAACCTACCAAGGAAATCAGAGCATGCATGTGTTAGGTTTATCATTTGTGTGTCAAAATGCGCAGCAGAGACCAAAATCAAAGAGATGAGTGTGTTTTACCTTTGGACTTTCCAGTTTCCAGACCAATTTGCAGTGGCAGACTGCAAACGAAGTTGCAGGCCTCCTTGATTTTCTTTTGCTTAGCAGGAGAAAATGAGACTCTGGGTTTGTTGCGGAGATGATGGAAGCCTATAATTCTGAAAACAAAGAGAGACGAAGCTCTCGAGTTACAGAAATGGAGGGCAGGTTTGTGTGGTTTTGGGAAGCAAGAGTCGATGCTATTGCAGATATGGGCTCAGTTTTAGGGTTCTGGCTGCTAGGGTTTGAGAAAGAGGAAAATGAAGGCCAAATGGGTCTCTCCCATCCCTCTCAATCTCTCAATCACCGACACCAACCCTTGATTTGAGGAGAAAAAATCAACCCTAACCCCACTTTTTGGCAGCCTCACTCCTCTTTCTCCCTTCCCCTCCCTGCCATCCCACGCCTCTCTCCCTGAAATCTCTCCACAAATCCGTTTTGGCTGAAGCACAGAGCCACACGCACAATGGCAGAAATATAAATAATTTAAAATCGAGGGCCCATTTTATAATTAGACTGGTAAAACCGTAAATATTTCGAAATATGTTCAGAAACAAAATTACCCTCCTACCTTTTGATAATTACCCACCCAACCAGGCGTTTGGCTGAGGCATTGTGGTAAATAAGGTGAAATCGAGTGGCAAAGGTTTGACTATAGCTAAGCTACAGTCAAATCCCTCCTCAATTTTAGAATAGATAATGTGGATCATCAGATCAGTCCATTTGCCTACTTGACAAAGTTACCATACTCCTGTCTGATTGTGTGTAGTGAGAGACAGAGCTACTCGATGACAAAAAGACTGGAGGCCATGGCCATTTAATATGTACAGTTACAAGGGCTACTGTTGCTATGGAATTAAGGGAAGTAAAAACGATTCGGTATGGGACTGAGAACAAAATGTAGAACAAGTATCCATTCCTTCGTTTTACTTGTACATGTATAAATTGTAAATGCCACCTGCCTTGATCTGAATTACAATTAGGACTAGTGGCCTTCTGAAGTAATGATTTCTTTTTTAATGGAGTCATACCGTGCAGCAGGTTAAATAGTTAACTACTAGGAGAGAGGAGAATCGGTGGGGATCGAACCTGCACTATAGCGCAAAGCTTTTTTAGTTGGCTATATTCTTAGACTTTATTCGGTACTTGTCTTGCAATACTTAGTCTTTAATTTTGTTTCAGTCCTAAGTTTTAGGTTTAGGTCTTGATATCTAGCACTTCTATTATTGTTAATATAGGCTTGTTTAGAACTGATTTTAAAATGACTGAAAACGCTATTTGTGAAGATATTTTTTAAACGAATTTTTAGTAAAAGTGCAACTAAATTCTAAAATATCACTTGAAGTGCTTCCTATAAGAAACACATAACTAATGGTTCTTGTATGAAATATTTTAAGTTCTTTTAGAACCCAAAAATATTTTCTTCAAAACACTTTGAATCATTTTAAAAACATTTTCAAACGAGTATATTATCAAGAGAACTTTTAACATGAATATGTGTAATTACCTGAAAACCCCAATCTTTTTACAAGCATCGTGAATGTTTTTGAGCAATAACGACCTGGTATAAGAGTAATGATGCAGATGAGTAACATCAATAGTGGTGAGTTGTGATGGATGTAAAATTGGCACCGATGAGTTCATCTCTTACTGTGTAAATTGTAGGAAGAAGCTGACCAGAGGGAGAAAGAGAAGGAGAAAGAAACGGAGATTTTTTTTATTTTTTTTTATTTTTTATTTTTTTTGTTTGTTCAAAACACAGAGAGAATTTTGAAGAGGCACCAAAGATAAAGAGGAGAGGATACCGTCATTTTACAAAGTGTTTTTATCATAAATGGTTCCTGAAATTGATCTTCACCATCAAGATAGTCCTTGAAATTGAAAATCAATTAATGTAGTCCCTGAAAATAGGTGTTGCAAATTAATGTGGTCCTTCTGTCATAATTCTGTTAAAAATTATGTTAAGTGCTGATATGGTACATAAATGGGTCTCATAAGTCCTTTTTTCTCACAAATGGTCCTTGAAATTGAAATTGAAATTGAAATTGAAATCGAAATCGATCAATGTAGTTGCGCAAGTAAGTGTCCCAAATCAATGTAGCTTTTTCGTCACAATTTTGTCAAAAATTTTGTCATGTGCTGATGTGACACATAAATGGATCACACAAGTCTAATTAAATTAAAAAAAAATTACAAACAAGTTTAATAATTTAATAGTTAATAAAAAGTTGTGAACCCAAAAATCCAATCTTGCAATCACCTCTGATCCCAGTCCACATTCCTCTACCTCCTTCGTTGTCTATTCTCTAAAAAAATTCTCAATACACCCATCTTTACACACTTCGACACCCTTCACCGAATTGAACCTTGATCGAGATCACCTTTGATGACGACTCGGCTGATTGGCAACGACTTCTAGGACATCACTATTAACATTTACGCAATCAACATCCTCATAACCTTAATCTTGGAGAGCTTGTTCGGCGCTTCCCTGGTGCTTTGGTGACTCAAAGAACGATAAGGTCTGCCTTGAGATAATGAGGTTATAAATGAGGTGCGTTTATTGTTGGTTGAAAACTATTTCCAAACCCCCTTTTAGGCCTTTTGTTAAGCCTTGTGCCTTTGAGAATTTATGGAAGGGATCTCTCTTCGGAGTAGGTCCTACTATAAGAAAAAAATTCTAATGTGCAAAAAGGTATTTAGACAACTTTTTTAATTAATTATTAAACCCAAATCAGCACATAACAAAAAATTTATACAGAATTGTAGCAGAAGGATTATATTGATTTGCGACACCTATTTTCAATGACTACATTCATCGATTTTCAATTTTAAGGACCATCATGATGGTGTAGGTCAATTTCAGGGACCATCTTGATGGTGTGAGTCAATTTTAGGAACCATTTGTGATAAAAACCAGTAAATCTTGTGGGGCCCATTTATGTGTCACATCAGCACTGAACATAATTGTAACGGAATGACCACATTAATTTACGACACCTATTTTCAAGAACTATATTGATTAATTTACAATTTCAGGGACCATCTTAATGGTGAGGGTCAATTTCAGGGACCATTTGTGACAAAAACTCTTTTGCCTCCGAAGAAAGCAATTTCTGATACTTCTCAACATCTCAGACACATGGAGTGGAGAAGAAAATGAATGGGAAGGAATGATTCAAGGTATGGTTGTGGTGGCTGGCCAAAATCAGCCACAAGTCCCCAGTGATACAACTCTCATGGAACTGTCAAGGGTTGGGGAATCCTTTGACGGTTCAAACCTTAAGGGAGTTGATTTGCTCTCACAATCCCACTATGGTGTTCTTGATGGAGACCAAGCAAGGCACCTACAGAATGAATCGATTGAGGTCTCAATTCGGATATTCAAAAGGTTTTAATGTGGACCCGAGTGGAACGGCTGAAGGTCTTAGCTTAAGGTGGAGACCTAATGTTAGGGTTCAGATTCTATTGGCAAATAAAAATATTATAGACATGTATGTTACGGATGGATCTCTGAAGGAGGGATCACATATCTCTTTCATGTATGGGCCTCCTTATGGAAAGGAGAAAGCCGTTTACTGGAGCTTGGTGTATGATTGCATGACAACATAAATTGTCCTTGGATTTGCATGGGAAATTTAAATGAATTGATGAGTCCAATGAGAAGGAGGGGTGCCCCTTGGTGTAACACAAGAACAAGATATCTGAGAAGCTTTATGGACTACAATAATCTGTTCGATGTGGAATTTAAGGGACCAAGATTTACCTGGGTAAAAAAGTAAGGGAACATTGTCGTTATCCAGGAGAGGCTCGATAGATGTCTGATGAACGAGAAGTGGATGGATTTATGTCCTGACTCACGGGCCATTCATTGCCCCATAATTGGTTCGGACCACAACCCCATTTTATTGGATAGTTTACCCCCATACTCTAAAGGCCATAAACAATTTACGTTCGAAGTTTCATGGGCTCAGGATCGCTGAGTGTAGACCCATTGTGGATCTGGGATGGAGTGATGGCCGGGGAGTGACGATCTTGGGGAGATGGCAATTTTGTTTGGCCACCTGCAGGAGAAGACTCATGACATGATGTAGGAGAAGTTTCCAAACAAGAAGGAAAAAAATTGCCGAATACAATGTCATGAGTCTTCTCTTGTAGGTGACCAAACAAGATTGGCATAGATTTTGGGATATCATTAATGAGGAGATCATTGGATCAGCCAAGGATTTTAGGGAGGGCCTTCTCTATCTCAACCAAATCAATAAAACCCATATTGCTCTAATACCAAAAATTCCAAACCCGGAAAACACATTCCAATTCAGACCTATAAGCCTTTGCAACAATTCTTATAAGATCCTTTCCAAAGTTGTATCTAACCACCTCAAAACCATCCTACCACTTATCATTTCCTATCACTAAAACGCCTTTGTCCAAGACAACCTCTATGTTGCCCAAGAAGTGTACCATTATTTGAAGCTAAAAAATAGGGGAATAAGGGTTAGTTAGCTTTGAAGCTTGATATGAATAAGGTGTATGATAGAGTGGAGTGAGATTTCTTAGAGGAGACAATGTTGAGAATGGGATTTGATGTTTCTTGGGTAGCTTTGGTGATGAGTTGTGTGAGGACAACTTCTCTGTCCATAGTGATCAATGGGAAACCAGGTAGCTTTTTCAACCCATCAAGAGGTTTGAGGCAAGGGGACCCTTTATCACCCTACATTTTCCTCTTGGTGAGTGAAATTCTGTCCCAAAATATTATTTATGCTACTAACTTAAATCTTTTGCGGGTATTTCGATTTCTAGAGGGGGTCCCAAACTATCTCATATTTTCTTTGTGGACGACTCACTCTTCTTCCTTCAAGTCTTCCATTTTGTTTAGTGCCAACCCACTTGAAGATGTAAAAGAGGATTTATGCACTGTGCTACGCATACCTGCCACCGAGGAGTCGAGGACCCAGGAACTTATCTTAGCTTGCCTTCAATTTGGGGAAGGTCAAAAAATGAACTCTGGGTTACATCAAAGAAAGGATTTCGAAGAAGATTAAGAACTGGAAAGCTTCACCTCTCACCATGGCTACCATAGAGCTCAACTCATTCGGGTCCCTCGTGAGGAATTGCATCCCTATTCCTCTCACCAGATTGATAACAAGGTTTGGCACCTGTCTAATTTTCTGTGGAGGGCAACATCTACTTATTTACCAACCAGGTCGGCGCTTGCTCATCGACACCTCACTACCAACCCTATTTCCTATTTGTAATTCACAAGAAGAAACAATTGAGGCGGTGGAGGCGGAAGATGTCTTGGAGGGAGTTAGTTCGCAAAAAGGCATAACCTCCTTGATGTTGTGAATGAGAGTGATTGTAAGAATTTCTCCAAAGTTGTCTAGAGAATTTTTCCAATATTGGACCGGCAAAGTAGGCAGGTCTGAGCATTGGCATGCTGTTTGCAAGGCGCGTGGGCATAGTGATTGGCGTGTTAAAAGGAGCACGAAACTTGAATAATGATGAGTTATTAAGAGTGATGACATTGTAAGTCCAAGTATGAAAAGTGGTGCACATGTCTCTTATGTGCTTCGGAAGATCTTCGTAGATGTAGATGGTTGGGGAGTAGGGATGGGCAACGGTTATGGTTGGCGGGTAACCGTGGTTATTTATCTATAACCATTTATTCTTATACCCGCATAACCGTTTACCCGTTGGGTAATTGCCTAAATGGTTATACCCATACCCATAACCGTTTATAAACGGTTAACCATACCCATAACCGCGTACCCGTTTAACCGTAACCGTTTAATACCCGTTTACCCATTTATCATTTTTTAACCCGTTTATCTTTCTTTTTTTACCATTTACTCCTTTTTCACCCGTCTACGTGTTTTTTTAACAACTTGAAAATTAAAAAAGAAAAATTTGTCATAATTTTTTTTCTCTAACAATTAAACACCGTTATAGGTACATTCATCATACATTTCCGAATTTTTGTACAACTCAGTGTTTTGTGCGTACCCAACTGACAGTATTTACTATTTACTGGGTCAGTCTCGTAATGCTGATTGTGATTGCTAATGTAAAATGTCAATAGTCGAAATCGGTTTTGATAGTCTGATTTCGAGTTCTTATGTTTGCTTTTGCAGTTCCTCTTTTTTTGGTAGCTGATAATTGGTTTCTTTAGCTAGTTTTTGGGGTTCGTTCGGTTTTTGGGAAACTTGGTTGATGGTAAAACAATCTATAATCTTGTGTTTGATTAATGTATATTGTTATCATAAAGCATGATGATTCAGTGAAGTATATCCTTTATTAACATAATCTTTGACTAAGTATTCTTGGGTTGCGAAAACTGTTAAAAGACAGTATTATTTGGTTATTTAACTCGGAATGTAAAATATTAACATAATATATATAACGGACCATGAAATTTAAAGTGGTTAAGGAAAACTATATTATATTAGCTACATAAATCATGCACTATAGTCAATAGCATTAATCTAAGTTGTGTCCGATAGGGAACATGGTTTGTGTTAATTTTACATATATAAAATAAATGGGTAAACGGTTACCCGTTTATAACCGCGGTTAATACCCATAACCGCCCATTTAAATTTCACGGGTAAACGGTTATACCCATAACCGTTTATTTATCTAAACGGTTACCCATAACCGTAACCGTTTAATTTAAACGGGCGGGTAACCGCGGTTACCCATAACCAATGGGTATTTGCCCATCCCTATTGGGGAGTCATGTGCACTTGTTAATCTTCGTGCTCTACTTCCTAAGTTATGCACCTTGTGTTGGCATAATGATGCTGATTGATGATCATCTTTCCTTTGCTTCGCAGATATGTCACTTGTTAGAAGAATTAAGCTACCAAGTTAAATCTTTGATTGGTTCTCAATTTAGCTTTGTTACGTGTAAGGCTGGAGAAGAGTCGAGAAGCAATCTCGATGGTGTCCCGACAGTAAAGGAGGACAGTGATGCACAAGTTACTGCATTTTCAACTCAGCAAGCTGCGGTCCCTATGGTAGGCTAGGTTTTAGTGGGTGAGAAGGACTTGGTTGGCAACAGAGAGGTCTATATCTGCGTCTGCAAAATATTCCATACCTTGGGGAAGGTCTTAGGAAGCAGTTGTCAGTGCTAGCATGGAAAAAAGCAAGAAGAAGGTTGATTTGGCTATGAATGAGGCCGCTTCTGCAGGGAGGGAAGAATCTGCCTTGGCTTTTGTTCTTACGTCAGTAGCCCTTGGCTCCCAAAGAGACGTTGTCATTCATAAAGAAGACGTTATATTCACCTTATCTCCCAAGTGATGATCCATTACTTCTGGCATTCTAATAGTTGGGTTTCACCAAGCCAATCTTTGATTAGTTTGCGCCTTGTGAAGCTTAAGGTTGTTGCTCTGGAGAAGGCTGAAGAGAAGAGCATAGTGGACAATCCCAAAATCAAAAAGCGGACTTATACTTTGAAGATTTCACAGCATGCAAAGAGTGATCTGCATGAAGCTGGGAATATGTTGTCTTCCTCGTCCACTTCCCCAACATCTGATCAAATGAAGGCATTTAAAGGAAATATGCCAGCATTGTTGGTCGCGCTTGGTGCAGTCCGTAGCTAGTGTGGCAACTGATGAGCTTGAGGACGATTGCAATGAGGAGATGAGATATGTGCATTCTTCCTCCGTAGGAAATGAAAAACTTATCCATAATAAAAGAACGTTCAATAACAAAAATGACTCCACAAATACAACTGAAACCAAACATATAAAGACTTATATAATTAAACAACCTAATATCAGCAAATAATAGCTGCAATGATTAACTTATCAAACATGTACCGGTAGATAACTATTTTAGTTTGATGATATGGTAGAAAATTGAATAAAGGATGAATGACACAAACCATCTTTATTAACATGAATACATATAGGTGCTCGATTCCTCATATTTAGTTGGTTATGAACATTCACCTTTATACTTAACATGGTTTGCCCTCCGCAATATCGCATGTATCAACAAAGAAAATATCAATACATAGCTAGTGTCCGAACAAGTTATTTATTCAAATCTTCAAACTCTCTATGTAGGATTTTTCTTCTTTGGAGGAGAGAAGCTTGATATAGTCATCTAAGCTACTTGCCTTGTATCTTTTGGGATGCTGCTCATCAATGAGCTCCATGGCAGGCTCCATTATCTCTTCCATTGGCAGGCTAAGAAAGCTACCTATAGAAACCCTATTCCTATCAGGGTTTGGAACCACCCTGTGGAAAACACTCTTGTACAACCCGTTGCTGAGTATTTCGAGATGATTCCCTACTAGCACCTTAAGGGTACCATCGGTTGCCGGAAGAGACTTCCAAGCATTATTGTCTGTGAAATCCATAATCTCAACCCCCGACGTACTTTCAAGAATGATGGTGATGATACTGTGGTCTGTATGTGACGATATTCCGAGTATACTGCTAGATGAGGAGCACCTAGGATATCGGCTGCCTACTATCATTTGCATTCCTTGCCCCAGGCTGCTCCTCAAGTAGGTTGGACTGAGGCCTAAGCTCTCTACTATGGCTCCAATTATATCGATGCTTAATCTCTTTACTTCCGCTGCATACCTTCCCAAACTTTCTCTAACAAAATAATATCAAGTTAATTCCTAACTGAAATGTGAAAACAATAATTTAAGTTTGGACATAAGCATAATACCAACTAAACAACGATATCATTGTGTTCAAATCACACATTAATAAATACGAAAAACAAAACAATTACAAAGGGACTTGGTCCTTGATTATTTTAACTTCTTAGCACTATAATTTCACTTTGTTAGGTAGAAATATTGAGTTCAAATCCATGAATCGAGATCGTCTCCGGATATTATAGTTGCAAGCTGAAAGATTGAGTAATCCTCCGGACCCTCATTCAAATCTTATGCCCCAGTAATCCATCCTATTGGCCCACCTCACAAAAATCAAGGGTCTGGATCTCTTTCTCCCTCTCTTGAACGTCCGAATTACGCAGTTTGTCGGTTCCAGACTGTGTGATCAGGAGAGAGGATCTGAATTCTAGATCTATAACGACTTTTGTGAAATTAAAAACTAAAAAGAATTATGGGGACCCGATTACAAACAAATTGTGACTATGAAGGCAAAAATTGTAAATGAATTCGTGAAAATATAAAAAAAGAAAAAGTACAAAAGAATCCAAATTAACGTTGCCCCCATTATTTGGTGATCACTCATTAGAACTTTGAAGAAAAATTTTAATTACCTGAAATCTGTGGGATTATGAGGCCATAAATCAATCCAATTTTCAATAGGGTCGGCATAAAGTTTGATTGAATCCCTCGAATTAGTCACAAATCTTACTGGCTTGCTTATATCATCAGACGAAAATAGCTTCTTCTGATCCATTGGCAAATCAATGAAGTTTGACAACGAGCCAAGAGCCTTTTCAGTGACTGTTTTGCTTATTCCATGATTGATAACCTAGAAAGTACAACGCTAAATATACCATCTGGGGTAACAATTTAAGAACAACCGGGAAATTAACATTCAATTTTTGTTTTGGTTACCTGAAAAAACCCCATTTCTTGGCAAGCATATTGAATACTTCTGACCAATACCGACCTTGTATGAGAGTCCTGGTGCAGCTGGCTAACATCAATAGTGGTCACTTGCGAAGGAAGCAAAATTGGCACCAAAATCTTCATCTTTTCCTCCATAAGTTGCAGTTTAGCTAGCTGATGAGAGAGATCTACAGAGTTTGGAAGACTGAAACAAGTAAAGATTAAACCCAGCAAATATATTATATCCTTTTCTGTGGACATTGACTACTACATAAACTACTGTATACAGCGACAAGGGCACATCCAAATGTATATAGAATTCAAAGAATCATATGCATCTGTTGAATCCCACATCGGTCGTAGTAAAAGATAAGTAATAGTTTAAACATCCTAACCCCACTCTAACTAATACCGAGACTTTTGTGATAAAACCTCACACCTGACGGATTGTGCAGGTAGTAATTACCAAGTTGGGGACAATATCGGTGTTGTTGGAAGTGGGCCATATGGCCCGTCTCTCTGATAATTCTACATGGTATCAAAGCCAAAGAGCGGGCCCATATTGTACACCCACGTGATGGGTGGGTCTCCTTGGCCCCGCGCAATGATGGTAAGTCCCTTGGCCCCGTGTGTATGGTGAGTCCCCTTGACTCCACATGAATGTGATTGTCGATGTGTGGATGATAATTCTACCGCATCTACTTGGATTACGATTGATTAATTTTCCTTTCTAACCTCTATGTCCAAAGGTCGTGCTCTTCCAGTCTTGTACCGACATTTCGTAGCGTCTACATATGATTAACTACTTTATAAGGAAAGAGCATAACTTCATATATCCATGTGATACTTACCAGAATCAGAACCCTTTGCATTCGAAAATTGACAAAATATGTTGCATTGTATAATCCACAATGAATAGTTCCATACGGAACGACTGGGCTTTTTATGATAAAATATTGGGTAAAGTACACAAAACTACCTCAACTATTAGTGTCACGACACTTTCATACCTAATTTTTTAAAATTGACAATGTCATACAACATCTTACGAATTTGTGACAATGTCATACCTCCGTCAATTTTTCTGTTAGGTTTTCTGTTAAGTGCTGACGTGGCTTGATCTGGGGCACATTTTCTAATCCAATTGGATTAAAAAACTATTAAATATATTTTTTAAAATTAAAAAATTAAAATTTTTTTTTTTTATATTAAATCTCTCTCTCTCTCCTCTCTCTCTCTCTTCTCTCTCTCTCCCCACCTCTCTCTCGCCTCTCTCTCTTCTCTGCATCCCCAGAACCCCCTTCCCATCTCCCCCCCCCACCCCGACTCCTTCCCGTTCCACTTCCCTGCAACCCTCCACCCTTCCCCACCCATCCCCACCCACGCCAACATCCCCCCCCCCGACTCACCTCCTCCTCAGCCGCCCACCCCCTCTCCCCGAAATGGACCGACCTAGAAAAAAAAAAAAAAAAACATACACCCATCCCCCCCCCCCCGACCCCTTCCCCACCCACGCCAACTTCCCCCCCCCCCCCAGACCCACCTCCTCCTTCCTGCAGCTCATCCCCTCCTACGTCATGTCCGGCCAGCCCTCGCCCGCCCGCCCGCCCATCTCCAAATTCCACATCGGATCTGTCGCGTACGGTCCACCCGAGACTTGGGCTCGCACACCCGTGGCTCACCGGACCTAGGTTGGGTGTCCTCTGGGTGCCCCGGAGCTTCACGGAAACGAAATGAGAGAGGGATAGTCTGTGCGAGAGAGAGGGGGAGAAAGAGTGAGTGAGCTGAGAGAGAGGGAGATGTTGGCATGTGTGGGGATGGGTGGGGAAGGGTGGAGGGTTGCAGGGAAGGGGAACGGGAAGGGGTCGGGGTGGGGGGGGAGATGGGAAGCGGGTTTGGGGATGCAGAGAAGAGAGAGAGGCGAGAGAGAGGGGGAGAAAGAGAGGAGAGAGAAAGAGAGAGAGAGAGGAGAGAGAGAGATTTAATATAAAAAAATATATTTTTTAATTTTTTAATTTTTAAAAATATATTTAATAGTTTTTTAATCCAGTTGGATTAGAAAATGGGCCCAGATCAAGCCACGGCAGCACTTAACAGAAAACCTAACAGAAAAATTGACGGAGGTATGACATTGTCACAAATTCGTAAGATGTTGTATGACATTGTCAATTTTAAAAAAAATTAGGTATGAAAGTGTCGTGACACTAATAGTTGAGGTAGTTTTGTGTACTTTACCCTAAAATATTACATATATTATATTGTGTAAGTTTTAAAGATGCAAATTAGGGATAATGTCAGTGAATATGGGTTGCCAAAGTAGCTATATTCACACCAATCATTAAGTCGAGAAGCAAGGTAAGACAGTAAACTCGGTAATTCGGCCAAGGTAAGGCAGAAATTAACTTAATTTGGGATAGAACCGGACATAGTTACAATAAAGAAGTAGAAAATTACTCAACCTATTAAGATATGTGAGAGAGATTTGCAAATCCCAACTTGGGAGAAGTCATTTACAAATCTCTCATACATGTTTTCCAATGTTAATGAAGGACCTGTTGGAAAATATTAGTATATTTAGGTTTATTTGAATGCTTAGTTTTCTGGGCTTAGCCCGTTAGCATTAGGGTTTCGGTTTCTTACCTTTTAGGGTTAGGGTTAGTTTATTATAAATAGCATGCTTGTTATTCATTTGAGAATAAGTTGGTTACAATATAGCCTCTTAGGGTTTGTAGCCGTTTGTCTAATAATATTCCTATTATTTTGTAATCTTGTTCGTTGCGCACTCTGATATTCAACTTGGTATCATAGCAGGTTTGATCCTTTGGGGTTGAATCTGTTCTTGGTAGCTAGTTAGTTTGTTTGTCTTGTCTTTTTCGTATCAGTTTGTTTGTTGTTTGTTTATTCTAATTTAGTTGTCCTTGGTTTAGTTGAAAGAAAAAGTATGTAGGATACAAAGCCGTGAAACCCAGAAATCATTTCCGTTTCCATTGTCTGATCAGAACCTCTTGCTTTGAGTCACACCAATCTGCATCTTCCGCCGTCATCGAACCCGCTTGCACCCACACCCAGATCTGTAGCCGTCGTTGCCCCGTGTTGCTGCAATTCGATCCGTTTGCATCGACACCTTGTTCCTACACTCGCACCGCTTTCTAACGAAGCTTGAAACCCAGCTTTCTACACTTGAGTGTTTTGCAGGGTTTGTCTGGAGAAAACCACAGGAAAAAAAAAGAAAAAGAAAAAGAACAAAGAAGAAAGAGGAAGAAGGAGTACAACAACAACAACAAAAAAAAAAAAAAAAAAAAAACGCACAGAAAGAAGAAAGAGGAAGAAGGAGAAAAAATGAATTGTTGGTTGGCCTGTTTTGAATTGTTTTGTGATTATTATTCGAGTGCTTGGAGTGTTGACCACTCAAGTGATAGTTGCCAGAATTTTTTGTTTGTTCGTAGTTACAATTGAGATATGGAAATCTCGTCCTTTTAGTGATAGGTTCTTTCCATACTCTCAACACTAGCCAGTCAAGAATCAAGAACCAGTTTGCCAGTTTGCCATCAAGAATCAAGTCAAGTCAAGTTTGCATGCCTGCCAGTCTGCCTAACGGAGCCAGTCTGCATCTGCTTATTTGCAAACCCATGTCGTATACCGCCATGAGTTTGGCGGGGGGTGTTGAAAAATATTAGTATATTTAGGTTTATTTGAATGCTTAGTTTTCTGGGCTTAGCCCGTTAGCATTAGGGTTTCGGTTTCTTACTTTTTAGGGTTAGGGTTCGTTTATTATAAATAGCATGCTTGTTATTCATTTGAGAATAAGTTTGTTACAATGTAGCCTCTTAGAGTTTGTAGCCGTTTGTCTAATAATATTCCTATTATTTTGTAATTTTGTTCGTTGCGCACTCTGATATTCAGCTGGACCTTTCATCAATCCCTTGGTACTTGATAACTTGATCTCAAGAGATGGTAATTGAAAATTTCTTATCCGTAATTTTTTTTTTTTTTTCTGTGGTGGGTTCATGCGTTCAACTTAGTGGTGGCATTTCACCTTTCACCCTAATTCGTACGTTCTTTTTAGTGGTGGATTCCTCTCCACTAATCAAATGTTTTCCAATTCTGAAAGGAATGGGATTCGTTGTCCTCATCAGTCATCTAAATTTTGAGATTCGTTGCAAATAGACATTATATTTATTAATCTCTTCCTCAAACTTCATGTATTAATCTCTTTGATTTTGTGTGAGATACACGTACATCCAACAAACTCATTACAATAAATAACGTTTTACGCATTTGAGGTAAGTTTTCATGCTTTGCACTCAGATGCATGTTCGATCATCACTGATTCTTATTTCCCTAACTATTAATTGTTTAACTCATTAACGCTATCATTTATAAAAAGAAAAAAAGCAAGCCCCTTACCACCAAAGTTCAATGATCAAGAACTTTTAATTCAAACTTTACTAGAAATGGAGGCTTTTCTGCTGAGAAATAGAAGCAAATGCAAAAAAAAAAAATTTGAACTTTCATAACCTGTTCGCCATCGATGACGTCAACTGGTGTCCATAATGAGTGAATGTTGCTATATGTCATCGATATTTGGTAGATTTTGTTGATATAGTCTATATTTGGGACCAATATGTCAATATACGTTGTTAATATTGGCGTTAATTCAGTTGCAATATTGTCATCACATCGTTTGTCACTCGTACCGTACGTCGACGTGTATGTGATTTTAGAGACAAGGCCAGCCCAGCCCAGACGAGCTCCAACTCCAAGCCACGAGACCCACAACCAAAAGGGCCTCTGAGATATCTTTCTTTCGCGGGTTTATCTGATCCAAATGTTAGAAATCCAATTTCATGGTAACCACTGCTTTTTCCATGGCTATTTGGCAGACCAACACCTCCCCCCTCTCCCTCTCTCTCTCTCTCAAAACTCTGCAATGTTAATTGAATAACAAAACACAAGTGAAAACAACCATGGCTACGTTATCTTTGTCCCTAGTGTTTCACAACCCACTTGTTTCACCGTACCATTCGAAAATTGGATCTCTTTCTGGCACCCAATCCAATTGGTTTCAATCTCCAATCAGAACCAGAACCAGCACGAAACCCAATTCTTGCTCAACCATCAAAGCTCAATCCGGTGCTCGCAGTGAAAACATTGTCATCGTCGGCGCCGGAATTGCTGGTCTTGCCACTGCACTCTCTCTTCACAGGTCACTTAACGTTTCTGTATTAAGATTTGAGTATAAAATTTGGTGTCAAATCTTTGACCATGCATTTTTAAAAGTGTCATGCAATAGGAGATACACACACATATACACATGTACATACGATAACTTTGTATTAATATTCTCCTTTTGGATGAATAGGCTTGGAGTTGGGTCGTTGGTGCTTGAACAAGCAGAGTCACTTCGAACTGGAGGAACATCACTCACCCTTTTCAAAAATGGGTGGCGAGTTTTGGATGCAATTGGAGTTGGAAACCATCTCAGGACTCAGTTTCTTGAAATTCAAGGGTATGTTAATCAATCTTATGTTTCTTCAAGCTGATTCTACAAATTACTAGTATATATCTCCACAGTTTTCACACAACCACTCCCAGCTCTGTTTCCGGTTACACCAGAGGGAACCGAAAGGTGAAACAATTGCCCCACCAATTTTATGTTAAACAATATGTAAGTCCTCAAAGAGGCTTGTTGTACGTCCTGACCTTGGAACGGGGAAAAAATTAAAAAATAAATAACAAAATAAAAACCCTGCCCAATTTCCTCTGATCTGGTTCATGGAATCAGCTGTGCAGGATGGTGGTAAAGACCGACAATGGAAGAGAGCTACGGTCTTTCAAGTTCAAAGAGGAAGATGAAAGGTAATGAAGTTTAACTCATGTTATTCTTCCACACGCTCTCTTTTCTTAGAGAACATGGCAAATCAATCTTTCATTCTTCTCACTTGAAATGGATGAAACAGCCAAGAGGTGCGTGCTGTAGAGAGGAGAATACTGCTGGAGACTCTTGCCAATGAACTACCTCTGGGTGCGGTTCGTTTCTCTTCAAAGCTGGCAAAGATTGAAAAAACTGAGAATGGAGAAACTTTGTTGCAATTGGTGGATGGTACCCAGCTATATGCAAAGGTTTTCCTCAGTCCACTCTGAATTTCATTTAACACTGTCAGTTTGACAATGCTTTTAGAACGACTAAAAGTTCTTTCAGATACGATAACCACTTTTGACAATGTTTTATACGTGTTTTCCGGGATATAAATCGCTTTTCGTTTAGCAGATTGATGAAAGGTGAAACTGAGATCACCACATATTTTTAATTTTTCAATATGTTCTGATGAGCTCCAACAGATAGTAATTGGATGTGATGGAATTCGATCTCCTATAGCTACGTGGATGGGGTTCCCTGAGCCTAAATATGTAGGGCATTGTGCTTTTCGTGGTCTTGCAAGTTATCCCGACGGGCAGCCTTTTGAACCAAAGTTGAATCAAATCTATGGAAAGGGACAGCGTGCCGGTTTTCTTCCTATTTCTCCTACGAAAGTCTACTGGTTCGTCTGCTACAACAGAGCATCTCTAGGTAATTTCTAATCTGGCCAACAATGCAGAGCGATGATTGGAATCTACAAATATTCCCATGGTTGATATTTCGATGTGGTACATTTATTGCAGGTCCGAAGATTACTGACGGGCCATTTTTAAAGAAGCAAGTTACCGAACTAGTCAAAGACTGGCCTTCGGACCTATTGAACATCATAGATAATACCCCGGATGACACAATCATTGGAACACCACTCGTAGACCGGTGGCTGTGGCCCGGAATCAGCCCTCCGGCTTCAGCAGGAAGAGTTGTGCTGGTAGGAGATGCATGGCATCCAATGACTCCGAATCTTGGGCAAGGTGCTTGTTGTGCTCTGGAAGATGCAGTAATTCTGGCAAGAAAGCTTGCGGGTGCCATCGAGTCAGGACCAGCATCCGTAGAAGATGCTCTCAGCTCGTATGGAAGCGAGAGATGGCCACGCATCTTTCCGCTGACTGTACGTGCAAATCTTGTAGGGTCACTCCTACAGTGGGAGGACCCTGTTGTGTGTTTTTTTCGGAACAATGTCATCTTTCCCAAGCTTGTTAGGTTAGGACCATTGTTGGAGCACACAAATTTCGACTGTGAGCCTCTACAAACATCAGTTGTGTAACATTGGCGGCAATGTCATCATCCCCGGAACTAATTAGGTTAAAAACATTGTTGGAGCCGCAGAAAATGGCAGAATATTGAAGTTCAAAGTCTATTAAAATACTAATTGGACATGACACTATACTGTAGGTCTATGTTAAAGCGAACAAGGTCTATGTTATCTTACATTCATATAAATTTCTAAGAGCTCCTCAAGCCCCAATCACGATCCATAAATCGTTTCTTCAGATTGAAGTCCAACTCTATGTTTGATGGAAAGCTGCTCCTCCCTAAGATCAGTATCTCCCATCAATCATGATAACTTTCATTCTGGACAAGAAAAATAGAAAGCAAGTCACTTAAATATCCATGATAACCAAACCAAAGGAACTAGAGTGATTTACTAAGACTACAGAGAAGTAAGCAGAGAAAGATGAATACGAGAGAGAGTGAGAGAGTGAGAGAGAGAGAGAGAGAGAGAGAGAAAAGTCTGATCTTTGTATTATTTCAGAATATGTCAAATGAATACAATCTGTTCTTTTTATAAGCCAAGTTAGTCG
This sequence comes from Cotoneaster glaucophyllus, assembly GCA_036320875.1. NCBI lineage: Eukaryota > Viridiplantae > Streptophyta > Magnoliopsida > Rosales > Rosaceae > Cotoneaster > Cotoneaster glaucophyllus. The sequence continues at coordinate 7,059,334 of CM070060.1, forward strand.
GCTACAAAGCTAACTAATTCTTTAACAACCTTCTAACAAACAATGCTGACATGGCTGTGCTGATGTGTCATCCTAACATCCCCCCTCAATCTCAACTGGGAGTTCCAATCTTGAGATTGTAACAATGTCGAATAAACGTAGGGCTGTGAAGTCCTTTTGTTAAAATGTCAGCAGTTTGCTCATCAGTAGGAATGTATACCACTTCCAAATCTCCTTTTTGAACTCGCTCGCGAACAAAATGATAGTCTGTGTCCAAGTGTTTAATTCTTGAATGAAAGACCGGATTGGCACTTAAAGCTATGGCGGACATGTTATCACAATGAATAACTGGAGATGTAAGCAAACCAACACCTAAATCTTTCAAAATATTGCGCACCCATGCAACATCTGCTGCAGTGTGAGCTAATGCTTTATACTCAGCTTCTGTAGAGCTTCTGGAGACTGAGTTCTGTCGCTTTGACTGCCAAGATATTGGATTGTTTCCCAAGTATACAACATAGCCAGTAACTGATCGTCGAGTATTAAGATCAGCAGCCCAGTCCGAGTCTGAAAATGCATTAAGATCAAGCACCGTGTCTGAAGAATATAGAATGCCATAGTTAAGTGTTCCCTGAAGATATCGCAGTATTCGTTTGACAGATGCAAAGTGTAGTTCAGTTGGTGAAGACATAAACTGACAGACTGAGTTAACTGCATACGCAATATCCGGCCTTGTGAAAGTCAAATACTGTAATGAACCAACCAAGCTTCTATAGAATGTGGGATCAGCCAAAACAGTCCCTTCTGCATTAAGTAACTGCTGATGTGGCTTACAAGGAGTTGTTGCAGGTTTACAAGAGTCCATTCCTGCCTTGTGAATCAAATCTTTAATGTATTTAGACTGATTCACAAATATGTCCCCATTGGTTTTGTAGTGAACTTGCAATCCCAAGAAATAGGTCAGTTTGCCCATATCTTTGAGCTCAAATACGGCAGACAATTCTTGAATAACTTCCTGAACTTTTGATGGATTTGACCCTGTGAGAATTATGTCATCCACATAGAGTAATAGGATTATCATATCTGTGCCATCTGTTTTTACAAACAAACTTGTATCAGATGCTGAAGCACCAAACTGTAGAGTTGTCAAGTAACTGGTAAACTTGGAATTCCATGCCCGTGGGGCTTGCTTTAATCCATACAAGGATTTAATTAGCTTGCACACATATGTAGGATGAGTTGGATCTACAAATCCTTGGGGTTGTTCCATAAACACCTCCTCTTGTAAATCACCATGCAGAAATGCATTTTTGATATCAAGTTGTCTAAGATCCCAATGATTTATTGCTGCCAAAGCTAGAATCATGCGAACAGTTGTATGTCTTACCACAGGGCTAAAAGTGTCTAAATAATCAACACCATGTTCTTGTGAGAATCCTTGAGCCACTAAGCGTGCCTTATATCTTGCAATACTCCCATCTGAATTCTTTTTAACCTTGTATACCCATTTACTCCCAACTATTGCCCTATCAGCTGGAGGAGGTACCAACGTCCAGGTTCCTTGTCCTCGAAGTGAGTTATACTCTTCTTGCATTGCCACCTGCCACTGAGGCAATGATGCAGCTTTTCTAAACGAAGAGGGCTCTGAGGTATCAACAATGTCAGACACAAAGGAAAATCCCCCAACAAATGGTTCATCCTCAGTTAACTGAAGAGAATGTAGTTCAGGACAAGATGCAATTAAAGCTGCATAATTCTTTCGAGTCATAGTACCACTCTTTAATCTTGTCGTCATAGAGTGTGTAGATAACCCATTATCCATAGATGAATCAGATTGTAGAGAGATAGGAAGAATTACCTCAAGTTGTGTAGGGGAATGGACAGGCAACATTGATGATGTACCAGAGTGATGATGGAGTGAGTGATGATGCTGTTGTACTTCTGGAAATGATGCACTACCATTTGCATTATGCTGCTGTGAATCTGAACTCCCTTCAGTATTATTTGAACAGACAAGTGTATTGGTAAAATCAGTAGGGACCACTGTATAAACCTCTTGTGAATTTGGAGTAGTGTTGGCTGAGTTTGCAAGTGTATCAGACAAGTGAAGGACAACATAAGACTGCTGTGCTGATTTATGATCTGATATATTCCTGGAAACAGACTGATGTATAACTTGAAAAGGATACACCTCTTCATCATGTATGACATGCCTAGATATAATAAACTTTCTGGATTTAACATCATAACAGATGACCCCCTTATATCCTATAGCAAACCCCAGAAACACACATTGAACAGCTCTAGGTTGCAGTTTATTTGTATTAAATGGCCTCAATAAGGGATACACAGCAGTTCCAAAAATTTTGAGATTATGCACTTCTGGATCCTGTCTAAACAGAAGTTGATAAGGTGATTTCATCTCCAAACTTTTACAAGACATCCTGTTAATCAGAAAGGCTGCATGTGCACATGAATGGTACCAAAAAGACATTGGAATGTTTGCTTCTGTCATCAAAGTCAGAGCTGTCTCAACTAAGTGTCTATGTTTCCTCTCAGCAACTCCATTTTGCTGAGGAGTATGAGGACAAGACACTTGAGGAATTACTCCTTTATTTGCCAGAAAATTCTTGAACATATTACTCATATATTCCCCTCCACCATCAGATTGAAGACATTTAATAGTGATATTAAACTGAGTCAACACAAAATTATAGAACTTGACAAATACTGAAAAAGTATCTGATTTATTCATCATAGGGTAAATCCATACAAATCTAGAGAAATCATCTATAAAGCTAATGTAATACCTATAGCCTTCTATAGAGTTCTGAGGTGCAGGACCCCAAACATCTGAATGTATCTTTTGGAATACAGATTGTGATCTCTCTTGATTTACATGAAAAGGCAGTTTACTCATCTTGCCTTGAATACATGCTGAACATATAGAAGGGGATGAATCTACACTAACTGGTAATTGTGCATTCTTCAACATGGAACTTAGTACTTCTTCTGCAGGATGTCCCAGTCTCTTATGCCATACTGATGTCTTTATTTTCTTCCCTAAGAACGCAGCACACTTTCCCAACTTTGCAGCAAAGGAATGAGAAAACACACTGACTGGTATCTTGAACAGCTCACCATCATCACTCTTTCCTTGGTACAAAATCACTCTTGTTGCCTTGTCCTGTATAAAAAATATCAAATCATCACAGATAAACCAACAACCATTATCTCGGCATAACTTCTTAACTGATAACAAATTCATAGTTATTTGAGGAACATGTAAAACATTATGCAAAATAAGATCATTGGATGATGTTCGTATAATTGAAGAGCCAGTATGTTGAACTTGCAAACCTTCACCATTACCAACAGTGATCTTTGCATCACCAGTATAAGGAGTAGCCTGATTGATGATGTCAAGATTAGCTGTCATGTGGTGAGTGGCTCCTGTGTCCACTACCCATGTATCAGCTGCAGAAAAATTATGAACACTTGAATTGGAACCAATATCAGTCGATCCATGAGCAGTCATACCAGCAAGTGATGGAGGTGGTTGAGGATTGCCTTGATATGAGTAGTTGTTTCTGTGATAGCAGTCCAGTGCTATATGCCCTCTTTTTCCACAAATCTGACATATATTCCCATTGCCAAACGATTGATTCTGATGTGAAGTACTTCTGTAATAGCAGTTATAAGCAGTGTGCCCTCTTCTAGAGCAAATCTGACATTCTGGTGATACTGGTGACCTGTAATTTGTATTACCCTGCCAACTGCTGCCTTGTCTTGAGCTATTTCCAGAAAAAGATCCACTTGAACCATTCCCACCAAAACTGGTTGGAGAGCCTTTAGTATAATTCTCACCTCTGTCAAAAGTAGAGCTTCCTGTCTTATCCCCAAAATTATAGCGAAAACTGTTGTTGTGATTGTTGTTGTACCTCCTAGTATTGTAGTTGTGATTATTTCGCTGCTGTGGCTGAAAAGATTTTCCCCCATTTCCAACATATCCAGATCCGCCACCAAAGTAGACTTCTCCTTGTGATCTATTAGTGTTAGAGCTCTCTCCCCGTTCATACCCTTGAGAACCTCCTTGATATCGCAAAGAATTGTTAGACTCATCTTGAACACACATAGCTGACATAGTTGATGACAGGCTTGTAATCTTGGATTCTATGTAAGCCTCAGCACCAAGAAGCTGAGCTCGAAAATCTTTTAGAGAAATTGAAGTATCCCTAGCCAACAATACTGTTTTAATAACCTCAAAATCTGTTGGTAAACCAGTCAACACTGCAATCATAAAATCATTCTCTGTTATCCTCTCTCCAGCTGATACTAATTGATCTCGGAGCCCTTTCATTCTGAGTAGAAACTTATCGACAGAGTCAGTTCCTTTTTGTGCAGTATGAAATTCTGTCTTCAATTGGTTCACTCGCACCATTGAAACAGATGCAAACCTGTCTTGAAGGCACTCCCAAGCTTCTTGAGATGTCTTACAGCCAATAACATGATCCATGGCATCATCCGAGAGTGTTGCAATGAGGAGACTTAACAGAGCTAAATCCTTCTTGACCCATTCCTTATAGGCAGTAGTAACTTCTTTTGTGACACCACATTCAGATGTAATGCAAAACTTAGGTGGACATGGAGATTCTCCAGTAAAGAAATCGAACAAGTCATATCCTCTGAGAACCGATTGAAATTGATAACTCCACTTGACAAAATTATCATCTTGGAGCTTTACAGTTATCATTCCCAGCAAACCTTCTATCTTGACAGTATTGGACGCCATAGTAACTCAAGAATTGCACCTTATCACTCTTTACAGAAAACAATCTTCAGAAAAACCACTTCAAGAAAGCAATCTTTAACACAATTTCGACAGCAACAATCTTATCATCAAGCAATTTGCAAGTCACTAACTTTTATTTCACAATCTTCAATTCACAATCTTCATTTCACAATCTTCAATTCACAATCTTCATTTCACAATCTTCATTTCACTATCTTTATTTCACAATCTTCAATTCACAATCGTCATTTCACAATCTTCAATTCACAATCGTCATTTCACAATATTCAATTTGCAATCTTTAACTCACAATCTTCAATTCACAATTTTATCAAAATTTCATCGACTTGCACGCAATTTCTCAGAGAATTTGACAGAAACTCACTGCAGCAATTTATCAAACACCAACGATGCATAAAAGTTCAAGAATCACCTGAGAAAGATCAAGAAAACCCCAGAAAAAGATATGCTTCAGCGGAAGATAACGGCACCAAGGATCGTCCGGGCGATTGATACCATGATAACCAAACCAAAGGAACTAGAGTGATTTACTAAGACTACAGAGAAGTAAGCAGAGAAAGATGAATACGAGAGAGAGTGAGAGAGTGAGAGAGAGAGAGAGAGAGAGAGAGAGAGAGAAAAGTCTGATCTTTGTATTATTTCAGAATATGTCAAATGAATACAATCTGTTCTTTTTATAAGCCAAGTTAGTCGGCTACAAAGCTAACTAATTCTTTAACAACCTTCTAACAAACAATGCTGACATGGCTGTGCTGATGTGTCATCCTAACAATCCACACATCTGTTCAGCTACAAAGTTCACTCAGCAATACAAACAACCACGAAACAAAGCGAAAGGACAACAAAAAATTGTCAAACACAAACGGACTAAAATGTTTACCCTAGATGATCCTTAGATATGACCACCACAAGAAGTCTTCACAAGAAAACATTTTCTTCGGCCTTTCGTGATAGCAAAACACACATCAAGAAACACAAGTTTGGTCCAAGGAAACAAATTAGCTTCAATCGCGAAACTGACTGATAAATTGGAAAACTGCAGTTTCTAACTTCCTCAAACTGCACAAGAAGAGATTAAATTTTGAATCCTAACAGTACCAGTTCAAGCTCAGGCGCCGCAGTAGATAACAAATACCAAAACATGGCATCACTCTAAAGTTTTATAATCTTTGAACTTGAAGTAAGAAAGAATCAAATATTAATCCATGTCGCTTCAACCAGCTAATTTTTCTTTTATATTTCATAAAACAGATACTGCCACAGTATTTAAAAGCAGAACTGCGAACCAGGCGTAGCTAAGTTGGCTAGCGCAGCGTGAGTCGACTCTTTCTGCACCCAAGTTCGAATGCTCTTTCTATAATTTAGATTAATTTAGTGTAAACAAAAGCAGAATATATTGCCGAGAAGATGAAATTAAACGAAACGATCATACAGGAAACAAAACATAATTCCAAATATAAGACGGGAAGGTTGTGTATATTGTACCTGGATTGGAAAAGAACCAGAGGATGAAGGCGCAGAGGACGAGCAGGACAGGTATCAAGTGGATGGCGTTCTCTGCAGACCTGATGCGACGTCGTTCTATCTTTGCCACATGAGAGAGGGGATCGTATGTTGGGAGATGCAGATGCTCGTGCTGGTCGCCATCTGAGCATTCGTCTGTGGTTGGTTTGAAGGTTGAAGATTGGGGAGAGGAGGAGTAGGTCAGAAGCAAGTCCTCCGAGGAGGAAACTCTGGAAGCACTTGTGGATCTCTGCATCTTTCGAGTTGTCTGAACCTTTCCTTGTGGTTGCAATGTTAGGATGGGGGTCAACAAACAGACGGTAAAACTACTCAATTTTCTTATAAATTGCTTAATGTTTCGTTGTAATTTACTTTTCTTATAATTTAGACGTTTTTTTTTTTTTTTTTTGTCAAATTATAATTTAGACGTTTAAGTAGTTGAAATTGTGGGTTTGTTGCGCCGGACTGTCTCGGACTGGACTAGCTGCAGGGACTATGCTGGACTGGCTTAGACTAGACTAAGCTGGACTAACTTAGTGAAGCGTTTGGTGCAGTGTCGGACTAAGAAGCAGGATAATAAAAACAGTACTGTTCACCAGATTTGTATTTGCTTAGACTAGGACTACAAATTTTTGTCATTGTGTAATAGAGTAATGCTACAAATCTCATGATATGGGTTAATTGGAGCATATTTTTGCCATGTATATTATGAATCTTAAAAAAAGAGGACAATTGTTTTGTTTCTATTACCTGCTAATAGAATTGGGACATACTATTTATAAATAGTTGAGTTTAATTTGCAAATGTAGCTTGGTTTAAACTCTATCACCCAAAAGAAGAAAAAGAATAGTGCCCAATACATGCAACTTCAACAAATACAAGTACATAAGAAGATGCTTAGTGAAGCGTTTGGTGTAATGTCGGACTAAATAATAGAATAATTAACAAATCTTAATATTATATCAGTTAATCTATATATATATATATATATATTAATATTATATTATTTAATTTACATTAATAAATATATTTATTTATTAATATTATATTATTTAATTTTTATATATATATATTATATTATTTAATTTATATTAATAAATATATATATATATATTTATTAATAGTATACTCCATTATCTCGGACTGGATTAGCTTCGGGGATGGGTGAATCTGAGGTCTCGTGATTATAGGTTCAGGGCGAGGGGGGAGAGAGTGGTGACCGTCGGTAGTGTACGAGGGAGAGCGGGAACAATGTGGTTGTCGTCTCGTGAAACAGAGAGCAAAGAGGGGTCTTAGCTAGTCCCATGGTTTCTGGGGACTCTCGCTAAGAACCTCTAGTGATGTTCTTAGTCTAGGCTAATCCCAGCTAGTCTCATTAACATTAGTCCCGTGCAGCAACAAACACAGGACTAGACTAATAGTTAGTCCAGTCCAGTCCAGTCCCACTTAGTGAGGGCAAACAAACGCCCCCTTAACGTCTTGTTATAACATCTTTAATGTAAAAATTGTGAGCCAAAAAGTAAAAAGCAATGATTAGGTAATTGCAACAAGGCAAGATGGTCACCTTATGACAACTAGAGGTGCAATTCGAGCGGTTTAGAAGGTAACACACTTCGGCCTTGGGTTAGGTTCGAGTTTAATCGAGTTCGTGTTAGCTTGAGTTCAGCCCAAGAGCTCAACCCACGAGTTCAATCTACAAAAACTTGTGAAGTTACTATAGACTTGTGAGTTAGTTCCACCCACGGGTAACCTTAGACATGCGAGTTTTCAAATCCAAGACTTAGTTACAAATGAAGAGAAATATTACTAAATAATTGTGCTAAATGACTTCGATGGCACAAAGGTACGAACTTTATAATAAATTACACTCTTTGCTTGCACAGGAAGAGGCATTCTGGAGGCAACGCTTTTGGGAAAATTGGTTACATCTCGGTGATCAGAATACAAAAATTTTCCACCAAAAATCAAACCGAAGAAGGCGTGCTAATTCCTTAATGGGATTATTTGATAATCAAGGGGTTTGGCGGGAGGATAAAGCAGACATGGAGGAGATAGTGGTGAGCTACTTTATGAAATTGTTTGACTCTGAGGGTTCAACAAATGTCGATGAAATTTTATAGTACATCCAACCGAAGGTTACCGAAAGTATGAATGCAGATCTTATGAAGCCGTTTGAGGATGAGGAGATTAAATGTGTGCTCTTTCAGATGCATCCGACAAAAACTCCCGGTCCGGATGGAATGTCTCCAGACTTCTACCAAAAACATTGGGATATTGTTGGTCAGGATGTATGTAGCGGAGTCCGAACACTTCTCTCGACGGGAAGAATGTTGAAGTTGATCATTTAGACCCATGCTACCCTTGTCCCGAAGAACAAAGGCCCAACGGAGATGGCACAGTTGCGTCCAATCAATTTGTGCAATGTAATTTACAAAATTTGCTCAAAAGTTCTAACCAATAGACTCAAACGGGTGCTTCCGGAGATCATTTCGTCAAATCAGAGTGCTTTTGTGCCGGGAAAATTGATTTTGGGTAATAGTTTGGTAGCTTCAGAAATTGCCCACTATACATATAAGAAAACATCAGGGTGGAATGGAGTAATGGCGTTGAGGAATGGAGTAATGTGCGGAGGGGCTTCTGACCCTGTTTGATGCTTGGGAAAATCAGAACCAAATTAGGGGGGTGAAAGTATGCAAAGATGCCCCGTCCGTGAACCATTTATTGTTTGCAGATGATAGTTTCATTTTTTGCTCGGAGTACAATACAAGAATGCTTATAGGTAAAGCAATTACTGAAAATCTATGAAGATGTCTCGGGGGAAGCTATTAATTATTCAAAGAGTTGTGTAGCGTTTGGCAGTAACTTAATCGAGTATGATGGCCAGTTATTGCCAGATTGTCTGAATATGTCTCGGGTTCTTTTCCATGATCATTATCTTGGCATGCCGGTGTTTGTGGAAGATCGAAGAAGAATACATTCACTTACATTAAAGACAGACTCTGGAAGAAACTAAATGGGTGGAAATGAAGTAGTGTCGGAAAAGAGATCTTGATAAAAAGTGTTGCCCAAGCCGTTCCTATGTATACGATGCAAACCTTTCTGTTACTGAAGACTCTGGAAGAAACTAAATGGGTGGAAAGGAAGCCTCTTGAGTGTTGGGAGTTGTCCCACATTGGTGAGAGACAAGGTTTGCTATGTGCTTATATGATCTTGGGCTACTCCCCATATTGTCAATTGGTTTTATGGTGGAACCCCAATTTCATCATGGTATCAGAGCAAGGTTGTCCACGTGTGAAGCCCAACGGCCACACGCGCTCCATGTCACCCAATTGTTGTCCACGTGTAGGCTTGAAAATCCGTCACACGTGCAGGGGCGTGTTGCGAGTTGTCCCACATTGGTGAGGGACAAGGTTTGTTATGTGCTTATATGATCTTGGGCTACACTCCATATTGCCAATTGGTTTTAGATGAAATTGGGGTTCCACCATAAAACCAATTGGCTATATGGGGAGTAGCCTAAGACCATATAAGCACATAGCAAACTTTGTCCCTCACCAATGTAGGACAACTCTCAACACTGAGTAGTGCCGGAAAAGAGATCTTGATAAAAAGTGTTGCCCAAGCCGTTCCTATGTATATGATGCAAACCTTTATGCTACCGAAAACATTCTGTGATGAAATGAATCAAATGGTGGCACAATTTTAACAAGGAATGTGATGGATACCTTGGTTTCGCTGGAAAAATTTGTGTAAGCTGAAAGGAGAGGGTGGTCTTGGCTTCAATCTTGCTTTGCTTGCGAAACATACACCAACAATCTTCTTTGGCGTCCTGAATTTTCAAGGCTAATTATTATCCGCAAACAGATTTCCTTTTGGTTTCGATGAAGAAGAACTCGTCATATTGCTGGAGAACCAGAGCGAAAGCTGGTAAAATAATTAGAGCGGGAGCTAGGTGTAGAGTGAGGGATGGTGCGACCATTAAAGTGTGGGGTTATAGTTGGTTACTAAGGGAAAATTTCTTCGAAGTGCTCAATCCTATCGCGGTGGGAATGAATCAATTGGATACGGTGAATAAATTGATTTCAGTGGAGGGGGGGAGTCAGGTGGAATTTGATCTTATACACGACTTATTTTTGGAAGAAGAAGCTCTTTCCATTCAAAGCATACCCCTTAGTATGTTGCAACTGCCGGATCGCTTGATTTGGAATGCGGAACCGAATGGGAAATTCACAACGAAAAGTGCCTATCACTTAGCAAGATTCGTGGGTGAGGTAAGTGGACAAGAAAGTGGCGGCTCCTCAATTTCCATAGAGGTTTAATTCTTATGGAAAGCTTTGTGGAGGGCTCAGCTACCGGAGAAAGTGCAGATTTGTGTTTGGCGGATTTGCTAGAGCACTACCAACTCGGGATAATTTAAGAAAGAAGAAAATCACCACGGACGAAATGTGCATGTTTTGTGACGGAGAAACTGAAATCTTAGTACACTTGTTGAGAAACTGTTATTCGAAGGGCATCGATTTGGTTGTCAAGCCCGTTGGGGATCCGTAGTCTGACGGTCACACAGGAGCATATAATGAATTGGATGGCAAGACTTGCAGGTGAGTTGTCAAGAGATAGTTTCGATCTATTTTTGGTTCTCCTCGAATATGTGGAAAGAATGGAACTCATTTTTGTGGCAAGAAAAGGCGCTTGAACCAAGGGAATTAAATGCCAGGGCAATTAGTTGACTAAAGGAATTCCAACAGTGGCATGGAAAAAAGGAAAAACGAAGCACCAAAGTTTCATGAAAATGGAAGAAGCCAGACGATGGGTGGTTTACATGTAATTTTGATGCGGCATAGGATGAGCAAAGGGGAGTCGGTGGGGTTGGGGTGGTGATCGAGGACAATAGGGGTGCATTTGTGGCAGCCTTGTCGACTAGGCATGATGCCATCTCTTCCCCACTCACACCTACAAGCCACTATTTTTAAGGGTAATGCGCTGCTTGTCATAGCAGCCCTCAAACATGATGGTCAGGATGATTTTTCGCCAATTGGAAATATATTACATGACACCAGAACAATGATTAAATCATTGCCCCAGTGGAGGACTGATGAGTTTGAATTGCATACATCCTATTTTTGAAAAACCTCATGGTGTAATTTTGGACCTTCTCTTTGAGGATAGTTGCTCGTAATTTGTTTGGTGCGGAACACTCTTTTTCCCTTAGACAGAGTTGAAATCCCCTGCAAGGTTTTTATCAAGGCTCTTTGTATGCACTCTATCCTCATCGATTTGGATGTATTTCTCCAATTAATGAATATCATACCAATTTCTCAAAAATAGTGCTAAATCACAACCAATACGACTTGTGGAGCCAAAAATAATTAAGAGGCGACACGTGGATTTTTGGGTAAAAAAGACAAAACTACCCTCGAGGCACACCGGAATTCCTACGCGCAAGCAGTGGACAATCATCCCTCAATAAAGTCAAAAGTGCCCAAATAGGTATTTATTTACAATCCATTTCATCCATCCTCATCATATCTTCTCCATAAGGTAACCCTAAATCATTCCTCTTTTATTTTATTAATTAGCCAATTAATCAAATAATTATCCCATCAATTAGCTAATTAAACACAAATCATGAACCTAGCACACAAATCCATCCAAGTGGCCGGTCCATCTCCTCCCAAGGTGGCCGGCCACTCCCCTATATAAACCCCCTCATTCTCTCCAAAACCCACTTTCAATTCTCTTGCTAAAATCCTCAGACACTTTCTCTCTAAATTCTAACTTTGCCATCAGAGGTTCTTCGGCCAAAGCCTGCGTGAGGCTCTTGGCCTTGATCAAAGGTGTTAATTGTTTTGTAGGTGCAATTTTGTCCAAGATCAAGGAGGAAGAAATTTGCATCCACAAATTGGTGCTTTCATTGAGAGTAAGAATTTCACACTCGTAGAAGACTCTCGCATAAAAAGGTTTTTTTCTCTATTTTCTAGTCCACTTGTATTTTTTTTCATATGTTCTTATTATTAGAATTTTTTATTTGCAAAGATTCTTTGATAAAATGTAAAAGAGAAGTACAAAGGCTAGAAATTTAGAAAATTCAACAAGTGAAAATTCCAATATTCAAGAGATGGGACTGCAGCGATCCATGGGGCTAAATGTGACAATAAGTGGAGCGGCACCACCACTACAAGGCTCCACCATGGCAACCACCATGGTGGCCACCACGGCAACCACCCGCGGGGAGGTCCATGGCACCAAAGCTACGGTCCAAGCCATGTCATTCCAAGCCCAAGGCAAACCGGCCCCCGTGCCGCCCAAATCCAACGCGAACCCAATGTATTGCCGAGCCGAGCCCAAGCCTCGCACTCACGTGTTCCACACGTTGACCAACCTGCTCCCGCCGAGCAGCCCACCCCCGTGGCCCAGCCTGCTCCTGCCTAGCAGCCCACTCCCGTGGCCCATCCTGCTCTCGTGGCCTTCCAAGCAGCCCAAATCGGTCCAAGATTAGTTCAACCATCCCGGCTTCATATCTCTGGGCCTACTATCTAACCAGGGGCATTCTCACCACATTTCTCCGCGAATTTGACATTTCCCAACTCAAATCTCGTTCCCGGAGTCTACCACCCTTCCACTGCTCAAGGAGGCACATTCCTTCCAATCTCTTCCAATCCAAATGGCGTACAACACTTATCTCGACAAGTCAAAAAGTTGACGAGCGCCCTAGCACAGCAGACGACCTTGGTGAACCAGCTCTTGCAGCGCACCAAGATGCAACGTGCCCCAAACAAGGTGTCCCGAAGTAGGACAAAGGCAAACGAAGAACCTCCCCAGAAGCCACTTGACCAGCCACGAACCGAGCGTTCGGGCAATGTACACTCTCGATTGGACCCCCGAGATAGCGTATACTCCCGTCTTAGCGCGTGGACGAGCGTGCACTCTTGACTAGGCCCACGGACGAGCATGCATTCCCTGTTGGGGTCATACTCCAATAGTCAACATGAGCAACCTTCCAGGTGAAGTGTTCATTTGCTGTTAAGCTCGCAAGGAGCATCATTCACCTCATATCGGAGTAGGCAGCACGACGGACGGAGAGAAGCAGTCACTCAATCCGGCTCAAGTTCAACTGGCAGCCTGCGAAGAATTCCCTTACCTGCCAAGAACGGACCACATGCACCGCTGCCGCGGCATAGACGAGCCGAGCACGTAGAATAGCAGCCTAGACCAGCAGGTCGAGACTGGGGGCAGCCGAGAGCTCTGCTACCCTAGCAAAGGCAAATTCAGGAAGAAGTAGATAGGCTCCTAAACAAGCGATCGCGTGATTTCCAATAAAAAGAAGTGGCCGACGAGGCACTACGACGGGACATGACCAACATAAGCAGGTCACCCTTCACGGACGAGATCGAGCATACAAAGCCTCCACGCAAGTTTAGCATGCCACATTTCACATCCTTCAAAGGAGATGAAGACCCGGAGAGGCACCTAAAGCACTACCGAAGCGCAATGATCCTCTATTGAAACAACGACGTTCTCATGTGCAAGATATTCACCACCACTCTACAAGGCGAGGCGCAAGATTGATTCTACACCCTGCCGCCACAATCTATCCAGAGCTTTGACGAACTTTCTTTGGTTTTCACCAAAGAATATTCATCCTATCGCTCGATCAAGAAGAAGTCTGACCACTTGTTTAACGTCAAGAAGAACTCGAAAGAGTCGCTCTGCGACTATGTGAAGAGGTTTAAAGCAGAGAAGGCAAAGATAGTCGGATGCAACGACTCGATAGCTAGAGAAGCCTTCCAAAAAGGACTTTCAGCAGACCACCCGCTATTTGGAAAATTGATCATGAAAGAAAATCTGACTCTGGCAGACTCTTTTGCTCTAGCAGAAAATCATGCACTTTGGGACAAAGCTCGCTGATCCAGATTCAAGGACCGGAATGAGTATTTGACATCACCTCCCAATTATCTAAACCGGAAGCAACGGAGTACCTATTCGCATGTTTGACGGTATCTGAAGCAGCAATAAGCTCTACCATCATACGAGAAGAGTTGGAGGCCAGACTACCTTTATTCCACATTTCAAAAGCTCTCCTCGATGCTACCAGAAATTCAAAAAGCTAACCTTGGCGATAGTTGTTGCAACCCGGAAGCTCAAGTTTTACCTTCAGACGCATGCAGTCATCATCATCACGCATTATTCCACCCAATCCAGACGCGCGACGATAAAGGCGCAGACACTGGCGATGCAAAGTTTTCTGACGAACGCAACAACTCAGCCTAAAAAAGCGCGCCAAGGGCAGATGAACACTGGAAAGACACACTAGGAAGTAAGTTTTGTCCTCGTCGCCCCAAAAGATTCTACATAGGAACAATATGTACCGGTAGTTGAGCACCACCTCCTGCTGCGTGTCACACAGCCCTAGCCGACCCTTACTCCATAATTAAGCTCTAGAGTGGCCCAATATCGGCAGATGAGCATCTCCTTCTACGTGTAACATGGCCCCAGCTCCACGGCTCCCTACTACACCTTTACAATGCAACATGGTGAACCAATAACGGCTCCATAGCTCCCTACTGCGCCTTCACCCCGAGCCTACACGACGCCCCGGAGGTAACCAAACACGCCCCAGCCGTGCATGCTCCACCTGATGGAGACTTCTGGCGTTTGCATGTCGACGACGCATCCAACTACAAAGGTTCGGGAGCAGACATGGTCCTTGCCACCCCAGACGGTTCAATGCCCGAGCAGGCGATCACTCTAGGCTTTAAAGTATCCAACAACAAAGCAGAGTACGAGGCTCTACTAGCAGGCCTCCGAATGGCAAAAAACTTGGTGGTGAAGAAGCTCGCAATTCATTCTGATTCCCAGCTAATCACCGGCCAAACTACTAGGGAGTACACGGTAAAACATCCGAGGATGGCGCAATACCTATAGAAGGTACGCAAGCAGCTTGAGGCATTTCAGATTTACACTCTCACTCAAGTTCCGAGGGCAGACAACGCCCACACAAACGCGCTAGCCGGCTTAAGCTCTACCCTCGATCACCAACTCAAAATGCTCTATTCCGATGAAGTATCTAGACAAGCCAAGCATAGAAGAGGAGCCAGTAGTCGAAGTGTCACAGGTTAGTACAACTTCAAATTGGCAAGATTCCACTATAGACTATCTGGTCAATGGCACATTCCACATGGAAAGATTAGAGTCTAGAAAGCTCCAAATAAAGGCAGCATGCTACTACATGTGAAATGGAATTCTCATCTGAAGATCCTACACCAGACCACATCTCTGTTGCCTAACGTCTCCCGACGACTTGAAGGTTCTAAGCTCAATCCACGAAGGCGCTTGTGGAAACCACTCCGAAGGTCGATCCTTAGCACAGAAGGCTCTTCACACAGGCTAGCCTACCATGCACCAAGATGCTAAGGAGTTAGTACAAAAGTGCAACCGCTGCCAACGCTACAAGCCGGTACCAGTATTGCCTGCTAACGAGCTATACCCGTAGACGAGTCATTGGCCGTTCTTACAACGGGCAATCAACCTGGTAAGACCTAAGCCTCCTGTTACTGGGGGCAGAGGCATGATGATCGTGGAAACCGACTACTTCACTAAATGGGTAGAAGCAGAGCCCATGACGAGCACGACTCAGACGGACAAAAAGCGCTTTATATGGAGGAACATCATTTGCTGATTTAGCATCCCCCAATCCATCGTCATCGACAATGGCCCGCAATTCATGGGCAAAGATTTGGCGAACTTCTTCCAAAGATATGGCATCAAACAGCACATGTCCATGCCGAGATATCCTCAAGGCAATGGGCAGGTCGAAGCATCCAACAAGACGATCCTCGACTGCCTCAAGAAATCCCTCACCAACAAGAAGGGAAAGTGGCCAGACGAACTCCCCAGATGTCTATGGGCATATCGCACCACCAAAAGATGAGCAACCAGTGAAACTCTTTTCTCTTTGGCATTTGGCTCAGAAGCAATCATTCATCCCAATGTCATCAAGCCAAATATCATCGCTCTACTACCAAATATCTGGCAGGGAAGAAGTGCGAGCAGACCATCACCCGCATCGCAGCCTACCAACAACAACTCCTCTCCAGCTACAACAAAAGGGCCAAGATTCGGCAATTCCAGCCCGGAGATCTAGTCCAAAGAAAAGCCTTCATCACTGCCTGTAGTGAAGGCTCCAAAAAGATAGATCTCATCTGGGAAGGTTCGTACAGGATCATCAGAGTATGCGGCAAGAATAATTACACCCTCACCACCATGAAACAACAAAAAGATCAAAAAGCAGTGGAACGCCTACAATCTGAGGAAGTACCATGTGTGACCTCCCGCTACATCAAAGCCCGAAGACTCAAGCAGCTCGATGGGCACCACCTCACAAGCCGAGGACTATCCATTTGTTATGCAGTTCCTACCTTACAGCTAAGTTCTCGTTCGTTTCACTCGTTTTTCAATGAGGAATTCAGAAGTAATCACAACTTGGCTTGGCTGCATGTTTACAACAACTGATCACTCCTGCACTTCAAAAGAAGACCGCGCCCTTCTTAGGGACTCACCGCAGGAATTGCACCCCCTGAGGGACCAACCATGCTCTCCAGTGAGAGAGGGTAAACTAATTCCCCGACACCCACATGGGCATGCTCTCCAAAGCGGGAGGATAAACTCCACACTTCGAATATCCAGACGTGGATGAGCCTGGCTGCCCTAGTATAACTAGATGCACAATGGCTTGCACCGGGATTCCTTGAAGTAGCCACAATGGTCTTTTTCAAGGCTTAGCTAACTGAAGGATTTTAAGTCTCTTGGCCTAATCCGCGAGGAACTGGGCCTAAAGACGAAGGGGGCACATTACACAGTACATCCGATGGACGGCTGCCCTGGAACCCTAAAGCTGCTACCAAGTGCACTAAGGTAGCCTACGGTTTCCGGAAGACTGCCTACGGCTTGCCCTTCGAGCAGTAAAGCCGTGCTAGACTTATACAACCGCACATTCTTGTGAAAGGTTAAACAAGCTAGCATGCATATACGAAGTTTTATCCACTGCCGACATGCTACATAGTCGATAAGCTTCACTTCTGCCAAGCGCGGAACGACTTGCACCAAGTCCTAAAGTGTTGTGATACTTGCTACGCAACCTACAGAATTGGAGAAAACCAAGGTTAACAGCCTAGTGGTCACGCGGACTTGTCTGCTTCTGTAAGTAAGGCGTCCGGCTGCCGACCCTATGGCTAACAGCTTTGCAAAGTTCTACACCAACACTTACGGCTGCATGGGCTACGCGGCCTGTCTGCTTATAAAAAAGTAGCATTCCTGCCACTGGTCTATAAAGTCTAAAGGTTAGGGCATGAACAAAAGAAGCGAAGATGGAGAAAAGCGAAGGAAACAAGTTTATTAAATTTTCTAGCAAAATTGATAAACAACTAGCAAAGACCAAAGGAGTTCAAGCAAAGCAAAAGCCAACGAGGGAAACAAAGAAAATCCTAAAGACTACCTAGAAGACTACTCTTCAGCAGCTTGGACACTCCACGACTACTCAATCGCCATACCTTCAGCAACGGCATCATTCGGCTCTTCACCCCCGGCCGCTCCAGCTTGGGCACCAACTTCTCCAACTACTTCACCAATGGAGACCTCAAAAGTAAAGGTGAACAAGTCTTCCGGAGAAATAGAGAAGGTCTCGAAACCTCGAGCCTATCATTCTCACCCTTCAGCTGCTCATTCTCCTCGAGCAGACCAACACGGACGCGCTGCAACTGATCCATTTCCTTCTTCAGACTGTCGTTGATCTTCAGTACACCTTGAAGTTCCAAAACTTGGGGTTCAAACCTATCAACGATTCTCTTGAAGTGGATCACTTGATTATAAGCAGCAATCAACTCTTCATCCTTTGCATAAGCAGCGAAACGAAGCTCAGAAACTGCAAACTCAAGATCTTAAATCTGAGGTATGTAACATCCAATCTCCTTCTCTGCACTTTCATACTTAACTTGGATCGCGTCAAGCCTAGTCTTCAAGTCAACAATCTCTTGGCGAGTGGTCTAAAGCTGCAGAGAAAATGGGGCAGAAATATTAGACCCTTCCAAAGCAACGAGCTCATAATCCAACCTCTTAATCTCCTCGGTCGAGGAATAAGCTTCAGCTGCCATAGTCTTCGCTACCTCATTAGCAGCCTTGCTATATCTGCATCATAGCAAGCAGATCAGTCATTCTATATTGTGTTGTATGCTTCGCAAAGGAACTTGGGCATGCAAACCTTTCTAACGCCATCAACAAACTTGGCACAAACGTCCATGTCTTCAAGAAAATCTGGTTTCAAGAGCACACAGATCTCATCAGCCTCCCTAGAAGCAGGCTTAGTGGATTTCTCATAGCTGCCCACGCGAGCAGTCTCTTCCTTCCCAGCAGGTGAATCATTCTCAGTAGTAGAGGAAGTGGGCCTTGGCGTCACCTTTGCAATAGAGTCCACCTTATTGCTCTTTATAATAGCAAGCTTCTCCAAAGGTGAACCAGACTTGGCTCCCAACAGACGTTTTGGTATAGACTTCGGCACTGGGGGCATGAAAGGACCTTTACGCTGAGCAATTCTATCAGCAATCGTACAAGCCATTCTCGACATGGCAGGCGCCACATGCTCAGATCTAGCAGCCTCATTTTTCTTCCCATTGGAAGAAGTCATGTCAATCACAGACCTTTCGACAGCAGGCGGACCCTCACAAGCAGCAGAGAAAGTCTTCATTTTTTCTCAACCAACATCTCTTGAGTAGGCGGGAAGATCTCTTATTTCCACCTTCATTCATTATAAGCTCCACAACAACGTTCAGACAAGCCAATGCATCCGCCTTGATCCTCTTTACCTCCTCTCTCATGAGCAACCCACTTTTCTCCCGGCGAAGAGGACTAAGCAGCCAACACCATTCACGGTACTCAACAGAGGAGCTCAAACCAGCATTCCAGCAGGCAGGAGGCCTGCATGCCTAGCATTCCAGCAATCCATGAGGCTAGCGACCTCCGTCGACCTGGCCCTCGTCAGGTCCAAGAGTCCAAAGGACATGAGCCATGCAGCTCACCTAGCACTACATCTCAGCGCTTCAATCCGCAGCTCCAGCCACACTAGCTGCCCATGGCTCTAGCCAAGTTGAGCAGCCTAAAGCAATGGTCCCTGCCACAACACCTCCTCGGCCCATGCCGAGCCGACTCCTAGCCCCTGCCAGCCGACGTGCTTCACCACTCTGATGGCTGCCCCGCGACAACACTATCCAATAAGAAGACAAGAAAAATTAAATTTTTATTACATCGGTGCGGCACGGAGAAGACGAAGAAATCAACGAAAGGTGGTCCTTTGCACAGGCAAGATGTAGAAGATTGCTAGAGGAGGGGGAACAAATATCCTCTAAGCTTTCTCTCTCTTGTAGGGTAGAATAGATTGCTCTCCAAAGTTGATTTAATAACCCACTTAAGGTTGACTTAAATAGGTTTTGAGGGAAATTTATTTCCCTTTCCTAGAAGGACCTAATTTCCAATTAAAGAGGGAATCTACATCAAAATAGGAAACAAGCCTAAGTTTCCTAAAGCAAGAAGATCTCTACACCTGCTGCCCTTTCCTGCGAGCAGCTCAACAGGTGTGGGGGCATTTGTGGAGCCAAAAAAAATCAAGAGGCGACACGTGGATTTTTGGGTTAAAAAGACAAAACTACCCTCGAGGAACACCGGAATTCCTACGCTCAAGCAGTGGACAATCATCCCTCAATCAAATCAAAAGTGCCCAAATAGTTATTTATTTACAATCCATTTCATTCATCCTCATCATATCTTCTCCTCAAGGTAACCCCCAAATCCTTCGTCTTTTATTATATTAATTAGCCAATTAATCAAATAATTATCTCATCCATTAGCTAATTAAACACAAATCATGAACCTAGCACACAAATCCATCCAAGTGGCCGGTCCATCTCCTCCCAAGGTGGCCGGCCACTCCCCTATATAAACCCCCTCATATAACTTTCTAAAATTAGATAGGAAAACATTATGTATTAAAATTTAGTAGAAAGTTATGAAATCATAAACACGTGTGTGCATTGGAGAGGATTGGATACGTACAAATAAATTTGCATTGTACTGACGAGTATATAAATTTCTTAAAGCATATGTTTTTTTTTTTTTTTTGTCAACTGAGATTCTCATAAAAACCGCCTATAAGGATAAATAAATGAACACAATGCAACATTACACAGCAAGCTCCCTTACCAGTCCTGCAAGTGCAAGTGCAGCCTCTGCCTTAGTTTCCTCGACAGACAATCTCGAATGACACAGCCAAGCCAGCCTTGCACGATGATTTTCATGCGCCATCTATATTTATTTTAACAAAAGAACGGGACATTCGCCTTAACGTATTTATTACATCGGGTCCTTCTTGAAAAAAGCATTGCACATTTCCTTCAAATAACACCCACCATGTTAATTAGTACAGGTTGGATATGTACAATTAAAATTGAAATGAACTCGAACCTTTATACGATGTAATTTGAGAGTCGTCATCGCTTTTACTGAAGTTAGGACACTAATTGACCAAAAAAATAAAAGTTAGGACACTAATTATTGTTTTATGAAAAACAATCATTAAAATTATTAAGCCACTAAACGCATTTTTCATGGTTTCATGCGACTATTGTGTTAAAGCCTTCATTAAAAAGCAGAAAAAATGGTAGCATGGTATTTAGACTTTGGCTCAGTTAGAGCTTTGGTTATTGAATTAAACATGTGTATGTTCCAAATAAAAATGGGATGAAAGCTTAAAAAACAAATATGAGATAGAAATTCTACAATTATGAACATTCCTAGTTTAAATGTGATTGTGTAAATCTTAGATTAGATTTTTTATTTTATTTTTTTCAGTTGAAGAAACAATTCATAGAAACAGAAGGGCACCAGGCCAAACAACCTACAGAGAGCTTTCCCGCAAGTCTAGGAAGCAAAGACCAAGATAAACAGGACACAAAGCGACGCCATCCCGCCGGACACCAACGTCGTCCCATCTACCTGTGCAAAAGACTCCTCACCCTTACAAAGGAGGACAAGGAACACCGTCTTTGTTCAAAATACCTACAAGCGAAGATGGAGGTCTAACAACCCAGCCGAAGCCGCACATCTTCGGTGAAATATTCCTCACGACGAAATCCGCCCCCCTATTTGCTGCTCGCGGAACCCACAACCAGGAGCATGATTGAAAACTCTTCCCAATCTCCAGAACACGGCTAAGAATTGGGAGAAGGTCTCAGTCACAACTCAAAGAGGGAGAAATAAGGAACCGCATAATAACTTGCGTATCCGATTCAATCACCACCTCCTGTAATTGTAAATTTTTTGCCAGTAAACACCCTTCCAGAACGTCAAGAGCCTCCGCCATCTCAACAGAAGATGCATGCACCCTCACATTCCGCACCGCATTGCACCTCGAGCAAGGCTGATTCTATCAACAGCCGACAGTCGCAGGGATGAAGAGGCCAACATAAAAGATAGGACATAGTACGTTCAAGGTCCACCTTACTGCCCAGATTTTGAATTCCAACCGAGTACAACCACTCGCCCAAAGTTGTGATAGAGCTTCAATCAATTTGAAGACTCAATGGACCATCCTTCCACACCCTAGAAGCCCACGGGCAAAGCAGAAGAATATGCTCCACAGTCTCATCTCATTCTGCACAAATGAGGCAAAGATGAGAAATAGCACACAGACGCCGACACAGGTTTAGTTTGGTGGCACAAGCATCACAAAGAGCCCTCCACAGAAAGTTTCTCATTTTTGGAGGGGCTTTACAGCTCCAAACCCACACCCGCAGATTCATACTGCGAGAAGAGGAAGGACGATCGATGTTCACCGTAGGGTGGCGGTTGTAACACCACCTATAGCCAGACTTCATAGAAAATGATCCATTTCTTTCGAATGACCAAATAAGTTTATCTGGACTTCAAACTGGCCCCACATGAATGTGTGAGATGGCCACTCGCTCATCCTCTGATATGAGATTAGAAAGGAGATCAGCATTCCACTCCCTCGATACCGGATCAATAAACTCTGCAACCTTACACTCTCTGTTTATATCTGTGTAAAGGAGAGGGGTAGGATGCCCCTCTGGGATGCCTGGGACCCAATTATCCTTCCAAAACCTAACCTCCTGCCCACCCAAAACCTGCCATTTAGCACCCTGCAAAATGAGATCCCTTCCTTCTAACAGACTCGCCCACGCCCAAGAGGCTCTACCTCCTTTCTTTGCTTCAAGGAAAGAAACATTTAGGAAATACCTTGCCTTAAGAACACGCGCCCAAAGAGATTCGGGATCATGAATCAATCGCCAAGATTGTTTCGCAAGCAAGGCAATGTTTAAATCTTTGAAGTTTTGAAACCCCATACCTCCCTCCCTTTTTGATCGACCCAAATCCTTCCAATTAATCCAGAGTATCCCACGATCCTTGTCTGTCCCCGGCTACCAGAACCTAGCCAAGTCAATTTCATTGCATAGCATAACCGGAAGTCGAAATACACACATAGGGTACATAGGAATAGCATGAACAACTGTTTTGATAAGAACTTCCTTCCCCGCTTGCGATAAGAATCGCCATTTCCAACCACCAATTTTAGCCAAGACCCGGTCCTTGATATACTGTAAGGTATCCCATTTCGATCTTACCTGGGTCATCCACCTTAGGCATATTTAAAATATTACACAGCTCCAACGCCAAATGGGGGGGGGGGGGGATATTTGCTCCAAAATACACAATTGATTTCTGGAGACTAACCTATTGACCAGAAGCACGACAATACACCTGTAGAAGGGAAGACAAGTTTGAGCAATTCTGCTTGGTAGCCATAAGGAACAACAAGGTATCATCAGCAAACAAAAGATGAGAGAGCATAGGTCCCGAATCTGAAATCCTTATTTCATCCAAATAACCCTGTTGAACCGCCCTATTAATCACCATAAAGAGAACTTCACTAATAATGAGGAACAAATAAAGGGATAGGTGATCCCCCTGTCTAAGACCCCTAGTTGGTTTAAAAGCTTTCCCCGGCCTCCCATTAATAAGAATAGAAAACTCCACCATTTTGACACAGCGCATTACCATATCAATCCATCTTCGATGAAACCCAAGTTGTCCCATTACAGTCTCAAGGAAATCCCACTCAACCCGATCATAAGCCTTATCATATCAATTTTGATCCCCATTTCGAACTTATGCTTAGTTTTCCTCAACCTAAGAAAATGAAAAATTTCATGAGCCAATATAATATTATCCTGGATTTTCCGACCTTGGATAAACGCATTTTGACTTGGCGAAATTATTTTTTCCAGCATAGGTTTCAATCAATTCGCCAAAATCTTAGATAGAACCTTATAAGCATAGTTACAAAGACTAATTGGCCTGAACTGACTAACACTTTTTTGGGTTGGGGACCTTGGGGATCATAGCAATATTGGTGGAATTTATCACAGAAGGGCAGCCCTCGCTCATTAGGCACTCGTCGACAATACCATAAACATCAGCCACAATAATATTCCAGTATGATTGGAAGAATATGCCTTGGAACCCATTTGGACCAAGCGCCTTAGCCCCTCTCATATTGAACACTACATCTTTTATCTCAATATCGAAGATAGGACTACACAGCACCTCATTCATACCAGCAGTAACTACCGGATCCAAACAACCGAGAATATCCCCCCCCCCCCCCCCCCAATCGCGAATACCATCAGAAGTAAATAATTTTGTAAAGTGATCTTCCACCGTTAACCTCACCCCAGTAGGACCCTTCTTCCAGGACCCTTCCTCATTCCAGATTCGATCCAACTTGTTCTGACGGCGTCTGATGACAGTAGACTGATGAAAAAAGCCAGTGTTCGAATCACCAGCTTGTAACCACCGGATTCTAGATCTAGCAGCCCAGTATGCTTCCTCTTGAGCTTCAAGAAAGTTAATAGATTTCGTGAGCTCTTCAATTTCAGTACTATTTTCCACCCAATTCCGTTGGAGAAGCCCAAGCTGCGAATTCAACCTTACAAGCTCATTCTTTCTATTTTTTGAATTTGTCCTAGCTCCATTTCATCAGACCTCTTCTAGTGGAATTCAACTTCAATTGTCATTTTTTCACTCCCATCTCGCCACATCCCACATTCCAACACCTTTTGATCGTCTCTCGACATCCCTCCTCCTTGCACCAAAAAGCCTCGAACCGAAATAGCGGTTTACATTTAGGAACCCGAGGGTCAGTGTTAAGAATCAAAGGGCAATGATCAGACGCCCTAACACTTTCATGGATAATTACCGAGTTTGGCCAACGAATCTGCCATCCCCCATTAACCATCCTAGCCTTTCTTGCACCAAACTACCATTTCTAGTTCCTTTCCAAGTAAATTTAGGCCCCGAGAACCCAAGATCCACCACCTCCATCTTAAAAGATTGCAAAAATTTGTTCGTCATCCAATGTCTTTGGCTCCCACCATATTTCTCATCATCTGATAATATTTCATTAAAGCCGCCAACGCAAATCCATGGAACATCCGTCAGACTCAGCCCCTCCGAGATCCATTGCCAAAACTCAATTTTTTCGTTTTTGTAAGGTGTACCATGAATCCACGAGGCATGAAACCACTTATCACCTACGCTTCGTATCTCCGTATGAATCAAATGCTTAGTAGCTGACACCACTTTGACCTCCATGCTATCGTCCCACCATAAACTCAACCCTCCCGTTGTTCCAACAAGAGGCACATCATACCCATTTACCAACCCCAACCGCCTGCGAACTCCAATAATTATGTGGTTCTTCATTTTTGTTTCAGATAAGAAAACCACAGAAGGTCTGTATCGTCTAATGAGCCCATGTAAGGCTCGAACTACCGTGTCCTACCCAAGACCACGGCAGTTCCACACTATGTATATCATGGATGATTTGTGGTTGTTTCGGGCCAGCCGCCACCGCCACCACATTTGTTTGCTAACCTCTGCCTTCTCTTATCTGCCTCTTCATCCAAAATATCCTCAAGGTGAGGCCAAATGTTTTCTTCCTGAATTGGGACCTCTAACAAATTGTCTTCCAAATGAGCGTTTGCGTCCCTCTCCAGCTCATTATTCGAGCCACTAGCCACAGCAGCATTTCCTCTACGTTTCCCCGTTTAGCAGGTACACTGGTCCCCCGTCAATCTCTTTGTCCTTTTTGTCGGCCTTTAGGCTCTACTGCTACTCGCATTCCTCTTGAGGCCCATCCTTTGGAAGAGACTTTCACCCTCCACTTGACCCAATTAAAGGTTGCATGGTTGCTGCACCACAGCCAGAGGATGGCTCATCACCTGCTCTGGTTGATTTTGGTGCCTCTCATTTTCTATTCTCACCATTGGGTTTTGTGAGGTTGACCCCTCACTGTTGCCCCTCGCCACAACCTTCATCCTGTTCCCCCTTCTACTACTACCTACCTGTCTCCCACCCTTCTGCTCCCCTTAACCTTCATTTCCTCTCCCCGTCATCTGCAAGCCATTAATGTTGCGCTCCTGACCCTCTACCCAAAGCATGAAAAAGGGCATTTGCAGAAACCGGTGTCACTCCAGTTGATTGAAGACCCTCTCCCACTTCCAATAATGACCTCATTCTTCCACTTCCAACTGCCGCTCTGTCATCCTCTCCTATATTGTTGTTTCCCTTCCTAATCTGAGTCATAGTCCCTCCCTCTCTACTAACCCCCGCCTGCCTCTTCCTTCCTTGAATAACATTTATCACCCTCGGGGTCTCTAGGACATCACGATTCATCCTAGTTCTAGTCCAATCACTATAGCCTGCCACATCTCCACTATCGTCTGGTGCTGCACACTCAAGGCTAGCATGGCCAATTCTTCCACACTTATAGCAGAAATCCTGAAGTCGTTCGTACTGGAATTACACCTAAGACTCCTTATTCTTTTCCCTTGTAACCCAGCACCCCTTAGCCAATGGTTTAGTGGTATCCACCATTATTCAAATCCTTAAAATCCCCTAGCCTTGTTTAGGTCCTCCACCTCCATCAGCACCCCAACTTTATTTGCCAGGCATTTTATATTTCCTTCCGAGCATAAGTACAGTGGAATCCTCTTCATCTGCACCCATAAAGGAACCAAGTGCATGGGAACTTCTTCGATTGCAAGATCATCCGTCCATCTTTTCACTGATAGGTTTTGTTTTATAACAGCCCAAGGCACCTGCTCCAAGATACGATTTACAACATTTTCATCCCTTACCAGCACCACATACAAATTTTCTTGAACCCAGTTCATCTGAAACTCCCCAATCTCTTTCCATGCACTCTTCAGAATGTTCCTTACACCCTATTTATTAAGTTGTTGATCCACCAGAACCTTCGCAATTAGCTTCACTCCTAATTCCATGTTTGATAGCTTCATTCCACCTTCCAACTGAATAACCAACTCTTCCACTTCTTTCGCCATATGCTATTTGGAAATCGATTTCTGTTTTCTCTTTCTGTATAGTTCACCTTTATGCTTTCTTTATCTCACAACCCAGTGGAAAAACCAATAATCCTGATTTCTATTGTATAGAAAATAGTTAGATGAATACCAATTGCTTTTTGGGTTGGTGACGGCATAGTAAATGTGCTTTCTTTCCTTAATTACACAGCTACCTCCAAACCGATCCTTACCCACAAAATTACACTAGATCCGAACTTTAACCCTAGCATCTACCCGCAGATTAGTTGTAGACATTTGAGTTCTCGTTAATGTTGCCATAAATTCCATATTTTCCATCCATTCCTTATTGAAATACCCATTAAATACCCTCATCAAGAAGGAGATAGAGGTCTCATCCGAGACGCCGTCAGAAGCAGACTGCTGAGCAGGTACCTGCTCTTCTAATATCAGTAATATACAGAGTCTCATACCCCCCAACTACATCCATATCTATTATCCTTTAACATAGTAGATAACTTACCTCAATCCAGAGTCCCGATTTGCAAAGATGTCAATCAAAATAAATTGCACTTGACCAGACAGAGAGCGGTCATCCTCATTCTGACTTGATCCTCATAAATTCATGGTACCGCGTAAGAAAATAGCCAATCAGAGAGAGTAGTACTCGATCGATCAGGACACCAGCCAGCAAATGGGTATAGATTTAAATACCCAGTCCGAAAAGGATTTTATTAAATGAGCGAAGAAAAGAGCAACCACACACCAAAAAACCCAATATGAGAACTATTTTAAAGGGCCCAGAATAGATATGAGAGCACAGAAAAGTACAACTTTAAGGAGAAGAAATCACTCTCACAGAGGAGAGAACACTCTCACGAATGAGAGAACTATATAGAGCATTCTTTCTTGGTCTCTCTCTATTGTGTGTGTTTTTTATCCTAGATTAGATTTGATTCTAGTTATTCTTTCCTATATGGATTTGTATTCCTTGGGGATTTGTATTCCCCTACGATTCTACAAACACATCTCTCCTCTCTCTCTTCCCTTGCCGCTGGCCCTCTCCCTTCAGTGAGATAAAATAGGCTACAACACGTTATCAGCACGCTCCTACCGCTACACTTAGGAATCTGACGTTGAAGCTTTATCTGCATCAAACCAGTTCATCCATATCACCACGCAATCAGGTTCTTCCAAAACAACGGTTTTTTTCTTGATATTTTTGTAGCCCTGATAGTATGAACATTCACCATAATGCATGACCCAACTTTACGTTTTTCAAATTTTAGATTCTACATAAATTTGTATGCATTATATTCATAATTGTTGAATTACGTGAATTTGATATTGCCACGAATTGCATCAAATATATGTACATACATTAAAATATTTGAATTGAATTGAAAAAAAAAAAAAAAAAAAAAAAAAAAAGAAACAAAACTGAAATCGGCAGCGCTAGGGTTATTCGAACCCGCAACCTCAACTCGCCCAGGCCTCCAGCCTGTGTGGTTTAGCCAAGCCAAGCCAAGCCACTAGCCGAGAGCCAGCAGCTCTCTCTACATAAAAACCAACACGTCGTTCATGGCGTCGTCCCCAGAAAACCTTCACTTACCCGCAGCCTAGTCACGGCACCAAAGTTGACTTCCATCGAAAACCACGACCTGAAGTTATGATTTTTGGGACAAATTCATCGTCTCCGACGATGTTCATTGAAATTCCGTCGAATTTCATTAGGTTTTCAAGGATTTCGATTCGAAATCCCCACGGTTTTTCATACCCAAACGTCGAGAGATCAAATTTTCTCCGTTCAATATAGGGTTCCAGGTCGAACCTGTGCTTTCCCTGACCAATATTCACCCAGAACACGACCACCAGCAGTGATGGCGCTCCAGCGACCTTACCCAGCAAACACTGGGATGTTTTGGTTCTGACCCGAGCCCACTTGGGCTTGGCTACACTCGGTCCAAACACCAACCTTTTGGGCTTTGGTGCCCCTTTTAAAGCTCATTGGAAAGATATAGCAATCTAGGCTCCTGGATTGTAGCCCATAAACTGAAACCCGGCCCAAGCGTGACACCAGCCTGAAACCCGGCCCATTCACTCTCTGCGCCGCACACCTTCCCAACTCGATGTTGGAGACTTGGTGAACTACTCCGCGCCGCACCGGATCATACCCTTTCATGGTCTCTTCTTTTTTATCCGGCCCGTTTCTTCTTTTCTCTCTCGTTTTTGGGCCTGCAGCCCACCTAACATCTATCCAGCCCAATCTGGGCCTAGACCTCACGATAGAGACTTGCTCAGCCCACCTGTGGGCTTTGGCCTATATTTATAAGCCCTGAGCTTTGATTGTTTAATATTTTTAGACAATTTGGGTTTTTATTTTTTTTTTCGCCCACACTTTAATTTTGGCCCGAAGTCCAAATAATTAATTAAATTACAATTTTAGACCTGAAGTTCTATTTGCATATTTTCTTGTTGCATATTTCTGTGTATATATTTGCGATTGTTTGTCGGAACATATGAACCTAAAGTTCATAATTATTTTGAAACCTGAAGTTTCTATAAATATGCCTTGTTTGAAAACCTGAAGTTTTCATTAAAAACATCACCCATGAAAACCTGAAGTTTTTCATGCGAATTTTAACCAATACATGTCTATTAGAACCTGAATGTTCTACTTCTATGTGAATGGATTGATTTTTTTTCTCCATTGCACTAATCACATCTTGTTCTTTATTTTGTGATAGGAACATGTCGAATTTGAACAAACTCGACTTCACCACTTTGGAGGTTTCTAGAAAGAACTACCTCAAGTGGGTCAAGATGTGAAGCTCCACCTCACTGCAAAGAATTTGCGTCCCGCCATTGAAGATAAGACAAACAACCCTGTTGGCGAAGCTGAGAAAGCCACCGTTATGATCTTCATTCGAAGACATATTCATGACGCACTACAAACTGAATATCTTGCTGGGGAGGATCCACGAACACTATGGGTCGTTTTGGCTGATCGCTTTGATCACCAAAATGACATCTTCTTGCCTGAAGCAAGACATGACTGGCAGCATTTACGCTTCCAAGACTTTAAGTCTGTGAATGAATATAATTCTGAAGTTTGTTGAATCCGATCACTTCTCAAGTTTTGCAATGAAACTTTGACCGAAAATGATCTCCTGAAGCACACTATAGCACGAACCAACGCCCAAAACGCCAAAAGAGGCATGGTAGAGGCAGCCAGAAGCCACCCTGTCAAGGTCAACAAAGTCAATGCCCATCTAAGGGAGGAAACAAAGCCCAGAAGTTGATAGATAATCAAAGTAGATTTACCAATGAATCGCGAAATGTTATGGTTCTTCAATTTTTTTTCAGAAGAAATTCGCGGAATCATGCACCTTTTTTTCCGAGTTATAACGAAAAAATGCAGTTGGTCGTATCTAGCCTATTCTTGAAATAACACTCAAACCTCGCTCCCAAGGCCCCAAACTTCAAGAATAAAGGCAAAGCACCTGAAACCATGGATACGGATATGTGTTATCGTTGTGGTTCAAAAAGGTTGTAGCTGAATATCATTCTCGTCGTAAGAAGTTTGAATCAAACTTTATGCAAGTGGACGAACCAGAGCGTTCGAAGATGGAGGTTTCTGACTTTCAAGAGGCTATCACATCTATGGAAGATTAGAATCTTAGACATAGACTTATTTTTTAGTTTAAATAAGACCATGGGGCTGAATTCCACAGTAATGGCCGAACCCCCTCTTATTTTTTGGTTAATTTTGAACAATTTTCCTTTATGTTTGGATTATTTGTTGGTGATTTGTTTTTCGATAATTAAGTTTTAATTAATTTCCATCCTTGAATACTTAAAATTATTTTGAATGGATATTTGTTTTTTAGAACTTTTATGCATGTGACCAATTCAAATTAATTTTTCATTCTAGGTGTGACTAGTGGGGAAGTTAGTTGTCTAGCAGATAGTGCAACCACTCACACCGTTTCACGTGAACGCATCTATATCACTAACTTCATACCTAAGAATGCACATCTGACAACCATCTCAGGCCATCCAACCTGATTGAAGGATACGGTAAGGCACGTATAATGTTGTCCAATGGACAATTTTGACCATTGATGAGGCTCTTTATTCTCCGCGTTCCGGAAGAACGTTGTTGAGCTTTAAGGACATTAGAGATAACAATTGCCACGCTGAAACCCACGTAGAAAACGGAGTTGAATTTCTGTGCATGACTTCCTACGAATATGGCCAGAAGCGTATTCTAAAGAATATGGAACATATCCTGAGTGGTTTGTATAATACAACCATACACCCCATAAGAAGCCACTATGTGGACGGCCCCACCTTTGGCACCGTGTACAAAATTACACTTTGGCTTGATCGTTTGGGACATCCTGGATGAATAACGATGCGCCGGATCCTCAAATCATCACACGGGCATCCACTAACCCAAAGTTTAGGTTCGATTCAAGGAATCCCATGTCAAACATGTTCTATGGGAAAGCTTATTACTAAGCCTTCTTATGACAAGATTCGTTCAAATCCTCCTATTTTTCTACAACGGATTCAGGGGGACATTTGTAGACTGATTCACCCTTTATGCGAACCATTTAGATATTTTATGGTTTTGGTTGGCGCTTCCACACGTTGGTCACACGTGTGCTTGTTGTCCACAAGGAACATTGCATTCTCCAAACTGTTGGCTCAGGTTATCAAGCTCATGGCTCACCATCCTAATTATCCGATCAAATCTATTCGATTGGATAATGCTGGAGAATTCACATCTAAAACTTTTGATGACTATTGCATGTCAGTTGGGGTTTAAGTTGAACATCCAGTACCCCATGTTCACACCCAGAACGGCCTAGCAGAGGCATTCATTAAGCACTCATAAATGATTGCTCGACCGTTGGTCATACGTACCAAGCTCCCGATCGCTGCTTGGGGCCATGCAATATTGCACACATCCATGTTGGTCCGCCTGAGGCATGTTGCGACCCAACCATATAACACCCTTTAGTTGGTTACCAGTTACAAACCCGACATATCGCATCTGCGCGTTTTTTGTTGTGTGATCTATGTACCGATCTCACTGCCCTTACGTACAAAAATGGGGCCTCAGCAAAGGATATGAATCTATGTCGGATATGATTCTCCTTTGATTATTCGTTACTTAGAACCTTTGACAGGCGATCTGTTTACCACTTATTTGGCGGATTGTCACTTCTATGAGACAGTCTTCCTGTCGTTAGGGGGAGATAAGAACGTCAACGTTCTTGAAGAACGACACGAATTATCGTGGACGACTCCCACTTTGTCTCATTTAGATCCCCACACCGCTCAGTCTGAAATTGAAGTGCAACGCATATTAGATCTCCAGAGGATAGCTCAAAGCATGCCAAATGCTTTCACCTATCTAGCGCGAGTGACAAGATTACATATTTCAACTGCGAATAGGCCTGCAAAGATGGATGTACCAAATGTACGATGGACTTCCCTCCTGGAGACCTGGGACACCAATCTTGGTGATCCACATACATTAGCGGCTAGCCAATCATCTACCCTACACAAACGCGTGGCAGACCTCTTGGTTCAAAGGATTCACACCCCTGGAAGAGGAAACCCACGACACAGGCACCTAAAGAGCCTACCGTGAATCTGACTGTCGGTTACTCATTCTATCTAACTCATGAGGAAATTCTAGATTATGGAAGCGTCATTGAAAAGACGAATCCTCCTCCCAACAATCGTGAGCTTTTAGTCTATTATGCTAGCTTAAATGATGTATGGTGTAGAAATGAGATGATCGTTGATGATGCATTAGTATATGCAGTAGCTACTGAGATCATGTTGAGCGATGACATTGAACCCCATACTATTGATGAATGCCAACGTAGAACCGATTGGTCAAACTGGAAACAAGCAATCCAAGTCGAACTCAGTTCGGTTACGAAGTGTAAGATGTTTGGACCTGTAGCTCCTACTCCTCCACATGTGAAGCCTGTTGACTACAAGTGGGTTTTCGTTTGGAAGGGTAATGAGAAGAATGAAATTGTGTGTTACAAAGCTCATCTTGTTGCGCAAGGCTTCTCACAACGCCCCGAGATTGACTATGACGAAACTTATTCACCCGTGATGGATGTGATTACTTTTCGCTATGGTAGTTTCTGAAAAACTGAGTATGCAGTTGATGGACGTAGTAACTGCGTATCTCTATGGGGATATGTGAACAACGAACTGTGCCCTTGTCTGTTCATTAAGAAGTCACATTCTGGTTTTGCAATAGTTGTAGTATATGTCGATGACATGAACCTTATCGGAACTCCTGAAGAGCTCGTGAGAACAGCTGCACACCTGACGTCGGAATTTGAGATGAAAGATCTAGAAAAGACTCGATACTATCTCGGTCTCGAGATAGAGCACCGTTCGGATGGAATCTTAGTACATCAAACAAACTACATCCAGAAGGTGTTGCTCCACTTTAATGAGGATAAAGTGAAGCCTTCAAGTACTCATATGGTTGTTCAATTGCTTGATGCAAAACGAGATCCCTTCAGTCCGAAGAAGGATGATGAATAGATTTTGGAGCCTAAAGTTCCTTATCTAAGTACGATAGGCGCTTTATTGTACTTAGCTCAATGCACTAGACTAGACATCTCCTTCACTGTTAATCTTTTGGCAAGATACAGTAATGCACCAACATGCAAACATTGGACTGGCGTGAAAGACATCTTCTGTTACCTTAATGATACTACGGATTTGGGCTTATTCTATCCCTACGGATCCTCGGGTGATGCCACACCCCCTGCTTCTCGAGTCAATTCTCACCTTGTTGGTTATGCCAATGCAGGATACTTATCTGATCCGCACAAGGCGTGATCTGAAATGGGATATGTCTTTACTATTGGAGGCACCGCAATCTCTTGAAGGTCAACTAAACAAACCTTAGTTGCCACTTCGTCTAACCATGTTGAAGTCTCGCCTTACATGAAGCAACTCAGGAATGCTTTTGGTTTAGAGCAGTTGTGGGCTATATTCGAAGCTCCTGCGATTTTGAAGATAACGCAGCAAGCATCGAACAGCTCAAGAAGGGTTACATCAAAGGAGACAACACCAAGCACATTGCATTGATGTTCTTCTTCTCACATCAACAACTAGAGCATCAGAAGATTGAAGTCACACAAATCCGTTCACAAGACAATCTAGCCGATCTCTTCACCAAATCACTACCGAATGCGACATTTCAGAAGCTTGTTCAAAGAATTGGTATGCGTAAACTTTTTGAGTTGTAACATTGATGTTTCTCTTTGGAATTGTGTCAAACTCAGGGGAAGTATCCTGAAGAATACTTGCTTGATCTTAATGTACTCTTTTTCCCTACGATTAGGAGCATTTTTTCCACTGGGTTTTTGCTACTTAACTAGGTTTTAACTAGGTCTCGTAGACTTTTCTTTTGACTTTGCATTTCTCATGCATTTTTCCTTAGACTATGGATTTTGTCCCTAACCGGGTTTTTGCCATAGCCTTAGGGTTTTTTAGTGAGACTTACTACTTTATGCAAGTTCCTACCTTATTGAGAATAAGCGTTGTTCCCATAATCAGTGCCGACAAGTCGACTTCATCAACTTATGCATGATGCTAAATCTACCTTATGTATTTACACACTCAAGGGGGAGTGTTATGAACTTTCCTAATTTAAATGTGATTGTGTAAATCCTAGATTAGATTTGATTCTAGTTATTCTTTTCTATATGGATTTGTATTCCTTAGGAATGAAGGATATCATATCCTCAACACACATATTCCCCTACATTCTACAAACACATCTTTCCTTTCTCTCTTCCCTTGCCGCCGGCGGCCCTCTCCCTTTAGTCAGATAAAATAAACTACAACAACGGTATAATTAATATGACGTTTTTTATTTTATTTTATTATTAGCATCCTACATATTATTGAATACGCTTCACATAAAAATTTATTAGTAAGTTACTGTGCATACAATATTATCGAAAGTGATCAAGAAAAGCTTTCTTCTTCGAGCTCAAAACCTCATCTTTTGCAACTAAAATCTATCTTCTACAAATGTGTCAATCATGGTTGCATATGAGAAAGAGAAGCCGATGTCTAAACGATTTGGCATGGGATCATAAGGAGCTAGGGACCACTTTAGTCCTTATTATTGGCTCCGCCAATATCTAAAATTTTCTAACTGACACAAACCTAAAATTGATAGACAACTGTAACCTGAAATGAACAAAAAATTTGATGGGCAAGAAATTGAATAGAGGAAATTGTAAATGAGAAAATTTATTCGAACCCTACTTATGTATCTCTACATCCAATTTATAAATTTTCTTCACTAAACTTCCTGTTTTGCCCTTAATTAATAGCAGAGAAAATTAAAATTAAACCTAAAACCCACGAACATAAAAAAAGTTCTTTATTCTTATCTTGACACCCCTTCCATACATTCTGGTGAACCTAGCCCAACAGCTGGCGACAATTCCCTGACGTTTTCGATAGCCACTGTGATCGAGAAGAGCTAAACCTGCTGCTAGTGCTAAATTTCACATATCAAACAACAAAGCAAGATTCATAAAGGCTAGGTATGATGATGATGATTATATTGAACAGAATGAGAAGATCTTGACTCCTGATAAGAAATCTTCTCCGCAAATGCTTTTCGTCTGAGGTCCTTGAAAAACCAGGCGAGATACAAGTTAAGCATATTCATGAACAAGAGTTGATTGAATCCCCAAAAACCCAAGGAAATTTGGTTTTCTCCCTAGCATTAACACAAAAGGATAATGTTGAGAAGACCAAATAATGTGTCACCAATATAAAATAGCTACGTTCGCAACCACATCATTTGGTTTACACAATTTAATTTAAAATTTTAATCCCGTCGTAAAATTATTTCAATTCATTCATAAAAGAGATTACACGTGGCGGAATCAGGTCCCTGTTACTACGTCACAGGCACGATACACAAAATTCCGACATTATGGGGTGCCCTTTTATAATACCATACAAACACGATACGCACCAAAAGGCACCATCGTCTCTGTTCTTCGCTCCCTCCCTCCCTCCTCCTCGGTTTCCCCTTCTTCACAATCCTCTTCGTCTTCTCTCTCTCTGTCTCCCCGGCGAAGATCTCAGGCATCGCGGCAACTGCTCGCTGGGACAAGAATTTCTCCTCAATTTCTCGCGACTCGTTCTAAGTCCCCGCCATGAATCCTGAATAGTGAGTTCAATCCGACGAGTCTTCTAATTTTTTTTAAATTTTGTATTTGAATTTTATGCCAAAGATCGAATTCGATTTTGTATGCGATGATTTTAGAACCTCAATTTTATTGGAAAACTTAGTTTAATTTAAATTTCTGAATTTTAGTCTGCATGATTGAGGGTTTTGGAGTGTAGATCCAGCAGCTGACGATCAGATCCGTTGAACTTTCCTTTTAGATTCGTAATAAAATTGTGGGGTCGAGTTGCCGTTCTTTATAATTTTGATTGTTGTATACAGTGTAGGGATTGCGAATTGTGATGAGTTACTTGAGTTTTGAATTGTGTGCAGTGACTATTTGTTTAAGCTTTTGCTGATTGGAGATTCCGGTGTCGGCAAGTCATGTCTACTTCTGCGGTTTGCTGTAAGTTGTAGTCGATCAGTCATCGAATTTCTTAATTTTATTTTCCGTCATTGCGCTTGGCTTTACGGTGAGTGAGAATTTTGCTTTCGAATTGATGTATTTTGTTTTTCGCAAACCAGGATGACTCATACTTGGATAGCTACATCAGCACAATTGGGGTTGACTTTGTAAGTATTTCTTGAGTTTTACATCACTGATTTCTTTGATTAAACTCTTGCTAATCGCTGTGTTATCTATTGTGTCGTTTAGAAAATTCGCACTGTGGAGCAGGATGGGAAGACTATCAAACTTCAAATTGTAAGGTTTTATTGTGTTATTGTTTAATGTGCCACAGATTGAGATTTGTTCTGTTGAAGTTTTCTATCTTGATGAAGTTGGCAACTGTTTTGGATATGTTCAAATGAAAATCTAGTTTTGTTAAGTTTAACCAGTTATGTATACAATGTCTCATCTCGCTTTTTCCATGGTCGATTTCTAATTGCTGGTTCTTTTGGGGCGTGCAGTGGGATACTGCTGGCCAAGAACGTTTTAGGACAATTACTAGCAGCTACTACCGTGGTGCTCATGGTATCATTGTAAGTGTGTTGTCACCTCATAATTTGTTACTTTTTCCTTCTTTGCTCGTGGTGTAAGATGGATATTCGTCTTATGCTGTTGGGTTTTTCTTGCAGGTTGTTTACGATGTCACCGACCAAGAGAGCTTCAACAATGTTAAGCAATGGCTGAATGAAATTGACCGATATGCAAGTGAAAATGTGAACAAGCTTCTAGTTGGAAACAAGTGCGATCTAACAGCAAATAAAGTTGTATCCTATGAGACAGCCAAGGTAAATATTGACTAGGAGATTCTAAGTTTTACATATTGTATACTGTTGATGGACTTCTTTTACCCACTCATGGAGATGTGAAGTACAATGATTTTATTTTCTTCTGTTTCCTTTCTCTAGGCATTTGCAGATGAAATTGGAATCCCGTTCATGGAAACAAGTGCTAAGAATTCCACTAATGTTGAGCAGGCCTTCATGGCTATGGCTGCTGAGATCAAGAACAGGTGCTTTTATGCATTTTTTTTTTCTTGTCGTTTTTGTATAGCTCAGCAGGAACCCGTCTTCTCATAATTTTGCTCATTGGCAACATAAAGTTCAGATCTTCTGTAAAATTTGAGTCTGCTATAGTTACGATTGCGTAGTTCTAGCCGCCTGACTTCTAAAACATTGTACCTGCAGGATGGCAAGCCAACCGATGAACAACGCAAGGCCTCCAACAGTGCAGATTAGGGGACAGCCTGTGAACCAAAAGTCTGGTTGCTGCTCTTCTTAGAGAGGGGGAAAGTAATTGGTGGAGCGGGGGAAATGATGATTATCCGGTGTTCCTCGTGGCATGTAAAACTAGTTGTTTCATCTTAATGTTTCGATATGAAGATGATTATTCGTCGTGGTTCTCGTCTTGTCAGTTGTCAGCACTTTGTTAAAGATTCCATTCTTTTCAATGTATTTGTTTTCGAAAACTTTGTACAAAAATTAGGAATATTGGTGAATAGCAGTATTTGCCTTGTTCTGTCCCCCTAAATGTGAAAGACGCATGATTTTATTTTGCATTGTTTCAGAAACCGCGTTGTGATCGATATGCGTTTAGTACGTCACAGAATGTACAAATATATCTCCATTTTTAACGAATATTGTTCTCCAGTGCCAAGTGTAATGACTCAACAAACATCTTCCTTGTCCATATTCGGTTGAATACCACTAATTTTTTGGTCTAGCGGTATCTCTCTCCAATAGTCTAAAGTTGTAGGGAAGAGGTTCAAACCAAAGATGAGAAGGTTAGCATGGAGTTCGTAAGTTCCCAGAAAATCCTTCCTAAGCTTGAGTGAGCGTCACAGGCTTCCCTTCAAACAGCAGTGTCAGCTCAGACGGTGTTATCTGCGGCATCGGGTTCAGAAAGGACTCCGAGCAGAGGTCGCAAGACCGTCTATTACGTGTAGATTTGTGGTGTTATGCCTGACGTATGTGTAGTGGTTTCTTTGAGCAGACTGCTATGACCCTTATTATCCCTTTGCGACATCCATGGGAGTACCGCTTTGCTTGCCCCCCAAGTACCGCCGGTCAACTGGAACACTGCAGGGAAAATAACCATTGGAGCTACGGACTTCTGCACATTTACCAGTAATCTCCACAAGAACAAACCCCATTTCTGAAATGATGAAACCTTGTGGTATCTCTAACTATTATTTCCCTTTTTTCAATTGCTGATATGTACTTGGTGGCACGATGGCAATCCCCGCATACTCTCAAGTTTTTGAAGATGCGAATCGGGCTTCCTAACGGCACTTTTATAAGCCCGAATGCAATTGCTAGTTTTTCGCTGTGCCATAACAGAAGCTGCTGTTTCTGCTCTTCCCCGACGTCATGTAATGCAAATTCAAGATCTGGAACGTAGCCTGCCAACTTCATTTTGCGATCGAGCTCAAACAGTTTTTCATGTATAGATGGCAACTCT
This sequence comes from Cotoneaster glaucophyllus, assembly GCA_036320875.1. NCBI lineage: Eukaryota > Viridiplantae > Streptophyta > Magnoliopsida > Rosales > Rosaceae > Cotoneaster > Cotoneaster glaucophyllus. Next base: position 7,098,231 of record CM070060.1, read on the forward strand.
GGGTGTGCCCTATCACCTGATCTGAACTCATGCACTACACTCTGCACCTCAATCCAGCTATACCCAGGTGTCTTCACTACCCTATTTTCTTTCATCGATCGCCTGACCTTCGCAACATGGTCCCATCTGTTTGTTGCAGCATAAACATTAGCAAGTTGAACATATCCAGCTGCACTCGCTGGATCAAGATCGAGCAATTTCTTGGCAGCAAACTCAGCTAGCTCCAAGTTCTTGTGGATCCGACAAGCACCCAAAAGAGTTCCGAAAATGGCAGAATGTGGTTCAAATGGCATTTTCTTAATCAGATCCACAGCTTCAACTAGCCTACCAGCTCTACCAAGAAGGTCTACCATACACGTATAGTGGTCTGGCTTTGCTTCAACTCCATAATCCCTTGCCATCGAATCAAAATACCTAACCCCAAGATCTACTAGTCCTGCATGGTTGCAAGCCATTAACACAGCAACAAACGTTATCCAATCTGGCTCTGTTCCCTCATTCCTCATCTGATCAAACAACTGGAGTGCTTTAAGACCTGCTCCATGCTGAGCATAACCAGCAACCATTGCATTCCAAGTAACAACGTCCTTTCGTTCCAAGTCAGTGAACAATTTCCAAGCATCCTCCAAACTACCACACTTACAATACATGCTAACCAAAGAGGTCCCTGCAGTTGTATCATTATATAACTGAAATTTGTAAACCAGCTGATGCACTTGCTTACCCATCTTCAATGCTGATAGGTTACTGCAACCCAGTAGAACACTACTCAAACTTGACGGGTTTGGCCTAACCCCATCTCCAATCATTGACCTAAAAACTTTCAAACCCTCTTCAGCTCGACAATTTTCAACATAACCCGATATCATAGCATTCCAAGATACTAAATTTTTCACTGGCATATCTCTAAACAATTTCTCGGCCAATTCAATCTTGCCAAACTTCATATACCCTGTAACCATAGCAGTCCACGCCACAACACTCTTAACCGGTGCCACCTCAAACAACTCCACAGCCATGTCCAAATCCCCACATTTCACATGCCCCGAAATCATTGCACTCCACGAGACGCTGTTCTTCTCTGGCATCACCGAAAACAACTCACGAGCTTCCCTCGTCTTCCCATTTTCAGCAAAACCCGATATGATAGTATTCCAAGACGCCGTGTCCTTAACCGGCATCTTATGAAAGAATTTCAAAGCAGCATCAACATCCAAATTGTGCAAATGACAAGCCAACATAATATTATACGAACAAGAGTCTGGTTCAGGACATTTCTCAAACACCTCACAGGCTTCTTTCATTTTCCCGGGCGTTTTCGCGTACCCGGATAAAATCGAATTCCAAGTAACTGTCGTCCTAACCGTCATCTTCTCAAACACCGCAAGAGCAGAATCTAAATCCCCAGCTCGAACGTAGCTGGTAATCATCTTATTTGACCTAATGACATCACCAAACTCACGTTGATCAAACGGTTTAGATTCATTGCAGAAACTGTAACCGGTTGACACCAAGTGGGTTTGTTGTGGTGGGCGGGAAGGGAAGTTGGCGGGAAGAGCTTCTTTGTTGGGATTGGAATGAGGGTTTTGGATTGTGAAGGTGGAGAGGGGGGAGGTTTGGTGTTTGGTTGGTGGGAAAATTTTGGACACCAACCACGGTTGCGCTTTTGTGTTTCTAAGATTTGCCATGGTTGGCAACTTGGCAGTAAGAAAACAAAAAAATTGAGTTTACTACAACTCTTACTCAAAGATTTAAGTGATATGAATTCAATTCAATTTCAGAGAGATTCGATTGATGCACTGATAAAATAAAAACGGTAAAATGATTTCCGTTGCCGGGACTTGAACCGGGTCTTATGGGTGAGAGCCGAATATCCTGACCAACTAGACTACAACGGACTTATTGTCTATGCAACCCCCCCCATCTTTTATTCCAGGACTGACCTGGTGGGTACCCTTCGCCGCGGTGGTTTGACCACAACAACAAAATTTTATCCTACTAAGCATAGTGGGCTGTATGAATTTTCTATTAGCTCCAAGTACTTCATGCATTTTCTCACTTTCCAAGTCTTTATAGACCTTCCTCTACCCCTTTTCCCATGAGCCTCTGTCTCATAATCACATATTCTAACCGGACTATCTGTAGATCTTCGTTTTACATTTGTGGTTTAACCATGGTTGACAAATTAAAAATAATTATAAAAATGAGAGAAGAATACTTGGACATTCCTGTAATGGTTTGAAACTAATAATAAAATTATTTTGATTTCTCACCACCACTTTATTTACTAAAGCATAGGACTTCTCCTACGTTTTTAATACATTTAATCGAAAAATACGTAGATCCCCTTTACACTCGGTACTCCAATATTTCAAAAATCATAAATTATATTGATCGAGGAGGAATGGTTGATTCCATTCTCATTCATTCTTTTGTTTTGTTTTGCTTTTTACTTGCACGACTCGTGACTCTCTTCAAGGTGTGTAAGGATGTTATTACTCTATATAGAACATACTATAACACTATCCTATTTACGAATTGTAATGCGAATCAAATTTAAAAGAGTAATGCTAGTTAGACTAACTTTTTAGGCCAAATTTGTAAATCATGCAATGTGTCATCAATAGAAAATAAGCACGTTAATCAACACTTAAGTAATAATTCAATCATCAACAATCAAGTCATGATTTACAAAATATTATCTAAAGGTTGACTCAAAAACAGAAGTTGACTTAAATGGTAAGACTTTTTTGGTTAGATTAGGCACTTGAGTTTGATTGCAATGAGTTTTATCCATTAATTATTCTCTCTCAAGTAGTTGGTCATGTATTCAACTCAACAATAGTATTCTCCCATTATCTAAAATTCTCAAATTTTCCCACCAACTACAGGAGTTTGATTTTATAAAATTAGAATCAAACTCAATTTTCCGAGTCCTTGTGGAAGGCCTAGGAGTATGTTTCTTACATGAACTTATGACACCTCAAGAGAATTGGTATGACGGATTATATGCTCACCACCTCATTTACTTATCGACACACTATATGGCATGGTGGACATATAATGCGTCACCAGACGTATGACATGTTTTGACATCTCCACATGCTTTGGCAGATGCGTAAACAAGCTTACTGTTTCTCAAATAGTCCGTTCCAGATTAATTATGCCGCTCTCTACCTCTCATAACATGACTCAGAACACGATATGAGAGATCAAGAGAGCGTATAAAACCCGGTTCATGCATGGTTTTATCTCATCGGACTATTAGAGAATAGCGAGGTTGTAAAAGTCGTTAACGCCAGAAAGATAATAATTAGCACAACCCTTTGAAGCATGAAAGATTATAACTAATGCATGACGCCAAACAGACTCGGTTCTTAACCTATTCCAACTCAAAACTGATGCATGACGACTTGTCTGCCACTCAAAAAAGTGCATAGATAATTAAAATAGTTCTTAATATTCTCCTGTGAGTAGTCTGCCACTCTAATGGTATCACATAAACCCTCAAATGCATTCAAAGCATAGAGCTGGAAGAACCGCGAAACCTCTCACTTCCCGCCGAGGGAGGGGAACTGCCCGGGATCCTCAATGGAGGGAGCTGCCACATTGCTCGAATAACCTCCAGGTCCTCCACTATATCCACCTCTTGGCCCACGACCACGGCCTCGACCGCGACCACCATAGTACCTCTCGCCCTCAGCAGGCTTCAGAAACTGATTAATGCTAACAGACTGCACACAAATATGGATAACAGTCAGTCATCTGATCATTTCAACAATTGGAACCCAATACTATCCACCAAGTTTAACCCTGATGTACCTGTTTTGATAACTAACGGTGACTAAGCACTAAAAGTTTCGGGTACAGGAGAACTAATGTCCAATTTCTCAACACAAAATCTCCGGCAACATAGCAATGAAAGAAAGTATCACTCGAGAAACGTAATAGAACCACAGAATAAAAAGACCAATCAGGTATAAAAAGAGAAGGCAACCTTCTTGGCTCTCTCTTCTTTCTCAGCAGCCTCTTTGCGCTTATCCTTCTCAGAACCCTGATAAACAATAGCGAAGTAAATATGATAGCCAATCGCATAAAAGAGTAGTATATCTAAGGTATCCATCACCTACCAGCTTGATAAAGATTTCATCATTTTCCTTTTTGTTTGAAAGCAGCTGCATGGCCTTCAAGTCTTTGTCTACATCAACCTTTCTTTCCTCAGTCTTCAATGCAAGCAGAGCCTTCCTCTTCTCTTCAAGCACCTTCTCATACTCTTCCAATGTCATTTCCTATAACAATGCGAAACAATGTAAGAGTTTAATACAAGGATACGATCAGAAAATCCAATTGCAGCCGTTATATCTATGGTAAACAATGTGATAAAATATAATTTACCTTCTCCTCCTCAGGCTCCTTCTCATCCGTCTCATTCACAGTACTATCCTTGTTGGCATCTGCATCCTCATTCTCTCCCGACTGCTTCTCAGCACCAACATTCTTCTCAGTTTCAGTGCCAGGCTCCTCAATCTTCCTAAATATAGCAAAAATGTGTATGCAAGTAAGGTACATACCAAACAAATGTGAAACAATTTGTTCCATTAAGTTCTAGTTTGAAATTCATCTTGAAATCAGAATATAAAAACTTACGGAGCAATGTCATCGGAGGGTGTTCCCCAATTCCCCCGTCCAGACCCTTCACGCTTAATATCACTCCTGATATTACAAATATTTTCAACATCAAAATGAAGAAAGTGGAAAGATCCACATGTGAAGAGTTAAATATATAAAGAACTGATTGTAAAATACTAACCCACGTCCTGTACCACTGCGACGATCAAAAACCCTCCGAGGGCGTTCCCCTTCACCATCCTCACCATCATTGTAACCACCACGACGCCCACCACGGAAGGAGCCACGAGGAGCACCATAGCCACCACGTCTTTCAAAGGCTTTCCCATCTCCCTCTTCAGATGGTCTGTAGCCACCAGAAAAACCATTGGTGTTCTCATTGCTGATTGGATCTCGATTAAATCCACCACCACCACCACCTCCACCACGCCCACGACTGAACCCACGTCCACCGCCACTACCACGGGCGCCTCCACGGCCACCTTCATACTTTCCCTCCCTCACTGCACATGTTACACAAGGTTATTTGATATGCATAATAATTAAAACATTATACATATAAAATATAACCATATGTGATTCAAGAGAGGACCATAAAAAAAAATTCCAGTACCTCGACGAAAAGCACATGTTATTGAGCAGAAAAACTTCACTACTAATGTGCAATAAAAATATTAATGATACCTCTGCTAAACCAACATAAATTCGACAGTTTGTTTTTAAATGACCCACATGAACTATAAGAATCAGGGTTTACCATCTCAAAGTACTTAAAAACAAAATACTTTCCATTAACTGGTAAACCCTGACTGTACCTCTCAATAAGATAATAATCAATCAGATGTTAAGTATAAAAACTGGGACATTAAAAGCACGATCGTGCCACGATTCATTAGATTTCAATTTACCAGCTCTAATGGTTCAATCTCAATTTGGAGATGGAAAAATTACCACAATAAAAACCCAATACAGTCTTTATTAATTACCCTAGAAAACCAAACTCTATGAACATCCACTGCCACACATACAGAAAACTTAACACCACATCTGATGTACAATATCAATGGAAAAATCCCCCAAATATCAATAACTTATCAAAACAACCACTTTCAACTTCAACAAAAAGCATAACAAATAAACAAAAAAAAAAAACATTTTCTCAATGGAATCCAACAAGTGAGAATAAGATAACAAATAGATTATAACGCAAATTTTAATCTCCATTTCCAAGCAACATTGTTTTCAGCAAACAAAACCCAGAAATGAAGTTAAGCAGCAAAGAAATGAACAGAAAAGAGACCAGATTGTGCAGGGGGGAGTGGCTTGGAGGGAAGCTTAGCAGGCTGAGCAGGCTGGGTCTGCTGGGGTTTCTTGGGCTGCGCCGCCGGCAGCTTCTGCTGCTGAGCAGCGAGAAGTTGACTTGGGTCCTCATTGTCGTCATCCCCCAAGAGATCGAAAGGGTTCGCGGTTGCCATTTCTGCAGCTCCGAAAAGTCCGATTCAATACCCTACAAAATTCCCACCGACTTTGAAAAGCAACCACGAAACCCTTCACTGATTATTCGAATCCATGAATCGGAGATTGCCTGCTGGGAGTTTTAGGGTTTAGAGTTTGCTGTTTGGGAGCAAAGAAAGTTGCAGAGAAAACTTGCTGCTGCTGGTGGCGTTGCGGCTGCTGAAAACCCAAACCAATGCGGCACGGAGAAATACAAGTGACAAAACCTGATCTTAAAAACCCTAATGGGTAATACTAATCTGCGGCCGGATTTATGTTAAGCTGTCGGTGTACTGTGCATATCTTGATGGGTAAGTTGTCTTGCAAGGGTGCTTGGACCAATTGGACGTATGAAGAAAAGGGCCCAGTGACCAGCTCCCATTTTCTATGTCATTGTAGAACTTTCAAGTTTTTTACTTGGGAGTAGTGGTGATAGGTTGATTCAATACAACATCATGTTTTAAGATTGGAAAATGCTAGGAAGACTATGCTTTTAGGTTATATTTTGTAGGTTACATGATGTGGCCATTGATGGTTGGATACCTTGTTTAATGATTTAAACAAGAAATTCAATCATCAATTGTCGACATCATGTGATCTACAAAATATGGTTCAAGTAAATGATCTCTCTAGCATCAATTTTATTTGAAATGTCTTGTGAATATCACGAAAGTGTTACTTTAATTTGTGTTTTAGAACTACATCACTTTTAATTCTAAGGAGTTAGTCCAGTAAAAATGGGGTAAAGGTTGGAACTCCCAACCCAAGTCTGAACTTCCACAAATGCATTTTTAGGGACATCGCCTCTGCTTTGACTCGGACACTAAAAGTACGTTGTCATTTCATGTGGTATTTAGACTGCTTAAGGGGGGAAGATTAGTCTACCATCAATGTATGATGAAAACCTCCTATATTCAGAAAACAAAGACAATAGGAAAAAATAAAACCACTTTCCTTGTTGAGGTGAGGGAATTTGCAAGGTGTCTTGCAGTCGGGATGTTTTGGTGTAAAGGAATCTTCTTCTTTTTTTAGTATGTTGGAGGGTTAATTTTAAATAATACATGAAATTGTAGTTATGTAGAGAGTGTGGATGCAAATTTTGGTACAAGCGATTGACTAGAAAACTTGTGAAAAACATATTAATGAAAGTTAATTGACTAACACCGGTGTGGTGTCTGCCAAATGACTTTCGATGCCTAAGTCAAAGAAAATGAAGAGTTTGTAAAGAGTTATAAATTATCCGATTCCATGAATGACTTGACTATTTATAAAGGTGAAGTCCATCAGTCGCCTTCTATGTAAGGTGTCATGTGGTGCAGTCTCCTATGGCGGGAGAAATTGTGAAGGTCTTCTACTTTATCCTAAACTTTACATTTAAGATGTGGGCATTAATATGGAATTGTGTAAAGAATGTTGGAACATAATTGGACTTAAACTCATTTTGATAAGGTCAAATGACATTGAAACTTGAAACTATTAAAGTTAATATATGACAAAACTACATCCCTTTGAAGTATGACGTTGAGGATAACATGCCCGTGTAGTGGATAGCCCATACGTTTGAAATCTTGATGTATTAATTGCCAACTACTTCCTTAATAAGAGGAAGCAATTACGATTTAGCATCTGTAAAAAGGATTGGTCCTGCTCATGATATAGTTCATCATCAATTTATAATATTACAACAATGCTAAAGTATAGGATATATTCCAACATTTGGCATCAGAGCCATTTAGCTTGTCTAAGATTCATAAGGAGCATTGATTTACACTTGGCTGTGTGTTTTGTCCAACATCAAACACATTTTGGCTGTGAGAAATCTATCCTCGTGGGTCTCTTTTAAACTTACACAACTCCCAGTGGAACTTGTGAGAAATCTATCATAGTTTTAGATTTGTATGATGAAGATCAGCAAACACAAGTTTCATCACTTTAATACTCCCACTTGGGTCACAGGCTCATTGTTGGGGTCGTGGATGATCTGATGTTCATATAATTTTTCACCAAAGTGAGAATTATTAGAAAGTTTTGTTCAATGTATTTTTTACATAAAATTGTGACTAACATATTATAACATGAGACTAATATTTTCAAAGAAAGAAATAATGATTTGTTCAAACTCTACTCCGTGTATAGTATTTCATAATTCCCTAAAGCAACTTTAGTCTCTTGTTCAAAGATGTGATTCAAGTTGGAATGTGAATTTTGTCAAATAGCTATACAAATAAGGATGCATAATGCATATTCACCACTACAAAATAGGGTCTTCATGACACTTGGTAAATTTTTAATGACATTCTTTTACTAAAAATGTTACTAAATAATATTTGATTCTTGTATTGATTTACAATTGGGTTTTGTAAAATTTTGAAGGTTAAGACCAAGAAGAAGATGTTGATTATGCACGGTAGGAAGAAGACGAACAATGTGATTAATTCTATGTTAGTGAACCTTTACTGTTTGAAGAAGTACAATGTTGTGAAATTTAATTGTAGGAATGAAAGATATTAGCCATTTTGAAGGCAGGGGTGATACTTCCCTTAAGTTTTTCTCTCATAAAACCAATTGCCGCATTTTTGTTGTAAGTATAAAACTACCTTAGAATTTTGTTCCTCCAAATAATTTGATTTCATGTGACCTTGGTATGTGTATGTATATGTATATATATTTGTGTTGTTGTCTCTTGCTTGTCAGGTATTTTATTAATACATAAAACAGAAAGAAAAAAAAAGAAAATAGTTAGAACGTGGGATAACTTCCCCGTAATGCCATTACAACTCCATTCTTTCTGTTTTATCTACCATTCCATATTCTCTCTTCTTCCTTTTCTTTCCTTTCCCTACTCTTTCTCCACAAGTTTTCTAGGATTTTGTTTTTGCTATTGAATATACCGAAACATAATTGATAATTTTGGTTTTTTATTTTGTTGTAAAATATAAATTTTGCTTTTGGGTGTTTGAAATTCTTGCAAGTAGAAAGAGCTGCTGTGAAATTCTTCCAATTTTGACAAAAGTATGTAATTTTTTTTGAGATATCTGTCAGCATAGATTGATGATTGTTTTGAAGTTAAAAGTTCATAGTTTTTTGGTTTTCTGTTTTCTTATAGTTTTCTTTTTCACTATTTTTCTTTAATAGGTTGTGAATTTAATCCGAATTTTTTTGATGATTTGAATATTTATCTATTTTTATTTTGTTGTAATTCTTTTGTTTAGAATTCATTTATCCCGCTGTCATTGTTTTAAGATGTTATTGTTCGTCATTCATGCATAATTTGATTGTCATTGGAATGATGCAGAGCGTCACATGTTTGCATTGGTGACTTGACTAATGGTTAAGGTCTATACTCTCTCTCTCTCTCTTTAGGCTTTCCCATTGTTCTCTTATGAAATTAGTTTGAGATAATTTTCTTAACATTAGAATTAGAATTTGTTTAAAGACAATTGTAGACATGTAAATTTCTTTAATGACACCCACAAAGATGACACTAAACCATTGCGTCATTAAATTTTTAACATGACATAAACTAAGTCATGTAAGTAAAAATTTGTAGTAGTTATTAGACAGTTTATGTTTCTTATACAAAGGTGTAACTGTGTTTAATATTTGAAGTTGTTTCACATCTGGGGTTGCACAGTTGAAGCTATTCTTTGGTTTTCATCAATGACTTGTTTAGGTAGAAAATCATTCATCTCTACACTTCCAATATGTTGTTTGTTGCTTCACGCTTTGCATACAGGTAATGTCTTCTAGACTAAACTATAATACATATTGCTTTGCATACATGTAATGTTGGAAATGTGCCCTACAACCAATCATATGATGATACTTTACGGACATTTCACATGTTAAACTAATCTAGTTTAATAGAAAGGGCAAAGATTATTGTTTCAAGCTGTCTCATATAAATGTTATGTGCTTAAACGATAAGTCCAAGGAATATGCTATTAGGAGAATGTAATCTAAAGAAGTTAGATTCATGAGACCATTCTCTTTTGTATACATATCCTAAATGTTCCTGATCATAGGATTGCCAATTGGGCATTGACAGTCCGTTAAGATCAGTACGTGCTATGTCTTCTCTTAGGGAGAGTGACAGGTCTCGAGTCATTGGTGTGAATGACACCAAGACAAGCATGTAGGTGCTCGATAGAGAATGAGTCCACTGAACGCGATCAACGAGGAGTTCTCATATTCATGTCATATGAGAACTCATGGTTGGGATAATGCAAAGTAGTCATTTGACCTGAGGCATCACAGTTTTCTTGTGGTTAGGTCCTTGATCTTTGACTATGTCAAAGTCGCTCCGTCAGAGGGCGTCCACGACATAGTTGGGGTTAAGCCACTTAGCCATGGAGGCAAGTGAATGCGCAACAAGGGATCTCTAACCTTCAAATCGTTTGAGGGAGAATACTCTATGATATGATTGAGAATCTCTGGCCAGAGTATGAATGAGATTTAGGAAGTCGTTCCAAATCACATTCAAGGTAATCATATAAGTAAATGAATCACATTGGATAGTAGACATGAATGAACTATCAAACCAAACAATGTGGTCAAGAGTATTGTATTAGAGAAAGACCGTATTGCATTGTAATCCTAAACTGAATAGGTTCTCCACCTCTTCTGATTAGCTTGGGTAGCCATGATACACTGCTAGGTGTCACTCATGGTTTGTGGAAGCCCTAAAGATGTATAATCATTTAAAGGAGAATTGAAAGTATGTTTCAATTCATAATCGATCGTTAAGAGTAACAATCGCCCACTGCCTCGCTAAAAGGAACCTAATGGATCGCACACCGTGTAAGGTAATGATTGAAGGATATAATGAAGATGAGTAAGGACAATTAAATAGTTTAATTGTATGTGGCAAGGATTAATTAAAAGTTAATTAATCTAGAACGAAAAGTTCGTTTTAGGCCTTAAGTTAGTTTATCTAGAACGAAAGGTTCGTTTTAGACCTTAAGTTAGTTTTGGGTTTCGGGACATAAAAGGGTTTTGGTCCACAAGGCACATAAGGTTTAAGTTGTGTGACAACTAAAACAAAATGGGCAATTAACCCACTAACAATAGGGAGGCCGGCCATGATTAGAGAGGGAGTGGGTTTTGGACTTATTACAAGTTTGCCACTCCAATGAAGGGATGTATAAATATGACTTTATAGCTTTTTCTTCATTAGGGTTTTCTTTGAGGAAAGATGAGAGTTTTTGGCTCTCTCTTTCTCTCTAGGAAGGCCGGCCACCATGGGGGAGTTTACTAGCATCTAACTCCTCCATCGCCACTCATCTTCTTCCTCAACCATCCTTGGTGTCGAAACTTAGAGGTCTCCAACTTTGGTGACTTTTGGAGAAACCTATTCTTCCATCCACATCCAAGAAAGCATGGATCCAAGAAGCAAAGTTCTTCCACCTTCATCCATGGAGCCAAGGAGCAAGGTGACAAAGGAAGAAGGCCCTCACATGGGTGATTAACCTTTGCTAAGCAAAGAGGTACTTCAAAGGTATAAAGAAATCTCAACTCTTTCTCTTAGATCTTGAGTTGAGTCTTGGTTCACCATTTCTACTAGGCTTTGAATTTCATGGGTAATGTTTTGTTTTGAGTGCATACAAGCATGATTCCGCTTTTAATTGTTAATTGCATGCCATAGATGTTGCTCAAATGAACATGTTTTTCACAAATTTTCCTTCAGGTAATGTCTTCTAGACTAAACTATAATACATATTGATATATATATATATATATATATCAATAAATATTGGCACATAAAATTGGTATAATGCAATTGTAACTTAATAATTAAATCATTGTCCACTTGATATTTTATTCTTTGTACTTATCAATATATAATGTGATTGTTTTCAAGCATCCTGACAATTTTCTTAAGATTAATTAAATATCGAAGTAAGTTATGAAGGAGATTAATATATGGATTTCTTTTGTTTGGCAAGACGTGAAGCTTGAAGAGGGTTATCCTAATTTGTCACTTACAACTAATCAATCAATGTCCTTGTTTTTGTTTCATTTCAGGTTGAATTTGATCAAAGTTATCACGTACTTGTATCGGCTAAGAAAAGTGCAATGACTTAGTTGATATTAAGACCAATGATTTCAAGGTTCTTTGTTCAAGCTTGCATCTTAGCTATAATAAATAGATGATCTTCTTGCCAAAGATGTAGATCATTATTATTGGTTCAGTTAGGATGGCATAGTATGAAATCTATTTCATAAGAGTTTGTGAAATCTTCATCTTGCCTAAAGGTGTTGAAAGTTTTTCATGAGGTAACTCATGTAATTTGTGATCAAGAGATAAAATTCTATGTTTTCGTTTACGAATGCTTCTACTATGAACCCTATTTTTGGTATGTAAGGGACCAATTTTAATGGAAGCATGACATAGAAATTGTTTTTAGTATGATACTAAGTTTTTTGACCTAACCAATTATTCATATTATGCATAAAATAATTTTAATAAAAGGAGTCACATGTTTCGATTTGTGGGTTATGACATGAAAATCGATTGCATCATGTTATATATTTTTATTTCTCTTCATGAGATTTGTTGATGCACATATTTTGGACCCACAAAGTTAAACAAGGATTAATCATGATACACATTGTTAAAAAATTTCATGCTTATTTTTCTCTTAAGTCTTGAACTTTGCTATTGCGGTTTATGTTTGGACCTTGTTGTGTTTAAATTTAATTCATGATAAAATTGGACAATAAAGTAGATTCCCTTATATTTCTCTAGACACCAGAAATTACAAAAATATGTTGAGAACTGAATTTTATAAGATTTATGATAGATGCACACAAATTTCTTGGGAGATTATGTGTCTTTAGTAAAGCTTGATCAATGACACATTTAATCCACGACATGACTTTATTTTTGGATATGTTGTATGTATTTGTGTCTTCTCTTATAATACATGGTCATTAGTTATGTATTTTATTTGTTATAAATTTTTTAAGTAACATATGCTTAGAACAAAGTCTCTGCTGTAAGTTTTTGGTTGATTTACTTTGCTTGCTATTTTGAATGTTAATACGACATAAAATGTTTGCATAATTTTTAATATGAATACTAAGTCCTTTTCGTTATTGTTTTACCTTGGGTTAGTCAATCTTATAAATTAATTATAGTAAATCCCAAAGTAAGAGAGACTTACTGCTAGAATCTTGTTTTATGAGTAATTTTGGTCAAACAATAATTAATGAGGGGTTTTCCAAGTGGGAGAAAAAAAAAGTAAAAAGTTTTGAGCTTCACACACATTAACCTTATTCTATAGTTATTGTGTTGTAGAAGTCTGTGGAAGTTGTTATTGTATTGTCCTAGTCACGTTGAAAGTGAATTAAAGTTTTTGAATGCATATGTATTATTTAGTTTCCTTTTGTATGTTGAGTGCAATTTTTAATGTAGTTGAAACTGGTTCTTGAAGGAGTTGGGGGTTAAATCATGACCTTAGAGACGACAACATGATTAAAAATATACTTGGATGATAACGTGTTGATCTTTATAATGATTTTGGACACTAATTTGGACTTATACTCATTTTGATAAGATAAAATGACTTGAAACTTAAAAGTAGTTTGAGTCAATTTATGATAAAACATCTCTTTGAAGTATGACATTGAGGATGACATGCCAGTGTGGTGGATAGCCCATACGTTTGAAATCTTGGATGTACTGATTTCCAACTGCTTCTTTAATAAGTGGAAACAGTTAGGATTTAGCATCTGAAAAAGGATTAGTCCCTGCTCATGAGAAAACACGTTTTTTTTTTAATTTTTTTTTAAAAACAATAATTAGCCCTTTTCTATTAAGAGCATAAGGTTCTAAGCAAGCGAAAGATTCTTCCTTGATTATCCTTCAATGGCTTCTCCATGTTTACACATATATCTTAGCTCATTACTACTATGATATTTACATGCTTTATATAGTTCATCATCCATTTGTAATCTTACGACAATGCTGAAGAAAGGATAAATTCCAACAAGGAAGTGTTTGACTCGAGGGAGTCCTCCGTTGCTTGCTCGAGTGCTCTATGAGCCAAGTTGCAACAAGGTAGTTGACAAAGTGTTCTGTAAAAGTATTTAGCTGATGATTTGGGCCTTGGGGCCTTATTGTTGTGGACTTGTGTCATTCTTCATTGAGTTGATTGGATTTAGCCTATTAGGATTGAGATTGTGGTATGCTCATGCTGTCAAAGGTAACTTCGTTATTAATGAGATTATGATTTACGAGACATGCTTTGACTGGGTAAGATTATTTATGCTTCCTCTGAGGATGTTTCTAATGAGGTACCCTTATCAGAAAATACTCTCTTGCTAATATAATAGAAGACTAACAGGACTGGTTAGCAATATATCTATGTACTTAGTACAATCACTTATTGACGGTCATTTATGATCGTTGGATGTTATTACAACATATCTAACTGTTTTAATAGGTGATTGTACTAAGTATTGTACGAAGCTTACATGTGCATGATAGGACAAATTCAATGTTTGATAGTACTTCAAATTTAATGTTCTCAAGAAATGGTCTGCCTTGTCTTTCGTAAACTCTATAAAGTTGTTTTGCTTTGTTTCTTTGAGCAGATTTTCTTCTATCGACAATTGCTATTCCGATGTTCTCTAGATGAGAGCTCAAGCACAGTTGTTTGGATTTCAATTTCAGGCTGGATTTACTGGCCTAGATTATCTTTCTCTTCCTTTTCTAGTTCTAGTTTTAGTCCTGTGTTTTTATGGATTGCTCCCTTTCTAGTGTTGGGGTTTCTTTGTACCTGCGCCTAGACGCCTTTTGCTTTTTGATGAAATGAATCTTGACCAAAAAATAAAACTCATTTTATGTGGAAATATGAAAAAGGGAGGCAAAAGGAAGAAAACAATGAAAAACAAAATATGGTAAAATGAAATAGAATGTAAGTAGTTTGTCACTCAGTTGATTAAGAGCATTCGTCCATGCAACCAGAGTTTATGTTCAAATCTCTCTCATAATTTAATATAAATTATCCTTTTATTTGTCAAAAAAAAAAATGAAAAAAAAAGAAAATGGCACAAGTAGCCCCCATACTCAAAGAGCGACAAATGCGCACATCCCTAATAATGAAGGGGTATTTCAGAAGTTTTGCTATATGTTTTGTTATTATATTAGACATCCTCAGCACTCAGTCAGAAGTCTGTCTAAATTAATTCCTCGAAACAAATACCAATTGGTGAGGCGATGTTTCAATTCTTCTCAAAGCAAAACCAATCCCTAATACTTGCTCTAATACTAGTAGTTGCAGTCCCTCTGTATTTCTCCTTCAATTTTACACAACCCAGACCGAAAGCAATCACTTCATCCATGTCTGAAGAAGAAACTCCCATGGCCGCCAACGATTTTGGTGTAAAAGTTGAAAAAAATCCCGCTCAATCCAAACTGACTGATCTTGGAGTCGCAACTTGGCCCAAGTATGTCACTCTTCATCTCCGATTCTCTTATTATATGCTGATTCAATGAGAAAATTGGGTGATGGGTTTGTTTTGTTTGGCTAGTGAGAAAATGGGGTTTTGTTTTTGGGGATGGATTATAGAAAATCAGACCATTTCATTCACTTGGTGGGAAATTTTGTTTGTGTTTGTATATGATGATCTGTGATTTTACATGAAAGATTTCAACTTTGATGTTTTGGTTTTACTTCCTCTTGCTTACAATGTTGGTAAACCCCTGAAATTTTTCTTACCCAACGTGGTCAATACTGTTCTGGATGGAACAGTTGTAATACGATGGGTCATAAGGAGGCTATGAACATGATGGATAGCTTGGGAAAGGAAAGGAAAACAAAATCTATGCTATATTTTAGACCACCTGTCAATTATTCGATTTGATCTGGAGTGTAGAGACTAGGAGTGAAAGACATTACAATTGATCGTTCTTTCCTTAAAGTTGTCGACTATTGGGCTCCCCTGCCCTCTTGTCATGTAGTTGGCGGCTGGTTAGAGGGGACGTACTGGGCATTTAAACCCCGTCCTCCTTCAATCACCTATGCCAGCAGTCCTTGTCGGTTTTAGCTATGGTTGCTCTGTTAGTTTCTTCATTCAGTTTATCTCTTTTTGCCTTGCCTTGTCCTCCCTGTTGTAATTGAGCTCTCTGCTCTTTTCCTTGAATGAAGTACTATTTCGGTTAAAAAAAAAGTTTTTGACTTTAATATTTGCCCTACAAGTTCATAGATGAAAGAGAGATCACGCTAATGAAGTCAACGTTAGGTAGTACAATCAGCAGTTAGTTCAGTATAGGTTTTTATCGTCTTTGTTCAATTCTACAATTAGCTAGATTTTGTTATCGTCTGTTGGTTGTTAGGCTTAATATACTCTCGGAAGTGTATTATATAAATACTGGAGTTGTACACATCATTGATTAACAAATGAAATCATTTTTGTCATTTTTCATTATGGTAATGAATACTGTTGTGGATGGAAAAGTAAGAACCATGTCTCACGAGGAGGATATGAACATGATGGATAAATAGATGGGTCCTGGGGGCTGCAAATAGCTTTGGGAAAGAAAGAGAAAAAAAAAACTATGTTACAAATGGGACCACCCTGTCAAATTATTCTATTTGATCAGGAGCATGGAGACGAGCATGGAGAATAGGAGTGAAAGAAAATACAATTGTGCACTGACTTTAATGAACATCCTCTTCCCACTGTCAATGTGATCTCCTTAATGCTTCAATTTTGTGTTCTTATTTAAAGAAGTATGGTATATGACATCCAGGGTATAGATCCTTCCTTAAAGTCATGGACATTGCTCGACAAGTTCATAGATCGATAAATAAGATATAGGATGATATTGAATTTTTCTAGGAAGCTATATAGTGCCAAAATTCCCTTTACTTGACAAGGTACATTGCTAAGGCTGGAAGTATGCGAATTTGGTTAGGGCCATGAGTGCACCCTTCTTTGTTTTGTTGCAGTTCTTGTTTTGAATTTGGAGGACAAATTACAAGCTTTCTCATTTAACTGTTAGTTTTAGTTATACTGGTAGACTGAGCTTTTCTTGTATAAAACCGCTTAACATTCATTTTTTTAAAGAATAGTGTGGAACCTTGGGACTTATGTTCATTGTAACAGAAAATAAGTAAGGACCGATACCTGCACATTTCATGTTTAATTCGAGTGCATTAGGGGAGCTTTTCTTGTTTATGATATACACCATGTTATGCTTTTGCTATGATCCAGATTGTGAATTCATTTAATAGGTGGAGTTGTGGTCCAAGCAAATTTCCATGGTCATTCAGTGCCACGGAGACTATGTATCTGCTGGAGGGGAAAGTGAATGTTGAAGTTGATGGGAAAGAAGGATCTTTCACAATCGGGGCCGGTGATTTTGTTATCTTCCCTAAAGGAATGAAGGTCACTTGGGATGTCATTGAAGCTGTGAACAAGCATTATAGCTTGGAAGAGTGACGGATTTTATCTTTCAACTGATGTTTGTGAAGCATGGCATGTACTGACCTACTATCAATTTTTGTGGTATTCGTGTATGTTATGTATCGTGTAATGTTATTGTGTGAGTTACTGAGCTCTTAGAGGCATGTATACTCTCGTGTTACATGCAAAGAGCGGCTTAGAACGTTATTTGAACTTATGAACTTCTGTTACATAAACAATATTATGTCTTAGTTTTGGACAATTTGTGGCCTTTATGATTTTCACACATATTTTTCACCTTTACCTGATATGAAAAGCCAAGATAAAGTTTTACATGAAATAGGGACATCAAGGTGGCGGTATCCAAAACCAATTGTGCGACTTTAGGATATTAAAAACATGTCGCGTGGTATGATAGGTTTGGACACCGTCAGTTTGTATTTCATGCAAATATTTTCTATTGCTGTAGTGTTTGCAACACTAGTGAAAATGTGGCCTCTGATTAAGAGAATTTGATAATTGTGTTGATATCACAAGGTACATATTACTCGTAGTCATTGACTTGGATTACACGTAGAATTGCATTTTTTTCGTATATTAAAATGATTGGCTAAGTTCATGTGTGCTTAGGTGGGTTTAAAGGTGTGTTAAATGATTTATGCACATCGTTTTTCACTTCATTCATACTTCTCTTTTTCAATTATTGAATCAAACAAACCAAAAGAGAAACAAAAGTTAAATTGATGTTATGCAGAAAAGAGTGTGCATAACCTTTATTTATTTATTTTCATAGGATAAATAACTACCCTTTAGGTTTGCTATAATTTTTTGATGACTTGATATTTTACCTTTTGGCCTCGTTTGGTTTAGTGGATTGAATTGAATGGATAACAAACGAAGCCTATAGGAGACCATGAATTTTTTATTTTGACTTATTTTAGTAGAGGTTTAGACATGGGAAGAATTGGAATGGACAACCTCTAAAGTGACCATAATTTTATTATTTTATTATTTTATTATTGAGCATACATTAAATAGTAACTTATCCATTTCAATTCAATCTTCCATATTGAATTAGGCTTTTAGGTGCGTTTTGTAGTACATAGCCCATTATGCTATAGTGACTGAAGAAAAAGTCCAATATATCCTACTCCTTTTATGGCATGTTTACAAAACCGGAATAAAAACGGAAGAAAGGCACTCATTCAAAGCCATTTCAGTATTTACTAACAATCAGTAATCAACATTAGATTCCTGATTTATCAGGAATTCAATTACTAAGATAGAGGACGTAATTAGACTCCGGAAGAAAGGAGCTATCAGGAATTAGACATTTCTACCCAAATTATTATTATTATTATTATTTTAGTCGAGCTTAGTAAGTTAAATGTTAGATTAGTCATCGATGGGGTTTGAACCCATGCCATTATGCAATGACACAACACCTTTCCACCACTGTGGTAAATGGCCACTTGAGTTGAATTAAACATGGTAAAATACTAAAAATATATATGACAATATTTGGGAATTTCTTGTGTATTCATTAATCTCTAAAGTGGAGTATATCTAGGAGTTACAATTGGTAATACATATGCACTTCGTCAATATGGGACAACAAACTACTATTTACACTTTAACTAATATATAAATATATAACTCGCAACATTCCCCCTCAAGTTGGAGCAAAAATGTCATGTATACCTAACTTGTCAAGCGAGACGGAAAACACACTATTAGACACAACCTTAGTAAGCACATCAACAAGTTGATATTGAGATCCCACAAACGGAAAATTAATAATTCCAGCATCCAATTTTTTCTTGATGAAATGTCGATCAATCTACACATGTTTTGTTCGATCATGTTGCAATGGATTATGAGCAATCTCAATAGTAGCCTTGTTATCATAATGGAGTTTCATAGCACCCTTGGGTTTAAATCCAAGATCTCTCAACAATTTTTTTAATCACAACAACTCACATACACCATGAGACATACCACGAAACTCAGCTTCATCACTTGACCTAGCCACCACCTTTAGTTTCTTGCTTTTCCAAGTAACTAGATTACCACCCACAAAAGTAAAGTATCCAGATGTAGATCACCAAATAGTGATAGTGACTGCCCAATCTGCATCTGTATACCCTTCTACATTCAAATGACTATTTTTGGAGAAAACCAAGCCTCTGCCTGGAGCCATCTTCAACTACCTCAAAATACGGATTACTGCATCCATATGAGTTTCACTAGGTGAATGCATAAACTGACTTACCACACTAACTGCATAAGCAATGTCAGGGTGAGTGTGAGACAAATAAATTAATCTCTCCAGAAGCCTCTGATAACATTCCTTATGAGTAGGAACTTATCCGGAAATAAGCTCAGACGATGATTTTGCTCAATCGGAGTATTAACAGGTTTGCAATCTAACATACCTGTTTCAGCTAATAAATAAACAACATACTTCATTTGAGACAGAAAAATACCATGCTTGGATCGTGCAACCTCGATTCCAAGAAAATACTTCAAATTCTTTCATCTCAAATTCAATAGCTAGGTACTTTTGAAGGCATTGTACCTCCTCTTGATCATCACCAGTCACTATCATATCATCAACATAAATAATCAATGCAGTTTAGCTTACCATTTCATCGCTTTAGAAACAAAGTATGATCTGAATGACTCTGAAGATACCCAAACTTCTTCATTGAACTTGTAAACCTCCCAAACCACGCTCTAGGATATTGTTTCAAACCATATAAAGCCTTTCGCAATCTGCACACAACACCTTTTTTTTCAAGAGATATACCTATACCAGATAGGAGATCCATATAAACTTCCTCTTTAAGATCACCATGAAGGAAATCATTCTTAACATCAAACTGCAATAGGGGCCAATCCTGGTTTGCTGCTAAGGACAGAAGAACATGCACAATGTTAAGTTTGGCAACAGGAGTAAAAGTCTCCTGATAGTCCACAACATAAGTTCGAGTATAACCCTTAGCAACTAATCTGGCTTTGTACCGGTCAATAGAACCATTTTCTTTATGCTTAATAGTGAACACCCATCTACATCCAGCATCTTTCTTCCCATTTGGCAACAGAACCAAATCCCAAGTGGAATTATTTTCCAAAGCTTCCATCTCAACATTCATGGCATTAACCCACTAAGGGTCAAACAAAGCATCCTGCAATTTTGTTGGAACCGATACACTAGATAGCTGACATATGTAAGATGCACATGGTTTGGACAAACGATGACTAGACACATAGTTATTGATATGATGCTTGGCTTTAGCATGCATATCAGACTCATATGGTACTTTAGATTTTCCACGATTAACTCGTGGAGGCAACTGATAAGTAGAAGAATCATTAGAATTTACCTCATTTGTGTCACCATATTGTACCAAACCATTAGAAGAGTCATCACTGGACGAACCATCAACATGCAACTTGTTAGTCATACCAGCAGTAGACAACTGGTCATCAAAAGGCAATTCGTCAGACATACCAACAACAAACAACTCGTTAGGCATATTCGACTGGTCGTCAGTAGAAATAGTCTCGGGAATAATAGTTGATCGATCACTGTTTATAGTCGACTGGTCAGTTTCACGCAGCATAATAGGTTCCGTCCCCAGCTCTGCATGTAACACATCATCTATACCATCTCTTTGAATCTGCACTTCACTCTCCCTCTCCCCTAAAGTGGGGAGTTGGAAAAGGGCTTCACAAAATGCGGAACTTCTTCGTGAAAGGTGACATCCATGGTAATATAAGTTTTCTGAGTCGGAGGATGATAACACTTATAGCCTTTCTGATTGTTAGCATATCCAATAAATACACATCGGAGAACACATGCATCTAGTTTACTTCGTTAATGAGAGCTCCTAATTCTTTTACCACGACCAATTATCTTTTAAGTTTGAATGTCTTGAAAATAACAATACGTGGGGTACAAGTGAGCAGAACAATATAAGGTATCAAATAGTTTTCCTACCGACAAAAGATTGCACTTAACATCAGGAACAAGTAAAGCTTGGACCAGTGATAAGATTGAAGTGAGAGAGATAGTGCCTTCACCCTTCACAGGGGAAGATCCTCCATTTGCACTAGTAATATACGGATCATGAACATAGTCACGCAACTTATCAAACACTCTAGGGTCACCAGTTACATGATCAATGGCCTCATTATTAATTATCCATATATTTGTTCCACCAAGATGCATAACAACACTATGGTTATATTGAGCCATTTAGCTAAAACACGAACAATAAAGGCACAAAAGATACGCAGCGGAATTAAGACAATTTACTGGAACACTGTAGCGAAATCACCATTCGAGCACTGTACTGTTAACGACACTCTAGCAATGTACTGTAGCACGACACTGAGGAGTGTTTGCAAACCACATTGTGCTTGGAGTTCAAACTTCATTGCATTGCAGCTGGTTCAGTGGCCATTGCGGCTGAAATTCTCAAAGTACCGACACCATCTACCGGAGTACTGCAGATAAATGGAAAAGTTTGGTGGCATGAGTTTGAAGTTTCACCGGAACAGTTACATAAGGTTGTTAAGCGGATGCATAGTATGTTGATGAGGAAGGCAGATGGAAAACTAACTCCATGTCATCCACCACTACCAAAGTCCTACAATGGGAATAACAAGGTCGGTATCGACAATATGAAACTTCATCTAGAAACCCAAGTGCAAGTTGTAGTAGCTCTCAGTTATGCGTTTCAATTGAAGAAACAATTAATTTGCAACATACAAAGAAACAAAGGACGTCGTTGTGAATTTAGTTCTTTTATATATATTCAATTGCAGTTCGTGCCATTAGAGTTGAGCTAGCCATCTTCTTTAATCTATTTATTGTTTCAGGGGGCACTGTGATTGGGAATCTGATTCCAATAATTCTGTAATTTTACTAATAGATATATTGAGATACAGACACGAAATGGACAAGTACTGTAATTGTTTCACTTGATTTCCAAATCATTAATTTGTTATGTTTCTTCTCTTTTGGCACAAATTTGTTTCACTTCTTGGGGCTTAAGTTAAACTGCTTCATTGGTTGGTCTTTAAGCTAATCTCCTTCATTATGGTGTATGTTATCGATGCAAATTTCTGCCGTCTTCATTCTTGACGAAAATGCACCTACAAAACAATCAACACATTTGATCAAAGACCTAAGCCTACGCGCCCACGAGATTTGGGGGGGGGGGGGGGGGATTACGCCAATGGATCTCCGATACCTAAGTCAGTTTCTCTGAGAGAGTAGAGTGTTTAGGGCTTTTTTAGAGGTAGCGAAAACTCTGAAAATTTGGTAGAATATGGGGTATTTATAGGGATAGGCCCGACCATGGTATTTGATGGAGAAATATTCTCAAGATATTAAATAGGAAATAATATCTTGAGATAATGGCGTAATTATCCTTAATTTATGTAAATTAGGATTACTTACTTGATTAGAGTCAATCTTCAATTGGGAATGTATTAAAGATAGGATTTAGGTAATTAATCCTTATCTTTAATGCTTTGACTTTTCCTTGCCAAGGGCAGGTGAGCTGTGGGCAGTCGTATTCAGCTGCTGGGACCTTCAAGGGTGTGAGCTGCGCGTGGGAGTATCTGAGAAGCCTGCCCATTTATTGAGGGCAATCTTGTCTTTCTTGAATAAAAGTCCACATGTCGCCTCTAGAATTTTTGGGATTATTTTAGGCTCCACAAATGCCCCCACACCTATTGTACTGCACGCAGGAAAGGATAGTAGGTGTAGAAATCCAAAGTTGCTTGGGCTTGTAAAGTTATTTCCCAATTTGAACTTGATCTCCTTTCTTGTTTTAGAGATAGATTTCTTCTAGGAAAAGGAAACTAATTGCCCCCAATACTTATTTAATTCTCCCTTAAGCAGGGGATTAAATAAATTGGGAGAGCAATCATTAATCCAACAAGGAATAGAAGCCAGAAGAAATTTTTCTTCCCCCTCCCCTAGCTTTCTTCTTCTTTTTCCCTTGCAAGGAGTCATCTCTCATTGTTCTTCTTCTTCTTTGTGCCGCACTAAGGTAAGAAAATTTTGAATTTTCTTCTTCTTGAATTTTTTGGAGTCCTGGGACTTGAAAAATTGGCTCGGCAGGGGCTGTGGATGTGGGTGACCCACGACAAGGGAGCCACAGGTTTGCTTGGTGGCACGGCACGGATCGCTCGGCTTGGCCAAGGTGTTGGCGGCGCTAGAGCGGAGAAAGGTCAACTTGGGCTGGACCTTGAGGGCTGCTGGGCAAGGGCCCGTGCAGATGGATGGAGAAAGGGAGAGAAGGAGAGGCCGACTCGGGCTGGGCTTCTTGCTGGTGTTTGCGACTTAGGTCGAGAGGCATGGGCCTGCTTTGAGGAGTGCTGGGCGTGGAAGGAAGAAGGGAATGAGGCGTGGGCTTTCCCTCATGTTGGGCTGGAGTAAGCTGCTTGAGAGAGAGAGAGACCGAGTCTTGGGGCGAGAGAAGTGGTGAGGGCTGTGGGGCCTGGTGCGGGGGTGCTGGGCTCGCGGTCCTTTTTTTAAATTTTTTTTATTCTCTCCTCGTGAGCTGTTTTCTAAATATTTTTTTCTCATACTTTTTGCAGAGTATTTAAGATGTCTTTCTCCGATTGCAAAAGTGATGAGTATCCTCCACCTTTATACCTTCAAGGTAGGCTACTTCAAGGCTGTGCATGTCAAGATCAATTCCGAAGAGCTATTTTGGGATTTTATTGAGGCGTACAAGCATGCAATTTTATCAGAGGTTCGCGTCAAGCAGGTGAAAGATGATAGCGACCACGAACTATGCGACGAGGGTGCCTTTACAAGAAAGAGAGCTATCGAATTCCATCAGTACTACTTCGCGTTGGGATTTACTTTTCCCATGTCGCGTCTTTTCCAGGAGGTCATTTGCTCCATGAAATGCGCGTCTGCTCAATGCTCCCGGAATGCAGTTCGTGTATGGTGGGGTTCTCGAACTTGAGCAGGTTCTTTGATCTTCATTTGACCATTAATGAGTTATGGTGTGGGGCAGCTGAGGTCTCGCCATAGACTGCTCGATGCTTCTTTCAAAAGGGATCATGAAGAGAGACACCTTGGAAGTGAGTGAAGAGTGGGAGTCTGACTCTTCTCTTGAGTTGCGTGTTCTGACTACCTTTATGAGTGGTAAGTGAATTGCTTCATTCTTGTCCTACTTAAATTTTTGTTGAGCTGGTCCATGACTTCAATTTATTGATCGTCTTTCTCACTTTGTGTAGATTCGAACTTTGGCTCAACTCGAAAGACTTTGGTAGATATGAAGAAAGCAAGGTTCTAAAAAACGCTAGGCGTTAGTCGGGCGGCGGGCTGGCGCCTAAGCGACCTAGGCGGATTTAGGTAAATTTCTTGTATATCTTGTAAATAAGTTCATATTGACACTTATAAAAAATTATACTTATATGATAAAATGCAAAAAAAGTATCCAACAAGTCCAAAATTTAAAAACACATTAAGCATATATGCCATATAACCATAGTGAAGAGTATCATCACACATGTACAACAAGTTCACAATTTAAAACAACATAAAATGGAAAATAAGAGGAAATAATAAGGAAATATGGTAATGTAAGATACTTATCTTTAGCATCCCGGAATTTAAGTTGATACACAACACACCTATTCTATAAAATTAACAAAATTTCAAGGTATAAAGTTATAAAAAAAAAAAAAAAAAAAAAAAACCGCCCAGCCGCCTAGCACCGCCTAGGAGGCCTAGAGCCAACCCGATTTTTCCAGCCATTTTGCACGAAATCGCCTTGGTTCTAACCCGCCTAGGCCTTTTTTTAGAACATAGGAAGAAAGTGCACGTCATATTGGGCATTCCTGCTGAGTACCGCGAGTGGCGCTGGCTACTCAGCCCTCTTCATCGGGAGAAAGGACGAGGCGTTGGCTTGCCCTATTGTTTCTGCAGAGCCTGCTGCCAATGAGGGTGGAAAGAAGAGATCTTCCTCACCTGCCTGTGAGCCTTCGGTGAAGAAGAAGCCAATGACCTATTCTGCTGCTCGTGGGAGCTCGTCAGCTGCTGAAAAGCTTGTCAATGACTTAACTTCTCCAAAGGGGACGAAAAAGTCCGTCAAACCTGAGCTTGTGAAATCTGTTGTTCTGAAGGTGACCATGTCCATTGCTGAGAGACTTGGCCAACGGAAGGTTTCGGTGGCGCCCCTAGTCTTGGTTTATATCAAAGCATCTATCAAGAGCTAAGTCTGGTTCAGCTTTCGAGAGGCTCGCCCCTATGAAGAGCGGAAATGTGGATTCTACTGCAAATGTGGCGCCTGGGCTTGTTCTTCATTCTTCCGTGGCTGACTCGTCTACTGAGAAGGGGAAGTCTGCTTGCACAGGCAGTTATGAGAGATCCACCGAGTCTAAGGCTGGAGAGTTTCCCGAGGATTTTGCGCTGCTAAAGGCTGACCTACTTGAGGACGTCGATGTATATGCCAAATGTATTGACAGTGTTGGGAAAGTTATCATCCGCTCAGACTCATTTGCAAAGCGTCCTACCTAGTCGAGAAGGTCCTCCCTGATTGCCACAATGCATAAGACTTTGATCCTGGCAGTTGAGTCTATGCGTGTTGATCAGGATGCTGTTAAGTGTGCTAAGGAGGCAGAAGTGGCGATGGTGGCTCAGCTTCGCTTGGCTGTTGAAAAGATCGAGAAGCTCGAATCTGAACTCGTTGTTTTGAAGGGATCTGATGTCTTTGCCTCCACTTCTGTGTAGCTGGAGATCGCTCATCAAGAGGTCATCGACTTAAAGACTAATCTTAGTGCGACTCAAGCGATGTTGGAAGCTGCAGAGAAGGAAGTCAGTAGCGTTTCCCTAGTGGTCGAGGACCTTGAGCGTGTCAATTCGGAGCTACGATTTTCTTGTTTTACCAAGGACGAAAAACTTATCTTTAAGCATGCTGAAGTGTCTCATCTTAAAGAGGTTTCCAGTAAGCTTGAGTCTAAGGAAATGGATCTACAAGGTGCGCTGTCTGGTAGCAAGATCTTGAGAAAGGAGCTGGATCAGCTGCAAGGTGCCTACACTTGGCTTGTTAAGGAAAATGTGCAGCTGAAGAATGAGAAAGCTGGTCACGAAGTGGCGATTGCTTATTGTCAGGTCGATTTCTACAAGCTTGGCTATGTAGACCATCTTCAGGGCAGGCCATCGGATTATGAGTTTTCTGAGAAAGACTTCAAGACTTTCTCCATTTATCCAGTTAATCTGTTTGATTTCTCGTTTAAGGCTACCTTTGGTAGAGCGGCTGAGGGTTTGGCAGTCCAGGTAGGGGCAGCTGAGGATGAACTGATGGAAGCTTTGGCTGCTAGGAGCGGTGCGGCTGTTGAAGGTGTGGCAGTCGAGGAACTAATGGTTGTGCAGGCTACCAAGGAATAGTCTTTTTGCTTAGGCTTATGAATTTTCTTCTTTTCCTTTTTGTTATGCTTTATTTGAACTTTGTTGGCCTTCGAGCCGGTTTATCAATTTGCTAGAAATTTAATAAGCAGTTTTCCTTGTTTTGCTTCATCCTTCTATTTCGCTATGTTTTTTGCAAAACTTTACTCTAGGATGGTCGGTTGGGTCAGTTGACTCGAGGAAGCAACTGATCCCACGTCGCCATTTAGGTTTTAGTTTTGTCTTCGGGGCTTTTAGAGCTTTTCCTGCAAGAGGAAAAATGCAAGATTTTTAACTTATAGAACCGTTGGCTGGACTCATGCTTTTTGTAGAAAGCAGATGAGATCCGCGTACCTGCTATAGTCGTGACACTCGACTTTAGTGGTTTCTTGAGCTTTGGCCCTCCCGGGGCATGTTATGAGATTTTTAACTTATAGAGCCGTCGGCCAGACTCATGCTTCTTGTAGGAAGCAGAGGAGGTCCGCGTAGCTGCTATAGTCATGACACTTGACTTTAGTGGCTTTTTGAGCCTTGGCCCTCCCGGGGCATGTTGCGAGATTTTTAATTTATTGAGCCGTTGACTAGACTTGCTTCTCGTAGGAAGCAGAGGAGGTCCGCTTAGCTGCTATAGTCGTGATACTCAACTTTAGTGGCTTATTAAGACTTGGCCCTCTTGGGGCATGTTGCGAGATTTGTAACTTATAAAGCCGTCGGTCGGACTCATGCTTTTCGTAGGAAGCAGATGAGGTCCGTGTGGCTGCTATAGTCGTGATACTTGACTTTAGTGGCTTCTTGAGCTTTGGTCCTCCTGGGGTATGTTGCCAGATTTTTAACTTATAGAGGTATCGACCAGACTCATGCTTCTCGTAGGAAGCAGATGAGGTCCACGTAGCTGCTATAGCAGTGACACTTAACTTTGTCTCAGCAAAACTTAAACTGTAGACCGTCGGCTGGAAACATTGCTTTTAAGTAAGCAGACGGGTCCGCGTACTCATAGCAGGTGTAAGTCTTGGCTTACGGATTACCTTGGGCTGTCAGCCGTTGAGTCGTCGGCAGGACGTCTTACTTACAGAAGCATATGACCTGCGTGACCACTTCAGGCATCGTCCATGGCTCTCAGAAGCGTTTTAAGCGTGAGGTGTAGGCGGAATCACGCCTCAGAGGCCACATCATTCTGAGTTGCAACTTGATTCTGCAGGTCGCTTAACTAGTATTGCAACACTTTAAAACCAAGCTACGTTCATGAAGACTTGCTCGTCGAGGACATACCATCTTGTCACGCGAACTCTTTCTTGGGCAGGTGTCCTGCACTTAGCGTCTTTTCCGGTTGGAGACCCTGGATCCCGCGAAATTGAATCCTTCAGTCGGCTAAGTCTATTCCAGGGGAAGAACTATCTTGGCCAATTCTGGGAGTTGTCCGGCTTAGGTAGTCACTGTATTGAGGGGAAAATGAGTAGTCATACCACCCATCCACATCTCGATATTTTGGATTAGTTTACCCTCTCCTTATTAGAGAGCATATGCCATGTCTGCAGGTCAGAGGGAGTCTTCTGCTTGTCACAAAGGTGGTTGAGGAATTAGTTTACCCTCTCACGCTGGAGAGCTTACTCGGATGGGTGTCGGGGAATTAGTTTACCCTCTAATGCTGGATAGCTAACCCATATGGGTGTCTGGGAATCTGTTTACCCTCTCGCGCTGGAGAGCTAAACCAGATGGGTGTCGGGAAATTAGTTTACCCTCTCGCACTCGAGAGCATGGGTCGGCGCGGCGGGGAGCCGCGAAACAAGTTTGGCACCGCTGGGAACCGCTGTGCATGATAAACGTAACTGGGAGCCGCAAAGCTGAGGTCGGCTAGGGCCGTGTCACACGGGGCAGAAGACGGTGCTCAATTACCGGTATTGTGCGCAGTGGGAGGCGATGCTCGACTGCTGACGCTGGGTTGCTGATAGGAGCATATTTATGCAACTTAGTTAGCTTGTTTTCTTGCATTTACGTAGTTAGTTTCTATTTATTAGAGTGTTTTAAGCCATTTTTGTGTGTTTGTAGGAGTTGGTACTGGCCTACCATGCATCAAGATGCTAAGGAGTTGGTACAAAAATGCGACCGCTGCCAACGTTACAAGCCTGTACCAGCACTGCCTGCTAGCGAGCCACACCCACAGACGAGTCCTTGGCCGTTCATGTAGTGGGCAATCGACCTGGTAGGACCTATGCCACCTACTACTGGGGGTAGAGGCATGATGATCGTAGCAACCGATTACTTCACCAAATGGGTAGAAGCGGAGCCCATGACGACCACAACTCAGATAGATATAGAGTGCTTTATATGGAGGAACATCATTTTCCGTTTTAGCATCCCTCAGTCTATCGTCACCGACAACGGCCAGCAGTTTGTGGGAAAAAATCTGGCGAGATTCTTCCAAAAATATGGCATTAAGCAGCATATGTCCACACCAAGGTATCCACAAGACAATGGGCAAGCCGAAGCTTCCAACAAGACGATCCTCGACTGCCTTAAAAAAATCCCTTACCGACAAAAAGGAAAAGTGGACAGACGAACTCCCCGGATGTCTATGGGCGTATCGCACCACCAAAAGACGAGTAATCGGAGAAACCCCTTTCTCTTTGGCGTTTGGTTCAGAAGCAATCATTCCTCCCAACATCATCGTGCCAAGCATCAACACCCTACTACCAGACATCGAACATAATAGTAAAGAGATGGCCACAGACCTAGATCTGGTAGAGGAGAGGCGCGAGCAGACCATTACCCACATCACAGCCTATCAGCAGCATCTCTTCTCTAGTTACAATAAAAGGGCCAGAATCCGGCAATTTCAACCCGGAGATCTAGTCCTAAGAAAGACCTTCATCACTATCCGCAGAGAAGGATCAAAGAAGATGGATCCCATTTGGGAATGCCCTTACAAAATCAGCAAAGTAGGCGGCAAGGGTAACTACACATTCGCCACTATGAACGACAAGGAGATCGAGAAGCAGTGGAACGCCTACAACTTGAGAAAGTACCATGTGTGATCTCCCACTATATCAAGACCTGAAGACTCAAGCAGCTTGACGGGCACCACCTCGCAAGCTGAGGACTATCCAGTTATTATGCAATCTTTTACAACTAAGTTATTCGTTTGTTTAACTTGTTTTTTTAATAAGGAATTCAGAAGTAATTTACAACTTGGTTTGACTGCATGTATACAAGAACTCATCACTCCTGCACTTCAAAAGAAGACCGCCTTCTTAGGGACTCACCGCAGGAATTGCACCCTCCGAGGGACCAACCATGCTCTCCAATGCGAGAGGGTAAACTAATTCCTCGACACCCACATGGGTCTGCTCTCCAAAGCGGGAGGATAAAATCTACACTCCGAATATCCAGACGTGGATGAGCCTGGCTGCCCTAGTATAGCTAGATGCACGATGGCTTGCGTCGGGATCCCTAGAAGTAGCCACAATGGTCTTTTTCAAGGCTTAGCTAATTGAAGGATTTTGGGCCTTTTGGCCTAATCTGCGGGGAACCGGGCCCTAGAAACGGAGGGGGCACATTATGCAGTACATCCGATGGACGGCTGCCCTGGGAATCTAAAGCTGATACCGAGTGCACTAAGGTAGCCTACGATTTCCAGAAGACTACATATGGCTTGCCCTTTGAGCAGTAAAGCCACACTATACTTAAACAACCGCACATTTTTGCGAAAGGTTAAACAAGCTAGCGTGCATGTACGAAGTTTTATCCACTGCCGACATGCTACGTAGTTGATAAGCTTCACCTCTGCCAAGCGCAGAATGACCTGCACCAAGTCCTAAAGTGTTGAAATACTTGCTACACAACCTACGGATTAGGGGAAAGCCAAGGTTAACAGCCTAGTGGTTACGCAGACTTATCTGCTTCTATAAGTAAGGCATCCGGCTGCCAACCCTATGGTTAACAACCCTGCAAAGTTCTACACCAACACCTACGGCTACGTAGGCTACGCAAGCTTGTTTGCTTATAGAAAAGTAGCACGCCTGCTGCTGGCTTACAAAGTCTAAAGGTTAGGGCATGAACAAAAGAAGCGAAGATGGAGAAAAAGCGAAGGAAGCTGGTTTATTAATTTTTTCTAGCAAAATTGATAAACAGCTAGCAAAGACCAAAAGAGTTCAAGCAAAGCAAAAAGCAACAAGGAAAAATAAATCCTAAAAGCTACTTAAAAGACTACTCTTCAACAGCTTGGACACTCAACGACTACTCAGTTGCCACACCTTCAGCAGCCACGACATTCCCAGCAGTGGCACCCTTCGGTGCTTTACCCCCGGCTGCCTCAGCTTGGGCACCAACATCTCCCACTACTTCACCAATAGAAGACTCGAAAGTAAAGGCGAACAAATCTTCTGGAGAGATAGAGAAGGTCTCGAAGTCTTTTTCAGAAAACTCAAAGTCAGACAGCCGCCCAAAGAGATGATCTACATAACCCAGCTTGTAGAAATCAGATTGACTTTGAGTAAGCGAAGCCTCAAACCCAGCCTTCTCACCCTTCAGCTGCTCAGTTTCCTCAAGCAGGCGAACATGAGCCCGTTGCATTTCCTCCATTTCTTTCTTCAGATTGTCGTTGATCTTCAAGGCATCTTCAAGGCACCTTGAAGCTCCAACACTTGAGGTTCAAGCCTATCAATAACCTTCTTGAAGTGTATCACTTGGTTATAAGCAGCAATCAATTCTTCATCCTTTGCATAAGCAGCGAAGCGGAGTTCAGAAATGGCACGTTCGAGATCCTGAATATGAGGTATGTAACGTTCGATCTCCTTCTCTGCACTTTCATACTTTACTTGAATCGCGTCAAGCCTAGCCTTCAAATCTACGATCTCCTGGCGAGCGGTCTCAAGTTGCAGAGAAGTGGGGGCAGAGATACTAGACCCCTTCAAAGCAGCAAGCTCGGATTCCAATTTTTTGACTCTTTCGGATGAGGAGTAAGCTTCGGCTGCCGTAGTTCTTACCACCTCCTTAGCAGCCTTAGTATCCTCTTGATCAAGAAGCATGGACTCAGCTGCCAAGATCATTATTTTTTGCATCATGGTCAACAAAGCAGTCCTCCTATACTCAGATGTATGTTTCGCAAAAGACCTCGGACCAATAATTTCTTTGACGCCATCAACAAACTTAGCACATACGTCCATGTCCTCAAGAAGGTCTGGCTTCAAAAGTGCACAAATCTCAACAGCTTCCCCAGAACTAGGCTTGGTGGATTTATCACGACCAATGGCACGAGCAGTCTCTTTCTTCTCGGCAGACGACTTGATCTCAGCAGCAGAAGGAACGAGTTTTGGCTCCACTTTAGTAGGTGCCCTTCATAGTAGCAAGCCTTTCCAAAGGAGAACCATACTTAACCCCAAGTGGACGCTTTGGCATAAACTTCGGCACTGGAGGCATAGATGAACTTTTACGTTGGGCAATCCTATCAGCAATCGAACAAGCAACTTTCGGAACAGTAGGCGTCACTGGCACATATCCGGCAATTTCTTTTTTCCCGTTCCCAGAGGAAGTCAAGTCAATCACGAGATTGGGAGCAGCTGGTGAACCCTCGCAAGCAGCAGAGGAAATCTTTGGCTTTTTCTCAGCTAACACCTCTTGAGCAGTTGGTGAGTCCTCGCGAGCAGCAGATGAGGTATTCGGCTTCTTCTCAGTAAGCACCTCCTGAGCAGCTAATGAACCCTCGCGAACGATCCTCGGTTTCTTTTCAACATGCATATCTTGAATGGGCGGGGAATGTTTCTTTTTTTCCACCATCATTTGCAGCAGGTTCTACCACAGTGATAGAACGGGCCAACGCCTTTGCCTTGATTCTTTTTATCTCTTATCTTGGGAACAATCCATCTTTCTCCCTACGAAGAGGACTTAGCAGCCAGCGCCACTCACGATACTCGGAGGGAAGACCCAGAGCGACATGCACTTTCTTCATATCCGAAGAGACCTTGGGAGTTGAGCCAAATTTTGAATCTACGAAGGCAGCGAAAAATAGTCAGAAAATTGAAAAACAACTCAGCATTAAGATAAAGCAGGCAAGAAAGATTAAAGCAGCCTGCTTACCGGATATGAAGATTGTTGGCACACGTAACTTAGGGGAAGGATCAGACTTCCACTCTCCACTTATTTCCAAAGTCTCCTTGGCCCAGTCGTGATCTCCCTTACTCGAGTTGTCAAAAAGCCTATGACGAGATCGCAGCTGCCCAACTCCTTCAATGTGACCTATGTCAAAGAAATACCAAAATTCGTTGATGGTTAGTCCTAAGTCTAAGAATTGGCTCAGATTGTGGAATCCCAACATCACTCGGACTGCTTTCAGAAAACATTGGGCATGGGCACATCTCATGGAGCAGAGCACCTCTTGGAAGAAGCGCGGCATAGGAAAAGTAAACCCTAATACAAAATAGTAGGGGTGGAACTTGATGGCTCTCCGAGCCCCATCGCATGGCTCCCGGTTGCTACCATCCTTAACTCGCTTCACACGTACTCCGGACGGAATGGCATGCCAATATGCCTCAAGGAAGTCTCTAAACAAATCATCGGAGCTAATCTTGAAGTGAGTAGCCTTGCTCAAAGACCCGCCTTGACAATTCAACGGCGACACACCATCATCATTCTTGTGGCTCGAGGAAGACATACTAGAAGAAATTCTACAAAAAATACAAGGAAGAATCATTAGAGGGTGGTTCAAAAAAAAAAAGAAAAAAAGAAAAAAAAAAAAGAGCTCGGCACAAGTAGGCCTCACCGCCCAAGCCCTTATGGGCTCTCTCGGCACAAGCAGGCCATATGGCCCAATTCAAAAAAAGAAAAAAAGAAAAAAAAAAAGGCAAATCAGGGAGCCCAGCCCGTGCTGGCTCCCCATTCATTCTCTCGGCCCCAAGGCTTGGCAAAACCTAGTACAGCCAATAGGAGGCTGGCGCCTCATATTCTCCGTTCTTCCCTAAGGCACGGGCCCGAGCCTAGCCTTAACAAAAAATGATGAAGGCCTAAAGCCGCATAGCCCAGCAACCCTGCCAGACCCCATGGCCTGGCCTGTCTCTCCTCACGACCGCGCCCCAGAGCCCATACCAAAAAAGGCTCACCCACGAGACAACCATGCCGTGGTTCCCCAGGTCACCCCATCACAAATCCTCGACCCCCGTCGAGCCAAATTTCAAGCCCCAAGATTCCAAGAAAACCAAGAAGACAAGAAAATTAATTTTTCCTTACCTAGAAGCAACAAGAAGACGAAGCAAGCAACGAAAGACGGTCCTTTGCACGGGCAAGATGTAGAAGATGGGTAGAGGAGGGGGAACAAATACCCTCTAAGCTCTCTCTCTCTCTCTTGTAAGGTAAAATAAGTTTCTTCCTGAAGTTGATTTAATAATTCACTTAAGGTGGACTTAAATAAGTTTTGGGAGAAATTTATTTCCCTTTTCCTAGAAGGATCTAATTTCCTATTAAAAGAGAGAATCAACATCAGAAAAGGAAATAATTCAAAGTTTCCTAAAGCAAGAAAATCTCTACACCAGTTGCCCTTTTCTGCGAGCAGCCCAACATGTGTGGGGGCATTTGTGGAGCCAAAAATAATCACAAGGCGACACATGGATTTTTTTGGCAAAAGAGGACCAAACTACCCTTGAGGCACACCGGGATTCTTACGCGCGAGCAGCAGGCAATCATCCCTCAACTAAGTCAAAAGTGCCCAAAATAGGTAACAATTTAAAACCTCTTTCATCAAATCCTTTCTATAAGGTAATTCCCAAAACCTAGTATTTTCTATTTCATTATTTAGCTAATCAATTAGCTAAATAATATATTCCTTCCATATCTCCTAAAATCTTCCTTTAAAGTCATAATAATTGACTAATTAGGGGATTAATTGCCTAATCAATCCCCTAATTGTCAATTACATCACACATTTAAATCCATTACCTGTTACTAATAGTCTTAATGAATTAGTTACATTCCCATCTCCTTCATCCTCACATACATCTTCTATACCTGTGTCACCAAGTTTATCATCTCATAGTCCTGTTGCTACACCATTACAACATACTGTTTCCACTCCAACTCCATCAGTATCTTCACAAACAGTATCCCCATATCCTGTATCACAATTTATTATTGCAGTTGCAAATTCCTATCCTGAGATCCCTGTGGCACTTGATTTTAGTCTTGATAGTCTACAAGTTGTGTTGCCAATACCTCCACTCAATTTACATCCTATGCAAAAAAGGAGTAAAAGTGGAATTGTTAAAAATAGGGCACTATTGACAACATTTGATGAGTCTACACATGTTGATGTTTCTTTGGTTAAACCTGCTACTTATAAATCCGCACTCAAGGTTCCAGTCTAGTTAAATGCTATGAAAGAAGAACTGGATGCATTATATAAACAAGGGACATGGAGTTTGGTTTCTTTACCACCTCAAAAGAACTTAGTGGGATGCAAATGGGTATTTAAGATCAAAAGGCACTCTGATGGATCTATAGCTCGGTTGGTAGCAAAGGGTTTAGCCAAGAACCTGGCTTAGACTATGGAGAAACCTTCAGTCTTGTAGTGAAGCCAACTACTGTCAGGTTAATTTTGGCATTGGCAGCTCAATTTGATTGGCCACTTAGACAACTAGATGTCAAAAATGCTTTTTTACATGGAATTCTTCAAGAAGAGGTATATATGGCTCAACCTCCAGGGTTTGTAGATGCTAATCACCCCAAGTTAGTTTGTAAATTACACAAGTCCCTCTATGGGTTGAAACAAGCCCCTCGGGCTTGGAATGACAGGTTTACTGCATTTCTACCTTCTCTGGGGTTTCAGAATACCTATTCTGATTCTTCTTTCTTTTTCAAGCAAGCTGGTGACTCTGTTGTGATTTTATTATTGTATGTTGATGATATAATCATCACAGGGAGCAGTTATGCAGCAATTACACAGGTTATTCACTCTCTAACAACCGAGTTTGATATAAAGGATTTGGGGCCTCTACATTTTTTTCCTGGGGATTCAAATTACTCGCTATACAAATGGTCTATTCTTATCCCAGACCAAATACATACAGGATTTGCTGCATAAAACAGAAATGGTTGATTCTAAAGCTTGTGATACTCCATGTCTTCCTTATAATCAGCTTTTGAAGGATGATGGTAAACCTTATAATAATCCAACCATGTATAGGAGTATAGTAGGGGCTCTTCAGTACCTTACGTTCACTAGGCCCGATATTGCCTTTTCTGTTCATCAGGTGTGCCAGTTTATGCAAGCACCGATGAATTCTCATTTTATAGCTGTGAAGAGGATCTTAAGATACTTAAAAGGGACTATGCATCTGGGGTTAACATATTCCAAGGGTGATTTGAATCTAAAAGCTTTTAGTGATGCTGACTGGGCTGGAGATCCTAATGATAGGAGGTCTACAACTGGTTTAGTTGTCTTATTAGGTACCAATCCCATCTCTTGGTCATCTAAGAAACAACAAACTGCTTCTCGATCATCTACTGAAGATGAATATCGGGCACTATCTTCAACGGTTACTGAGCTAGACTGGATACAACAACTTCGGGCATTTTTGCAGGTTTTCATTCGTTCTTCTTCTGTGTTGTTTTGTGATAATCTTTCAGCAATTGCCTTATCCTTCAATCCAGTTCAACATCAGCGCACTAAGCATACTGAGATAGATGTTCACTTTGTTCGAGAGAGGGTTGCCAAGAAGAAATTACTTGTTTAGTTTGTTTCTTCTCAAGAACAATTTGCTGATATTATCACAAAAGGATTGAGTGCTCCATTGTTTAAGGTTCATTGTAACAATCTAATGCTTGACAGCTCCAAGCATGAGATTGAGGAGGGATGTTAGAAGTATAAGATTGTAAGGCTGAGATAATACCACATGTAAACAGATTAGTGTGTTATATTTGTTAGAAGAGTCGGCTAACCTTGGGTATAAATACTCCATCTTGTAATAGCTTCCTTAATAACAAAGATATCAATTCAATCATATTTTTCCCTCCTATCTCTCTACATTCTTAGACCCTAAGATAATTGGTTAACACGCCCTACCTTATTCCACCCCACCCCCATAACCCCCATCCCACATTCCCACCTTTTCCAATTCTCATTTTCTCTCTTATTCCTCTCTCTCTCTCTCTCTCTCTCTCTCTCTCTCTCACATTGTAACCCCAAACATAAAACAAGGTTTTGAGAAACCTTGTGTAAGATTCCACATCGCCCAGGGGTGTAGATCCTGCAAGCCTTATATGTATATTCTCATCTCTATTTGGCACGAGGCCTTTTGGAAGCTCACTGTCTTCGGATTCCATTGGAACTCCGAAGTTAAGCGAGTTCGCGCGAGACCAATCCCATGATCAGTGACCCACTGAGATGACTCGTGTGAGTTTCCAATAACAAAACCGTGAGGGCATGGCCGGGGCCCAAAGTGGAAAATATCGTGCTACGGTGGAGTCGAGCTCGGGATGTGGTGGGGGCCCGGGTCGGGATGTGACAATTTGGTATCAGAGCCAATCCATGGCCAGAAGTGTGCCGACGAGGACGTCTGGCCTCTAAGGGGGGTGGATTGTAAGATCCCACATCGCCTAGGGGTGTAGATCCTGTAAGCTTTATATGTATATTCTCATCTCTACCTAGCATGAGGCCTTTTGGGAGCACACTGGCTTCGGATTCCATCTGAACTCTGAAGTTAAGCGAGTTCGCGGGAGAGCAATCCTATGATGGGTGACTCACTGGGATGTTCTCGTGTGAGTTCCCAGAAACAAAACCGTGAGGGCCTGGCCAGGGCTCAAAGCGGACAATATCGTGCTACGGTGGAGTCGAGCCCGGGATGTGTTGGGGGCCCAAGTCGGGATGTGGGATGTGACACCTTGTCTGCAACAAGAGTTTAGAAAAAAAAAATTCAAACGGTTTCTTGACAAAACTAGCCCAAGTAAGAAGTTTGAAACAGGATTTGGGTTCCAATTAGAAAACAAAAATCAACGAAATTGGCTTTTGCATTTGAATTTTCAGTTGAAATCTTCTCTCTCTCTCTCTCTCTCTCTCTCTCTCTCTCTCTCTCTCCCAAAGAAAAAAAAAATCAAACGGCTTATTCACAAAACTAGCCCAAGTAAGAAGTTTGAAACAAGATTTGGGTTCCAATTCAAAAACAAAAAATCAACGAAATTGGCTTTTGCATTTGAATTTTCATTTGAATTTTCAGTTGAAATCTTCGCAGACCTTACACACCCAACATCTAAAATTATCTCCAGATCCAAACCCTCTTCTATCTGAACATCAAGCGTAACCGCATCTCCAGCCCCATTCCGACCTCTCCAACTTCACCGCCCTCAAACTCCTATTCCTCTCCTATAACAAACTCTCCAGTGACTTTCCTGCCTCCATAGCTTCTCTCTTCCGTCTCTACCGCCTCGATCTGGTCCTCCAACAACTTATCCGACGATATTCCCGCAAAGGTGAACCATTTGACCCATCTCCTCACTCTCCGGCTCGAGGCGAACCCTTTTTTTGGTTCGATTTCAAGTCTGAGCCTATGTGAATGTCAGCATAAATAAGGACCCCTTATTTTCTACGTCATCATTTAACGGTTAATTTAACAGATTTTCTAACAGTTATATGAAATTGAAATAAAATGATAAGAAAATGTATGAAATTGAAATGTTTTAAAGATGTTGTAAGAAATTGAAATCGATCCCAAATCTGAGAAGGTAAAATGTATTTTACCCAAAAGAAAAATATAGTTCATATGTGTGTGCGCACGATGACCATTTTTGTATAAATATAGTTTCAGTCATTCTAAGTGGCTTCGATCTAAAAGTGTTTAGGAGAAAATGAGCATCATATGTGTGTGTGCACGCGAGAGATGGAAAGAATGAGCGGGTGACATTAATGTCAAATCCCTTAATGTTCATTTTGTGACATTAATTAATATATGTGCATTGAATTTGTCAAATTTATTGTTGCTAGTTAAAGAAAGTTAAAATTCTATCATAAAATTAATTGGTAATATCAAGAGTATCCAACCTTTTATACGTTTTATGCGCAGTCCCTGATGTGGGATTAGTACTCTCAAAACGTTGTCTCACGTGTGCCAAATTTTCAAGCTTAGCATGTGGACAACACAAATCAGGTGACGTGGTGCATGTGTGCCCATTGGGCTTTACATGCGAAACAACCTGCTGTGATACCATGAAAAAAGTTTAGGTTCCATCATTAAACCAATTGATGATATGGGAAGTAGTCCAATCTCGTGAAGGCAATCGAACGACACACTCTGTTGCTGCTTCCATTTAGAAAAATGGAGGGTCGTATAGTTAGGATTGTATTGGCCCAGAATTTCAGTTTAATATTTTGACCGAAAAATGTAAACATTTCAATTATAATCTAATAATTAAAGTCTATCTTTGGAAAAAAAAAAAAAAAAACTCTCTCATCATGTGCATTTGGTTCCTTATCTTACGCGGGTTTGAACAATAAAAGAAGTCCTGTCTTCATTTTACCGTTGTTTAACACATAAGCCGAATATTTAGTGGACTTATGCAGAGGGGCATGCTCAGGTGACATTTCTCAAGCCTCTACTAATGCTCCCTGCAGAGGTAACAATCATACTCAACCGATTCAAAGCTCAAAACTAACAGGGATTTCTAACAAAGTATTGAGGTTGTTATTCAAATTTGCAAATGACTAGCAAAAGCCTCTTGAATGTAAACATTTTAAAACTTTTCTTTCAATTTCTAATGTGAAGAGAAGGCTTACTTGGTTGTCAAGTCAATCGAAATAACAAACTCTATAACGAGAAGTAACAGCGTAATTAATATCATCAGGACCAATAGAACCCAATCACAAAAAGGGTAATGTAAAGTATAACAAGACCTAGGCATAAAATGAAGCTATGCGTTTTAGTTTAATTAAAGTAGCGTCAATGGCTTTTACTATTATTTGAAGAGAAGAATCAACCCTTAACCGGCAACCATGAGTGAAGTTTCACTCTCATTCTTTCAGGTTGTAGTCGCCGGTGAACGAAGAGTGGGGTGTCCACTGGTCATTGGGGATGATACTCGAGTTGTTTTATGTCTCGACTTAGTCCTCTTTGATATAATTTTTTTTATTGTACTTACTTTCATATGCATTGTTTTATATTTGTATCTAGTTATATGCTTGCTATTCAAATATCATTTTGCTAAATAAACATATATAAATCAATATGTTTTTGTTTATTTTTCAAATATTGAAGGAAACTAAATAGTGTCATGAATACAAATGGATTACAGTTTAACATATTGTTTGTTATTGTCTCTCACACAATCCTAATTACACATGTAAAATGTATAGATATCAATACGCCATCCGCTAGGTTAACCTTTCAATTGTTCTTTTTTTTAGTTTCTTCAAAATTGAGAGCAATTAAGCCGCTATATGTGGTCCAACAGTTACAGCGCTACATTGAGTTAAGCCACATAATAGTTCAATCATAACAAGATATCAAACTCAACAAATATTATACGTCTTCGTGATTCATGTGAGTGAATTTGAGACCTCTCACTTACAAATGAAGAATGATACCTCTAGATTGTAGTACTAGTTGGTGAATACATGGTAGTTTAAGATATTGTTGTTGATACCTTCAAGGGAAATTTAACATTTTTTCAACAAATACTTGATAACTAATGCAATCTTTACAGTTCAAATGGTTTAGTCTAACGACTAATAACATGTGTCATAATTTGTGTAAAAATTGGGTGTCTCCCAATTCTGAGACCTATATATATAATTCTTTTCCATAAAGGTTTTGCTTCATGAGGGATCATACAATTGTTTCTACAACACTCATTAGGTACTTGATAAGTATTATGGTAGAACAACTATCCCACCATTCAGTTGTAGGAAATTTTTTCCGTTTGAGTGGGGCACAATTATCTCTACTTTGAGGTCTTGTTTGTTAGATATGATTAGCTTGAATAAGTCTATTTATTATATATTTGAAGACATTTTAAAAGAAAAATGCATGATAACTTTTTTATTTTTTATTTTTAAAATTGAAGGCTGTTTATGGAAAAAAGAAAGAAAGAAAAGATATTTCTATTAAACCTGTTTGGACTCAAATTTACACCATCAGCCCGTGCAATCAATATCGTTGATTGAGTATAGCTTTTGACCGTTGGATGGAAAAGTGAAGACAATTTTGTTATTATTGAAGGATCATATTATAATTTTTATCATAATAATTATCTTTTAATATGATTCGTCTTGATATTTCCTTGTACAACAAGATAAATGGGATGCAAACAATATCTCCAACTTCGAGATTCCTGCGGCAAGGTATTAAATCAGATGGTTTTGAAGTAGTAAGGAAAATGAAGAGTGCCGTCCGAAAGGAATATTCGTTTACTTTTCTATCTGGTTAAACAACAATTTTCATGCAAATTAAATGTTTGTCATATAAGAGAAAGGAGATATAGATGAGATTGAATAGGTGTTTGACTAGTTGGATTACAGTGACATATTGCAATTCACATTGCATGCGTGGTTGCACTTGAACATATGTCATGGAAAAAGAAAGCTTTATAGTTGCATTGGGAGTTTTAATGGGATAAAGCAAGGCACTGATGGGAGTTCTGATGATGATGTGATAAGTCTAGATAGGTTTTTGTTTTGTTTGAAAAGCCAATATGAAGGAAAGGCCTTTGACACGGATCAATTTTTGTTCCGCGAGTTTGAGTTGCACTGTAATAGAGGTCCCTTCAAATCAACACACAAATTGCTCTGCGCAAAGCTTCTTAATAACCCTGAGATTTTTTCCTCTTCTCCTTTCTTCTTGCCAACACATCTTCAGTTTGGATAAACAACACTGTGAAGGCAATCGGCCACATCTTCAGTTTTCAGATGATTCTGTACTGTTTGGTAATGCCACGGTGGATGAGGCGAAAGGAGTAGTAGAGGTCTTAAAGGTGTATGCACGGGGATCTGGCCAGGAAATCAACTTGTCTAAGAGTTTGATTTTCTTTGGATCAGAGACCTCGAAATGAAGTAAGAAGAAAATTGAGGAAACTCTAGAGATTCAATGCAAGCAGGGATTTAGGCAGTATTTAGGGCTGCAAGCAGATTTTGGGCATTCCAAAAAAGCTGTTTTTGCGGAGGCTCAGGATGAGATTGAAGCTCAATTGGCGGGTTGGGTTGAGCAGTTCTTGTCCCAAGCAGGGAAGGCGGTCCTTGTCAAAGCTGTGGCCATGGCTTTGCCAAACTATGCCATGAGTTGTTTTAAGCTACCCATTGGGGTGTGTATGGATGTTGAGAAAGCTATTCAAAACTATTGTGGAGAGGTAATGAGCAGCGCAAAGGAATCCATTGGATCTCCTCGGAGTGGTTAATGAAACAAAAAAAGTCTGGAGGCTTGGGATTCAAGGATATCCAGTGCTTCAATCTAGCATTTCTGGCCAAGATTGGGTGGCGGCTGACCCAAAATCCGATGTCTATTCTAGCAACTGTGTTGAGAGACAAATACTTTCCTGGGAAAACCTTCAGGGAAGCTGGTAAAGGGAAGAACACGTCATGGGGATGGAAAGGCATTTTTGAAGCCCGGAAGGTGCTGCTGCAAGGGTTAAGATGGCGGGTGGGAAATGGAGCTTGCATTAATATTAGGAAGGACCCGTGGTTCCCTAAACTCTCTATGTTTAAAGTTAGACCGAGAGACTACTTCGAAGAAACTATGGTTAGTGATCTAATTGACCCGGCCTCAAATTTTTGGATTGTTGATCGAATCTCGGCTGGCTTTCATCGGGATGATGTGGCTTTGATTTTAAACATTCCTTTGAGCCACTCTGGCTGTTGTGATAGATTGGAATGGCACCACACCATGAACATGGAATATTAAGTTAAATCTGGTTATGGGGTGGCTGTGAATCTAATGGAAAATGGTGCATTGGGAAAGAAAGGGCAGGGTGCCCCCAGTGAGTATCAGAAACATAACTAGGTATGGACCAAGATCTGGAG
The DNA here is from genome assembly GCA_036320875.1 of Cotoneaster glaucophyllus. NCBI lineage: Eukaryota > Viridiplantae > Streptophyta > Magnoliopsida > Rosales > Rosaceae > Cotoneaster > Cotoneaster glaucophyllus. Next base: position 7,141,172 of record CM070060.1, read on the forward strand.
TTTGCAAGTCCCTAACAAAATCAAAATATTCATTTGGCATTGTTGCAACAATGCCTTAGCTGTTAGACGTAACCTTAAGAGATGTCATATGAGGATTGATAATGTGTGTGGTGTTTGTAATTCGTATGATGAAATGGAAAACCACCTGTTCTTCCGGTGTAAGTTCAGGCACTTATTTTGGTTTTGTTCTTCGCCTTATTTGAACTCCTATGAATTAGAAGAGGCTGACTTCTTAGAAAGTTGGGGAAAGTTCTGTAACCAGGTCAAGGACATGGAAAATGCAGATGAGATTTGTCAAGAATTTGCCTTTGGTCTGTGGAGGCTTTGGAAAAACAGGAACAAAGTTGTGTTTAATGGGTTGCATCGTCAGCCTCTGGAGGTCATGGAGACTTAAAGGAAAAGTATCTCTGAGTTTAGAGATGCTTTGGCATGGGATGTTGCTGAAGATTGCCCAAAGATGACGTTGACTTTAAAAGCTGCGGAGCGACCGATTCTTCAATGGCAGAAACCTAGTTACGGAACAATAAATATCAATAATGATGCGACTTAGTGCAAGAACTCTATGCGTGCAGGTGTGGGTTAGGTGGGGCGTGATTTTGCTGGTCTGCTCCAAGCTGCTGGTGGCTCGGGCAATGGGTTCTGTCATAGTGTAGCTACTGCTGAAGCTTGTGCGATTCGTGTTGCTTTGTTGGCTTGCATCGAATATGGGTTTGATCATGTGATTATCGAATCTGATGCTAAGACGATAATTCAGATGCTTAGGAAGGAAATGTCTCATAACTTTAGTATTGAATATATTCTTGGCGACATCAAGCTTCTAGTGTGAAGGTTGACGTCGATGATGTTCGAATTTGTGCCTAGGGAGAGCAGTCGTGCTGCTCACTCGGTGGCTAAGTATGTGTTTAAGGAGGGTCGAGCCTTTACCTGGGATTGTATTGGCTCGGAATTTTTGTTCAATGTACTATCTCAAGATGTAAACTTTGCTATTCATCTCTAATATATTCTATCTTCGGAAAAAAAAAAAAAAAAAGGTGTTGGACTAGTTGGATTACAGTGATGTATTGCAATTCACATTGCATGCATGGTTGCACCTGAACAGATGTCATGGAAAAAGAAAGCTTTATAGTTGCATTGGCAATTTTAATGGGATAAAGTAAGGCACTGATAGGAGTTCTGATGATGATGTGATAAGTCTAGATAGGTTTTTGTTTTGTTTGAAAAGCTAATATGAAGGAAAGGCCTTTGACACAGATCAATTTTTGCTCCGCGAGTTTGAGTTGCAGTAGGACTTTACAAAATTATCAGGTCGTGCCAAGTAGAAAATATGAATGTTATAAATATAAGGTTCGCTGTAACATAGGTCCCTTCAAATCAACACACAAATTGCCCTGTACAAAGCTTCTTAATAACCCTGAGATTTTTTCCTCTTCTCATTTCTTCTCGCCAACACATCTTCAGTTTGGATAAATAAGATTGTGAAGGCAACAGGCCACATCTTCAGTTTGGATAAATAGCACTGGAGCTGTAGAATCAGCCAACCGAGGAGCACCTTCAGTTTGGATAAACAACACTACTTCGAGACTGACTGGTTATTATCCAAGTCTCGGTCGACAAGGATTCTCCAGTCCTTGTTGGTAAAGGTCATCTGATAAGCCTTCTCGGCGAAGTGAGGTGTTACAGGTTACTAGGCTCGGCACATAGAACGTCGAGTGTTATTTAATGATCCGATATTTGCAAGTACATTTTAGAGTTTGGCATTCCGACAGCCGAACCGCATTTACAATCAAGACATTTATCTCTTTCGAGTATTTGTGTTCATATAGTTTGATACCAATTCGGCGTACTTATACTCTCCCGAATATAATTACCAAGACCAAACCCGGCGCCGACAATTCGTGAACTTTGAAGAAACTAGCAGCCTTGTCTTCAGGCTCTAGAACCCAAAGGCCGAGACGTGTTCCTTCCTTGGCAGCAGTCGTAAGATAAAGAAGTCAGCAGCGTGCTCAACGCGATGTCAACATATTTTACTCCCCAGCCGAGCTCGGCCGACGAGTTGGCACGCCTCGCACACAACCGAATGATGTAGTTAGCTTATTAGTTACCCGGCATGCGCACCACGTAGGCTTGGTAGTTTTTAGGGTTAACAAAACCTCACAAAAATGATAAGATTAAACGGGAAAATTTTTCTTCATGAGTAACCTTCAATTTGGAAAAAATAAGGAAGTTGGCATCTGTGGAACCTAAAATAATCTTAAAAATTCTAGAGGCGACACGTTGACTTTTGCTCAAGAAAGACAAGATTGCACTTAATAAATGAGCAGATTTCTCAGATACTCCTATGCACAGCTCACACCACTGAAGGTCCCAGCAGCTGAATACGATTGCCCACAGCTCACCTACCATAAGCAAGGAAAAGTAAAAGCATTAAAGATAAGGATTAATTACCCAAATCCTATCTTTAATACATTCCCAATTGAAGATTGACTCCAATCAAGTAAGTAATCCCAATTTAAATAAATTAGGAATAATTACTCCATTATCTCAAGATATTATTTCCTATTTAATATCTTGAGAATATTTAGAGAATATTTGTCTATAAAACACTTGGCCAATAGGATGCCGCCATGTGTAGGGTAAAACCCTAACACTATGGCCGGTCCTATCCCTATAAATACCCCATATTCTACCAAATTTCTGAAGCTTTTGCTACCCCTAAAAGCCCTAAACACTTTTATTCTCTTAGAGAAACTGACTTAGGTGTGGAGCCAAAAATAATCCCAAAAATTCTAGAGGCGACACGTGAACTTTTATTCAAGAAAGACAAGATTGCCCTCAATAGATGGGCAAGCTTCTCAGATGCTCTCAGGCGCAATTCACATCCCTGAAAGACTCAACAGCTGAACACAACTGCCCACAGCTCACCTGCCCTTGGCAAAGAATTAAAGATAAGGATTAATTACCCAAATCCTATCTTTAATACATTCCTAATTGAAGATTGACTCCAATCAAGTAAGTAATCCAAATTTAAATCAATTAAGGATTATTACCCTATTATCTCAAAATATTATCTCCTATTAAATATCTTAGGAATATTTAGAGAATATTTCTCCATTAAACCCTATATGGCCGGCCCTAGCCCTATAAATACCTCATATTCTACCGATTTTAGGGAGCTTTTTGCAACCCTAAAAAGCCTCCAAACACTTTACTCTCCCAGAGAAACTGATTTAGGCATCAGAGATCCGTTGACCTAACCCCCCCCCCCCCCCACCTCGTGGGCTTGTGAGGCTTAGGTCTCTGATCAAAGGTGTTGATTGATAGGAGCATATTTATGCGACTTTGTTAGCTTATTTCTTTTCGTTTACTTAGTTAGTTTCTATTTATTGTAGTAATTTAAGTTATTTTCGTATTATTGTAGGCCCAATTGATAAAGATGACAATACATGGCAAAATGGAGCAATTTGGAGCAGTTTTGGACTTGGATTGAATAGCATGTGTGGAGAGCTTATGGGATGGACGTTTTTGGTGTTTAAAGAGTGCTAGATATGTGCTAAAATCTGTAGGAATTAAAGTTGAGGCTTGGAAGACAAGGAATTAGACAAGAAAGAGCAACCTTATCCAACCTTATCTTATCTAACCTTATCTAATCCTATCCTATCCTTATCTTACCTTACCTTATCTCCAGCTGCAAAGAGGAATCCTTATCACATTCTAACACTTCCTATCTGATTCTAGGAGTCCTGAAATAATTCAAATAACCTAATCCTTTTCCTCCTGGGACTCAGCTGTGGCGCTACCTTATATATACACATTATTGCTGCAAAAACAGAGAGGAGAAAAAAGGAGTGTGCCGCAACCTGCAATCATCCATTCAACCATTGGAGTTTTCTGGGTTCTTTCTGTCTTTATTTTTAAGTTTCAATGTTTATTTTAGATTGTTTTTTAGTTATGACAAACATGTGTAACTAAGTTTATTTTTAGCTAGAGGTGAATTCAAAGCCATGATCATATGTTTTATATAAATTGATTACATCCAGTTATTGTTTCATAAAACATGAATGTGATTTACTTATCTGCTTTATAGAGAACTTATTCTTGTATGTTTATTAAGAATGCATACTTAGTTTGCATGCAGGGATTTGATGCTAGAATATAAAGGAATTTCACCTAATCGTTATGAACTTATATTTGTAAGTAGTAAAAGTCACTAGTCGTGATTGAGTTAAGTAAATTCTTGGCAGAAGTATTATGCTTTTCATAGTTACGAATGATTTGTTAATGCTTATGATTTTCACAGAACTTAATGATCTTTGAGATGTATCTCTATCATGCTTTTCATAGTTAGGGAACTTGAGAAGAATAATTTGGTTGCGTCGCTAAGTCCAATTCAATGAAGTTAGGAAAATCTGAGAGTTAATTAGTGCTGTTCACAATTAATTTGGGGCATTGTCATTCATGGTTTATAGATGGTTTATAGGAAGAATAACTGGAAATTGATTTGTATGCATATGTTTCATGTGTGGAGAAGAATCCTCTAGCTATCCTTTCATCCATATTTCATTCACAACTTAATTTACTTGCTGCCATTTAATTTTGTTTTAGTTAAATTCATCCAAAATCTCCCCCCTCATTGTTTTGCTGTTAGTTTAACTTAGTTTTCAGTTTTATAAGTTTAATTTGTGTTGATTAGCATCCCTTCTAATCTCCGGAATAGAACGATCCCTACTTACTCATACTACGATTGCATAATTTATAGGGTTTAATTTGTGTGTTAGTTTTGACCACATCATTGATTGTTTTGCAGGTGCATTTTCGTCAAGACTAAAGACGGCGGAAATTTGCATCGACAAATTGGTGCTTTCATTGAGAGCTAATTCAACATACTCGAAGAAGCCTCTCGCATTAATTTCTTGAAATTTCTGTTACGTTGAATTTCCCACACGTCGTATCAATTAATTTTTCTTAGAAAAGTTTCTTGATCAATCCCTGGAGAAATGATACAATGGTAGAAAATTCAGAAACTACGACCAACAAAACCTCCTAAGTGCAAGGATTTGGACTGGAGAGTGGAGATGAGGACATAGCCCCACGACGGAGATCTTCAAGGCTCAACACGACTGCAGGAGGAGTCCCGCCGCCGCGAAGCTGCACCCCCACCATCGTCGCCGTGACCCAGCAGCCACGGCAAGGCCACAATGCCACAAGGCCACGAAACCACTCTCACCAAACCCTAGGCAACCAATCCCTAGGCAACCAATCCCTAGGCAGGAGGCCCAGGTCCACTTCTAAGCCCCTGGGCAGAAGGCCCCGAACTTGGTATTTGCCACAGCAAGCCTTGGGCAGGAGGCCTAGCCCAATGCAGCAACATGCTTTGTTGTACAGTAGGCCCGAGCTCGAGCCCAGAATTTGGCAGCTGTTGCCAGCTAAGTAGCTCAGTGGGCCAAAGCCCATGCCACTCAGCTAGCAGGCCAGGATGTGGCAGCCCAACAACCAAGAGGGCCCACGACCATGCAGATCCAAGGTGAGCAGGCGCCGAACCAACATGCCCCACAACCCGCTCCGACGACCCGATCTGCTGCCCAAATGGCCACCTCCAGCGATCTAGATTCCGACCACCGGACCCTCGATTGATTTGGGGTTACTTACACCCCACTTTTCTGTAGGAATGCCCGCTATGGGCTCAAGTTTTGTACGTGTAGTCCACTATACTTCCACCACACATGGAAACGCCCATTATCCAGACTCTTTCAATCTAAATGGTGAGCACCACCTGCCCTAGCAGGTTGCCAATTTGACGAACGCCCTCGCACAGCAGACCACCTTGGTAAACCAACTCCTCGAGCTTATTGAGATGCAGCACGCCCCAGATGAGGTGTCCCGAAGTAGGACAAGGGTGGAAGAATGTGACTCATTCCAGCGACATCCCGGCAAAAAGCCACTCAGCCCGCCACGAACCGATTGTTCGGGTTGTGTACACTCTTGTTTGGGCCCTTGGGGAAACGTCTTCTCTCGCTTAGATGCGCAGAGAAACGTTCATTCCTGACTTGGCTCATGAGTCAGTGTGCATTCGACGTTGGGTCCACACGAGGCTAGGCCCGCAAGAAGATCCTCGTATGAGGCAATAGAGTAGGCAGCCGCATGATGCCCAGAAAAGAGCACGTGCAGTCCATCTCAAGTTCCACTGGCAACCCCCACCAAGAGTGACGATGAGAAGCACAACATAAACCACGTGCACAGCAACCGCGGCACAGACGAGCATGACATGCCGAAGAGCAATATAGACCAGCAGGTTAACATTAGGGGCAGTTGGAGGCTCTGCTGGCCCACCAGGCACAAATCTAGGAGGAAGTACAAAGGCTCATAGCAAAGCAATTACGTTGTTTCCAGCGAATTGACACTACCGACGATGCCTTCCGCAGATACGTGGCCAACCTGAGCAGGTCACCCTTTACAGACGAGATCGAGCAGATAGAGTCACCGCGGAAATTCAACCCGCCTAATTTCACCTTGTTTAAGGGAAATGAAGATCTAGACAGACACTTGATGCACTACCGAAGTGCCATAACCCTTTACGCCAACAATGACGCTCTCATGTGCAAGGTCTTTTCCACGATGCTACAAGGCGAGGCGCAAGACTGGTTCTGCACCCTGCAGCCACGTTTGATTCGGAACTTTGACGAACTTTCCTTGGTTTTCACTAAGGAATATTCGTCCTACCGCTTGATCAAGAAGAAGTCTGACCACCTTTTTAGCATGAAGAAGGACCCGAAGGAGTCACTCCGCACTTATGTCAAGAGATTCAAGGTGAAGAAGGCAAAGATCATCGGATGCAATGATAACATCGCATGCTCAGCTTTTCGAAAGGGACTCCGAGTAGATCACCCGTTTTTCAAAGAATTGATTATGGGTGAGAACTTGTCCCTGGCGAACTCTTATGCTTTGGCAGAAAAGCACTCCCTCTAGGATGAGGAGAAGCGCTCCCATAAGCCGCCTGAGCAACCACGCAGAGCCATTGAACCGACTTAGAAGAAGGTGAGCGATAAGCCATTCAATATCAAAAGCAAGCCAAGAGATAAACGTAAGGACCGGTCCTCAACGAAAGGGAGGCACGATGCCCAAGACATACACGACGTTTTCAATCCCGATCAGCCAAATCCTTTGCGACCTTAAGGACAAACCATGGTTCAAGCAGCCACCACCTTTAAAGGGCGACACCTTAAAGATGGACAAGACCAAATATTGTGCATTCCACAGAGGTCCTGGGCACACAACCAATGATTGCACCACATGGAGGAGGTACTTTGAGCAACTCGTGAAGGAAGGCAAGTGCGACCAGTTTGTCGACAGACCAGCTGCCCGGCCAAGGCGAGAAGCAGATGCCGATGCCGAACCCCCAACCAAGACAATCCGAATCAACGGAAGAGGAAGATCCAGCAGGCGAGATTGGTCAATCAGGTTCAAGCCATAGATGTTGTACCTAGACCAATCATCGGCTTCACCGAGCAGGATGCAAAGGGAGTAGACTTTCCCCATGACGACGCCTAGGAATTTCTATACAACTGGCCCACGCCATCGTTGACAGAGTCATGGTGGACAACGGCGGCTCAGTTAACCTCCTACAACTGTCAATCATCCAGAAGATGGGCCTGGAGAGTATGATCCAATGCAAAGTAGAGGTCTTGACCGGATTCGACAGACTCACCTCTACTGCCATTAGCACTATCACACTCGACGTAACCAGCCCACCGGTTGTCTCATCGCAAACCTTCATGATCGTCAGCGACCCATCTCCTCATAATCGGATATTGAGCCATCCCTGGCTGGTGAAGATCGGAGCTGTGACATCTATCGAGTATCAGAAAATCCGATTCCGCATCCTTGGAGGAGCAGTCGGAGAGATCAAAGGCGACCAGGCCATGTCCAGACAATGCACTGTACAAGTTCTCAAGGAGTCGAAGAAGAAATCTTTCGCCCCAGCAGTAGTAACTGAAGTGTAGAAAGACAACTCAACCTCTGCCAAATAGCAATTACAGCATGCGGGTCAAGAAGATGGCGTTAAGGTCAACAATACCCTGGAAGATGAATCAGGATGGAAACCCGAAGAAGACGCCGAAAACATCATTCTTGACCCCCACCAGCCAGAAAAGACGGCTAAAATAGGCTCGCGACTGAGCCCAGGGAGAAGGAAGAGCTCACGACTTTCCTCAGGGAAAATCACGACGTCTTCGCATGGTCACCCTCTGACATGCCTGGTATTGATCCAGCGATAGCTTGCCACAAACTGCACGTTGACCCCGCTGCCAAACCTGTGATTCAGAAAAGGCGATATTTCGCACCCGAGCGAGTAGCGATTATTACGGTGGAAATCAACAAGTTACTGGAGGCCGGATTCATTGAGGAAGTGGCACACTCAGCATGGCTGGCCAATGTCGTGCTAGTGATGAAAAAAAAGAAGGGCAAATGGAGAGTATGCGTGGATTACACCTACCTCAACATGGCATGCCCTAAAGATAATTACCCGGTTCCCCAAATCGACCTGCTCATTGACTCAACATCTGGGAACCAGCTGCTCAGCTTTTTGGACGCATACTCAGGCTACAATCAGATTTCCCTGCACAAGCCTGATAAAGAAAAGACTGTATTCCTTATCGAGCGAGGCACATACTGTTACAAGGTAATGCCTTTTGGCCTCAAGAACGCAGGAGCAACCTACCAATGACTCGTAAACACGATGTTCAAGAAGCAGATCAGAGTCACCATGGAAGTCTACGTCAACGACATCATGGTGAAACGCAAGTAGCAGTCAGACCACATTCGCAATCTAGTAGAAACTTTTGCCATTCTTCGAGCATACAACATGAAGCTCAACCCAGCCAAGTACACATTTGGTGTCTCCTTAGGTCGATTCTTAGGGTACCTTGTAACCCAACGAGGAATCGAGGCTCATCCAAGGCAGATCAAAGCGATCCTGGACATGAAATCGCCCACAACTCTAAAGGAGATCCAAAGTCTGACCAAACGAGCGGCTGCACTCAATCGCTTCCTTTCGCGATTTACTGACCGATGCAAGCCTTTCTTCAAGGCAATCAAAAAAGCGCAGAAGGACAAGTGGGACAATGAGTGAGGGAAAGCATTTCAGGACCTGAAGCAGTACATGACATCACTATCCAAATCGGAAGCATCGGAGAACCTATGCATCTAAATGGCGGTATCAAAAGTAGTAGTGAGCTCTGCCCTCATACAAGAAGAGTTGGGGGCCCAACTGCCTATATTCTACACATCCAAAGCTCTCCTCTATCCGGAAAACTAATTTTGGCGCTAGTTGTTTCAGCTCAGAATCTCATACGCTACTTTCAAAGGCATTTGGTGACCCAATACGCACTGCGATCAGTTTTGCACAGTCTAGACATTTCTCAACGAGTAATGAAGTAGACGTTGGAACTTGGTCAATAAGGCCTAGCATACCAACCCCGCATGGCAATAAAAGCCCAGGCACTGGCAGACTTCATAGCAGAGTTCATCCCAAGCCTGAAGGATGCAACAACATAGCCTAAATGCGCCCCGGAGGTAGCCGAGCGCTCCATAGCCGTACCTGCCTCACCTGATGGAGATTTTTGGTTTTTGCAAGTCGATGGATCATCTAACCATCAAGGATTGGGGGCAGGCTTAGTTCTCACTACCCCAGATGGCTCCATACTCGAGCAGGCGATCACTCTAAGCTTCAAAGCATCAAACAACGAAGCAGAGTATGAAGCCCTACTAGTAAGTCTCCGATAGGCGAAAGACCTAGCGATGAAGAAGCTCGCAATCTATTCTGATTCCCAGCTGATCACTAACCAAACTTCAGGGGAGTACGCAGCAAAACATCCAAGGATGGCCCGATACCTTGAGAAGGTACGAGAGCAGCTAGCGACGTTCCAAGGGTACATACTCACTCAGGTTTCAAGAGCAGAAAATGCCTATACAGACGCACTAGCAAGCCTAGGCTCTGTATTAGACCATCAGCTCAAGTGCTCAATCCCAGGTCGAGTACCTGGAAAAGCCAAGCATAGATGAGGAACCAGAAGCTGAAGTGGCACTGATCAGTGCGACCCCGAGTTGGCAAGATCCCATCATTGATTACATAGTTAATGAAACGCTCTCCTCAGACAGACTAGAGTCCAGGAAGCTCTAAATAAAGGCACAACGCTACTACATGTGGAACGACATGTTCGTTCGAAGATCATTTTTCAGGACCACATCTCCACTGCCTATCGCCTCCTGAGGACCTGAAGATTCTTAGCTCAATCCACGAAGACGTCTGTGGAAACCACTCTGGAAGCCGTTCCTTGGTGCAAAAAGCTCTCAATGCTGGCTACTATTGGCCAACCATGCATCAAGACGCCAAGGAGCATGTAAAAAAGTGTGACAGCTGCCAGCGCTTCAAGCCCGTACCCGCACTACCTGCCAACGAACTCCATCTGCAGACGAGCCCATGACCATTCATGCAATGGGCGATTGACTTGGTAGGACCAATGCCGTCTGCTACCGGAGGTAGGGGCATGATGATCATAGCAGCCGACTACTTCACAAAATGGGTTGAAGCTAAACCCATGACCATAACTACCCAGATGAACATAGAACGCTTCATATGGAAGAACATCATATGCCGCTTCGGCATCCCACACTCCATCGTGACCAACAATGGTCCACAGTTTGTGGGAAAAGACTTGGCGAGGTTCTTTGAAAAATATGGCATCAAGCAGCACATGTCTATGCCCCAATATCCACAGGGCAACGGGCAGGCAGAGGCGTCCAACAAGACCATCCTCAACTGCCTCAAAAAGACCCTCTCAGACAAGAAGGGCAAATGGCCAGATGAGCACCCCGGTGTTTTGTGGGCATATCGCACCACCAAAAGACGAGCAACTGGCGAGACTGCATTCTCCCTAGCGTATGGTTCAGAGGCGATTATTCCCCCCAACGTCAGAGTGCCAAGCATCAGCACTGTACTGCAGAACCTCGAGCAGAACAAAAAAGAGATGGCCACCAACTTAGACCTGGCAGAGGAAGAGCGCGATAAGATTATCACCCGTATTGTGGCCTATCAGTAGCATCTTCTCTCCAGCTATAACAAAAGAGAAAAAATCTGGCAGTTATAGCCATGAGACTTAGTCCTCAGAAAAGCCTTCATCACCGCCCAATGAGAAGGCTCTAAAAAGATGGCTCTAAAAAGATGGCCCTAAAAAGATGGCTCCCATCTGGGAGGGTCTGTACAAAATCAGCCGAGTAGGCGAAAAAGGAAGCTACACCCTCACCACCATGAACGAAAAAGAAATCGATAAGTAGTGGAATGCCTACAACTTGAGAAAGTACTACGTGTGATGTCCCACCAACCCTCAGACCATGTTCAAGACAAAAAGTTCGAAGACTCAAGCAGCTCGACGAAATTATTCGCAAGCCTGGGCTAAATGCATAAACAAACTGACTACCTCATTCGATAAGCAGAAGACACCCTCTGCCCAGCGGACATGGTGCAAGACACTCGCTGCCCTGCAGACATGGTGTAAAATGCCCGCTGCCTGGCAGACATGGCGTGAAAATGCCCTCTGCCCTGCAGACATTGCGTAAGATGCCCTCTGCCCTACAGACATGGCATAACCACTCATGTGATAAGCAGAAGACGCCCTCTCCACGTTCAGACATGGCATATCCGGAATATCCAGACGTGGATGAGTAGCACGACTGCTCAGTTTCCCCTGATGTCAGCGACTACCTGAGCTGGACGACTTCCAGAATTGGCAAAAATAGCCCTTCCACGGGAATGGACTTAGCCAACTAAAGGATTCAATTCTGCGGAACCCGGGTCTCTAACTGGAAGAGACAATTAAGAGCACGACCCCTGCCCATGAAAAATCTCGCGTGAACAAGATGGTCCGTCCTCGACGTGCAGATATTCATGAAGTTGCTTGATTTTAAAGTGTCGCAATACTAGTTAAGCAACCTGAGGGATCAAAGCTGCGACTTGGAAAGATATGGCCTCTGAAGAGCGATTTCGCCTACACTTCACTCCAAAAAACGCCTCCGAGAGCCAGGGATGACGCTTGAAGTGGTTACGCGGGTTGTCTGCTTCTGTAAGTAAGACGCCTGGCCGACAACCCGACAGCTAAAAGCCCAAGGCATCCCGCAAGCTGAAACTTACGCTTGCCATGACTACGCGAACCCGCCTGCTTACTTATAAGTAGCGCTTCCGGCCGACAGTTTATGGTTTAAGTTTAGCTGGGACAAAGTCGAGTGTCACGACTATAGTAGTTACGCGGACCTCCTCTGCTTCCTACGAGAAGCACGAGTCTGGCCAACGGCTCTATAAGTTAAAAATCTCGCATCGAGCCCCAGGAGGGCCATGGCTCAAGAAGCCACAAAGTCGAGTGTCATGACTATAGTAGCTACGCGGACCTCATCTGCTTCCTACAAGAAGAAAGAGTCTGGCCAACGGCTCTATAAGTTAAAAATCTCGCATCGAGCCCCATGAGGGCCTAGGCTCAAGAAGCCACAAAGTCGAGTGTCACAACTATAGTAGCTACGCGGACCTCCTATGCTTCCTACGAGAAGCACGAGTTCGGCCAACGGCTCTATAAGTTAAAAGTCTCGCATCGAGCCCCGGGAGGGCTAAGGTTCAAGAAGCCACAAAGTCGAGTGTCACAACTATAGCAGCTACCAGGACCTCCTCTGCTTCCTACAAGAAGCACTAGTCCGGCCGATGGCTCTATAAGTTAAAAATCTCACATCGAGCCCCGGAAGGCCAAGGCTCAAGAAGCCATAAAGTCAAGTGTCACGACTATAGCAGTTACACGGACCACCTCTACTTCCTACGAGAAGCACAAGTCCGGCTGACGGCTCTATAAGTCAAAAATCTCGAAACATGCCCAGGGAGGGCTAAAGCTCCCGAAGCCACTCAAAGCTGAGATTCACAGCTATAATGGCCACGCGAATTCGCCTGCCTCCTATGGAGACAATGAGTTCGGCCGCCGGCTCTATAAGTTGGAAATCCCGCATTTCTTCCTTTTGCAGGTAAAAGCTCTAAGAAGCCCCAAAGCCAAAACTAAAGCCAAAAGTGACCGCGTGAGTCAACTGCTCCATCGAAGTAGCCAACTTAGCTGCTCGTCATACAGCAAAGTTTTGCAAGATGCCTCAAGCAGGCAAGGCTCTCGAAGCCCCGAAGCCGAAGCTAAAACCTAAGTGACGACATGGGATCAACTGCTTTTGTTAAAGCAGCTCACCCACATGCCCGTCCTATGGTAAAGTTTTGCAAAAGACATGGCAAAATGGAAGGATGAAGCAAAAACAAGGAAAGTTGTTTATTAAATTTCTAGCAAATTGATAAACCGGCTCGAAGGCCAACGAAGTTCAAGAAAAGAAGAACAAAAAGGAAAAGAAAAAACTCCTAAGTCTAAGCAAAAAGACTACTCTTTTGCAGCCTGCGCAACCGCTGGTTCCTCGACTGCCACGCCTTTAGCAACCATGCCATTCCCAGTAGCCAAAGCTTCCATCAGCTCATGCTCAGCCGCCCTTGCCTGGACTGCCTGACTTTCAGCTGCTCCACCAAAGGCAGCCTCAAATAAGAAATCAAGCAGATCAATTGGAGAAATAGAAAAAGTCTCGAAGTTATTTTCGGAAAACTCATAATCCGATGGTCTACATAGCCAAGCTTGTAGAAATCGGCCTGACAAGAAGCAAGCCCCACTTCATGACCAACTTTCTCATTCTTCAGCTGCGCATTCTCCTTTGCAAGCCCAGTGTTAGCACCCTACGGCTCATCCAGCTCATTTTTCAGGTTCTCGCTAGCAGATAGCGCACCTTGCAGATCAATTTCCTTGGACTCAAGCCTACTGGCAATCTCATTGAGACGAGACACTTCAACATGCATGAAGATAAGCTCATCGTCCTTGGCAAAACAAGCAGATCGTAGCTTCGAATTGAGACGCTCAAGGTCCTTAACCACCGGAGAAACACGACTGATTTCCTTCTCTGCAACTTCCAATATCTCCTGAGTCGCACTAAGCCTAGCATTCAAATGGGCGGCCTCCTCACGAGCGATCTCCAAGTGCAAAGAAGTAGGGGCAGAAACATCAAACCGCTTCAAAACGACGAGTTCAGATTTGATCTTTTCAGTCTTTTCAATACCTCAGCGAAGCTGAGCCACCAATGCCACTTCGGCCTCCTTAGCACATTTTACAACATCCTGATCAACGCGCACAGACTCCACTGCCAGGATTAAATTCTTATGCATTGTAGCAATTAGAGAGGACCTTCTCGAGTAGTCTCATACATTAACATCCTCAAACAGGCCAGCAACGCACAAACCTCAGGAAATTCTCCAACCTCAAACTAGGTGGATTTCTCACAACTGCCCGTGCGAGCAGATTTCCCCTTCTCAGCAGACGAGTCAGTCACGGCAGAAGGAGGAGCAGGCCCAGGCGCCACTTTAGCAGCAGAATTCACCTTCCCGGTGTTCATAATGGCAAGCCTCTCAGAAGCCGATCTAGACTTAGTTCCCGACGGACGATTCGATACAAACTTGGACACCAGAGGCACCACCCAACTTTTTCGCCGTGCAAGTCTTTCGAAAATGGATGCTTCGGAGCAGCAAGTTTCACAAGCTCAGGCTCAACGGTCTTATTCGCCCCTTGGGGGAAGTTAGATCAATAGCAAGCTTCTCGGCAGTACACGAGCTCCCACGAGCAGTAGAAGAAGTCTTTGGCTTCTTCTCGACTGAAGGCTTACGAGCAGGTGAGGAAGATCTTTTCTTTCCACCCTCGTTGGCAGCAGGCTCTATAGCAGCAATCGGGCGAGCCAACGCCTTATCCTCTATCCGCTTTATCTCTTCATTCGAAGGCAAACCACCTTTCTGCCGACGAAGAGGGCTGAGCAGCCAGCGCCACTCACGGTACTCAGCAGGAATGCCCAAGGCAACGTGCACTTTCTTCATATCTGCCGAAGTCCTTGGAGTTGAGCCAAACTCCGAATCTACGCAAAGTAAGAAATACGATCAATAAATTGAAGTTATGGAGCATCTCAACAAAAATTCAAGCAGGTCAAGAATGAAGCAGTTCACTTACCAGTAATAAAGGTAGTCGGGACACGTAGCTCAGGAGAAGAGTTAGACTCCCACTCTCTGCTCACCTCCAAGGTGTCTCTCGCCCAGTCATGATCACCTTTGCAAGAAGCATCGAACAACCTATGGCGAGATCTCAGCTGTCCCACACCTTACTTGTGGCCGATGTTAAAGAAGTACCAAAACTCATTTATGGTCAAGCCAAGATCAAAGAACCTGCTCAAGTTTGAGAATCCCACAATTGCACGAACTGCATTTGGGGAGCATTGAGCAGGCGCGCATTTCATGGAGCAAATCACCTCCTGGAAAAGACACGGCATGGGAAAAGTAAATCCCAACACGAAGTAGTACAGATGGAATTTGATAGCTCTTTTCCTAGCAGAGGCACCCTCGCCACATGGTTCATGGCCGCTATCATCCTTCACCAGCTTGACGAGAACCCCAGATGGAATCGCATGCTTGTACGCCTCAAGAAAATCCCAAAACAACTCGTCGGAATTGATCTTGACATGTGCAGCCTTGAAGTAACCTATCTTGCCGGAAGAACCACCTTGACAGTACAAAGATGGAGGCTGTTCGTCACTTTTACGGTTGAAGGAAGACATCTCAAAGTCTCTGCAAAAAGGACGAAGAAAGATATTTAGAAAATAGCTCACGAAAAAAAAAAAAAAAAAAACATTTATGTATATGCGTGTGTGTGTGTGTGTGCGTGTATACGGGAGAAGCGGCTAGGCCCGAAGGCTCCAGGCACCCCGCGGCCCAAGACGACAAAGCCTAGCATGGAGGGAGGCCCGCGCCTCATTCCCCTTTCTCCTTCAGCACCTCCGCGCACTCAAAGCAGGCCTTAAGGCCTCTCGGCCAGTCCCCTTCGTTCCCTCTGGCCTGCAATTGCAGGCCCGCACCTGCTGCACCTAGCTCGGCCCCTGCCAAGCAAATTCAGAAGGGCTCACGGCTCGCCCAGCCTAGCGCCCCAGCGCACCTACAGCACCATGGCCTCCTTGCCGCGTGCCACACACCACCTCGGCCCCCGCCGAGCCAATTTTTCAAGCCCCAAGGCTCCCAAACATTCAAGAAGGAAATTCAAGTTTTTCTTACCTTGGCGCGGCACGGAGAAGAAGAAGAACGCTAGGGGATGGGGAAGAAAAAATATCCTCTAGCTTGTCTTTTTGTTGGAATAATGATTGTTCTCCGAATTTATTTAATCCCATGCTAAGGCAGAGTTAAATAGGTATTGGGGCCAATTATTTTCCTTTTTCTAAAAGAAGTCTATCTTCAAATCAAGAAATAAGATCAAGTTCAAATTGGGAAACCACTCTACAAACCCAAGCAGCTTGGGATTTCTACACCTACTTCCCTTTCCATGTGAGCAGCACAGTAGGTGTGGGGGCATTTGTGGAGCAAAAAATAATCCCAAAAATTCTAGAGGCGACACGTGGACTTTTATTTAAGAAAGACAAGATTGCTCTCAATAGATGGGCAGGCTTCTTAGATGCTCTCACACGCAGCTCACATCCCTGAAGGACTCAACAGCTGAACACAAATGCCCACAGCTCACTTGGCCTTGGCAAAGAATTAAAGATAAGGATTAATTACCCAAATCCTATCTTTAATACATTCCTAATTGAAGATTGACTCCAATCAAGTAAGTAATCCAAATTTAAATCAATTAAGGATTATTACCCTATTATCTCCTATTAAATATGTTGGGAATATTTAGAGAATATTTCTCCATTAAACCCTATATGGCCGGCTCTAGCCCAATAAATACCTCATATTTTACCAATTTGAGGGAGCTTTTTGCAACCCTAAAAAGCCTCTAAACACTTTACTCTCTCAGAGAAACTGACTTAGGTATCGGAGATCCGTTGACCTAACCTCCCCTCCCCAACCTCGTGGGCGCGTGAGGCTTAGGTCTCTGATCAAAGGTGTTGATTGTTTTGCAAGTGCATTTTCGTCAAGACTGAAGACGGCGGAAATTTGCATCGACATTAGGCATCGGAGATCCATTGGCCTAACCCCCCACCTCGTGGGCGCATGAGGCTTAAGTCCTTGATCAAATGAGTTAATTGTTTTGCATGTGCATTTTCGTCAAGATTGAAGATGGTGGAAATTTGCATCGACAACATCTATTTACTATAATGAATAGTCATACCCAAATCAATCATCTCTACTGAGTTCCGACTGCCCATTTAGTGCTGGTTTATATTTTAATCTTCCGGGCAATTAAAGGTGGCCTTGATTGGCGCAGATTAAGCTGTCATCCCCTTGGTAAGAGATAGGTTAATTTACTTCCTAATCCCACTGGAAGCTTTATTTCTGTTTGTTAGTTATTAGTTTGTCTTGTTATCCTTTGGAACTTTGTGCCCTTGCTGTAATATTGTTTTCCCTTGATGTACCTTTGCTTTCGCAACAAGTTCAAGTAAAGAAATCTAAACTAAAATGTATATATAATTGAGTCATTTGACCAAGATTATAAGGTGAACAATCCCATTAATATCGTTTAAAAAGTTTCTTTAAAATTTTTTAGAAAACAATTTGGTAAAAACAAAGGAAAATGAATTCACCACAAAAGCACAAGATACCATAGGCATAATTTTGAGAATTTAGGCCAGAAGTACATAGATATGTGCAAAGGTTTATTTGTCAATTTAAGATGGGCTAGGCAAACAAGTGGCCATCAGTCCCTCTCTTTCCAGATTTTTTTGAGAAAACTCTCTTTCAAGATTTAAACTAGTCAAATTATTTGCCTTGCTTATATACAATTTTTTCACATTAGATCCTTGATCTTGAAGCAACCTCACTAAACTCCTCTTAGCATTTTCTCTAAAAGGACAGTTAGATGCCAAAAACCCATCCACCAAATGCAAATATGCCTCCAAATCATGGCAGCAAGCAACATCTGCATTGGGCTTCAAGTAAGGCGACATTTTTGTGTCAACCCGTAGTTCTGTCCCAACATGTGAGTAAGCCAACGGCATGTTTCTGTCGATCATGTCAATGAATCCTCCGGCCTTTGCGTTCTTCAGCTTGCCCTCGAGTACTCCTTCGCCTACGAAAATACCTGGAACCCTCGTGATCACATCTTGGGAGTTGACAATCCTCAATACCTTCACATTCTTGTCGTCCATTCGCTTTGTGAATCCTCGGTTACCTACGCGGGGGCCTCCAAAGGAGAAAACCGCCACGGACGGCATGTTCTCGGCGCATGTTTTAAGCTCATCGCCTACTAACAAGGCTAAGGCAGCACCAAGGCTGTGTCCTGTCACAGTTATGCTTAATGTCTCTCCTTTGTATTGCTCCATCAGCCCCTTGACCTCTTCAACCACTGACTCGGCAAGGCTCGGTACGTGAGCCCCGCGTGTATTGTAGAGGCTCAAAAATCCGCATTCCGCTCTTGCTTGGCTGTGCTGTTGACCTTCCTCGGTCGAGGGCATCTCAATGAGCTGAGCCCTTAAATTCTCAGCCCATTCAAGACACGTGGAGGTTCCACGGAGGGCAATGACAATATCGCGTCTGCCCATCCGTGCGATCTCACTCTTATCATCACAAACGGCCACGTACCCAACCCAGCTCGACCGCTGGGTCATCCAACCGAGATCCGGCCTCACTTCATCGACCCAATCGGGCAACCCGATTGATGACGTGGCGTAAAGGCTCTTGGTTACCTTATAAGACCTATCGGGAAGCGCCACTTGGCGTGGCAACTGAGCCTCCTCTGCCGACATGGCCGGATTCGAATGAAAGGAATGATAAGCCGCCTGGATAAACTCACCGTATCTGACGACCTCTCGCCGGAGATTCTCATCCAGCGGGTCAAGTAGTCCGGCCCAGTTGTTTGAACCGTGATACTCGCGCCACCGGGTGCTGAGATTATTTCTGGGAGAGTACTCTCCAGTCTTGGACAGGAGGCGCTGCAGGCGATTGAGGTGTCTCGGAGACATGTCTTCGGCTGCGCCCTTCACTTGCGTCCACAACCGAGAAAGATTGAGCCCTTCCATAAGCCTCCTTCCCTTGTTTTCGAGCGACCCACTATTATTCGCTTCTTTGACTATTTGGATATCGGGTTGTGGGTCGAGTTGGGTTTGGGGCGGAGGTGGGGTTTGGAGGAGCTTGTCGAGGTTGGCGAGGTGGAGCCGAGTCAACTCGGTGGAGTTAGAACCGGGTTTAATGGAGACAGCTGAATAAGAACAAGAGGATGGAGCTCTCGTTGAGGGGTTTAATGCAGACGTGTAGTTTCTGAAGCTGGCTCTTCTGGCCTGAAACAGGTTCAGGTTGTGAGCTGGGAGCGTTGATCCGACGAGCATCATGAGAAGCACACGTTTTTAGAGAGAGAGAGAGAGGAGAGAGAGAGACTTTCAATTTACAACCAACTGGGATTGACACGTTTGAGCGCGCTTATATAGACTGTGAGTTTATAAACCGGCCATGGAGTTCTTTGTTTTTACGGAAATGCCATCTGTTGGAGGTCCGACTGACTTTATTGTGAAGAAATTTATTGACCTTTTCTCTGTTTAACTTGGATATTTGAATAAATATAAATTACGTGGGTTCGCGCTTTTGTGTTCATGAAAACACATAATCATTCATGAAAGTCTGCGTCCAGCCTCAAATGGCGTCCCTACTTTGAGCGGAAATGTATCCGAAACATAAGATAGTATATCATGTTATAGTATAAGTGGCGGACAATAAGGTATATGTTTTATTTTGTTTTATATATTTCCTAATATTTCTTTATTTATATTATAATTTGTGATATATTGTCTTGTGTTCGAGTTACACTAAAATATTTCTACGATAGATGTGCTAATATTGTATATTTGATTATGGCATGAAACATCATAATTGCAATGTACTCGTATTATAAATTTTTTATTGATATTATGATGTTCTTTACCAAATACAATATTGTACATGAAACATCACAATTACTTATACTAGTGTATTATGAAAATCTTTCTTTCTTTTTAGGGCACTTGGAGTCAATTGACTGAAATATCCCTCGCCGCATGACTTCAAAATATTCAAGTTATCTGATGGCTTTGCCCTTCTAAACCCAAGGACTATTTTTTGTTATGTGTTGACTTTCTTTGAGAAACTGGAGGGAGAACCAAACTATTCAAACCGTCAAAATGCCTTTAGTGGCTGACGCCCGAACGGTGTATGGACTATGGAGTTTATAAACACGACTCATAAGCAGGCCGGAAAAACAGAAGATGGTACTAAAATGAAACCATCAATCTAGCCGCTACAAACACGTCCATACATAAGACTTTGTGTATAAAAATGTAGTCTCTTTAAATGAAATGATTAGGAAAACATTATAATCATTTAGTTTCTTTAAGATCAAATAAATGTCAATCGTGAGTCTCAAAGCAAACTTTATTGAGAAAATATTACATGAGAAATCCTTAAAGCAGGTCAAGAGTCTACACATGCCAAATAAACACCAACTTCACAATTACAAACTCATCAAATATATAATATAATTAAATAGAAATACTTTGTATAACATAGTACTATTCTCTAGTTTAACTATTTAGTATCTATCTAGCTGTTTTTTCTTTTAAAATATGGTGGATAAGTAAGGAAATATTTGTTTTTTTTTTTTTTTACATAGCGAATAGTTTATATAATTTTTCTGAGTTGCGTAAAAGTATATGATATGTTGTAAGGAATTCTTAATTTCATTTTTGTTCATTCTCTCTTATAGCGTGATTTATCAATACAAAACATGAATAAATGAATAGAGAGATAAACAGAACGATTTCTTAGTTTTTAAAAGTACTTTGGTGATGGACATGATCAAACAAGAAGAAATTTATGAAATTAAACTAGTATATATAATTATATTATCTCCAAATCCATTTGCTATATGTTTATATATAAAATGGAGAAGTGAGTGCTTCTTTATCTGTATTTAAACAGGAGGGACGGGTTGAGGTTTTATATAATGCAATTATCCTCGCCTCAAATTTCCAGATTTGGTCATGTCATCATCACCGCTTTTACATCGATTATCTTTTGTATCAAAGTATGATCAGCAATTAGGTCACTAATTTGGGTTTGGAGATTCAGCTGAGGAACTTCTTAACTTAGCTAGCTATGGTGTGGATGGGATGAAGTTAAAGGTTGAATCTTGAACAAGTATTTTCCAATTAAAAGAAAGACTACCTAATTAACTACGATAATATTCAAGTCAAATAGTTAATACAGGTCAGAAATTTTGAAGGAGATTTTCTGTCTTGGTTATGCATGACAGATCAATTGTTATCTAACTGTACTTTACATATATATACATAATCCCTTACGTAATGCTCATATACATATATAGTAGTTTTATTTGTACGTATATTAATCTCTTCACCCATATAAACCTGTCTTCTACCGACAGTTTAATCAAAGATTTGCATGCATAGCCAGAAATCTTGGTACATAACCTAGCTAGCCAGACATGCCTTCATTTTTATATCTATTTATATATACATATAACTAAGTTGACATTATGAAAAATTGTGGTGTCATTCCCATTGGTAGCAGAATAAAACTTCCATGTATTGAAAAACATTTCTGAATTTATAAACTAATATCTCAATATCATGACAAGGTTACCTTATTAATATATTCATATATTTATACACGCACACACATCATGTTGGCAAATATTCATATATAATTAAGTTGAAATTATGAAAAAGGGAACTTTTATGAAAAGCTCTCAGGTACTGTTTATTTTAACGAAAAATCACATTGTTACACTAAAAAATCAATCCTTGTACTATTCACTTTACCCTTTATTTTGTCATTATCGTTAAAACTCAAAGTTTTCAAGCCCTGTTCATTAGTTTTCCTTATGAAAAATTGAGTTGTCATTCTGTTTAGGCCCAAAATTACACAATCGGCCCGAACGGTCGAGACCGTTGAGTGAATGAAGTTCTAAGCCGTTAGGTGACTGAGTCAGGATAATTTTAGTTATTGTTAGGGAATAATATTGTGATTTTATCATAATAATTATCTCTTAATAATATATTGAATTATCTAGAACACGAGAATGTGATAAAGGTTAAGTGGCCGAAACCTATTGGGATAAGGAGTCCTAGGCAAATCATGGTGCATGAATGAATTTGGCCTGCGACTGGGGGCAGATTCAAAGTCCTAGTTGAAGTAGGATCGGCCGAGATAGAGTTGAATTAGGATCGGCCGAGGTAGAATTTGATGAGGAAGGGGATTCATACCCAAGGACGATTCTAACTCGATCAGGAGTATTTGCACTACTATAAATAGAGGGAGGAGCACAACATTCAAGGATCTCCAACTCAACACACAAAACTGCCCTGCGCAAACTCTCTCAACCTTTGAGATTTTTATTTTCTTGTCCGCCAACACATCTTCAGTTTGGATAAACAGCACTGTGAAGGCAACCGGTGGTATCTTCAGTTTGGATAAACAGCACTATCGTCGTAGAACCAGTCGATCGCGGAGCACCTTCAGTTTGGATAAACAGCACTGCGTCGAGGCCGATTGGTTATCTATCCAAGTCTCGGTCGAGAAGGACTTCCGGGTTCTCATCGATAGAAGTCATCTCACCAGCCTTCCCAGCGAAGTGAGGTGTTACGAGTTACCTAGCTCGGCACATTGAACGCCGAGTTGTTTTATGATTGGATACTCACAGGTTGGTTTCAGAGTTCGACATTCTGACGGCCGAACCACTTTCACCGTCAAGACATATATCTGTTTTGAGTATCTGTGCCCTTATACTTTGGTGTCGATTCGGCGTGCTTATACCTTTACGAATATAATCACTCTGACTAAATCCGGCATCGACGATTCGTGAACTTCGCAAGACTAGTAGCCTTGTCTTCAGGCTCTAGAACCCAAAGGCCGAGGCGTGTTCCTTTCTCGGCCGTAGTCGCAAGATTCAGAAGTCAGCCGTGCACACAACGCAACATCAACATTTTACTCACCGGCCGAGTTCGGCCGTCGAGTTGGCACGCTCCTCATTCAACCGAAGGACGTAGTTAGCTCATAGATTATTCGGCCTGCGCGCCACGTAAGCTTGGTAGTTTTTAGGATCAATAGTATGGATCCACATATATTTCACTTATTAATCCTAGATGCCGAAATTATGACAAATTTAGTGAAACCTCCAAAACCCTTACATTCATTAGTGTTATGAACAATAATGGGTACTTTGGAATGGTAGATACCAGATAGTGTTGGGCACTAACATAAAATTAGTTTTTAGGACAGAACAGATCCCTGACAAGTGATGATCCATTAACATAGATGCCTATTATATTGATATGCACACTGCATTTTGCAATTTTGCACTACATATATATACCAGTACTATATGTATTCTGAAGGGTGGTGCTATTCACACATTCAATTTTACTTTTTAAACATTCTTGTTAAATTCTGGCATTTGATCGTCTCCAATTCATTTGATCCGACGATTAAAAATTGAATGTGGTGTGTGAATGATAAAAAAAGGTATATGGATAGCCCACCAATTTATGAATAGATTAACCTAAATTCTAAGTCTTTGACCAGTAAATCCCCTCAAGCACATTAAACTATACCTTTATACACTCAAATAAGCCTTTAATCATTGGAATAAATGGGTTGCTGGTAGCCACAGAATTATATTTTCATCATCAACTTTCTCCTTTGCTCCAGTAAGCTCAACCATAGTAAATACAAATGCTGGCCAATAAATATATATATATATATATAAGTCAGGATTGGGAGACACATGTTTTTATGAGATTCACTCTATAATGTATTTTTACGATCTAATTGTCTATTTTTTATGTCTTACGTACCTCGAAGATCATGTCTACCAAATATCGTCCGAATCTGAAATCATATGACCGTTGCATTAAATTAAGTGTTCCTTTTGTAAAAATATATTCGTCCATTTTCTTCACTACAAATCATTGTCTTAATTGTTGTGGATTTATTTAATTTTTCGTAAGGGTGATCTAAACTGATATACTAAAAGGTAATGCTAGGAAGAGAAAATTTGTAAACTAAATGAAGTGTCACTAATTGGAATGAGCACGTTAACAACGCTTAAGTAATAAACCAATCGTCAACTTTCATGTCTTTTAGTTTTCAAAATTTTGTATAAAAATTTATCTCTCTAGCATTACCCTATATTAAAATATAGACAGTCCAAAGTGTTCAAATACATTACAAAATAAGCCTTACAAAATAAGTGTCAAAAGTGTGTGTCGCCTAATCTTAACTCTACACATCATAATAAGTGAAATTTCTCGAGGGACACTATTAATTAAGCTGCGAACCCCTTTTTTGGGGGGTCAAAGTATCACCCTTTCTAGCTTTTAACAGAACATATTTAACGACGCCGCTATATGGGACTGATTACGATTGATCTATGGCAGCTGGTCGTAAGTCGTACCCTGCATATTATGCAAACACCTTAAAAGTATGCTTCACTAATGTGTTTATTTAGAGAGATAATAATAAGGTATTTAAATAAGATATTTTGCAATATACGTGCTCATAGTTTTTTGACTATCAACGATATTTGGTATTTCATTAATCAACCGAGAGCAATACATAGGTGTTAATTGGTTACAATCCTATTGCAAAAATTAGATAACCGAAATTAGGCTCATTAAGTCTCGAATTTTTGTGCTCGCAAGTATACGAATCAAATGACAGTGTAACATATAAGCACGGATATCGTCCCACAGAGATCGAATTGATTCTAAAAATCTTACTAACTAAATTGAAACAAATTGTAATTGAGAAGCTTTAATGGAAAAGAGAGAAAATTTGAATTAAACTAAAAAGGAAATATGACTTGAAAATAAAATGCATGAAATAATAAAATTAAAAACATAAGAAAATAAAACCTAGGGCATCCGAATTCACCGTAACCAATCCTACTTATTTCCCTTAATATGTTATGCTCAAGTAGTTTCCCAATATTGATGATCGATTTTCCTTAAATTATTTGACGGCCATGGCATCTGGTTGCATCAAAAGTATCCTTACATGTTATCCCTCTATGGCATCTAGATGAATTTAAACAAGTAAGAACCCATTAAGCTCTATGAAAATCGTTGGAAAATCACACAAACCCTAATTGTATGGCATCTACAAATAGGTGTTTATGGTATCAATTGCAAGAAGTTAAACCCAAGTTAAGTATGACATCTACTCTAACTTGCATCAAAACAACCTAATTTAAATTTAAACCTAGATGGTGATCAAGCATCTAAATAAAAATGAAGATTATGAATAGCAAAAGATACTCAATAAAGATGAAAAACTTGATAATAACAATACCACAAGGCAATTAAGTATTTATGATTAGGCTACATCGTAGCCTTAGCAAAGAAAAGAAACTAGAAAAGCTCTCTCCCCCCCCCCCCCCCCCCCCCCTCCCTTCCTTGCCGCAGCCCCCTATGAAAAATGATGTTATTTGGTGGATTGGTGGCTTTCTCCTTACCTCACAATGGAGAATCAATCTCCACATATAAAACCTACGGCAAAGGTTACTAAAGGCCAATTAAAATGACCATTAATCCTAACTTAATGGACTTTCAAGTCCTTATTAAAGAAAAATAAATAAATGGAAATAATAAAACTAATAATTAAGTTCTCTCCTAAAGTCCATTGAATAGCATTCCCATGTCCATTTGATCTTCAAAATCGTTGCAGTTTCATGCATTTGCCTTGGTGCAGTTAATTAGCCTCTTACTCCGCTAAAATTACTCTAGACACCCGAAAAGCTTGTTTTCCACTCCTTTTTTTGCATAACTCTGGTATTGAATGCCTATAAATTAAAATAATATAAATTAGTGCATTTTACCCATTCATATATACCAAATCCGAAGGAAATATATGATAATAATATATGAAAATATGCACCCATCAAATCCTTTAGTGACCAAGAAAATGATATGGAGGTGAATTTGCACAAATGAGACAATAATAGTAAACCCCTAAACAGCTACCACATGCAATGGCGAAGCCACGTGGGGACGAGGAGTGGCGGCCACCACTCCCCTCGCCGGAAAAACAAGGGTGGAGCGCTGGCCAGCCCCTCCCCTCTGCTGCTACTGCTGCTCTTCCGGTGCAGCGCCGGTGCTCTGCTGCGCGCAGAGCTGTGTTACTTTTTTTTCAAAAAATTTGAACGAAACGGTGCGTTTCGTATAAGTGGGGAAAACAAAAGTTAAAAAATTCGTTTCGTATAAGTGGGGCAAACAGAAGTTAAAAAATTCGAAAAAAATTGAACGAAACGGTGCGTTTCGTATTGGGGAAAACAGAAAAAAAAAATACATAGGGGGGACCGTGTAATTTGCTGGGTCGGTAGCTGTTTCCTTGGAACCCTACTCGGATTTTCCATCTCTTGGAAGGTACGCCTGGAGTTGCTATTAATTTTTGTGAAAAAAATTCTGGGTTTTGTTTATTTTGTGGAATTAGATACTTTTTTGAAGTTTTTTTATTTAAAGTTCAGTAATTTCTGCAGTTATTCTTAGTTTTTAACTTTTTATCAATAAATTTGTTCTGGGTTTCGTTTATAATGTCAGATTATATATATATATATATATATATATATTATTTTTTAAAATTTTTGTTTAAATTTCAGTAATTTGATTGCTTCTTTACTTTTTAGCTGTAAATTTGACCTTAGTAAACTTTTTTTTCAGGTTGTTCTGGTGGCTCAGATAGTGTGTTGGACTGGACAATTTATCGGCCATGGAGTCTTTGAGGTGTTAAATCTTTTTTTTTTTTAAAACCTAATCATATTTGTGACTTCATATCTTTCTTGTTGTATTTAGACTCTTGAAACGTGATGTAATCTGCAGAAAAGGGCACCAGCTTTGTTGGACAATCTTGCACAAGCCTTTATCATGGCTCCCTTCTTTGTTCTGTTAGAGGTAGTTTTGATGGATTTTTAACTTCTGAGGTAATTTCTTGATTTGGCAATCATAATTTGTGTGTTCTCTTGCTGCTTCAAGCTCTGCAGATCTTCTTCGGGTACGAACCGTACCCCGGGTTTCAAGCAATTGTTCAAGCAAAGATTGATGCTGAAATCAATGAATGGCAAGAGAAGAAGAAGAAACTGATCTTAGTATGCTTGTATTTGCTTGTATTTGCTTTTATTTATAATGAGCCTATTATGCGACGTTTTCATGACATGAAACCTCGCCGGCAACAATTGTAATTTGTTTGTATTGATTAATTATGAAAGACATTACCATATAAAAAGATTTAGTTGTTGCCATTTTTCTTTAACCTTGCACTCTTTTAAGTTCGCCCCTCCCCCCGAGAAATCCTGGCTTCGCCACTGACCACATGTACAAGAACTTCCCACTACACCCATACAAACCTGTCATAGAAACGATATATAACAGATTTGTATAGGTGATTACAAACAGTCGTCGCCGAATAGCTCAACCACATAAAGTCATCGTTAGTAGATGAGACCACATAATACAACGCTCAAAGTGAAAACCAAATACAATCATTGTTGTTGTGCGGCCACAACACTTGCTAGGCGAGACAATAGAACTAGACTAAACTAGCTCAAGACTAAACTAAACTAAACTAAATTTATCTAAACTAGGCTAAAATAAACTAATCAGAGAAGGGAACCACAAAACGACACCATCTAATGGGAGGATAGGACCCTCAAGCAAAGACCACAGTCGTGCCACGGCACAAGATAGGTCCGCCAAATCTATATAGTTGCCACCGGCCCTCAGCCTTAGCCAGAGGCCAGCATCCATAAAGGAAGGCTAGGGTTTGGCTGGTTCAAGAGAGTTTCTAGAGAGAGAATTTGGGAATGGAGTTTATACGTGCTCATAGTTACATTGGCTAAGCAACCTGTAATTAGAGAAAAGAACAGGGGTTGGCTTTGTTCGAGCAAGGTACGTATATGATTGTTACTTTTGTGCAGAATTTCCTGTTTGAGAGTTAAGGGTTTACAGTTGAGAGTTGAGGGTTTACAATTCAAACGCCAAATGTTACATTTTATCTAAGCTATATACATTGTTACTCCATCCAAGTTTAAATTGTAACTAGTATTTCCTTTTAAAGAGATTCCTGATTTATCTCATCTGTCCAGATTCTAGATTAAAATAGTTATGTACATTGTTGTTATGGGTTTTTGAACTTTAATCCTCGAAGAAGATTAGAATAAAAGCTGGTGTTAGATTACATATTGATTTTAGTTCTTTATAGTGTACGTAATTTAAATTTAAATTATAATTTGTTTTAATATTTATGGATATCTTATTTAATGTCTCCACTTGGGTTAATTACACTTACACCCCCTCAGGTTTATCGTGTTTTCACAAAACCCCCTTACGTTCGAAACATAAAACTAACACCCCCTAAAGTTCTAATTTGCTTTCACATAAACCCTGTAGGGCTGACATCACCTTAAAATATTTTCTTAAAGACAAATTTGCCCTCATTTTTAAGTACTTTAAAAAATAAAAGTAAAAACCTTTTTAAAAATATGGTTTAGGGCCTCCCCTTCACATTCACCACAACATAAGAGAAATTCTTAACATGCTTCACCTCCTCCCTAGCCGTTCTCACAAGAAGCTATTCCTTCGTCTCGGTTTTTCGATCAATTAGCCTGTCCACAAGTTTGGCCTCACTCTCCTTCATAAAAAAATAATATAAAAACTGCTGAATTCCCAAGAATCTTCCTCACGAAATGCAAGTTGTCGTTGGAGACCTTGAACTTTTTTATGCCGAATTCCGGAGAAGATCCGAGTCCATGGTAGAGGAAGAAAGATAACGATATTTCTTTATTTTTATTTTTATTTTTTCTTTATTGTTTAATGTAAGATTTTAATTTGGATTTTTATTCTATTTATTCAAAGGATTTTTCACTTTGTCCACCCTTAGATTAACAATTAGTCTAAACGAGCTACTCAGACCACCTTAGTGGATGTGTTACATTTTGTTCGTCCTACAATTAGCATGGTTGCAACATACCATTATCTTTATTTTAGTTGTTTGTAACTACGATTACAATCTTGGTTTAGCTATGATACCATTGGAGCCGACATATAAAGATTTACGCGTAGTACATGATTGATAGACACTTACCTTTGTTAGAGTTATGTGTAACTACAGTTACATTCCTGGCTATGAACATGGCATCATTTGAGATATGGTATAAATATTTTATGCACAGTATATGATTTACAGAAGAGTATTGCGAACAAGTATTTGAATGATTGAGATTGTGATATAGAAAATTTTATGATATTTACGAGGTTGCCTGAGAAGGTAATGCGTGAGCACGATCGAGGCTTTGTTCAAACGATGTATGCGTATTTCCCAATGGGGCAAGATGGTAATATTGCATCCTCGGGAATTGTTACTTACTTATCGAGACAACAGTGAGTTGTCGGTATTGCAGGCTGTAAACTGTAATATCAATAACTTATTCGTTGGGTTCGTTAAGCAAGTAAACAAGTAGGTCATTTTACGTTAGCATTTGTATTTACTTATTTAATTAGTTATTTATTGTCTGGGCTCGACCCAAAGATAATATACGTTTATTTTTTGGAGTACGTTATGCTGCGAGAGCGTAGGTGAAATCTTTCTATGTTCGGTTTTGATTTCAGTACAACTATTTTAACTTTACGTCACTTTATACGTATTTTGACTTTATGTTTTTATTCGTCTATTTTTTATCCTATGTTTTAATAAAAGTATTATATTTTGGCATTGTACTAAGGGAGAAGGAAAGTTTGAGTTTGGAGGCATAAAAGAGGAATCACTGCACTCCGATCGCGACAGAATGACATTCTCTTTTATACAACCGCTCTAACTTGATTTCTTCCTTATATTTATATATATACACTTTTTCTTCTTGTCTTCTGGAGTACATTATGTTTAGCAAATGATTTCAAATTTCGGGGACAAAATTTTTTTTTAAGTGGGTAGATTGTGATGACCCGTCCCTAATTTTATGTTTTTATAAATTTTAAAAGCGTGATTTATAGGCAAGGGTATTGACTTTCATTGAACAACGTATAGTGAGACGTACAAAATATTCTTTTAGCATATTCCTAAAGTACTCGACGATATGGAAGCGTAAGCGCAGGTAGAAGTGAATTTGGGGTTATGGTTAAAGTTTTACGGAACTTCCAACCCGAAAAGTACTTTCGTACAGGTTTCTATTTATTATTTTATATATTTTCATAATTATTATATTATTATTTTAAAGTTTGTTGTGAGAAATGAGGGGAAAAAAAAGAACGGATGAGAGAAGGGCTACTGCCCAATCGGAGAGGAAGAGAAACAGAGGAAAGAAGAGTTTCGGGAGAGAAAGGAGGGGAGGTTGTGGCTAATCGGGAAAGGAGAGAAGATGAAGGCTGGCCAATCAGGAGAGGGGATAGGAGGGAAAGGAGAGAGTGCGAGACACAGCCAACCCAACTCCACCTTTCGACCCCCGACCCAGTTTCGACCCGGAGGGATTTCCGGTGATCCTCATCCATTGTTCCAGCTAGTTTCACCAAATTACCACCTAGAAACTCCCCATTGTACACCCAAAATTGATGGGGTTTTGGCCTCGTATCGTGAAGAACGGAACCGTGGGTTCCGGGGACACCATGGCGGAATCCGCCATTCCTAAAGCAAACCTTGTCAATCACCACCCCTAATTGACTTCCCATAACCCCAGGAACAAGACCCAAGCATTGGTAGTGGCAGGGGAGTTGCAAATTTGGCGAATCGAAGCACACCCAAATTCTAGGGTTCCGGCGAGTTCACTGCAATTTGAGGCTTTTCCCGGCCAAATTGGACTTGGCCACAGGTATAAAACTTGCTCTACTCATTGAGATCTTCATTTCTATGAAATTTGGGAATTTTTAGAAATAGGTGAATTTTCCGACGAGTCGGGACGACCAGCCACCGTGTGCGGCGGCGCGTGAGCCGAGACCCCACCTGACCTTCCTAGGCTAAATTGGATACGCCAATTCCATTTGTGATGTCTGATTGACAAATTTCTGTCGTTTGAACCTAGTTCCATTATGGTCCGCCACTTGATTAGAATAGTAATCGACGATCCGACCGTTGGACCGTCATCAAACTTTGATACATTATAGTACATAATATTTGGGGATAATAAAAACTTACGAATTGGGAATCCAATGTATGAATCTTGCCGAATTGGATTTGTAAGTTCATAAAATAAAACGTTAACCGTCACTTGATTTTGGCAATTTTTGGAGATCCAACCGTTGGATCTTAATGAAACTTTAGTATGATGTTTTAGAAGCATAATATTGATATTTAGAAGTTACGGATTCGAAATTTGAGGTGCGGATCTTCCAGATCGAGTTACGTAGGGTTGTAGACCGTACCGTCGATCTTTGACCGACGGTTGACTTTTTGTCAATAGGTCTCAAATCATTCTAGAACGTCATTGGGGATGTGTTTTATGTAAGTTACGTGTTCTATTGATAAGGATTATGAGATGTGGTTTGATAATTGTTCTAGGCGCCGATCATTTGGGATACCTCGATGTTTGTGCTAGGGAGTTGTAGCGCGAACTCCCGGTGAATGGGTCTCTTTTCTTTTTATAGTATATATATATATATATGCTTTACGGTTTCCAGAAATGTTTTTATATGAACTATGCTTTGAATGCCATGTCGTGAATGAATTATATTTTTAGTATTTCATTACTGTTGTTATGCATTATACGGAATGATGCTGCGGAGGCTCAGGTAAGCTTCAAGTGAGTTAGTATGTGAATGATTGGTTACATTACATTGTTATGCATAGATGCACTTAGAGCACATTATCCTGCACCCCGGTGTTAGTGCTCCCGTCTGTGGCCAGGACACAGTCCTTCATATGATGTTCACCTCCCGCACCGCACGCTCACCTTGGATTCAAGTTTGGTGCACAGCCCTGTCGTACAGACCATAATAGGTGGTTTTGACTTGTAGGTGACTCTCGATTATTCGTACAGCCTTCATGTGATCGTAGCACTTGAGTGTACTTATTTACACCAGCCCTGTTGTACAGACCACAATAGGTGGTTCTAACTCGTGTGCAGCCATACTTGATGAACTATAAATTCAGTCGTACAGGTCACGTTAGGTGACTCCGGCTGGCATACTATTTTACCTTGAATTTCACACTTGGCTTACATATTTCAGTGTTGAAATGTTATGACATGGCATACTTGGTTTTTACTGTCTTTGTGCATTGTTTTACGTATATACGTAGTATTATTTTCTGGAAACTATACGGGTTTTACAGCAATGGGTTCTAACGTTTTCAAAAGGTTTTTACTAAAACTTTATTTTCAGGCCCACTCATCCTTGTTTTTCACCCCTCCAGGTTTTAGCTGCTGAAAGTTCGTATCGACGAAGATTCTTGGCAAATCTCAATATAGGTGGCTACCTCTGCGGGTATGACCCTTACCCACACTACTGTACTTTACTTATGCTCTGAACTCATGTGTGAAATGGGTTCATTCCAGCTCATACCGTACTCTTGTCTTTAGGCACTTTTAGGTTTAAATTTATTCACATTTTCCACATCATTATACTTTATGGCTTCGTCACCTTCCAGGTGTTGGCTAGCACAACTCAATTCAGAGTTCTAATGGACCTACCGGGTCGGGGCGTGTCAGTTTGGTATCAGAGCATAAGTTGGGCAATATTGTGTTCATCACAAACGTGATGTAAGAATTCTCGATTCTTGAACCTTATTTCCGAGTCTTGCCACCTCGTCGAATACGAAAAAATGTCTTAGCTTTTCCTTAGTTTTGGGCAGTTTTGTGACTTGTTGACATTTTAGAAGATTACTTTGGTGAACGCCCTTAGACTTAAAGCGAAGAAATTCCCTGCCAAGGGAAAATGTAGATTTGTGGCAAGTTGATGGCCTAAAGCAGGGCTAATGTATCAATAATTGTGTATCATCGGAGACTTTACTAGCCAATTCTATCACTATTCTCCAGCCATCAGTAAAACTTGCAAGATTGGAAGTCAGAAATAGTTTTGATTCCTTGGCAATATCCATTAAAATACCATCTATTTGAATTCCTGCCAAGTCTACTTTTGTCAAGACTCTAGAAATGTCTCATATGATGATGTGGTGCTAAAGTGATAGCACTCGACGGAAGAACATCTTGGGACAATCACTTTTGGTCCCCGATACCACTAATCTTTTCAAATGTATTAGTAATCATTTCGATTCTTCTGGAGGATGATCTACTTTCATTTACGTTCGTTCTAAGGTGGATTGTTAGCAAATTCTGTTTCCCGGTCTTAGGACATTTCAATCAATACTAGTTTTCAGAATTTCTTTTGGTAATATACTCGTCATTTTGACGAGCATAGGCACAGGTGTACGATTTGTTATATCTACGGTCAGTAGAAATTCCTGAAGTAGTAAGTATTTTTCAATCGTCCGAAACTATCCACCTGAGTAGGCTCTAAACTGTGATCAGTCTATTATGGCACTTATAATTGATGATATTATCCGATATCTAGGAAATTAAAAAGACCCTTAGGAATTTACAAATAAGAAATCTGATAGGCGAATCTTCCAGTTGTGGACCCTACTCTCAACCTTGATTGATGGTTGACTTTTTAGTTAACTAGCCGAATTATTCTAGCGTGTCATTTAGCGAGTGCTGTTGAGATTTCATGGAGCTTAATGGGCTCTTCATGATGACTTGTGTCTCGATTTATGTACTAATTGCTCCATATTGAGTTATACTTGTTTATTAAATGTGATTTCTATTGAATTGTTATTTTTATTCTTAGCCATCGATCTAGGTTTATTAATTGTGATTCAACTATAGCTTGGAAACGTTTATGAAATCTGGTTTGTATGATGTGTATGATTGTTTTTATGATGATGTGAACCTGGAATCTTATTAGAAGTATTATGTATAGCTTTTATGCTGGTATGACAAGATAGTTAGTGGTCATGAGAAGTTGATAGTGTCGGTGATTACGTTGTAATTTATAGGGATGATGCAGTTTAGATATACCTGGTACATTCGGTAGGTACTATATCCACATGGATTCCGTTGAGTGATGGTCCGAAATTGTATCCACATGGATTCCGTTGAATGATGGTCCGGAATTTTTTCTACTCTGCGATTCCGTTGAGTGATGGTTCAGATTCGTATCCACATGGATTATGTTGAGTGATGGTCCAGAATCGTATCTATGTGACGTGTTGGTTCCTTGGATTTGATTTCAGCTTCAGAGATGTAGGCTTCAGCAGAACTGTGTCGCTCTAGCCTTGCATTTCGGTCTATGATATGTGTCATTGATTGATGTTGGTTGTGATTGTTGTCATTATGATTAGACTTGTTTCTCAATGTGGCTAGAGAATAACATTGTGCTTCGTTGACTGTTCTTTGAGATGTTGCATACTATGAATTGTGGTATTATGTGAAACATAGTGATTTATATGATGGATGAATTGGGAAGCATACGTGTGAGAACGGCTTACCTACGTGCATGATAAGGTGATAATTACTATTTGGCGTAAGGTTGATGTGTAGTGTGGTACTCTGTGATTTCTGCTAGAAGTACTTTATGAAAAGATTAGAGTTGGACAAATGACGAACTACGAATAGCTTGATCCCTGTTTAGGGTACGTAGGCAGTCTAATGGGGAAGTTAGATGCATCCATAAAGAGTACGAAAAAATTAATACACAGTTGGATCATGAGTTGTGCTTTGTACATATCCCGGAGGCCGGGTATGTTAGATATACATATAATTGGTGACGTCACGTGTCGATCCTGGACGAATGTCGGGATCGGGTTGTGACATTAAATTTTTTAAATTCCTTTAATTAATGTACCTAAACATTTGTACCAAAATATATTTTACTGAGCTAGTGTACTGAAACGTGCGTACTTAAATATATTAAAATGAATTAGTGGTACATAAGAAAGTATGCAAAAACATAAGTGTACTAAAGAGTCCGTATCTAAACATATTATACTAAACTAGTGTACTGAAATGTCCGTATCTAAACTACTTATAACAAACTAGTGTACCAAAATATCCGTACTTAAACATACTATATTATACTAATGTACTGAAAATGTCTGTACCTAAATATTGTAAGAAACTAGTGGCACATAATAAAATATGTAAAAAATAAGTGAACCAAAAAGTCTTTATCAAAAATATTTTCTTGTATAAGATACTTACCATAAATTGGAAAAGCTAATTCTTTTGAACATGCCCCTTACCAAGAGGGATCCCCATTTGTGTGGTTGAAATTAAAACACAGGCCACACAATCTCAACCACACAATTTCATTAAAGTCAAATCCAACGGTCAATAGGGTGTCCCATTTTTTTAGAAAAATAGGGATCCCTCTTGGGAAGGGATTCCTTCTTTTGAATTCAAATCAGTAATAAAATTTACAATATTATATAATTTAATTCAAGGACACCATAAAATTATAAATAAAAAAAAGAGACATTGAACGCATATGTTGACATTAAATAGAGTCTAGGGACTAAAATCAATTTTTAATCTTGTATAAGACATTTTTCTAAACTTCATCTTATTTAAGGATTAAAATCTAGTTTTTTAATTTTTGAATCCTTAATTATATTATGATTTTAGATCAAAATGTATGAGAAATTCTTGTGCGTGACAGTAACACTAATATGTAGGTTTACTAATCCACACATTATAACACGTATGTTAGTCACATTATATAAGATTTATAAATTCACACATTATAAACGTATATTAGTACTAATACCTAGTTTTACTCTATCCTAGAAGATACTCTCACTTATGTTATAAGACGGTACGCGTTAGGTACACACGTCTTTGTAAAATAAGCGAACTAATGAGTATGAAATCAATTTTTCTTTTTCTCCTGCTTTTTCCCTGGAAGTGGTGGTATGAAATGCTCTCACGCGGTCCTCGTGCTAGTAATTTGTGGCTCTTGTCCCTTCACTTTACTCTGATGGATCACTAACTGGTGCAGGAATTTCTCACATGTTGTTGGTTGCTCTCGTAGCTAAAGCTGACTCCACGTACGTAAAGCCTTTTTTGATGATGCGATGGGAATTATGCCTTTCACTTTCTCACTCCACAAAGATGACAAGGAAAGGCAATAAACATATAAATATCGAATCCAATATCTTTACTCAATCTTGGATGTGGGATTTCAACACAATCCGGCCGTGTTAGCTACAGTGAGATATGAGATATCTACCTCTGAATAAAATATTAAACATGTTTGCATTGTGCCCTAGTTAATTAGAGCTTTCATATACTGGATCATGCACAACGTGCTACTTGAGTGATAATTAAGCAAATTACTTTGAGTGATAAATTAAGAAATAATACGGGTATGGAAAAAAGGCTAGGATTCCTATCGTTTTAGTATTTAAAAAAGATATACTACCGAGTACCACCAATCAGCCGTAATTATAAAGGTCACTAAAAGTCCATCCAAACACGTACAAAGTAGACCTTAATTAAGCTAATTAACTGAGTTATGAGTAGACCAAAAGGGGGAGAGAAGTGAACAAAAAGAATATATAGGTACTCTTTTGTTTAATTAGTGGGGCGAAGTGCAAAAGTGGAGGGTCAGAGTACATCAACAAAGAATCGACATTTTTTACAAGTCCAAATAATATAGTTCAAAGGACTGAAACAAGGATGGATACGAGCAAAGAGCTTTCACATGTTGAGTGTGCATCAACAAGGAACACACCATTTTTTGTCCTGGCAAAGTTAAAAGGACTGAAACAAAGAAATAATGTGTTTAACTACATCTTTATATGAAGATGTATAAAAAGGCTTATTAGTGACTAATAATCCCATTAACTACTAATAGGTTGTTATCCACCTCATTCTCTGCAACTAAGGCTATTGTCAGTTTCTTTTAGTGCTAGAACTGATTAATAGTTGTCAGAAACTCAGAGAGACGGGCTACAAACTCACTCTTAACCACATTGATATTGTTTCCCAACTTGAATCTTGTCACCTGTACATAACGGCAGGTCTGACGATTTTACACAACCATAAATTTATATATTGTACTTTATTTTCTTAAGTTTTTTATGTGAGACTTATATTCAACATGCCTCTTAATGTTCAATAAACTCCACATCGCTAAAGGGTGAAAGCATGGTGTTACATTAAATCAAGTAAATTGGGCACAGTACGACAAAGACTGACAGGACCCACAATCAAAATTCATACTAATACCATGTTGGACTTTTCAAGCTCAATATGATCCACCACCAACTTCTCCGATATTGTGTCAATTTAACCACCTATTACTAGGTGTTGGGTTTTATCACAAAAAGGGTCAATGATATTAGAAGTGAATCTCCCACAAATAAGTTGTTCATTATTTTTGTATTTCTTTGATTTGACACTATTCTCCAACACGCTCTTTCACGAGTGACCCCACATAAGATCACATGAGAAACCAATTCCCACATCAAGAACTGGTCAATTCATTTTGTTGCACTTAGCACAACTTTTCGGGAGCTCGAACATCAATAATTCATTAAGGCCAACGCTACTTAAGTTTGGTTTCTTTAATATCTTTTTATCAGTGATATATTAATTGGTTTTAGAAAAAAAGAGTAGTTTTCCTCAAGATAATCAAAGTTTCAGCGATAAACACACACATATTTTAGCTCCTCGTACATATTCTTTTAATTTTCTTCATTGATCAGTTAAATTTTTTTAATATGATAAAAATTAAAACAGGTGTGTGTTCTGTTCACAGTGGCAAAGCCACATAGGAGCAAGGAGGTGCGGTTGTTGAAGATCGATCCTATGAGCGAGAATCCGCCCTTTTGATTCCTCTGAACCTGCACGAAACTGTTCTGTTTTCTACTTTTTTACCCCCCACAACACCATGATATTCTTCTCTCCCTTCTCATGTATTCCTGCGACTATGACTAATTGGATGAGGGGAAGAGATATGAGGTGGAGCGAGAGTTCGTGTTCAGAGAAAATGGGTTGTATGTGGAGCTATCAGCTGAGCCAGTTTTGAGATTGATAAAACTTCCAGCTTCTCAAGTGTTCCAAGGGCATGTCAATGGTCCTGAGTCTGCGAGCGCTAGCATTTCATGAAAATTCACATCGTCATTTTACATGCACTCCCTTTATTCTTTCCAGTTACCCTTTTCAATCTAATGAATATAGTCTTATGTTGTCTCTCAGTTTTTGATGTTTTTCATGGTCTTCTTCTTTTGGTTGGGGGTTGTCATTATTTGTGTTTGTGTTTGAGATGTATTAATTGCAGTATTACCCAGTTATGGATTTGTAAACATGTCGTTAGAATGATTATTTTGATGTTTATGATTTAGTTGTCCACATTTTTGAAGAACTTGTACCCTTTTAAATTTCACCCTTGCCGCTAAAATTCCTAACTTCGCCACTGTCATCAATATTCAACAAATATCGATAGACTACCGACCCAGCAATACAAAGATGTGAAGTGGCTTCCTGGTCTAAAAACACAGCATAATACAACTTAAAACTGATTTGTGTTGTAGAATTAGTGGGTGAATGCCCACTCAAAGAAGTAAGACTTGGAAGTAGTGTTTGTCCACTCACAGAAGTGAGACTTGGGAATAGTGCTAGTTTGAAACTTTCAAAATGTAATCATTCCTCATTTGTAAGGTTTCACGGAAGTGACTCTATAAATAGAGCACTCTGTATGCTATTGAGACACACTGAAGAAATAATATCAGTATCTCCCACCTCCTTTACAATACTTTTGTATTTTAGTTATAGTGAGATATTTTGCACCTGCTTCGCTCCTGTCTTTAGCAAAGGTTATCTCTCTAACTTTTGCCTATTTATAACACGTTATCAGCACGACTCTCTAACCATTTCTCTTTTCTCTTCG
Organism: Cotoneaster glaucophyllus; assembly: GCA_036320875.1. NCBI lineage: Eukaryota > Viridiplantae > Streptophyta > Magnoliopsida > Rosales > Rosaceae > Cotoneaster > Cotoneaster glaucophyllus. The sequence continues at coordinate 7,180,160 of CM070060.1, forward strand.
CCGAAAAAAAAAATGTTTCCTCCGAGGATTTTACTGTTCTTCTTCTTCCTCTACCTCACCTACTGGATATACCCTCGCGAAGAACTGTTTGCACCATGCCTGCTTTTAGTTCTCAACATAACAGTTACTTATATCTTTGATTTCTTGTTTGGTGTAGTTCCAGATTACTAACCCAGTATTTATTTATGTTAATTTTACTGTAAGCAAAGATGGTGCGGTACAATCGCTCATCTTGAACTGCAAATTCAATTTCACTGCGATCAAAGGTGGTGTGTACAATCACCCATCTTGAGCTGCAGATTTAAATTTTATCGCAATTTTAGGTGGTGCGGTATAATTGCCTACCATGCTCTGTATATTTAAATTACTCTGCATATTTAAATTACTCTGTTGTTTAAGTGATGCGGAATAATAGCCCATCCTATACTTTTTTCGATGAGAATGGTGCAGTACAATCGCCCTTGTCAATAATCATGTAAATCTCGAGCCTAAAGTTTCAAGTGCTTATCATTTTGGCATGAAGATCAAAATGAAAAATTTGTAAGAACCAGAAGTTCTAACAATATATTCCTCCAGAGTACATATTATTGCAAGTTCTTACACACCTCATTTTTCTTTCAGAAAAGAAAATGGTGAACTTGGCAAAGCTTCATTTTGTTGCCCTGGATATTTCTGGAAAGAACTACCTTACCTGGGTAATGGATGCCAAGATCCATCTGGAGGCAGGAAATCTTGGAGATACCATCAAGGAGGATAACAGTGCTTCCTCCCAAGATTGGGCGAAGGCCATGATCTTTATCCGTCGCCACCTTGATGATGGACTGAAGAGCGAGTACCTCACGGTTGAAGATCCATTAACCCTCTGGAAGGCACTGAAAAATAGATACGATCACCAGAAAACGATGATTCTTCTAAGGGCTCGTTATGAGTGGACTCACTTAAGGATCCAGGATTTCAAAACGGTGGCTGAATACAATTCTGCAATGTTCAGAATTACCTCCCAGTTGAAGCTTTGTGGAGAAACAATAACTGAGGAAGATATGCTGGAAAATACTTTCAGCACCTTTCATGCCTCCAATGTGCTCCTGCAGCAGTAGTATAGAGAAAGAAGCTTTACTGAGTACAACTAACTGATATCTGTACTCCTTGTAGGCGAGCAAAACAATGAGCATCTGATGAAGAATCATCAGTCCCGACCTACCGGATCAGCACCATTCTCAGAAGTGAATGCTGCTTCCCTTGAAGGGAATACCACATCCTCTCGTGGAAATAATTACAAACGAGGACGTGGTCACAAGCGAGACCGGTGGAACGGGAAAGACAAGAACCACGGTGTCCATTCTCACAACCAGGTTCCAAGGTATAATCCAGGCCCGAGCTTTAAGAATGCAAATCGCCAGAAAGGCAAAGCTCATATGAACACTCCTAGAAATTCTGAAGGAGTTTGCCATAGGTGTGGTGGCAATGGGCACTGGGCGCGTACCTGTCGTACCCCAAAACATCTGGTGGATCTATATCAAGCCTCCCTTAAGGAGAAGGGTGTCGAGAACAATTTCCTCGACCAGGCTAAACCGATGGATATACCTGACCCAATGTTCGATTTATCAGGACAATTGAACACGACCCACCTGGATGTTTCGGACTTCATTATTGAAAGAAGGAATGAAGTATATGGGTCCGAGTGAATCATTTATGTTTGATGTACTCTTGTTATTTGTACTTGTGGTTTAATGCTCGCATTTTCAATTCAATAAAAGTATTGCAGTATGAATAAACTGTTTTTAACTGTAATTTCCTTACTCATAGGACATGGATAAAAATTATGGTTATTCTCAAAACAAGAGCAATGGTGGAGATATTTGTCTTGCGGACAGCACAACCACGCATATAATACTTCGAGATCGAAAGTATTTCTCAAGCTTGATGCTTGCAAAAGTAAAGGTAACAACAATATCAAGACAATCAGATATAATTGAAGGCTCAGGAAAAGCCCAGATCATGTTACCAAATGGAACAATATTGTCCATACAGAATGCGTTGTATGCTACTCGATCCACTAGAAATTTGTTGAGTTTTAAAGACATACGTCTAAATGGATATCACATTGAAACGAAAAGTGCAGAAAATGTGGAATATCTATGCATTACCTCCAATGATACCCAGAAGCGTATATTGGAGAAGTTGCATGGTGTATTGAGTGGATTGTATTATACATACATAAAGGCAATTGAGGCATATACTATCATGAACCAGAAGTTCATTGATTCAAAAGTTTATATGCTTTGGCATGACCGTCTGGGTCATCCAGGATCCACCATGATGCGTAGGATCATTATCAACTCTAATGGACATCCATTATTAAGCAAACAGAATGATGTCTCAAATGATAACCCTTGCAAGGCTTGTTCCCAAGGAAAGTTGGTAACTAGACCATCACAATTAAAGGTTGATGCTGAATCCCCATCATTTTTGCAAAGAATTCAAAGGGATATTTGTGGACCTATTCAACCACCTTGTGGACCATTTCGATATTTTATGGTTTTGGTTGATGCATCTACCCGATGGTCACATGTTTGCCTATTGTCTACTCGAAATGTAGCTTTTGCAAGACTTCTTGCTTTGATAATTAAGTTGCGAGCATAGTTCCCAGATCACCCCATTAAGTCAATCCAACTTGATAATCCTGGTGAATTTACGTTTCAAACCTTTGATGATTATTGCATGGCACTGGGCATTGATGTTGAACACCTTGTTCCTCATGTCTATACTCAAAATGGTTTAGCAGAGGCATTTATCAAGCGGCTTCAATTAATAGCTCGCACTCTGCTTATGAAAACAAAATTGCCAGTCTCTGCATGGGGACATGCCATCTTACATGCTGCATCATTGGTTTGACTAAGACCCATAGCCAACCACCAATACTCATCAATACAACTCGTGTTTGGGCATCAGCCAAACATTTCACATTTACGAGTTTTTGGTTGTGTTGTTTATGTGCCTGTTGCATCGCCACAACGCACTACAGTGGGACTTCAACGTAGACTGGGAATTTATGTGGGTTTTGATTCACCATCCATCATTAGATATTTGGAACCCTTGACAGGTGGTATGTTTACAGCTCGTTTTGTTGATTGTCACTTTGATGAGACAGTCTTCCCGTCGTTAGGGGGAGAAAATACCGTTCCAGAAGAACGGCAAGAGCTAACATGGGCTGTACCCACCCTGTCTCATTTTGATCCACGTAGCACTCAATGTGAAAATGAAGTGAAAAAAGATCGTTCAACTTCAAAGTATTGGCAATCAAATGCCAGATGCATTTAATCATGCTACGAAAGTGACAAAATCACATATACCAGCTGCAAATGCACCTGCAAGAATTGATGTCCCTGTTGGACAAAATAAAGTGGCAGCGAATGAATCATCTAGTGCACGCCTGAAGCGTGGTAGACCACTAGGTTCAAAAAATTCAACCCCTCGAAAGAGAAAGACAAGGGCACAGCTGAATCCAAATGAAATCATTCAAGAAGAGAAAATGAATGATAAATTCATGATTCTGTATTTCCAGAAAAAGAAAATGTCCTTGATAAGACACAACTCCCTGAAGAGACAGAAGTACAAATGAATTGTGGGATCGGAATGAAATAATCATCGATGATATGTTCGCATTCGCAGTAGCCACTGAAATCATATTAAGTGATGATATTGAGCCCCGCTCTGTTGATGAATGCAAACAGAGACAAGATTGGCCCAAGTAGAAAGATGCAATCCAGGCAAAATTAAATTCCTTAGAAAGGCGAAGTGTTTTTGGACCAGTAGTCCAAACCCCGCCTGGTGTAAACCCCGTGGGTTACAAATGGGTATTCACAAGGAAACGCAACGAGAAAAGGAGATTGCAAGATATAAAGCACGACTCGTTGCACAAGGTTTTTCACAAAGACCTGGAATTGATTATGAAGAGGCATACTCTCCTGTAATAGACGCAATTACGTTTCCTTACTTAATAAGTTTGGTGGTTTCAGAAAAACTTGACATGCGACTTATAGATGTCATCACTGCGTATCTATATGGAGAATTAGATACTGACATATATATGAAAGTCCCAGAAGGACTTAAGTTACCTGAAACAACTAACAAACCACGAGATATGTTCTCAATTAAATTAAGGTGATCATTATATAGGCTGAAACAATCTAGACGAATGTGGTATAATCATCTCAGTGAGTATTTGATCAAAGAAGGATATACCAACAATGTCATCTGCCCTTGTGTATTCATTAAGAAATCCAACTCTGGATTTGCTATAGTGGCAGTATATGTCGATGATATGAACCTAGTTGGAACTCCTGAAGAGCTCAATAAAACTGCTGAATAACTGAAAAGCGAATTTGAAATGAAAGACCTTGGGAAAACAAAATATTGTCTCGGCCTGCAGATCGAGTATTGTGCTAATGGAATTTTGGTCCATCAATCAGCTTACATTGAAAAAATACTGAAGCTATTTGGCATGGACAAGGCTTACCCACTTAGCACCCCAATGGTCATTCGTTCTTTGGACATTAAGAAAGATCCATTCCGTCCAAAAGAAGATGATGAACTGGTCCTTGGTCCTGAAATACCATATTTGAGTGCAATGGCTTTTAGCAAGAATACATACTTCGCAATGTACGTCTGATTCACTTATTCCACTAAATAAACTAGGCAACAGATGCCTTAAATATCTAAAAGATGCATGCCCTAATCGACGATGCAATAACCATACTTCTTGTAGATTAGAACACTCATACTGCATGAGCTCTGCCAGGAACGACATCATCCACATAGTACAACCCCTCTCTCTTAGTGCCACGCCCAATTATCTCCTTGGTCTGAATATCCTGAAGTAGACAAAAGGACAAATACATTAGAACAACACAATCCAATTGTTCTGTAACCTGTGGTATGGAAAGTAAATGATGTGATAAAGATGGAACAGGTAAACATCGGTGTAAAGGGAGAGAGGTCGTGAGATACACAGTGCCACACCAACAACAGGGGCACGGGCACCATTGGCGGTGGCAATATATTCCCTGTGAGATGTTGTCATATATTGAAACATATTCTTATCGTATGTCATATGATCTGTTGCACCAGAGTCCAAAATCCAACCTGTATGATGCTCAGTATCGAAGGCCAAAAGAACATGCCCTACAGTACCTGCAGTGGAGGACGAGTTACCATGGGTAGGACGAGTCAACAAGGTTTGACTCAGGTCATTGGAAGTAGTCTCGGCTTCCTTAGCTTTCGGTGGAGCAGTAGCTAGGGAGGCACGACCTTCATTACTTCCCACACTTCCATGCTCCTTTGCACGCAGTTTTTCTTCAATTCTGGAAACCAATCAGGCATCCTATGCTTGGCAAAACACATATCCTCAGTATGACGGGTTTGTCCACAGAAAGTACACTTCAAATCATCTTTATTTTCTCGAGTAAAGGGATGAGAATTTAAAGATTGATTAGAAGAATTATTAGGACGAGGGGCACCAACTGGCCGAGAGACCATGGCCATGGACGGCAGCCCTTCTTGGTTGTTACTTCCACCCATCATAGTGGCATGTCGTTGTGCTTCACGCCAAACAACCGAAAACACCTCCACAACAGGGTTGAGTACGTAGAATATCACTACGTACTTTATCAAAGATATCATCCAAACCCGCCAATAAAGCATACACACGATCAATTTGAATTTCTTCTTGAAGGGTCTTGAGATCCACAACACACTCCATCTTGATTGGTCTCCTTTGATCTAACTCCTGCCAAACGGACTTGAGGTCAGCGTAATACACACCAACTGGCCGGCCCTCTTGATGGAGCCTGAAAGATTTAACTTTCAATTCATAAATTTGAGAAATATCCGAACCATCATAATAGGTCCGAGCCACCTCTTCCCAAACTTCTTCAGCAATACGCAGGTGAGTAAAAAATCCCATGATATCAGGTTCCATGGAATTGATCAACCACCCTTTTACTATTGCATTCCCTGTCTCCCACGTCTTATACTCAGCACTATCCTCAGCAGGCTCCTTGGTACTCCCAGTCACAAAGCCCTTCCTACAGCGTCCAGCGATTTGCATCTCTAAAACCTTGGACCAAAGAGGATAATTCGATCCATTTAGTTTCACGGTGTTTGGTACAGCAGATACATCACTCTGAATAACGACAGGATTTACTACTGGATTATTGGTTGAGTTACGAACACTGCCTTCCAATTTCAACACGCCACTGCCTTCCGCATACGCCATTCTGCTTTACACAAATCTGCAAAGCCAACACAGTACTTGCATGTTGAATCGATGACGCACCACGCTGCTGCACATAAGACAATATTACACACACACACACACAGCCAAACTGAGTTCTACGAGAAGAATTGCAGAAAATCAGTTGACCGAGCACAGCGGAAAAACTCTTGATGCCAAATAGAATTTTACAGGATAATTTTCATTGTATTTCTTCCTTGAAATATATACAAATACAATCCTTGTTCTGTATGGAAACAATAATCAATAAAGGACACAACAATTAATCCTTCCTAATAAAGGACTCCTAATATTTACAATATATTTACATACTTATTTTTAATGACTCACGTTTACAGATACTTAACACGTAATTTAGTTGAGTTAGAGTTAACATAACGTTACACGACGCTTATTATTTTTTTGGCACATACGGGCTTGTTTGGAAATAAATTTTTAGAAAACACTTTAACTCACTTGAAGTGCTTCTGCTTCTTGAAAGAAGTACTTGATAGGTGATCTCCCAGAAAGAACCTAAGTGTTTTTTTGAACACATAAACAGTTTTAAATTTTTCTACGTAACATATTCAGAAATACTTTTAATGATCCAAAATAATTTTTCATTAATTTATAAACACTTCCAAACATGATGTACCTAAACATATAGAACACGCTCCCCCTCATTCCCCACATTTTCCAACTTTTTTGGGTGGGAATAAAAAATATTCCCTTGGTGGCCGGTGGGCAAACTTTCCACTCTTAATTTGTACCAAATATAGTCCTAGTAGCCGTAGGGCACCAAAGATTGAAAGCGACTGACGAATACAGCCTAATGTGGTCGAGAGGCAAAAGAGCAAATGACACAGAGATTGGTTTCTTAAAGTAATTAAGAAAAAGAAAACCTAATAAAAACTGCTTAGTGTACAAATATGGATAAAACCAAATGCTGCAATGCGTAAGCAAGAACTGCACGTGATTCGTGAGGGAGAGAAGACTCAGAAGTGGGAGTGGAGTGATGGTAGAAATCATGACAACCAAATTAACAGATTTAAATATAAGTGTTTTGAGGGAATAATATGAAATGCGAAGGTGCTTTTTTGCCTCCCTTTGAGGGTTAATTTGTTCCCATGCAGAATTGTAAGAATATTTCTAAGGGACAACTAAATGAATCATGTAGGACTGATTAAGTTATACATACAAGTTAATCATTATTTTTATTCCACAAGAATGTACCAGCTATATTTATTTTCACATTGAAACTTGGATTTGAGAATAAATTGGCGGTCATGGTATAGCTAGGTTGCCTTTTTCTTTTTGTTCATGGTTTGTCTACCTTCACCGAACACGTATGGTTTACCTTTTTTTTTTTTTTTTTTTTTTGCTATTAGTAAACATTAGGTTTACTTTAAAATCATCAAAATAATTAATAATTCCAACACAAAATGTTTTGGATTACTCATAAAACAGGTTGTTACCAAATTTTGTGCAATTGGAGGCCAATATAATTGATAAATTATTCATAATCCTTCATTAAATTGTTGAATTTTTTAGTAAACTTAGTGCAAATGCGGCATACATGTTTGCCCGTATATAAGTCTCAAGATTACTACGTCATAAATTTTGAAAATCATCCCAACCCAAAGGGTAGTTAACCCATCAAAATTAATGTAATCATTATTGCAAAAATTGGGTTTCATTAGCATAACTTGTAGAACCTGGATTGTGCTTAGATCCACTGTGCGCGATGGGGGATCTAGGAGAAAATATTTGGGGGGATGTTGGGGTGGGCGGGTTGGAGTGATAATTAATTGTGCGTGCAGGGCACCAAAGTTTTTAGATGGAAATGGCACGCAAATTTTTACTGAAGCATTTCATCGAATAATTAGTGAATATAATGTGGTCATTTGGCAAACAATGTTGTGCGCATGTGACACACCCCGACTTGGAATGCCCATTTGGACTCCGAATCGAGCTGTGTTGGCCGACACCTGAAAGGTGACGAAGCCATAAAGTGTAGTGTAGTGGAAAATGTGATAAATTTAAACCTAAAAGTGCCTAAATATAAGAGTGCAATGTGAAAGGGAATGAACCCATTTCACACGTGATGTTAGAGCATAAGTACAGTACAGTAAGATAGGGTGAGAATTATACCATCGAAGGTAATCATCTACACCAAGATTTGTCAAGAATCCTCATCAATAAGAAAACTCAGCTACTAAAACCTAGAGAGGCGAAAAACAAGGGTGAGTGGGCCTGAAAATAAAATTTTAATAAAAACCTTTGAAAACGTTATAACCCCTCGCCGTAAAACATGTATATTTTCCAAGATATACATACTACATATAGTATGAAAAATCTCTGCAGAATATCAAGATATCAATACAGCACAATAGTTCATATATAAGTGCATGACGTCAGTAATCGTATACTTTCGCATAAGCAAACATATCAAACCAAGTGCTCATCGACACATGTTGAGACACACGTTCATGCAGAGTTATTATGACATGAACATGACTGGGTATAATAATGATATACATTATAGTGCTACAATCACTTGAAGATCAGCGCCATTCGCGGTCACATACGAGTCGGAGCTGCCTATTACAACCTGTACGATAGGACTGGCACCTACTTGGATCCAAGGAAAGCATGCGGTGTGGATGTGAACATACACATGAAAGACTAGCCCTGGCCCTGGGTGAGCACTAACACCGGTGTAGCAAACGATGAGCATAAAACATAAATATAATCATGCCATAGTGGTTTGATAGTTCTAATCAACATAATATCATTCATAGTCGTAGGTATAATCATGGCATCAATAAACATACGTATACCTATGCATTCCATAGGATTTATGATCACTTCGTAATTTTCCGTTATTTCGCTAATCTTATAAGCATTAGTCTAAGCTAGGCAGACGTCGTAAATTCTTTTTAATGTATAAATAGACACTAACAAATATTTATATACTATATAAAGAAAAGACCCACTCACCTGAAGTCCATGCTACAACTCCATAGCACGAATATCGAGGCATCACGAACGATTGTCGCCTAGAACAAATATCAAATCACATCTCAGAATTCTTATCGATAGAACATGTAATTACATAAAACACATCCCCAAGGACGTTCTAGAATGATTTGTAACCCATTGACCAAAAGTTAACCGTCAGTCAAAGGTCGACGGTAGGGTCCACAACCCTAAGTAACTCGATCCGGAAGATCTGCACCTCGAATTTCTGATCCGTAACTTCCCAAGAGTTTCAATAAGCTTCTAGAACAACATCCTAATGTTTTAGAATGATCCAACGGTCGGATCTCCACCAATCGTTAAAATTAAGTGGCGGCTGACGTTTAGATTTACAAACTTAGAAAACCCATCTAGGAAGATCCGTATGTAAGATTCCCGATCTGTCAGTTCCTAATATCCTTAAATATTATGTATTATTACATATTAAAGTTTGGTGACGATTTAATGGTCAGATCATCAAATCATATAAGAACCAAGTGGCGGCCCTTAACGGAAATATAACCAAACAACAATATTTCGTCAATCGGATGTCAAATATGGAATCGGGGCACCCATTTTATCCTAGGGAGGTCAAGTGGTGTCTCTGCCCACGCGCCACCCCGACTCTCCAGAACATTCAACTATTTGCAAAAATTCTCAAATTTTACAGGAATGAAGAGTCAGTCAAGGGGACCCATTTTCATACCTATGACCAAGGCCAATTTGGCCAGGAAAATCCCCAATTTCATTCAAACCCGCCGGAAATCCTAGGAAGGGTGGGCTTTGATTCGACCTTCATACGCACTCCAACGCCTCCACCATTGCTTGGGCTTTGTTCCTGGCCTTCAGATGAGTGTTTTGGTGGTGGTAGTGGTGGTCGGAACCAGCAGGATTGGCGGTTCTCGCCGTGACCCCTTCGGAACCCATGGGTTATGTTCTCCTCAAATCGGGGGTTAAAGGAACTGGGTTTTGGGTGGAAATGGAAGATGGAAGGCCAGAGAGTTGTTTGGTAGGGGTGGAAGGCCATAAATCATCGGAAAAATGGACGGAAAACCGTCGGGAAAAGTCGTTGGAACTCGGGTCGGGTCGCTGTGTAACGGGTCAAGGGAAAGGGTCCGATTTTTGTGTGCCACCCACCTCTCTCTCCTTTCCCTCCCTCATCTTTCCTCTGATTGGGAAGCCTTCTTCCTTTCTCCCCTTCCCATTTGGCCAACCCCCCTCATTTTTCCTCAATTTTTCCCTTCTCTTCTGTCCCTTCTTGGTCACTCACCTTTCCTTTCTTTCTTTTTTCTTTCAATCCCAGCCATCCGTCTCTTTTCTTTCTCCATCACAGCCATCCATGTGGCGCTTCTAGCTTTTCTGGAACATTCCAGATTATGGTCAAATGACCATTTCGCCCATAACTTCATTCGTAATAACTCATTCGTTATAGCTCCAAATTATGTTCCGTTTGTGCCTATGTGTTCGTATTGTCGAGTACTTCGAGAATACGGTAAAATAATAGCTTGTACATGTCACGAAGAGATGGCCAATAAAAGTCAACAATCTCACATGTAGGGCATTTTCGTCAATTCACTCATTTAAAATTAATAAAATCGTAGAGTTAGGGACGGGTTGTCACAGCATGTCAATAAATGTTGGCAACTTCCAAGCGAGCATGTCGAATAATGTTAATAATTTTTTAGTGAAATACATATGTCGAGCTAACAATAACGCATGCAAAGGCATGAGGCTAGCAAACCGTACATTATCCTTAGTTAATCTAATTCATGTTGAACTTTTTTACCCATATATATATATATATATATTATGAGGAATGCAATGGGCTAGCAATTATGCGGTTCAAATTCGCCTTTGGCGAGATTCGAACCTAAGACTTCTCACTTACAAGTGAAGAGAAAGCGTAGTACTATGTGTCACCTTCTCTCTTTAACTTCTCCTTTATGTTTGAGATCCTACAACATTACTTAATGATCCGAAGTGTTTATTTTTTAGACCACTCTATAAAGATGAAATGTAAAAAAATCAATCAAATCCAAATCTATTTAGTCATCTAACATGTTATCCCATAATAAATGCAATGTGTTCTTTAATTATAAAGTAATAAAATCATGACAATGTTAATCGAATAATTAAAAGATTTTCAATTTAGCTAAGTTTGTGTAGAGATGATATTTACCATGTATGAACCCAACTAAAACTTTAAATTCGTATCAACAAGGTTTAAAAGCGTACTCGACTTGAAACTGAGTGTAGGGTTTGAACAAGATATATAAAATCCGTACCGCCAGTATAATTAACTTCCTTATCGATCAGGATGATTTTCATGTTGGAATCCCTCATTGTCCCACATCGGCTAGAGGGAAAAGGAGAAAGCACTTTAAATAGAATTACCTCACTTTAACTAATACCGAGGTTTTTTGTGATAAAACCCCACACCTGACGGATTGGGTAGGTGGAAAGTGAGGACAATAATATCGGTGTTGTTGGAGTAGGCCCTCGGCCCATCGACTTGAAAAATTCTACATGGTACCCGAGCCAGGGGACGGGCTCGTACTGCCATGTGATTGGGTGGGTCTTTTTTGGCCCCACGCGATCGGTGAGTCCCGATATGGCTCCACGTAGGCCAAAGATGCCACGTGATTGGGTGGGTCCCCATTTTTTCCCGTGTGATGGGTGAGCCCCGACTTGGCTCCACATGGTTGCTGATGTGTGGATCTCCACGTGTGACCCACAAAAATGGGGTCTCACGTGCTGGGGCGTGTTGGAATCCCTCATTGTCCCACATCGGCTGGAGGGAAAAAGAGAAAGCACTTTAAATAGAATTGCCCCACTCTAACTAACACTGAGGCATTTTGTGATAAAACCTTACACCTGACGGATTGAGCATGTGGTAAAATGGAGATAGTATCGGTGTTGTTGGAGTGGGCCCTCGACCTGCTGAAAAATTCTATTTCAAGTAATTATTATTTAACTTATCTCTTCCATCCTGGTCCCCTCTCGTTCCTCCTATACATTTTCCTTCATTTTAACTAATTAGAAAAGGAAACCAAAAACCAATCCGGAAGTGTCATCAAATTTTCCCTAAGTTGATCAAAAGAAAGGAAAAAGAATATAGAATAAGTCGACAACAACAGTTTCAATTTTTTTTAAAAGACCAATTGGTGGCTTCATCATGGCAGTCTACTTTTTTAGGGGTTGGGAATATCAACCATAGAGGTATTTCAACCTCCTCCTGGCACAGAACCATCGTGCGCTTCGCCAATGTCAAGAATGAACACAAGACGTGCCGTGTGAAATATGAACCTAAAATTCGTTCCTAACCACTAGGCCACCCTGTAGTGGTTGATAACAACTTCATGAATGGAAGAAGGCTAGGGAATTGTTAGAGAACCCTAAATCGTCTGCTGAGTAGAAAGTTAGGTGGAAATCGAAAGTCCTCATTATTGTAGGATTGAATGGAGAGTTTGGCCTATAAAAAAAGGACCCAAGACTTTGGAAGGATGCGCCTCCTTCCGAGACTGAGAAAGGTTGCGATCAGGCTGGAAACTAAAGCATATATGTACTGTATATGTTCCTCCAACATCAACATCATTTTTCCGCCATGTTGACAAACAAAGTATCGTTTTTCCTCTTGCCTTTACTTTTCTTGTTGGGGGAAGACCAAATATTTTAGGACCAATGCTGCCAGGTCAAATTTTATGTAGCTGCTTATATTCGAAGAAACATCCTTAATTATTGACCAAAACCTCGCAGGTAGGAAACATAAACTATCTGTGAATATCCATATGAGGAGGACTAGTAATGTTTAGCAAAATAGCCCGTACACTCTCAAGTCTCACATGCATGGCTTTATTAAATGTGTAGTAGTTAGTTGGACAAAAAAATTTAAGCTTTGATAAAAAAAATATGCAGCCATTTTTTTTTTTTGGAGGAGAAATTTCGCATGCATGCTGGTGGATATACTGAGTAAAGGTACGTAAAGTTCAAAGCAAGACAATTTGCTTTTTTATTTTTCCTTAAATACGACTTTCATTTCAACCAAAATTTGGAGTTCAAATATAGAAGTGATTTTGCGACCAACAAGTGTAGAAGTGATAAAAAAATTCTACGCGGTAAGTGTAACAGTCCGTCCCAAATTATATTATATTTTACCCCGATGACGTGAATTGATGTACTTACCCTTGAACGTTGGATTGGGTTTGCAAAAATTGGGCTAAGGAAAATGACCCAATCACATTATTTATTTATAAGAAAACTAATGAAAATGGCTTGAAAACTTTGAGTTTTAACGATAAGGACAAAATAAAATGTAAAATGAATAGTATCAGGTTTGACTTTTTAGTGTAAAAATGTGCTTTTTCGTTAAAGTGAACAATACCGCGGGCTTTTCGTTAAAACTCCCTTTATTTATTTCTACAAAAAAATTGGACCAATTACCTTATTTCTCATTTATTGGGAACCAATTAGAATTAGGGTTGTTTTGTTTGGTTTTGTTTAGTTCTAGCCCAATTAGAAACTTAGATGTGAGGGTGCTCAAAAGCACACACAGACTCACACGTACACACACACGCAAACCACCATCATCCGTCTCTCTCTCATTCTCTCACTCTCTCTCTCCGTACAATTAGTACGGACACTACCGTTGACCTTTAAAACGCCACAGATCGAAGGTTTGGGAACCATCTTCGAGTTCCTTGTGAGGTCCTGAACACAACCATACCATTCGGGAGAAGTGGAACCTTCGAAAACACGAGAACCCGAGAGCTCCGACGAGGATACTATTGATCAGTCGTGATCGTACTCTTTCCATGAAGTTTTAAGGTTTGTTAAGGTATCCATTCGACTTTTCTAGCATTTTAGAGTGATTTTGGACTAGTTTTAACGTCGTGTTAGGTTTATTCATGAAGTTGCAGAGGTGGCCGGAATTGTCGAGGTTTCCCTGCGAGTTTTCCGTTGGTTTTAAGGCCTAAAAGAGGTAAGGTTTTATTCTTCTCACTCTAAGCTTCATTTTGGTACAAATTTTATGAAAAATGGTGAAGAAATGAGCTAGAAACTAGGGTTAGAATTATTTCCAGAAACCGGTGACACAGACGTCGAAGTCCGACGACTCGCCGAAGAAGAAGGTGAATATTCCGTCAAAATTGACGGAATATTCCTAACGGAAGTGAACGGCGTCAGTTAAAAGTAACGGTATATGCTATATTTTCACATAATATTCCCTAACGCCGTTAGGGATTCCGTCCCCTGTGCCAGGCATGTGCCAGCGTGTGGTCGTGCCTTGGCCGGCGTGTGAGGGCGTGTGCGTGGTCAGAAAATTTTTCTAAAAATATGGGGATGTTTATTGGGTTGAGTAGGTCATGTTGGTATATTCAAACACCCCAATTGAGCAATGTCTGAGAAGTTATTACCTAATGTTGGTTATGTACTTATAAATAACGTTTATTTAGTTGTTTCGCATATAGGGGAGACTTACCTAGAGGACGAGCGCGGTCAAGCAAGGCTAGGGGATACGACCCTTCTACTTATCAGTGAGTGGGCATTTTGGTTTCATATATATATGTATATGCCTTGTGTTTTCCCAGAAAAGTCATATAATTGGTTATACGTTTTGAAATATTATATTAAGTGCTTATAAATTAGAATATGTACTTATCAATTGCATATCCTATGGTTGGTGCTGCGGACGTACAGGTATGTTCAGGTAAGTTTATGATGTTTTGAAGGGATAGAGTCATGGTGTGGTTATAATTACGTTTTATGCAATTCCGACATTGTCGAACAGGTTGCAATAGTTAGCAACTCCGACACTGTCGTACAGATTGCCTATCAGCCGTACAGGCCAAGTTAGGTGGATCCGGCTAAGTATATTTGATGAAATTGCAGCCGTACAGGCCACATTAGGTGGATCCGGCTAAACATATTTGATGAAATTACAGCCGTACATGCCACATTAGGTGGATCCGGCTAAGTATACTTGGTGAGCTATAGATTCAACCGTGCAGGCCACCATAAGTGGATCCGGCTGACATATATATTGTTATTCTTCATTCATTTTCGTTTGGTTGTTCCTATTGTTCATATAAGACTCGCATGGCTTACATTTTGAGACCTTGGATTGTGGAAATGACATTTAGTATACATATTTGTTTATGTATTCTATTTTCTGGGAAATTGTACAGGTTTTACGGCGAGGGGTTAGAACTTTTGAGAAAATGTAATGTTTTTGAAAAGCTTTATTTTTTGCCCACTCACAGTTTCTGTTTTGCGCCCCTCCAGGTTCTAGGTAGGAGTGCTTGCTGGTGGCTTACGAGGACGGGACGTCAGTTCTGAAAATCTGTAGTTTATGTAGGACCATCTTTCTGGTATTGTATAATTAGTACTTGTCCTGCTGGACTGCACTTAGGCTACTTATACTCTGATTGTAGGTTGTCACACTTAAATCTCGTCACTTGCACTATAGTATTGTCTAGACTAAATTAGTACTTTGGTTTTTAATTACTCGCAGTAACATGTTTTTATCTCTTCCGCACTGTGCACATGGCTACGTCACCCTCACGTGACGGCCAACACGCCTTGATTTAGGTCAGGGTGTGTCAGTAAGTGAACCATTGGTGACTTAAATAAATAAGGATAATGCTTATGTTCTCTCACCTTTTGTTTTATATTAGGTTTTGTAAGAATTTGAGAAGGCATCTGATGTATATTAACAAGTCATGTATTGCACCTATCGCTTTATATTAGTTATAAAACAAAAATACTTGTTAATACTTTAGCCCCAAGAAAAAATCCCGAGTAAGCAGCTGGGTATGAAATAACAACTAGCTAGCTAGTTTCTCCTTAATTATATGGGAGCTTTAATAAAAAGGGCTTGAACTAAGTTTATTTTAACCAAAAATCATCCTATAACTTTTTTTAACCAAAAACCATCCCACAATAAGGTAAAACCCACCAAACCAACAGACAGCTCGACCACCAGCCAGTCACTCATGGGCTCTCCTTTGGCCCTCATCCTCCTCCTCCTCCTCTTCGTCTCGCTAAGTACTACAACTTTCCTTTTTGAATCACCCTATTTCGTTGAGTATTGAAGAAGTTATATCCATGTGAATCTTACCAGTTTTCGGCGACCTCCGAGGATTTCGAGGCATTTTCCGGCCAAACCACAACTAGTTAGCCATCGTGCAAGGTACCATTCTCTTTGTCACTTCGAGAACTATGATTTTCATTTTTGAATCACTCGATTTCGTTGAGTATTGACAAAGTTATGAGCGTTTAAAGTTTGTCCAACCCAGTTTCCGGCGACCTCCGAGGCTTTCGAGGCATTTTCCGGCCAAACCACAACTAGTTAGCCATCGTGCAAGGTACCATTCTCTTCGTCTCTTCGAGAACTACGATTTTTGTTTTCGAATCACTTGATTTCGTTGAGTATTGACAAAGTTATGAGCGTTTAAAGTTTGTCTAACTTTCCGGCCGAAATCCGGCCTTCCCTTCCGTTTAGCTCCGGCGAGCAGCAACCACACCAAGCCATTTGGGTCGTGCACAAACAAACACTGTATCTGGAAAGAAAATGAACATTAACACTGTCGCTGGAAAAACATAACACTGTCTCTGCAAAAAACTAACACTGTCGCTGGAAAAACTAACACTGTCGCTGGAAAAAAAAAACTAACACTGTCGCTGGAAAAACAACACTGTCGCTGGAAAAACTAACACTGTCGCTGGAAAAACTAACATTGTCGCTGGAAAAAAAAAACTAACACTGTTGCTGGAAAAACAACACTGTCTCTGGAAAAACAACACTGTCGCTGGAAAAACTAACACTGTCGCTGGAAAAATAACACTGTCGCTGGAAAAACTAACATTGTCGCTGGAAAAATAACAGTGTCTCTGGAAAAACTAACACTATTCGCTAGAAATAAACTAACAGTGCAGTGACTTAAATTCCAGAAACAGTGACTTAGATTCCAGAAACAGTGTTACTTAAAATCCATAAACAGTGACTTAAATTCCAGAAACAGTGTTACTTAAAATCCAGAAACAGTTTATTTTTACATTCCAGAAATAGTGTCCGTCGAAAAGAACCAAAATCCAGAAACAGTGACTTAAATTCCAGAAACAGTGACTTAACTTATAACATGGTTTTTGATTAAACAAAACTTATAACATGGTTTTTTTATTAAAACTAAAACTTATAACATGGTTTTTTATTAAACAAAACTTATAACATGGTTTTTTATTAAAACTAAAACTTTTCAAGCCCTTTTCATTAATTTTCCTTAATTATATACGTAAGACCCAAGTAAGAATAGTTGAAAAGATGAAGTATAAAAGTACATCGACATTGTCAAAACGAAGTGATGAAAGGGGAAACCCTAAAAAAGGAAGTAAAAACAACTTCTTCTTCTTTTCTTTTTTTTCTTTTCTTTTTTTTCTTTTTTTTTTTATTGCGTAAGTGTATTTTTAAGGTGCCAATAATCACACTGGTATTGAAAACTAGCAAATTAAGCGGAGGAGAAACCTCTACAACATGGTATCCAAATGCACCCCAATATTGTCATGAGGTTTAGTCGGAGAAGATGCATGGTCTACGTAATAAATATGTAATGCTATTCATACCATGTTTTTGTACCACATTTTCATACCACCTTAGGTGGCATTTGATGTGGACAGCCACATCATTTAAATTAATCAGATTTTTAAATTTAGTTCATTATTTAATAAACTAATAATTAAGAAAAACTAGTTAATTAAATGATGATTGTGAAATGAGGAGTCTTTCTCTTTCCTTTCCTTGGGTTTTGCAAATTTTTCAAATGATATGGCTGTCCACACCAGATTGGTATAGAAATGTGGTATAAAAACGTGTTATGAATAACATTCCTCATAAATATGTTTCTTATAATTGCCATTGTTATCGAACCGATAATTTAGGTCATGAGTACTCCAATAAACGAGTAATTATAAATATGGATTATAAGTTTTGTCCAGAGAAAATAATGATTCTAGGTTTTGCTTGCAACTTGGCTAAGTCGCCATCATGTAATTTAATATATTTTTTTAGAACGATAGCGTTAATGATCTAAATAATTAGTTGTTAACAGAAATTAATGAGAATCGACTACGAATTAAAGTGCATATGCTCCATCGCATGTAATTTAATATCTTAGCAAGTTTCGTTTCTTTTGAATCTATCTTTATCCACTCTGCCGATTGCAGTAGTTGTAAACCAAACTAAATGTAGTCTGAAACGAAAGTAGAAGCCACACGGTTGAGAGAGAGGGTCCGACCAAATCCTAAAACCTTATTAGTCTTCATTTGATTTCCTGTTTAGTTATTTGGGCGATGAGTTGACAATTTTGCATATGTGGATTTTCATTCCATAAGACTGCAACAGGTAAGGGAATGATATAAGAAGACCTTAATTATATTTTATATAATATATGTCCTGTTTAGTGACACAATTGATAGATCTAGATCTGTATATATATTATTGTCCAATAGTTGTTAGCGAATAAGACAGACTTCCATTTGGTTTGATATATTGGAAAATTGAAAATTTTCCATTCTTTGACATTCCGTTCAAATAGGAAATAGGAAATAGGAAATAGGAAATAGGCCCTTTCGTATTACTGAAATTATTAATTACATGAAAACAAAAATTGATTATGTGTGAAAGCAATCTTCATAATTTTATTCTTTCTTTTTGCTTCGTAAGCAAGGCATGTTGGCATGGTACAAGAAATCGTATCGTATTTGTAGATTACAGTGTAAACTCCATTTTTAATAGAAGCCAGACTACTAATACAGATAGACTAAACCTATATTAAACGTCTAATATATAATAAGTCTAAACTTTTGGTCCTCCCAGGTTTCAAACTATTATCTTCATTTGGATATTAGGTATCTTTCTAGGGCAGTTTTACCAACAACCCTCTTTTGAACCAAAAGTTGCTTTCGGAAATTACCCCAAGTGAAGGGCACATACTTTCTAGGGTTGGTTTTTGCATCCATGAGCTCAAGAGGGCAGTCAATGAGGGCAGAATTACGGGGGCTCATGAAATATGCTGCTGATAGCCTATTCTTCTCCTTGTTAACCACTGCTCTATGCACTACACTCCTCAGCTTCCTATTAGTCCAAGCCTGCAAGAAAATTACACATACAGGTACAACCTTGTACAAAAACCGAACTTTAAAAAAAAGGTGAAATCCAGATTACAGCCTCACAACGTTAGCGTTTTTCTAGTAAGGGAACATTACTACTAAATGTATATATGCATACAATTGCTTGAGAGAGAGAGAGAGAGAGAGAGAGAGAGAGAGAGAGAGAGAGAGAGAGAGAGTTACTTCAAGGGTGTCACCGATGTTGATGATGAAAGAATTTTGAACAGGACGGATACCAATCCATTTGTTGTCACTCGTCATAACTTGCAGGCCACCAACATCATCTTGTAACAATATGGTTAAGGTATGTGGGTCTGAATGGCTCCCAAGCCCAAGACATTTTTCAGGGAGGGGACAAGGAGGATATCTGTTGACCCTGATCATGGTAGCCTCTTTTTCCTCAAAGTTCTTTGTGAAAAAGTTGTCTGGAAGGCCCAGTCCATGAGCTAACATCTCCAAAATTGTCATTCCCAAATTGTCCAGTGCGTTCAAGTAACCAATCATTGCATTGCTGATACATATTCCAAACATTGATTAGTGTTAAACTATATGAAGAAAAATTAGACTTGGCAATTTCTTACACGACATAAAAACGACACGAAAATAATAGATTTTGGGTCAACATGATTACTAATTGAGTCGTTATCGGGTGACTCATTAAGAACCTGTTAATAATGGATCCTTAACGGGTATACACATGGGTAACTAGTTTCGACCCGTTAAGAAAAAAATTATTTTGATAGTTTTAAAGTTTAACTACTAAAAAAACTTATTATAAAACTAAATAGCCATAGTGTATATATTGTATATTAAATATGTATTATAGTGTTATTATTCTACATAAGTTAAAAAAAATTAAGTTTGATTTATTTATTTTTATTATGAGAGTCTTTTATTGTCATTACTAGGTGTTTGGGCCCAAAATAACTTTTTGGCCGAGCACGGACTATCCTCGGCCCAAGACCTGCGCGAAGGTAGTGGGTCGGTGCTATGGGCCGTGGGCCAGAAAGAATCCTATCTGGAGATGAATCGGAACAGCTGGGCTGACAGAAGCCGAGACCTATTTGGAAAAGGAGTCTGGAGAAAATGAATCAGACTCGTGACTGAAGGCAGGTTCAGAGTCCTAGTTGGATTGGGATTGGCCGATTGGATTGGTATCGGCCGAAATAGAGTCAGACTAGGAGTCAGATTCCTAGCTGAGGACGGTTGAAGGGTTTGCACTATAAATAGGGAGAGGGAGCATAACATTAACTACCTCCAATTCAACACACAAATCTGCCCTGCGCAACCCTCTCAACCTTTTTGAGAATTTTACTTTCTTGTCCGCCAACACATCTTCAGTTTGGATAAACAGCACTGTGAAGGCAACCGGTAAACATCTTCAGTTTGGATAAACAGCACTGTTGCCGTAGAATCAGCCGACCGCGGAGCACCTTCAGTTTGGATAAACAGCACTGCGTCGGGGCCGACTGGTTATCTATCCAAGTCTCGGCCGAGAAGGATTTTCGAATTCTTTTCGACAGAGGTCATCTCACCAGCCTTCTCGGCGAAGTGAGGTGTTACAGTTTATTATATTCGGCACATTGAAAGCCGAAATTTGATATTGAACTTCGCAGAACTAGCAGCCTTGTCTTCAGGCTCTAGGACCCAAAGGCCGAGGCGTGTTCCTTCCTCGGCCGCAGTCGCAAGATCAAGAAGTCAGCCGCGCAACACAACACCACATCCACATATTTTACTCACCGGCCGAGCTCGACCGTCGAGTTGGCACGCCCCGCACACAACCGAAGGACATAGTTAGCTCATAGATTACTCGGCCTGCGCGCCACGTAGGCTTTGTAGTTTTTAGGGTCAACACTAGGACAAATTTTACTTGACCTCTAATCCAAAATTAAAATCAACTAGTATAGTATTAGTATAGGCAAGAAGGCAGACCTACAAGTGTGAAAAATGTGAAACAATATATATACACTTGTGATTGCATCATTCCTCCACGAGTAGACATTGGTTACACTTACATCGTCGTTTAGACTCCACAACCTTCAAACATAATTCTCTTGATTTTGCAAATCTTTTGAACATTTGATATTTTGTAATGTACTAAAGCTTTTTCTATTATGCTCTTATTTTGGGTATAATATTTGAATGACAAATGTGTTTTTATGTTTTGAATGTAACAATGTGGTATGTATATACTAATTTGGTATTATGCTTTTCATTTGATTATTTATTGGTTTAAAATATATTTTCTTTAACGGGTTCAGGTCATATTACCCATTAATATTAACGTGTCGATTTCGGGTTGGGCCATATTACCCAATTTAATTTAACGGGTATTACACAACACATCCCGTTAAAATATCAGTTATGACATGACCACGGAAAAAACGACATGAATGTCAGGTCTAAGAAAAATGCTAGCTAGGCCAGTCATTCGTTGGTGCATGATTGATTTCAGGTCATTGATGAATGTGATATTTTATTTTTTATTTTTTTAATTTTTTAGTGCATCGATATTTTTACACTAGGGGAGAGGGAGTTCAGCTAAGCCACACAATGGGCAACCTAATTTGGTATCAAATTCGCCATCCATGAGATTCAAACCTAAGACCTCTCACTTCTAAGTGAATAGGAATACCACCGGACCGTAGTACTGAGTGGGGAGATTTTATTGAATATACATACATTTATCGTCAGAAATCACTCACATGCGTTTGAATGACATTTTAGCAAGTGTGGTGTTATCTACACATCTCTTTTTACCTTTCACACACCTCTCGATTGCCGGCCATTGGGTTGAACGAATTAAAGATGAAAGGACATTAATTAACAAAGAGTGGCACCACCCTTTAAGCAATCATCTTAAACTGTTACTGATGAATAAAATTATAGTTCCAATAACCATTTGGTTTGGCGATATTTAACTTTCACTTTATTGGAGAGGAGATTTTAAGTTAAATTACATGGACAACAGTTCGTAGAAAACCAAAAAACGATTTGCACCACACGTATTGAAAGAGGTGGTAAGTTTTTTTTTTTATTAATTACCTCTAATTGATCAACTGTTAAAAACCATTAAATATCATACATGACCTAAGAATTCAAACTATATGACATATATGAAAATCTTACCTAAATTGGTGATTTGTTGACCACCAAAAACCTTTGTTGCAATTTTCTTATAGAATTCACATACATTTATAGTTAGAAATTACTCACATGCGCTTAAACGATCATTTTAGCAATCATCTTAAACAACTACTAAAGAATAAAGAAAATTTTCCAATAACCATTTTGGTATAGGAGCACTTAGCCTTTACTTTGTTGGAGGAGATTTAAAGTAACATATGGGCAACAGTTTGTTGATTAAAGAACAAAACTATTTTATCACATGTATTGAAAGAGGTGGTCAGCAAATATGGAACAAATAGACAATATCTCTAATTAATGTACTGCTAATTAAACCATACATGATCTAAGAATTCAAGTATGCATGGTATGAAAATCTTACCTAAATTGCTGGTGTTGATCACCAAAAACTTTAGTTGCAAATGCAACTACCTGTTGAGGGGACTGGAGTAACTGTAAGATCTCTGCCCAAGGTAAATTTTTTTCATAATCAGGGTTTGTGGCACAGTAACCCAGTGGTAAAGTAGCTGATCTGACACCCTTCACTTTCTGCTCCATTGGAAGATCAAACAGCCCATTTAAACTCCCTATGAAACTCTCTACGATCTCCAAAGCAACCCCATGATCCACTAACTTGAAGAACCCCCACTTCTCACAAGCACTCACCATCACTCGACACACCTTCTCGTAGTCTGGGTTTTTCCTCCCATCCAAAATACCTTGGAGACTTATGACAGGGATGTCATCTGTGTCTGCAAAGTCGTCGTGGTTTATGGCTGGCCATTCTTCTTTCGACCAAATGAAATTCTTCACAATTAGTTTTTGTCCCATGGAGAGTGACTCAACATATTGTTCTTCACTCTGCAAAGCCATGCCAAAATCTCAGAGAAATTAGGGTTTCGCAAAAGGGTGCTATTTTTTTGCTGTATGCAGCAGATTTTGCAAAAGGGTGATATATGCAGCAGTTTTGGTATTGTTTATCTAAATGCTTCTTTTTGTAACCATATAGTATGCTTTGTTAAGTGTGATAAATTGTTGTTGATTGTAGTTTCCAAGAAGATTCAATGGGTTGGACTAAAGATTTTCTTGGATTCAAAGTATCATTGTTGCGTTAACCAAAAAAAAAAATGTATCATTGTTGCCTAGGTATATGTGATGAGGCTGTCTTTTAGTGGGGAAAAAACATGAGAACCCTTCGAGGTCATTGGAGATAACTAGGATTCCAACTAAAGAAATGAACTTGTAGAAAAAATGGGATCTGTTGGCCGTCCATTTGGCCATTGGATTTTAATTTTTAAGTTGTGTGTCACTACAAGAAAAATAGATCCGTCGTTTAAGATATTGCCCGACGAATACATTTGCCGGTTATAAATTAATTTACGCAAAGGAGCATTGCTCAACTGACGAAAAGGAACTGGTCGGCATTTCGTATTTAAATATTGTTGTAAGATATTTCAACGGACAACGTCATCGGAAGATATGAGTTTAAGAGACGGCTTTTCCATCGGGCAATATGAAATGCGAAGGTGCTTTTTTGCCTCCCTTTGAGGGTTAATTTGTTCCCATGCAGAATTGTAAGAATAATTCTAAGGGATAGCTAAATTAATCGAGTCCAAATCTTCTGCACCCAAATCTCCCTGTGGCCCCTCTGTGTCTTTGCTTTTTGAACTAAACATAATTAATGTTAACTTGATAATAATTAAAATAATAAAAAATAAACCAAATCCTCAACCAAAAAACAAAGACACAGAGGGGCCACAGGAGGATTTGGGTGCAGAAGATCTGGACTCAAATTAATCACGTTGGACTGATTAAGTTATACATACAAGTTAATCATTATTTTTATTCCACAAGAATGTACCAGCTATATTTATTTTCACATTGAAACTTGGATTTGAGAATAAATTGGCGGTCATGGTATATTTATTTTCGTATAATTAGTTGTTAACAGAAATTAATGAGAATCGACTACAAATTAAGTGCATATGCTCCATCGCATGCAATTTAATATCTTAGCAAGTTTCTTTTTTTTTTAATCGTTCTTTATCCACTCTGCCGATTGCAGTAGTTGTAAACCAAACCAAATGTAGTCTGAAATGAAAGTAGAAGCCACACGGTTGTAGATTACAGTGTGAACTCCATTTTTAATAGACTAAACCTATATTAAACGTCTAATATATATAAGTCTAAACTTTTGGTCCTCCCAGGTTTCAAACTATTATCTTCATTTGGACATTAGGTATCTTTCTAGGGCAGTTTTACCAACAACCCTCTTTTGAACCAAAAGTTGCTTTCGGAAATTACCCCAAGTAAAGGGCACATACTTTCGAGTCCAGATTTTCTGCATCCAAATATCCTTGTGGCCCCTCTAAATATGCGACATGTGTCCACCCACTTACTAATCTTAACTCTGTTATTTTTTCTGTTATCCTTAAAACTTCTGTTAACTTCTGTTATCTACAAAAATTTTGGAAAAAGAAATTGCAAAAGACATACGGCGTCTGGACTCTACCAAATATCTCGCGCGACTCTCCTTCTTCCTTGTTGTGGCTTCCAAAGTTATCTAGAGAAGGAGCAACTGTAAGTAAATTTTTTTCTTATTTTATTTGTGAATGGGACATGTGAAGGGGTTGAGATAGATTAGTCAGTGGAGATGGCTCTTAGTTTTTTTACCATTGTTGTCCTTTGCCCAGATTTTGTCTTTAATTCCATTTCAATTATGGTCTCGGAAGCATCATAATTAATTGTGTACAATCTTTCTTTTTACTTGCAGAATATGGTTTCAATTATGGTTTCGATGAACCTTTTCGTGGCGCTTCTTTGCGCTTGTACTCTACTTGGTCATTTGCGGGAGGAAGAAGGAGATAAGAAAGAAATTTATTTACAGTTGCTCCTTCTCCAGAGAACTTTGGAAGCCACAGCGAGGAAGAAGGAGAGTCGCGCGAGATATTTGGTAGAGTCCAGACGTCGTATGCCTTTTGCAATTTCTTTTTCCGAAATTTTTGCAGATAACAGAAGTTAACAGAAGTTTTAAGGATAACAGAAAAAACAACAGAGTTAAGATTATTAAGTGGGTGGACACATGTCGCATATTTAGAGGGACCACAGAGGTATTTGGGTGCATAAAATCTGGACTCCATACTTTCTAGGGTTGGTTTTTGCATCCATGAGCTCAAGAGGGCAGTCAATGAGGGCAGAATTACGGGGGCTCATGAAATATGTTGCTGATAGCCTATTCTTCTCCTTGTTAACCACTGCTCTATGCCCTATGCACTACTGGGTGTAATCCTGATTTCCTTTATTTGCCGCTGATTTTTTTTCTACATATAAAATTTTAGTTTAAATGAAGATGAAAAAAAAATATACAACAAAAAGAAAAAAATTTAAATATTTATTACCTGAAACTTTTTGTGGAGCCAAAAATAATCGAGAAAAATATGGAGGCGACTCGTGGATTCTTGAGTTAAAAAGACAAAATTACCTTCGAGACGCACCAGAACTCCCACGCGCGAGCAGCAGAAAATCACAACTCAATCAAGGTCAAAAATGATCAAAATAGGTATTTAATCAAAACCTATTTCATCCATTCTCGTCAAATCCTTCCCACAAGGTAACCTCCAAAATATTTATTCAAAATAGGATTAATTACCTAAATTAATTGATTAATTTCCCAATTGATTTCAAGATATTATTTTGACATAATATCTTGCAATTACACCAAAAAACCACCAAATGTGGCCCGTTCCCATCTCTCCCAAAGGGGCCGGCCACACCCCTATAAATACCACCTCATTTCTCCAAAAACCTAATTCCAACTCTCTTGCTAAATTCTCCAAATTTCTCTAAACATTTTTCCCTCAAATTCTAACTTTGGCATCAGAGGTTCTTCGGCCAAAGCCCTCCCCCCATTCATCGTGGGCACGTGAGTCTCTTGGCCTTCACCTAAGGTGTTAATTGTTTTGTAGGTGCAATTTTGTTCAAGAATAAGAAGGCGAAAATTTGCATCCACACTTTTCACTCTCAAAATGAGTGCAAAGCCAGTGCCACTCACCCACCCTCTCCAGAAACTCTTTGGGAGGGTCTGCCTGCGCTGCCTCAGAGCACTTCCACCGGAGCAAATATTGCCCGGCACCCAGTCCAAAAACAGCCCAGTCCCCAGTTTTTTGTCTCCAGCCCGCCCACTTGCTTGGCACCCAGCCCAAGCCAGGCAAGAGCCCAGTCCAATTTTGACAGACCCTGTGACCGGGCAAATGGCTGGCGCGTGCGGAACACGCGCGACTGGGGGAGAGTAGCCGACAGGCTACTGGTGGCGGGCCCCGCTGTCGGGGCGACGTGGCATAACAAGTGTTGTTGGATTTCCAACGGCTAGTTTTTCTAGACCGTTGGATTTCCAACGGTAAAAAAAATTTGAAATTTTATTTTAACCTGGACAGTTGGATCACAGATCAACGGTCCACGGTTTTTCACCCAAAAATAAATAAATAAATAAAAAGGGCCCAACGGTCAGAATTATGATCGTTGGCCACGTGGGAGATTATGGGCTGTTGGATTTGAATATTTTTCAAATCCAACGGTCTAGATTAATTATAACATTAAAATTAATTAAAAATTATTTAAAAATTAATTAAAAATACAAAAAAAAATTTAAAAATACGTAAAAAAATTTTATAAATGCCTAACAGTTTCTACACTTTCTACACCACATTTCATTATTTTCTACACTTTCTACATTTCAATATTTTATACACTTTGAGAGAAAAAAAAATGAGTTTGTGGAAGAACATTGAAGATATTACGTTGTGTGAAAGTTGGTATCACGCTACTCATGACCCGATTACGGGTAATGAGATGGATAAGCGAGAAATGTGGAGTAAAATTACGAAAGCGTTTTGCGATGTACATGGAAAAGATGCAAGAACTAGTCAAGGTCTTCAAGGTCGTTGGAAAAAAGCTCAACACATCCTTTACTTGTTGGAAAAACGCCATCTCTCATGCTTCCGGTAATCGGCGTAGTGGGACAAGTTTAGCGGATCAGGTGACAATAATTTTATTTATTTATATGCATTCCACCCGCACCAATCTTTTAATTTATTTAATTTCTTATAAAATATATGTAATTTTTATGTACTATTTCTTATGTAATCTTTTAATTTATTTAATTTCTTATGTAATATATGTAATTTATATGCATTCCACCCGCATCAATATTTGAAATGATTTATTTGTGTTACACCCGCATTTTTTAATACCATCTTATCCCACATTTTTATAGACACTACAAGCACAAGCATTCTACAATTCAAAGAACCACAACAATTCATTCAACAAATGGGATTGTTGGGAAATCGTAAAAGATTCCCCCAAATACAAAATTGTGCCAACCGGTCCAGAAGTTGTCATGCATAGCGTGGGTCTACACAGTTCGCCAGAACCAGACACGGCCGGACAAGAAGCCGACACATTTGAAGACACGGAAGAGGCGCCTGAACAAGTGCCGGAGACCCAACCGACTCGTCATTCCCTTAGGCCTCAAGGTAAAAAAACATCAAAGAAAAAAGGTAGTTCTTCCAGAAATGACTACACTAAATATATGGAGGAACTTGCTCGGCAAGGTGAACTGAACATGGCGCGGGAAAACGCTAGAGATGAGGAAAAAGCTGCTGCTATGACAGCTTTACTAGGCAACTACTGAGGCCCATGATGCGGCAACTGAGAGACAAAGAGAAATACTTAATCGAGAGAACGAGTTGATTAGAGAAGCACTTCATAGAGAAAATGAGATGCTTAGAGAAGAAAGGATGGCTCAAGTAGATCGTGACACTATGAACAAGTCTCTAGTAGGACTGTCTCCGAATTCAAAATATTTTTGGACATCGAAAAAAAGAGACGTCGTGCGAAGGAGGCGTGTAAGAGATGCTGAAACAAGTGGAGGGGGTTATAGCCACAGAAATCCTAGCAACGAAGATCCTACCACCACATATCTTAGCTCCACAGACTTTGTATAATTTCGTATTTATTTGTAGTACTTTATTTAATTTCTTATGTAATTTTTATGTAATTTCTTATTTATTTTAAGAACTTTATTTAATTTCTTATTTATGTTTAGAACTTTATTTAATTTTTTTTTTGTCATTTTTATGTAATTTCTTATTTATTTTTAGAACTTTATGCAAATAAACTTTAAAAAAAAACACCAAATAAAATTACATAACCTCCACCATATAAACTTAAAAAAAAACAAAAAAAGACACTAAATAAGATTACTTAAAAAAAATACAATTAATTTTTCAACCACAAGCCTCTTTTTAATTATCTTCGCCTTCGTGCAAACTCCACTGGTGCTCAATCAAGTCATTCTGGCGGGTTACGTGCCAGTATGGCTCTTGCACTGAAGCGTACCACTGAGCGATCAATTCATTGTAACGCCCATCCCGTTCCAACGGCTCGTGTTGCACGGGATCTTCGGTATTGTCATGAGCACAGTAGATACCTTAGTAACTCTTCTAGTCAACATTTCTGGTGGCAAAATTCCATTGAGGTTGATTTCATGTTGCAATGCTTTGATCAAATGAGTCACTTGGTTTTGTTTTTATTGCAGCTACCTTAGTAATTGTTGACAAAGTGTTGGCGGCGAGTTCCTAGACTTTAATTGGTTGGGCTTGTGTTTAAGTACCTCCAATTTGTCTTCGGTTGTTTGCCTTCCGTTGTATTGGCAAGTGTTATTTGTTCTCTAATTTGACTTAATATATTTATGTAGCTGTAACCTTTTCATACAATCTAATTTCTAAATCTTTTATTATTAGTCCTAACCAATATATATATATTTATTGATACCACTAAGAACTGCACTTTAGTAATATTTTTCATTTGTAAGTGAGAGATCTAAAATGACGTATTTGATACAAATTTATTTTTCAATCCATAAATTTAAATACATGATTGTATGAAAAAAAAAAAAAAAAAACACGTTCATTCTTATTGAAATTCACTGGAGGCATTTTTTGACCTAGCCACTCCCTCTCTTTTCTCTCAAACAAAAGCCCATTTTCTCTTGCTCTTCGCCACATACTCATTCCTTTGGATGGGGTCGGCAGGCAACCCCTTACCTTCTATTTTTCTTCTCCTTTTTAGTGTTTTGTCTGGGGATGTGGCACTGTTTTGACAAACGTTGACCACCTTGGGTAAATGCCATCTGCAAGGTAGTATGATCCCTCGTATTGAGTACCATTGACCCAATATGTGCAAGGACATTTATGTCATTCTGAGCTCCTGGAACACCAAAAAAAGCATGCCAAATTCATGTATCAAAAGAAGCCACTGCTTCCAAAATGATGCTTTTGGCTCCTTTTCTGTCGCCATAAGCTCCTTGCCACGCACTTGGACAGTTTTTCCAAGTCCAGTGCATGCAGTCGATGCTTCCAATCATGCCAGGGAAGCCTCGCATCTCACCCTTCCTCAGAAGCCTTCGCATGTCCCTTGGCGTGGGTGTCCGGAGGTACTCATTGGTGTAGAGGGCTTCAATTGCAGAGCAAAACCGCATCAAGGACTCCAGAACAGTTGTTTTTCCCATCCTCGCAATCTCATCCACTTGATCTGCAGATGCTCCATAAGCAAGCATTCGCAAGGCAGCCGTAATTTTTTGCTCGGGAAGAAGACCTAGAACATGAAAAACATCCTCTTTTTGCACAAAATATGGATCATGGTTGCAAACAGCACTCAGGATTTTGTCGAACAAACATCGTTGCATTCTAAAACGACGTCTAAAAACATGATCTGGGAAAACACTGTTGGGAATAAAATAATCTTCCAATAGAGCTTTACCTCGTCTTTCCCTTTTTCTATCAATGTTTGCGGCACGTCTTGGTTTGGCTATCTGACCCATAACTTCCATGACATGGCGGGAATGTGAGGCCATCTGCCTTCTGTGGTAATCATCCTCATCCTCCTCCATGAAGAAAGCCTCATCTCCACCTCCATATTCCTGGAGATTGATCATCTCTTCCTGTTGTGCCAACAATCTTTTCTGTTGCTCCTTATATTGTTTTTGCACTCTCCTTGAAGAAGACATTGTAAAAAAAAAAAACTCAAGATTTGAAAATGATGAAGAAGGATTTTGAGCTAAAAATAAGGATTGAGTTTGATGTGAGGATGGATGTAGAGATGTAGGGTTTATATTGACAAAAAAAAAAAAAGAAAGGATGAGGTTCTGGACAATGCCACATGGCACTACGTGATTGGTTGAAAATTTTATCAAAATCTTGGCTAAATTATTACAAACAGGAAGTGACACGTGGCGCGTCGAAATTGATTGAAAATCTTATCAGAAATCTATCTACAAAATAGTACGTTCGGATAATGACACGTGGCGTGACGAGATTGGTTGAAAATCTTATCGAAATCTTGGCTAAATTATTGTAAACAAGAAGTGACACGTGGCGTGTCGGGATTGGTTGAAAATCTTAGCGAAAATCTATGCACAAAATAGTACGTTCGGATAATGACACGTGGCGTGACAAGATTGGTTAAAAATCCTATCCGAAATTAAAACAATTTTTTTTATTTTATAAAAAAAATTAATTATATTTGAAATGGGCTGGGTGCCAGCTCATTTTGTAGGGGTGGAGATCGTTTGGGCCAGCACATTTTTTTTAGGGGTGGAGATGCTTTGGCCTATTACTGTTCATTGGAGTCTATTACTGTTCATTTGAGTGGATAAATGCGCTGGGCGCTGGCACCCAGTCTTAGGGGTGGAATTGCTCTCAGGTGTTGGACAAGACTCGTAGTACTTGTGGAGCTCGTACTTCCACTCCTTGAATCAACTGCTTCAGACCTGGTTGATGTAGTCCACACAAGCTTTGTCCCACTAATTCCATTGGAAGTTGGATTGCAATTTTCAAAAAGAACAAATAATTAATTTAAAACGACAGTTAATAATTTTTTTTTTTTTTTAAATTATGACTTTGACCAAGTAGTTGTATACTTATCGAAAGCTGGTGGGACATCTCGGCACAAAGCTCCAACCTATGTATAACCCATGAAATTAGCGTCCATGAGGCATTTGCTGCAGATAAGGGCTCCGCAATCGTGAATTAACAAACTGTTGACATTGGCACACGCTCGGCGGTGGTTGTGGTGGTATACAATCTAGATCTTGGATTGGGTGGTCCGTATGATCCAGTTTGTCTTCAGGGCCCGACAGGGTGGGTGCTTTTCCGTCTCCCTTCCATCCACAGGGGCCTCTACATTGCCAGAAGGGGGTGAGGTGATCGTTGGGGTGGTGGGGGCGGCTGGTGGCGACTGGTACTGTGGAGTCACCTGGCAGATCGGGGAGGGGGCAATAGTGCAGTCAAACTCGTGGCGGCTGCCGACTCCACAATCAAGCTCGTAGCACTTAGGCCGACTCCTCACTCTGAGCCGAAGAAGAAGCAGACCGGTGGCCACTCGTGATCAATCGGTAAGTCATCTACAAAAATAACTCATTTTAAATATTTCCTAAACCTATATGCATCACTTTCAATTCACTACCAATCCACTACGAATTCATTTTCAACCTATATGCTTCACTTTCAATTCACAAATCCTATACACAAATATCCATCACTTTTAATTCATATTTCCACTCTCACATATTCAATTCACAATTCCACTTTCACATATTCATTTTCACTTCCAAAAACCAGTGATTCACAAACACATTAACAAAAAATGACAATCGAATTAACAAGCTACATCCCCTAATTCACAGATTGACATATTACAACCCCAATTCACAGATTTACAGATTCACATATTATAATCCAATTCAAAAAGCCAGTGTATAATTGTTGACCCTAAAAACTACAAAGCCTACGTGGCGCGCAGGCCGAGTAATCTATGAGCTAACTACGTCCTTCGGTTGAATGCGGGGCGTGCCAACTCGACGGCCGAGCTCGGCCGGTGAGTAAAATGTAGATGTGGTGTTGTGTTGCGCGGCTGACTTCTTGATCTTGCGACTGCGGCTGAGGAAGGAACACGCCTCGGCCTTTGGGTTCTAGAGCCTGAAGACAAGGCTGCTAGTTCTGCGAAGTTCAATATCAAATTTCGGCTTTCAATGTGCCGAATGTAATAAACTGTAACACCTCACTTCGCCGAGAAGGCTGGTGAGATGACCTCTGTCGAAAAGAATTCGAAAATCCTTCTCGGCCGAGACTTGGATAGATAACCAGTCGGCCCCGACGCAGTGCTGTTTATCCAAACTGAAGATGTTTACCGGTTGCCTCCACAGTGCTGTTTATCCAAACTGAAGATGTGTCGGCGAAAAAGAAAATAAAAAAATCTCAAAGGTTGAGAGGGTTTGTGCAGGGCAGATTTGTGTGTTGAGTTATAGGTCCCTTTCCGTTGCCACTGCATCTGTATTTATAGTAATCATATTCCGTAGAGTCCAACTGAAAATTAAACTTCCTCCAAACGCTAACATACGGCATCACTACCATATTTTGACTCCTGATAAGCCAATCTCCTTGCTAATAATTATCGCAACCCGAGAATTAGTACTAGTAAGGTAGCATACTTGAACCTCCTGATGTAAACCACACGCAATAGAACTCTAATTAAAATCAAATCCTCCATTATGCTTGGCAGCCGCTCCTCCACGTGTATGCAACATGCATGTCGTAAGAAACTCCAATCTAATTGCAATGCTAACTTTAAAAGCCTTATCACATCCCATTAATCAACCTGACACCAAGCCTAGGCTACCTAGGCTTGAAACTTTATCCATGCACGCATCATGACTTTTCAAACCTCATCCACCATGTTTCTTTAATCTGATAGCAGCAATCCCAAGTTCACTCGAACTGTGTTTATCTAGGATATAAATCGCATCCTACTTATCCTGCTAAAAATATCAAGAAGATAATTATTATGATAAAATCCATAATATTATCTTTTAGCAAAAATATCTTAATTTTCATCCGACGGTTGAGAACCATGCTTACTTAACGGCCTCGATTACTCGGGCCGAATGTGTAAAATCGGGTCCAAACATTTCCGCCCAATTTCCTTGAGTTTCGGCTCGCAAGCCGAATGGTTAAGGAAATTAATTGTTGTGTAGCTAGCAAACCTCATCGTATCGCCGAAGAACAATTTTTATTTCCTCGGCAATAATATGTCGAGTGTTCTGTCAACATTGGTCTTCCTCGGCTGTAACAATCCATACCAGGCTCGGCAAAACTTTTGGGGATAGAGGAAAAAACTGGAGTCGAGGGTACAGTGGGTCGAGGCCGAGGAAAATTGGAAAAAATGGAGTTGAAGTAGAGAAGCATCAGCTCGGCCTGCCCATATTGCCGTATTGCCGAAAAGAATTGGTGGGTTTTTACACACACACACCCATATATATATATATATATATATATATATATGTATGTATGTATGTATGTGAGGTCGAGCAGAATTGGGGGCCGAGACAAACTTGACAACTCGGCCTGTCATCAATCAATTGCCAGCAATGCACCTTGCATATATACCTTCTGCAATCCGAATAACCCCATGGTCAATACCACCAATTGTGACTAAAAAGGTCAAAAGTCTTAATGTTGGCACTCTTTCCGATTTCCATTATTGTCTCCAGCATGACTATTGGCAAATTGGGTCTACAATTTAAATGTCCTCAAAAGTTGCCTATATATATATATATATATATATATATATATATATATATATATATATATATATATATATATATACACACACACATTCGCCTATTAGCTGCAAGAATGCATTGAGTGAGACCTTGAACTGCCAACGCCTAATATGGCCAAAACCAATCTCGCCGAGCTTGGCAACACAAGACCTTGAATCTGCCAAAGCTTATATGGCCACCATAGCATCTTCTTGACTCTAGGCCTCGGCCCAAACAACCGATTTTTTTTTTTTTTTTTTTTTTTTTTTTAATTCGGCCAAACCAATCTCAGGTGCATTGAATGGCTCGGCAACCACTCTTTTGCCCGAGACTCACCCCCCTGATTTTTTAAATATCGGCTTATACAGCCGAATAATTAAGAAAATGGTTTAAAATATTTTTTTTTGTACGAGGGCTCAATGTTCATTGCCCCCCCCTATTTTTAAGTATCGGTCAAGAGACCGAATGGTTAAGAAAATAATTTAGCAGATGGAAAGAAAAGTGGATGAACCAAACAGGAGGAGGCCAACGATGCTTTATTCCAAGCCGAGATCTTTTTATATCAAAATGTTCAGAGTGATTTCGCTTTAGGCCGAATAAAGAACCACTGCCAAATACCTTTGACTTGGCGAAATATTTCTTATTCTCAGCCGCCGAATGTGTTGAACAATATTTATGCCCCCCAGGCATATTAATTTTGTCAATTTCGGCTTGTAATTCGAAAAACTTAGCCGAACGAGATTTCTCCATCTCGGCTTTATCACCAATAATCATATCGATTGGCGTGGTTTCGGCGTCTAAAACCATGTCTTCGCCCTGTTCGCCATTGGAACACTCCGCTGACGAATCATTTTCTAAATCAATTTTTGACTCAGAAACTTGATCCTTTCCTCCTAGGCCAACCATACTTTCAGTCTCGACCGAAAAAATAGGTGGCCTAGGTTTTTCTTCGGCCATCTCGACAATCTTCGTAGGCCGAATGTTGGTTGTGGCCGGAGCGAAAAATTGCCTCCCGACCTTTTGATCCAACCATTCTTCAAATGGAATTGATTTGAACCCAAATGGCATTTTCTTATCGAGCCACTCATAATATCGAGCTCTATCTTCATTTAACCATTTATCTTGTAAGCTGTGATGAACCTTCAGCTTTATCATTTGAGAGAAAGATTTTTACCTTTCTTCATTTGCTTCAATAATTCGGCCAAGGCGTTTTTGTTGCTCGACAACTTCCTTAAATAGGCGCCGAATCTCATCCTGATTGTGATCTTGATATATCATGTGAACTTCGTAGTTTTAGCACTTGGTCCCACTGGGCGTGCCAAAATGTTGACCCTAAAAACTACAAAGCCTACGTGGCGCGCAGGCCGAGTAATCTATGAGCTAACTACTTCCTTCGGTTGAATGCGGGGCGTGCCAACTCGACGGCCGAGCTCGGCCGGTGAGTAAAATGTAGATGTGGTGTTGTGTTGCGCGGCTGACTTCTTGATCTTGCGACTGCGGCCGAGGAAGGAACACGCCTCGGCCTTTGGGTTCTAGAGCCTGAAGACAAGGCTGCTAGTTCTGCGAAGTTCAATATCAAATTTCGGCTTTCAATGTGCCGAATGTAATAAACTGTAACACCTCACTTCGCCGAGAAGGCTGGTGAGATGACCTCTGTCGAAAAGAATTCGAAAATCCTTCTCGGCCGAGACTTGGATAGATAACCAGTCGGCCCCGACGCAGTGCTGTTTATCCAAACTGAAGATGCTCCGCGGTCGGCTGATTCTACGGCAACAGTGATGTTTATCCAAACTGAAGATGTTTACCGGTTGCCTCCACAGTGCTGTTTATCCAAACTGAAGATGTGTCGGCGAAAAAGAAAATAAAAAAATCTCAAAGGTTGAGAGGGTTTGTGCAGGGCAGATTTGTGTGTTGAGTTATAGGTCCCTTTCCGTTGCCACTGCATCTGTATTTATAGTAATCATATTCCGTAGAGTCCAACTGAAAATTAAACTTCCTCCAAACGCTAACATACGGCATCACTACCATATTTTGACTCCTGATAAGCCAATCTCCTTGCTAATAATTATCGCAACCCGAGAATTAGTACTAGTAAGGTAGCATACTTGAACCTCCTGATGTAAACCACACGCAATAGAACTCTAATTAAAATCAAATCCTCCATTATGCTTGGCAGCCGCTCCTCCACGTGTATGCAACATGCATGTCGTAAGAAACTCCAATCTAATTGCAATGCTAACTTTAAAAGCCTTATCACATCCCATTAATCAACCTGACACCAAGCCTAGGCTACCTAGGCTTGAAACTTTATCCATGCACGCATCATGACTTTTCAAACCTCATCCACCATGTTTCTTTAATCTAATAGCAGCAATCCCAAGTTCACTCGAACTGTGTTTATCTAGGATATAAATCGCATCCTACTTATCCTGCTAAAAATATCAAGAAGATAATTATTATGATAAAATCCATAATATTATCTTTTAGCAAAAATATCTTAATTTTCATCCGACGGTTGAGAACCATGCTTACTTAACGGCCTCGATTACTCGGGCCGAATGTGTAAAATCGGGTCCAAACAATAATCCAATTCATAAATTGACAAAGTACAACCCCAAGATTCACATATTCACATATATCACAGCTTCACGAATGCACAAATCCATCATTTTCACAAATTCAATTTATAAAAACCACAAATCAATTTCAATTTCACAAGTCCAAAACAAATTAGCAAATAAAACGAAATTAATTACTAACTTAAAGAGTGGCAGAGAGGTTGACAGAGATGAGAGCCGGTGTTGCTCGGCTTGAGAGCAGGGTCAAATGAGAGGAGAGTGAGAGTGAGAGAACCGAAAGACCTGAGATGGAGAGTCAGAGTCAGAGCAGTGAGAATTAGAAAGTGAGGGTGAGAGCATTGAGAGTGAGAATGAGAGTGAGAGTTTGGAAGTAGGAGTTGGAAACTTTTGACCAATAAGACTTTAATCGACGGAAGTCTATTGGGTAAAAACTGTCAGTAGATTCCCAACACACGTGTTTGGATTTGTGTGATATTTGCACATTGGAATTACAGCTTTTGTTGACCGTTGTTGACCTACCCGACGAAAATACGTCAGGCAACTAACATGACATTCATTTTTAGGACCCTTGGATATTTGTGACACTTCAAAAGTTGTACTTTTGACCAAGCGTTTGGATCATATTCCTTATTCCTATCAAATTAGATACCCTAGTACGAATACAATTGGTAAAAGTAGTTTCGTAGAATTTATTTCCCCTTCTAGATAATGGATTCAATAAGATTTGGTCTTTTTCCTATACTTTCATCAAGTAAAATGCAAATTTTCGTGAACAAACGCTTAGCCATATGGTTTACAGCTTTACAATCCATTACAAAATACTGAAAATATAGAATAACTTGCATGATATCACCCAATGCTCTGATTTTTTTAATGTCCAATGCTCTGAAAATATACAAAACATTTAAAATAAAAGCTCGGCCGTGAACCCACAAGTATACACTTTTAAAATCAATTAAGCCTGAGCTATATAAACATGGCTGAGTATTTTTTTCTTGACCGGCCCAACCTTACGATTTAAGGCTTTTCATTACGATAGTATTCTTTCCATGTTCTTCCACATGCAAGAAATCCAAACAACTTTTGTTCACCACCTTCTTCGACCTTACGATGGTATCCTCACCATGAACTCCTAAGACTTACGACCATAATAAACTTGCCTTTGTTAATGATGTTTTTTCATAAACTTGTGCAAAATGGTCAAACTGGAAGGTTTGGGTAGTGGGTACGTACAATGGTCTTGAACCGAAGAAGAATGAGAGAATGGAGAAAAATGAATAGGAGGGCACATAGTAGAAAGAGGAAAATGAATGTATGGAGTAGAAAAGGGAAGGGAAGGCACGAGACTTACAAATGATAACTAAAGGTTAACCCGACAAACTCTTTCGTAGGACAATTATTTACGGTGGATAATTTTTCACGTAACTAGTGGAAGAAAAGAGACCCGACGAACTTCCATCGGCAAAGAAAACCTACATGACAACTAGGTAATTCGTCGATCAAAACATTCCCATCTTCGCGCCAAAAGTTTACCCAACGAACGTTGTCTTAACCTAAGAAATTTAGCCGTCATATAAATTGATTCAGTCAACCTAATTTGTTGATTGATTTAGCTCTACCAACCTTATTTTCCGTCGGGTAAGAAGGGTTAAGCCGACGAAATCTTTTCCGTCTTGGAATCTTTGGTAGGGCAAACCATAAATTCTTGTAGTGTGTTAATGCTTGCAATCTTTTTGTTTGGATAAAAGTCTTGTTGAGAAAGCGAGAGGTAATATTTACCCTTCCTATTGATGCCAATGGACTTTGAAATACCGACTTCACTCGTGGTCTCCTTGTTACGTCTCTTGAAGTTATTTGAGTCGTTACGAGGTGACTTTCCTTTCTATATTTCCTTTTTGGTAACATATGCTGTCGAAATTATCTACCTTTATAATTTATGTATATTAGGCTAACGTGTGGATGGAGATGGCCCTGTTTCAACAAGCAGGACAAATTCGAGAACTCGAGTGAATCGGCGATCTAGAGACTACGACGAAAATGGAGGCAGAGGAGCGATTGTTATCTAGTCAGAGGAGCTTAAGAACATGTGGGTCGGGCAACAAGCTTTGAAAGATGCTCATGAAGTAGAGATATACCGATACATCAACGCTACTGCACTTAAGGACTTAAAGGCTGAAGACTATCAAGAAGATCTCGCGAGGGCAAGAGATGACTTGAGGTTAGAAAGACAAGCCAAGGTAGAGATGGATCGACTCTTGCTGTCTTCAAGGAGGAATCAGAGCGCGTGTTGGCTTTGGAGCGAGGTGTGATAGGTATTTTTACCACCTGCAAAAGTAGGGATAAAAACAGTTAAAAATACTTGCAAGAGTACAAGGTTGTCGTAGTATAGCAGCTCAAGCAAGGTCGTTCTCCACAGGGATTGAATGAATAATCTATGTTAAAATCAAATCTTAATTAATTATTTGAAAACAAAATTGGAAAGAGGTTGATTTAATGACCTAAAATATTAAAAACGAATTTAATTAAAAACAATTAAATAATTTGGAAAGTAAAGAAAACCAAAAGAAAATAGCTTTGAAAATAAATTTGAGCACTAGGGTTCCGTCATCATCTTAACAATCCTACGTAGTTCTTCCAATTACTTATGCATATTTTGAAGGTTAGGTTTTCCTAAAGTATGCCCTACTTGGAACCCCCAACATAGAACGTATATCTCACATGCAACCCGTCCGTGGCGTCCAGATCGAATGTGAACATGCAAGACTCATTAAGTTTTGTGAAAACCTTTTGAAAAACCATATAACTCCTAAGACGTGTCGCCCTAAGACGTGTCGTCCATCCTAAGTAGTTACACATATTAACCACAAGAAGCCAGCGCCAATTTCAAGGATAGCCCTCCGCTAAAATTGCATCAAATTACTTTTCTAAATATCCTAATGGTAGCTAAGCATCAAGACAATTAGATAGTTTAAAGCACATTGATTAATAACTCAAAACTTGCATGCATAATATCATAAGCAAATTGAAAAGATACTACATATTCTTGCTAAGGCTCGTGGCCTCGCCCTAGCAAACGAAACTAGTTACGAACAATCATAAAACAAAAGGAATTTTATTGAAATAGAAAAATGATAGAAAACACCTGAAATACAAATCGTCAAAACCTAGCTAAGTTCTCCAAAGTAGTGCCTCCTCAATGTTTCGTCCTAAAAAACCTAATGGCTCAAAAGCCTTATTTATACTACTAGAAAATAAAACCCTACCTAGAAAAGGTCTTAGAATAAAACTAGGAAACCTAATTAAATGATAAAACTAGGAAACCTAATTAAATGATAAAACAGAAAATAAAAGGTTTCCTATTTTAACTCAAATTCGTACTTCTCAGAAAATCCCACTTTTGACCTACCAAATCAACTTCGATTTCGTCCCAAAAGGTCTCTTTTGAAAGATGAAGACGTCTCCTACAAATCTTCAGAAGGAATCTTCCTCAAAATATGCCATCTTGACCTCCAAAATACCCAAAATATCCAGAAACGTCAATCTGGGAAAGTTGCGCGCTGAGCCTTAATTTCATCGTCACGGTCAAACGGCTTGGTAGAAAAATCTAGAATTTTGACACAATCATCTTGAAAGGCACACGAACATCCTCCAATTGGAATCACTCCAAAAATCATCCATTTGATCACTTTTTGCTTCAGAGGAAGTCGAGTGTCCTACATTGGAAATATATAACAAAGTATCAAAATTATACCAAAATAACCAATAAATTAATAGGAAAACTAATGAAAAGAGCTTGAAAACTTTAAGTTTTAACGACAAAATAAAGGGTAAAGTGAATAGTATCAGGTTTGACTTTTTAGTATAAAAATGTGGTTTTTTGTTAAAGTGAACAGTACCGCGGTTTTTCGTTAAAACTCCCTAAATTAATACTAAGAATAGGGTAAAATATATAGTAAATATGGACTCATCAAGGTGTTTGGGAAATAAAGCGAAAAGCTCTTTGTTTGGAGGTTAAGTAGCTCTGACAAGAAGCTAATGAAAGAAAGAACAAGCGCATCACGATTTTCTAGCAACTTACAGACAGACATGCCTCTGAAATGTCGGCGCTCAGATGACCATGAGAAGCTGCTCGCACAAGGGTACGACGAAGGATATGACCTGGTATTTTGCTGGTTACGCCTAGCGAGATCACTTAAGGGTTGGGACTGCAAGATCTATCAAGCGCATGGATTTTCCTCCTCCACAACATCTGCTCCACGAGATCTCGGACTTAGAGGCGGAGGAAGAAGAATCTAACTCAATTGTGATCCGACCTCTGATGCTCCTTAAAAGTCTTTCGTCTTGTCTAAAGGGAAATAAGTCACAAAGGGAGATTAGCTTTAAAGTCTTTCTTTGGCTAGGAGAGGGAGCCTGTCCCTTCTGTAATTTCAAACTTTTTCTGTCATAATATGAATTCTTCTTAACAGGGGAAAATCCTAATCCGATAAACTTCTTTATAGTAAACGAACTATGTATGAGAAATAAGAGGCGGAGCAGAGTACAAGTAAATTTGTGGGCCCATGACAAAGCTCAAAAGCTCCCCTTGGCAACGTTGATTCAGGAAACGTCGCCTCCCAAACTTAGTATTCATAAAGCATCATCATCGCGATATCTGAAGTACCATATTACTCTGGTACCAGAAATTAAACATTCAACCCATGAGAAGACTTTTACTTTTGCACTTATTGTAACACATTTAATGGATTTAAGAGCTTTAAATCGTACTTGAAGATATTGTATATACATGGATTGATTTCTTTACACCTTGCCCCAGTTCTTGGGTAAAGAGCTTTAATACTTGCAATGTGGTGCTAGACGGAATGACCACTCTCTGCCATAATTGCGTGTCCGTTTCCAATGAATCTTAAACAAAAAGTTCTTTGGAAACTTAGCCGTCAACATGTGAGTCAGAAACGCTTTTTGAATTCTTTTGTCAGACCCTATGTGTCGGACTTGAGTGTGTTCTATTGAACTACCTTGGTTGGCTTGGCCAAAGCGTTTCCGCGAATCAAACCTCTGTTGGAATAAAATTCCTCTTGGGGATTGCCCTAGCCTGGATGCCCATTCGAACCTGCTAACATACGGTGTTGCAGAAAATATTTGGCTTAGTATGCTGGTTCGGGATAGAAGTAATCATACTCGTGATCAGAGTTCAGAGCCATTTTCAGATGATTTTCGGATTGCCCTTTCGACTATTCTCTCGAATGACGTAGAACCCAGGTGTGAATGTTATAACCCAAGACCTTGCTGATTACATAAACTTTTTGGAAGCTGGATGATGCATCCAGGCCAAGGTGCCATGTGTCTGTGCTTGTAGCCTGCTAATTGTTGTATGACCAACTTTAGAACTCTACAAGTACTTGTTTTTAGGAAGAAAATATTAACGTAGTTCTATAACCAGCTGCATGCTGCTAGCGAAACACCAAACACTTAAGAACTGCACAAGTACTTGTTTATACGAAGAAAACACATGCTCAGTTGGTCTTATGGTAGTTATGAATTTATGTAAACTTTCAAACATTTTAGAGATTTTTAAGTAAAAAATGTACAATCCACTACTTGCTGCTTTAGGTTATTGAAACACTTAAGGAACTGGACCAACACTTGTTTTTAGGAAGAAAACACTCACACAGTTGTATAACCAACTAGGTGCTGCTTTCAGACAACCAAACAGTTAAGAAATGTATAAATACTTGTTTTTAGGAGGAAAACACTCGCGCAGTTGGGTATATAATATCCACAAATTGATATAACCCTAAAACACTTCATAGAGTTTTATAGTCAAACAAATGTATGACCAACTGTTTGCTGCTTTAAGATCTCCAAACACTTCAAAACTGCACAAGCACTTGCTTTTAAGAAGAAAACATATGCTCAGTTGTATGAGTAGTTGTGAGCTGCTTGCGAAACTCCAAACACTTTAGAATTGTACAAGTACTTGTTTAAGTTTTTCAGATATACATATAATCATATTTGTAGATTATGTTCCTTTATATTCAGAGTTCTTTGGTTTGACTTGCATTGATTCATTTGGTTTGTTTGAATATCATGCGTAGGTTTAATTTATATGATGTGTAGGTTTCTCATATGCGTTTGTGTTTGGATGTACTTGTAGGAGTATGAAGGTGTCTTGGATCTATTAACTCTTCTAGTCAACATTTCTGGTGGCAAAATTCCATTGAGGTTGATTTCATGTTGCAATGCTTTGATCAAATGAGTCACTTGGTTTTGTTTTTATTGCAGCTACCTTAGTAATTGTTGACAAAGTGTTGGCGGCGAGTTCCTAGACTTTAATTGGTTGGGCTTGTGTTTAAGTACCTCCAATTTGTCTTAGGTTGTTTGCCTTCCGTTGTATTGGCAAGTGTTATTTATTCTCTAATTTGACTTAATATATTTATGTAGCTGTAACCTTTTCATACAATCTAATTTCTAAATCTTTTATTATTAGTCCTAACCAATATATATATTTATTGATACCACTAAGAACTGCACTTTAGTAATATTTTGCATTTGTAAGTGAGAGATCTAAAATGACGCATTTGATACAAATTTATTTTTCAATCCTTAAATTTAAATACATGATTGTATGAAAAAAAAAAAACACGTTCATTCTTAATGAAATTCACTGGAGGCCCTTTTTGACCTAGCCACTCCCTCTCTTTTCTCTCAAACAAAAGCCCATTTTCTCTTGCTCTTCGCCACATACTCATTCCTTTGGATGGAGTCGGCAGGCAACCCCTTAGGCCATCTCCAACCGAAGGGGCCAGAGGGCCAGAGGGCCGAAAATGGCCCTAAAACCGTCTCCAACCGAGGGCTAGGCCAGAGGGCTCTGGAATCTAGGAGGGCCCCACGGAATCGGAGAGGGCTAGAGGGCTGGAGGGCTGGCTGTGTTCGGCCAGCCAGCCAGCCCCGGGCTGGCTATTTTTTTTTTTAATGTTTTCCTGTTGCTGTCGGTTATAACCGACAGCATTAAAGAAGGATTTTTTAATACTGTCGGTTATAACCGACAGTAATAGACAAACCACAGCAATTTTTTTTTTTAATTTTCTATTGCTGTCGGTTACAACCGACAGCACTAGTTTGAATTTTTTTTGAATGTAACGGCTAGCTCAGCTAGCCGTTGTGCTTCTTTGTTTGTTTGTTTTTTTTTTTTTTTTTTTTTTTTTTAAATTGCAGCTGTTTGTTGCGTTTGTGGTTTTTTTTTTTTTTTTTTTTTTTTAATTTAAACATTCTCAATATTTCTTTCTTCAATATTTCCTTCTTTAATATTTCCTTCTCAATTTTTCCTTCTC
Organism: Cotoneaster glaucophyllus; assembly: GCA_036320875.1. Classification (NCBI taxonomy): domain Eukaryota; kingdom Viridiplantae; phylum Streptophyta; class Magnoliopsida; order Rosales; family Rosaceae; genus Cotoneaster; species Cotoneaster glaucophyllus. Next base: position 7,224,308 of record CM070060.1, read on the forward strand.
AATTTTTTTCAATATATTTCTCAATATTTCCTTCAATATATTTTCCAATATTTCCTTCATCTATAATATTTGTTTCAATTTTTCAATAATTTCCTTCAATATTTTTTTTCAATTCTATTTTTTTCCTATAACTTCCTAGGCCATTATACAACATTAAATTAAATTAAGTAACATGAAACAACATTAAACAATATGAAACAACATTAAATAACATTAACCAACATAAAAATTGTACAACATAAAAAAATAAATTATGTTTGGATTTGAATTTAAATTGTAGCTTTAAAATAATAAATTATGTTTGGCCCTATGGCCCTCTGGCCCTCGGTTGGAGACGGTTTTTTGTGACAGGGCTAAAACGAGCCCTCTGGCCCTCTGGCCCTCGGTTGGAGACGGAGGCAAATATGGCCCTGTACTGTTCATTAAAATATTAATATCTTGGAGAATCTTGGAGGGCCAGAGGGCTCAAACGAGCCCTCTGGCCAGCCCTCGGTTGGAGATGGCCTTACCTTCTATTTTTCTTCTCCTCTTTAGTGTTTTGTCTGTGTCCTGCCCTTCGCAACCTATGGTTGTCGGTTTTCGAGGTCACAGTCTCAGCGGTCTTCTCCGTTTTTCTGGCTTGTCTTACCGATTTTATCTATGGCTTTCCAGTTTTGTTGCCTCCCCTCTCTTCTCCTTCTCCTTATTGCCCTTGCTTCTCTTTCTAATTCCATTTCTGCAGCCCTTTTCCCTCAATTCATTCTTCCCTTTTTTCCCTTGCCTACACCTCCATCTCCGACCCCCTTTAATCCCTATCAAAAATCAGATCTTCGAGTTTTGGACTCGATTTCGGAGGTAGATCTTTACCTCATTGCTCCCTGCTTTACCGGCATGCCAAAAATTTTGGGCGAAGTGTTCTGTGGCATCGTTGGAGTAAGGGTGTTTTACACATCCCCTTGGTCCTCCCCACCCCCATGTTATGTCAACTTGGTTCATTTCTTGCAGGTGTGGTAGTTGGTGGTATGAATCTAGATGGCTCGACAGATTGCACAGCTCTGCGATTTGATTTTTTCTGCGGATTTTCTCTCTTTTCTTGGGTTAATTTAGCTATGCTTGACTCTTCACTGATCCCCCTTCATTCAAGTTCCTACATGGCTGTTATTCCGGGGATTGCTGGCAAGAGTTCGACGACGGCGAGTTGCGTTTTTGTGATGGATATTAGGTTTTATTTCTTGTTGTCGTGTGTTTTCATTTTCAAGCCTCTGTTGTTGTGGAATTGGGCCTCCACTGTTTGTATTGGACGGTTGGTTGGCTTTGTAAATTTTAAATTTAATGAAGTTAAGCTCTGGTCCAAAAAGAAAATTCTTAATGAAATTCACTATTATTTTTGTTAAAAAAAAGGAACCCTTTCTTTACCGAGACAATCAAATACTTCAACCATAAAGGAAAAAATGGGGCCACCGAATACGAAAAAGTTCAACTTTGAGCAACTTCCCGTTTCCTGACCTAACGACTTAACGTGACGGAATCCTTATGTTACAAAGCAAATTGGGGGCCCAGCTGCTCTCCAGCTCCTCGCCGGCGCTCTCGAAGCTGAAAACCCCGAAACTCTGTCTTCTCCGGCCAATTTTCCGGCTCAACCTTCAAACCGGTGAGCCTCCTTTATCTCCGGTCAGCAAAGCTAATCATTCCCTCGGTGCAAACTACTTTCTATTCTTTTAATGAAAGAATTATTGCTCTTTGTGTTGAATTGGCATTTTTTCTTGTTAATTTTATAGCTTAATTTCAATTAACCAAAATTAACTCAAGATTATAGCTCAAATATCGTCATATATCAGATCTCTGTGAAAATCGATAATCGAAAATCTTAATTTTCTGCTGTTTGCTTTGATTGTATTGTCTGCCGTAGGGATATAAGATGTGCCGTCACAATTCTTGTGCGCATTTGCCAGTAGAGGAGGCGGTTGCGATCGACGAGAGTCTTTTGATATATTGCAAGCCGGTTGAGCTCTACAACATTCTTCGCCCTCGTGCTTTACACAATGTATGTTCACACTCATGCATTTTGTTCTGTTTCCACTTCTTTTGTATAATCGTGTTATATGTTAATTTTTGGTCGTAATTGCGAGTTCCTACGCGATATTCCAAAGATCGTGGTTATCAAAGTTTAACTGGAGTGCAGATTCAAATATGATTGCACTTGTAATGATCCTCATTGGCAATTTTGGTAAAATGGCGACAAATTTAATACAATCTTGGATCTGTTCGGTGTTTTATGGTTATAAGAACAAAAGGAATGTTAATCCAATGTGTTTATTTGCAATCATATTACTCATGTAATATTGAGCTCTATGCTGTTCGCTTTGTGTGCCATATGTGTGGGTGGTTATGAGGTCTTGGTGTACTCTTTGTAAAAACGTACAACATATGTTTCTGTATTCTAATCAAGGCCTTTCTATGTTGTAGCCATTATTTCTTCGCAGATGTTTGCATTACAAAATCCAAGCAAGGCATAGAAAGAGGTACTAATCTATCTATAAGTACACACAGTCAGGCATATGGAAGTATGTTTATGCATGAATTTTTGTTTAGTTCTTGTTTCCACTGCCTTCAATGATTTTATTTTAAAACGATTTTCTTAATTCTATGGAGACTACGGATGTAGAGTTTCGATATGTGGTAGTCCACATGAAATCGTTCCGTTCGGTATAGTCATAGTTTGTCAAGGCACACACACACATGCTTCCTCAAGCATGTTATTTTTTCTGCTGCGAGGACTTCAAGAAGGCATTATGTTGCTTACTTTGAGAGGGCAATTAATATAATTTTCAGCATGTTATTTTGTAGGTCCAGGGCTGCGATTGTTATATTCAACTACAGGGACTACAACAACACTTTACGTAAAACTGAAGGTATCATCAATTTCTTTGTCCTCAGAAGTGTAATTCTTTTCTATTACAGTAGTTACAATGGTTATTTGTATCTGAAGTTTCAACCATACTTGTTAATTAATTATCAAAAAACCGTTTTTTCCTGTAGAAACAAATTTCTGCAAGTTTATTGTTGTTTCTGATGTCTCTGGATTTATTTAGTACTTTGTTTTTCTTGTCCTTTAGGAGGGTTTCTCTCAAATTTCTTCTTTTTATTTATTCCGTTTCTGTTGGCCCCACCCCCATCTTTTAACTCATGAAGCCCTACTTGGCACTACTATGATCCTTGATTCTTGTATATTGACAATTTAAGGTGTAAAGCTTGATTAAAAAGGGAAATGGGTGTCCTAGGATACTGTTTCTCTCTCTTTAAAATTTTCCCTTTGTCAGAGTAAATGCATTATTTATTTAGTTTCTTATTTAAAATGGTTTGGTTGGCTGCATGGTGGTATGGGCTCCTAAGAAAAATATATGTGATCTGGTTTTTTCCACTTTTGAGGATTAACATTGAGACAACTACTTAAGTTTCTGATAAATCATATTTTTGTTTACAGGAACTTCATTTTCATCAGCATTGAAGCTTTAATTGTTGAACATTCAGTTATTGAAACTCATATGTACCCTTTTTTTTTAACATTCAGTTACTGAGGACTTCTCCTGTCCCTTTTGCTTGATGCAATGTGCAAGCTTCAAGGTACGAACCAGTATGGATATTGCTTTCAATGTTGTCCCATTTATGTTTGATTAAAATTAGTATAATCGTAGAAAAACGAAGTTTCCCTTAGTAAGGGATAGAAATAGGGATGGCAACGGTTCGGTCTGGGGACGGAAATGTTATATCCATCCTCATAACCATGAAAATTAACCATATCCATAACCGCAAATTAACCATCGGGTATTATCCATAACCATACCCACCGGGTAACGGATTCCCCATCGGTTAATGGTTATACCCATCTTCGTCAATACAAAAAATACATTTGTTCAATTAACGCATGATAATTTAGTAAATATTAATTTCGTCACTAAATATTTAATGTATAAAATGATTTAATGAATGGATCTTGTGTAGCATAAAAATTAAAGCTAAATATTGATAATGTTGGTTGATCTTTAATATCTCCCATAAGTACTATTAGTGTAAGATCCCACATCGCCCAGGGGTGTGGATCATGTAAGCCTTATATGTATATTCCCATCTCTACCTAGCACGAGGCCTTTTGGGAGCTCACTGGCTTCGGATTCCATCGGAACTCCGAAGTTAAGCGAGTTCGCGCGAGAGCAATCCCATGATGGGTGACCCACTGGGAAGTTCTCGTGTGAGTTCCCAGAAACAAAACCATGAGGGCGTGGCCCGGGCCGGGATGTGACAATTTGGTATCAGAGCCAATATCTGGCCGGAAGTGTGCCAACGAGGACATCGGGCCCTTAAGGGGGATGGATTGTAAGATCCCACATCGCCCAGGGGTGTGGATTCTGTAAGCCTTATATGTATATTCCCATCTCTACCTAGCACGAGGCCTTTTGGGAGCTCACTGGCTTCGGATTCCATCGGAACTCCGAAGTTAAGCGAGTTCGCGCGAGAGTAATCCCATAATGGGTGACCCACTGGGAAGTTCTCGTGTGAGTTCCCAGAAACAAAACCGTGAGGGCATGGCCGGGGCCCAAAGCGGACAATATCGTGCTACTATGGAGTCGAGCCCGGGATGTGGTGGTGGCCCGGGCCGGGATGTGACAATTAGTCTAGATTCTCATAGATTTTCATTCATATCAAAACCTTTTAACTTGCCCACAAAATGTAACTCACACATTACAACTTTTGTATTCTCAAGGTAATGGATCCAATGAATAATATATATATATATATATATATTATAATACAATTATATTATATATGATTATAAATACATACTATTATATTATATATAATTCGGTTCGGATTCGGATTCGGTTACGGATATGGATTGGGAACCCCTATAACCATATCCAAAACCATAACCGAATATTATTAACGGTTTTTCCCCATATCCAAATGATACCCGAATTTTCATATCCAAATCCAATCCATTCGGACGGTTATCCACGGTTATCGGTTTTAACGGTTAGAATTGCCATCCCTAGATAGAAAGGAGAATTACTCCCCATTAGGAATACCTTATTTTGTATTTTGAAAATTGCATAAAACCTGTAAAGTATTTTCAGTATCCGCAGAAAGATTGGGTTGAAATACTCTAAACATATATGTTTTCATATACAATATCATGGGAAATACTGATCTAATATGAAACTCTTAGTTATGTCCATATCAGTGATTAACTTTTCTTACATATTCCACTGTACACACATGGTTCGGATTTGTTTAATCCTGAGAAACTTAACCTTTAATTATTCAGTCTTTTATAGTGTCCTTTCAGTGTTCATTTGCAAAATCGAATCGCTAGTTGTTTATAATTTTAGACATTGTTTTTTTTGAGACTGAATTATTTGTGATATGATGTCAGCATACCCACTTTTGTTGGCTAGAGTTTCAGTTTTTATTCATAATCTGTATATTTCTCTCCTGGAAAAACCTAATTGATTTATTGAACCATAATATTGAAGGTTATTGTTCTTCTGTTAAGTGAGCTGTTTCCATGATTTTTTGTTTGTTTTTAGTTTCAACATTTTATATGGTTTACTACTATACACTGATTGAGCTGAAGTAAACCTTCATGTTTTCTTGTAGGGTCTGCGTTATCACTTGTGCTCTTCACATGACTTATTCAACTTTGAGTTTTGGGTTGGTGATTGAGTATATGTACTCACTTTCTACTTATTCTTAAGAGGCTGTTGAAGAAGCATTTATTTTGTAGGTAACTGGAGAGTATCAGGCAGTCAACGTTTCCGTGAAAGTTGACATATTGAGATCTGAGGTCAGAATTGTTTTCATCATGAAGTATGTGGATCTTTTTTGTGCTAGTTCAAAATATTTGCTGCTACTAGGGTTCATATGTTGAACAAAAGAAACTCATAGGCACTCCTGTAATGAATTGTGTTCCCTTATGATTTTTTAACATGCATGAACAAGTTATATGCCCTAATCATATCCGGTTACATTTTTATATACAGACTGTAGCAGATGGAGTAGTTCCACAACTTCAAACATTCTTCTTCTGGTCGGTTTAAATTTCTTGGTACAACTTAAAGCTACTGGTTATTATCCTATTTGTTCTCTTAGAAGAATTCAGAGAGTTGAGTAGGTGAAATAACTTTTTTGTGCAGTTCAAGGTCAAGAAAACATAGGCCAAAGAACCATGGTCAACTTGAAAACCACATTCATGTACAATTCTTGGAGTTAGACTCACCTAGCCTTGCCAATGGAGGGGCACAGGAGGGACATTTGGAGAATGGTGACGGTAAGTTTTCCTTTCATACTCTGTTGGGTTGATCATTTTCAGGTAGTAAAAAATAAAAACAAACTCAAGACAACGAGATGACGAATTCCATCATATCCTGTTAATGTGCAGAGACGTATCACCCTTGGCACATTCGGAGTACCTGTAGTCTCTATCATGATTGCTTTAGAGAAATTTTAATTTCTTTAAAAAATTATCCTCTTTTCTTTTGGGTAGTGGTTTAGAGTGTTTCTGCCCTTCTCTTGCTCACAACTGAGCTAATGCTTAAGAAGGTCTCGATATAACAGTATGACGCTCATGATGCATGTCTTATAGTTGTCCACAACTCCAACTTTGTATTATGGCATTTCTTTCATCCTATTTTCTTATACATTTTTCCCTTCTTACTTATGAAAAAGCTGGTCAGGTTGGTTTGCCCTTTTCTTAATTTGTTGACTTCTTTTGTGGTATATAGTAACTCCAATTTTGCTGTTATATCTGTCGATGGCTGTCTTTGCGATTAATTATAACAATTTATAAGTTTTCAGATATCTAATATATAACACATAGAATTGGTTTTAAGTTAGTATTAACTAAGCGCTTGTTTATTGGTTGAACAAGTTCAGTTACATACTTTGATTCGACTGTTCACTGTTCCACCAAGTTCAGTTTAAGTTAGATAATAGTGACTGTTGGATGACAAATCCCAGCTCAAATTCAGTTGAGAGTCTGATATTATGATTGAGCGTTAATCGGGTTGAATGCGGGTTACTTTTAAATCCAAGCCATGCTTAGTTTAATAATAGCTTCCCTTGGACCAAAAGTGGTATTTAAATAAAATGTCTAATCATATTAACTATTTTTTTTTAAAAAAAACATGTGATTGTGCAGCACATTTTACAGATGTGACTGTTTTAAATTTTTTGTCTTGGGGATTCAGCTGAAGATTGATTTTACTTACTCAATTTTTGTCTTGAGGATTCAACTGAGATTTAACTGTATTCTTTGGATTTTCTATCCTGTGAAGTTGTGAAGGCTCCCAATCTGCTCCGCGGTGGAATAGGTTCCCAAAATGGGAGGCATAGACATGAAAACTGCGGTCATGATCATCCTAGTTCTATAGAATGTATAGAATGTGCTACCTCAATTTCCAATGGTCCTGGTGCTACAATTTCCATTGCTCAATCTTCTCCGGACCTTGATTGTGTTAAATTGCTATCTGGAAATGATTATGCACCACCAACTAAAATAAGGAAGTTAACTGCAGAGCGTTCAGAGCTAAGAAAGTATGTTAACCTATGTTATGGTTTCTCTCCATTGTTTTTCAGAAGCTTCCGTTGATTTTCCTTATAAGAATTACTTGATTAATGTTTTCCTCATTGTCAATACTATCAGTCTGTGTACTTCACTTTTGGATGTGTTTTTAGAGTATCAAAAGCAGAGACTCGTGCCCCCGCCGTTTTTGAAATTGGTATCCTTATTTGAAGTGTCCATAATTGAGGCTGTGAATTTATTTTGACACTTCTCACAGTTCTCGAATTTTTGTATGCCAGCCGTATGCTCCTGCAGAAACGACAGTTCTTTCACTCTCATAGAGTTCAGGTAGTAATTGATTTCTAAACCCAATAGCCGTCGATAGCCGTTCCAAATTTTGTTTCTCCATCAATTTGCATTTTTTGTAGGCTTAATTTTTCTTTTATTTCTTGCATGCCACAAGCTCCTGTCAACTCAGATCGTTTATTTTGCAACAGTTTAAAACTTAATACTGTTAATGAGCTGTAATAATCCTTTTTTTTTTTTGGTGTTGAGAAGTGGGCTTTGTGGGTTTTGTGCTTTCAAAGAATGAATTTGCGCCTTTTTTTAGCCCCTGGGAAGTAGCACTACAGTTGTAGTTTATTTATGCAACAGTGGATGTATTTTCTATTTTCTAATGAGTGACCAAATTGGGTTATTGTTACGATGTGTAACTGAGAGGGACCCATTCTTATAGAATTTATGTTGAAGGCTTTTGGATAGAGAATTATGTGCAAGGGACCTTGACTGAGGAGCCAAGTTAAATTCAATAAATTAGAGTCTCTACTTTCTTATGTAATACATGCAGATTAGTCTGCAAGTTCTTTCTACTTTCTTATGTTATAATGTTAAAGGATTAGGTGTCATAGATTAGTCTTTAGAATTCCTGAGTAGTATATTAATGTGGATCTTTCCAGATTCATATACCAATTAGTCTATGAAAAGGGCTACTTTGTATGCTTTAAAGAAGTGTTAAGTGAGAAGAAATTCTGGATTTCCTGCTTGTATGTGAAGAAATTCTGGATTTCCTGCTTGTGTGTGAGACACAACCACCTGTGGTAATTCCAAGGCACCTTCGGTGTGATGCTGAAATTTTCTATTGGAGTGATTCCAAGTTCCAATACACCTTTGGCATGAAGCCAAAGGCTGGAGTGACTCTGGTTTTCTTCTATATTCCTATCTATTTCTATTTTCCTACATCAGACCTCTTCAATATAAAACGTTTGTGATTGAGCATTTAAATAGCAAACATGATTGCTTTTTATGCTCTGATTGTGAAATTTTTTATTGTCTTGTACATACATTCTGCCATAGTTATTTAAAAACACAGTTTATTGTAACTGCTGGTGTTTCGACAGCTTCATTACATTTCATTTTATGCATTTGCCTTACTAAGACTTTGAAATATTTAATCAAAGATATTTTACTTGTTATATGCAGTTATCTTGAATAGATTCCTAAGAGCTGATTCATCAAAACAATATACTTATTCTGGATGAATATTTCTTTTTATATGAAGCCTATGGAGTTGGAGCAAGTATTATCAGATCGGGATAGCGAAGATGAAGTTGATGATGACATTGCAGACCTTGATGATCGGAGGGTATGCTTAATGATTCTCCTAGATTGAATTTTCTTATTGTACATCGATTCATGTTGCACAAGATAAAAAATTCTACTTGCATTGAATTTTGTCTTTGTACTACTAAAACCCTGACGATAACTGCAGTTTAGTTCTTTCTTGGCTCAATTATAACTAATTGGATCTAGTTTGTTTGGCCTTCCCTAGTTTTTGTTTGAAACTAGACGTTTTAATTATCCGACTTGCTAAGAATATAAAGATCCATCCGCAAGTATTATAAACATTTGATCACATTATCTGAAAACTTAGGCTTCTCCTTGCATAGTCAATTGGTTTTGGGTTGGATGCTCCAACCATAACATTGTTGGAAATACAGTAATAAATGTGTGTGGTTCAATTTTTCTACACGTGCTCTACGTCATATGATATAATTGATCCATGTGTTGAAGGGCCTGTTAGGAAATAATAATCACGCATCAGGTGCACTACTAAAGCTAGCATTACAAATATAAGATTAGGGTCTCTCTACACGTAATTGGTTTTGGGTCAAACAGTATTTTCAGAACTAAAAATCTAATAGTACATTATTATGTTGCAGATGCTTGATGATTTTGTAGATGTTACCAAAGATGAAAAGCATCTTATGCATCTTTGGAACTCATTTGTTCGAAAGCAAAGGTAGTCATCTCTTGCTGCTTTCGGCTTTCTGATATTGTTCAAACTTTATTGTCTTGTTCTTTTTCTATTATCCTGTTACTTCTGTTTTATATGTGAAGTTGATACGAAAAAATGGTGGCATCTTTAACTTCACGTCAGTTTTCGGATTTCCTGTAATGACAAAGATGCATTATCAATGATGTAGTGTGATAGCAGATGGTCATGCTGCCTGGGCATGCGAGGCATTCTCAAGACTTCGTGCACCTGAGCTAAACTCGTCCCCCGCTCTTTTCTGGTACTCCTATTGCATTAGTTTTCCCTAATTCCACAATTAATGGTACAATGAAGAAAACATAATTCCCAAGATAATCCAACTTTTCAAAAGTAGCAGCACTGAAGCTGCTTCAGTGAAGCAGAGGGGTCAGTAATATTTGGAAGGACGGCTATTTCCTGCATATCACTTTTTTAAACGTATTTTACTCTGTTGCATATTCCAACTTTTATCTTTTTGGTACTGATTGGTGCGTGTTTTTATCGTTCATTGGATAATTGTGTGAAATTTATCAAGCTCATTAACTCAGGTGTTGGAGGTTATTCATGATCAAACTTTGGAATCACGGTCTTCTTGATGCATGCGTACTGAATAGTTGCAACATCATTCTTGACGAGTACAAACACAAGGGATCAGAATCATCGGATGCCATGAGAAGTTAAAGAAAAGGCGATGACTCGGCCCTATATGGTACATAGTGAGATGGAGAATGCTAATCATGCTACATTTAATGTTCTTTTTCCCATTGTTTATCTTCTTTTTAAATTTTTGTAACGACATTTGGACCAGCAACAGAACTAATCACATTTCTTCATGGGAGGCTCGGTTTCAGACTCCAATGTTAATATAACTTACTGCGATCTTGTTACATATGATATCGTCTTCCCTGTCTTTCTCCTGGACTTTTTCTGTTTTGTGTTGATTTATTATAGTTTTTGTGAGTTCTGTTGCTGTACTTTGTGTTTAAGGGCATTTTGCCCTATTTTTGGTGATTATGCTCATTTAATTACGAAGCGACTACAAATTTCAAGTTCGAGTTCCCTACTAAACTAATTAGAAAGAGAATAAAATGTGTTCAAATGTTAAAAAGGACACTTAGTGACTGGATGCTGTGGAGAAAATGCCTCGAGCCAATGTCAGAGTACCAGGCGCATGGTATTAAGATAGCTCATGTCATTCTCCCGCGTAAAGCTCTAAGATCATCTTTAACCCTTGAGGGGCCTAGGGAGTGGGGTTCTATTCTTGATTGTGTCGACCGGTGTGTCTCTGTGGAAATGAACGGGGATTTAATGAGGCCAATCACGGTAGAGGAAGTTAAGTTGGCGGCTTGTAAGATGGGGGGGCTTAAAGCCCCGGGGCCTGATGGTTTCCAAGGGATATTTTACCAATCTTATTGGGATGTGGTTCAGGAGGATGTCAACAGATTGGTGAGCTCTTTTGTGCAGGATTCTGTCAGTCCTTGCCCCCTCAATGCCACACATATTGTGTTAATCCCCAAAGTCCCTAATCCTGAATCAGTTTCGCATTTTAGACCTATTAGCCTTTGTAACTACTCTTATAAGATTCTCTCTAAAGTGTTGGCGAATAGACTAAAGGTGTTCTTGCCTAACATTATCTCTCCTGCTCAGAATGCCTTTGTGGCAGGGAGACAGATCCAAGATAATATTGGTGTTGCTCATGAAATGTTTCATCTACTCAAAGGAAGAAAAGCTAAATGTAAATTCGAAATGGGAATAAAACTTGATATGCAGAAGGCGTATGACAGGGTGGAATGGGATTTCCTCGATGCTATTATGGAAAAAATGGGTTTTAGTCCTGAATGGAGAAAACTCATAATGGGGTGCATTTCTTCTGTCAATTACGCGATTATTTTGAATGGTCAACCCGGGGGCAAATTTGCTCCTTCCAGGGGTCTCAGACAGGGCGACCCGATTTCTCCTTATCTGTTTCTTTTGGTTGGGGAAGTGTTCTCGAGAATGCTACAGAGTGCGGTTGATGATGGGAGGTTAGCTGGAATTAGGATCGGTTCGTCGGGACCGGTGGTCTCTCATATCTTCTTCGCTGATGATACTCTCTTGTTTTTGAAAGCCGATGATGTCAACTGCAGGAATTTAATCTCACTTCTACACACATACTGTGAGGCGTCGGGGCAAAAGGTTAATATGCAAAAATCAAGTGTCTTCTTTGGTAGTAATGTTCCTCAGGGGGTTGCGGCTAGATTGGGGGGCACTCTCGGTATGCAGGTTGTGGATAATCCGGGCACTTACTTAGGGGTTCCTGCCATTTGGGGACGCTCTAAGAAGCGTGGCCTAGCTTATGTAAAAGGAAAAATTCTTGGTAAGCTTCAAGGTTGAAAACAAGGTACTTTGTCCAGAGCAGGTCGAGAAGTCCTAATCAAGGCGGTGGTTCAGGCTATCCCGGCTTACCCCATGAACATCTTTAAATTTCCTTCTATTGTTTGTCAGGAGTTAGATGCACTGGTTGCTAAATTTTGGTGGGGAGGATCGAGTGAAAAAAGGAAAACGCATTGGGTTTCGAGGGAAGTTTTGGGCCTACCCAAAGACATGGGTGGTCTAGGCTTCCGGAACTTTAATGAATTTAATGATGCACTTTTGGCTAAACAATGTTGGAGGCTTGTTTCTGATCCGAACTCCTTGTGGGCTAGAGTAATCAAGGCCCGTTACTTCCCGCACTGTTCATTTTGGGAGGCTAATAAAGGGGGTAGTGCTTCCTGGGGGTGGGCAAGTCTTCTGACTGGAAGGGAACTTCTCGGCAAGGGGACTCATTGGCAGATTTTAGGGGGCGAGAATGTGCGGGTTTGGGTGGATAGATGGCTGCCATCTTTGCCATCTGGACACCCCATGCCGAGTGGGCCGGTGACTTTCACTAATCATCTACGAGTTGCTTCCTTAATCAACCATTCTTATGGGTCTTGGAACCTTGATTTTCTGCTTCCTTTTCTTTCCCTTGAGGAGCATCAGGCAATCCTTGAGACTTCTTTTGGTGATCCCTCCAGAAGGGATCGGCTTGTGTGGGCTGCTACTACCAATGGCATCTACTCGGTCAAGTCGGGATACCAGTGGCTTCAGGAGAGGTCGGTTGTGGGCCGTGACTCCTGTTTGGCTGGGGTGCGCTTGATCCCGCAAGCTGTATGGAAGATGATTTGGAAAATTAAGGCTCCTCCTAAGATGCGGCATTTTCTATGGCTCTCACTTCATCATGGTTTATCTTCTAAGGTTGCCCTCTTCAAACGGAGGTTGGTGCCGTCACCAATTTGTCCCATTTGCAATCTTGAAGATGAGTCCATTGAACATTTATTTCTCGGCTGCCCGTGGGTTCGGTTGGTATGGTTTGGTGGTGGGCTTAATTATAAGGTCGAGCATGCTTGTACTAACTCTTGGGTTCTGTGGCTTCAGTCGGTGCTTATGGGTCTGGGATCTTCTGACAACCGAACTTGGGTGCAAACTTACATTGTCTTCACTTGTTGGTATATTTGGAAAGCTCGGTGTGACTTTGTCTTTAATCAGGTTCCCATTAACCCAACCTCTACCCTCCTGGCTATGTCTACTGCGGTGGATGCTTTCAATCAGGTGGCGTGGAATGTGGACGGAGGTGGCCTAAGGGAGTTGGCTGGGACGGGGCAGGTACTTCGGTGGGGCCCTCCCCCCTCTCCTTATGTTAAACTCAATGTTGATGCTAGTTGGTCCTCGGCATCTAGAACCGGCTTTGTTGGGGTGGTTGCAAGAAATGCGGATGGGTGTTTCCTTGCGGCAGCACGACATGCAATAACGGCTACCTCCTCTATCTTGGCGGAGGCCTTGGCTTTGTTGAGAGGCTGTGAGTTGGGTGTTTCCTTGGGCGTCAGCTCCGTGATATTGGAATCCGACTCTCGTGATGCGATTAATTGTCTCAATAGGGCTAATCTTTCTGGCAGTTGGGAGGCTTTTCCCATTTTAACTCGGGTCAAGTTATTGGGTGATTCCTTCCAGAACTGTCGCTGGTCTTGGGTGCCAAGATCAGCCAACGGTGCAGCAGGATGCTTTGGCTTCGGCTGGTATTACGGAGACGTGCGACTTTGTCTGGGTTGAAAGACCCCCGTCTTCGTTAGTTCATGTCCTGTGTAATGACGGACTACCCTGCCCTCCTTAGGCTCTCGGTGGTGGTGGTGGAGGTGACACTTAAACTTAGTTTTGGTGTCTTGTTTGTATCCTCCTTCTCTACCTTGTTTGTTTCGTTCCTCCGTGTTTGCCTCTGTGTAGGCTCTCCTTGTCCTTGTTGGCCTCTGCGCCCTGGAAGTTTCTTCCTAGTTTCCAAAAAAAAAAAAAAAAAAAAAAAGCCTAAAATTTTTAGCCCAGAAAATTTAGGTTTTAACCTAGAAACAGTTTTTCTGCTTCAACTCTTTTGACCTAAAATTTTAGCCCCAAATTATTAAAGAATGAATTTAGGCTAATTTTTTTTTTTAAATTAACTTTAAAAAAAATTAAGTAGACTATCGTAAATTAATTTTATGAACATTTTAACCTAAAAATTTAAATTCCAATAAATATTGAAAAATCACTAAATCGATACATGAAACTTAATACAAACGACAATTAATAAACCACATAAACCACATAAACTTAATACAATCGATAATTCATAAACTACATAAACTTAATAATGATATCCACCATTTTGGGTTGGTGGTGGACTTGGGATATAGCCTTGAGATGAAATCATCATCTTGAAATATACTCATTGTGCCTTCGCAAAATTTCCTTTTGCTTATCACGTAAGAACTTCTTCCTATCTGGAGTGTATTTGTTGAGGTCCTCCATCATGAAATTACATTCGAACCTTTCTTGCTCCCTATCCCCTTCGTGAAGGAAAAATTTTGTCCTAGCTAAGAACATGTGAGAACATTTGAACACATATGCAAACTAATAACACTTTAAAGTAGGCATGCATTCAAAACACAATTCTAAAACCCATGACTTTCAAAGCCTAGTGAATGGTGAACCAAGAGACTCTTCAACAATATTAAAGAGAAGGAGGGTCTTTGAGATTCATTACCCTTGAAGCTCATCCTTGTTTACACAAGGGATTCACCCAAGTGGAGGGCCTTCAAGTCACCTCCTAGCTCCTTGAATCTTCCTTGTGATTTTCTTCCTTTTGATTGCTCCTTTTGCTCCTTGAAGATGTAAGGAAAGGATCTCCAAAAGTACCAAAGATTTGGTACCTCTAAGTCTCCACACCAAGGATGTAGTGTGAAGAGAAGATGGATGACTTAGAGAGATTTTGATGCTAGTGAAAACTCTCTCTAAGGGCCGGCCTCTCTATGAGAAAAGGAGAGAAAATGTTTCTCTTCTTTGCCTCAAGAAAACCCTAATGAGGTTATGGCTATAAAGTTGCCTTTATACCACCTCACATGTGAGTGGCACACTTGTAATTAACCCAAGTTGGGCACCACTCACCCTAGGCCGGTTTTGGCTTTGTTTTTGGGTTAATTTCCATTTAGTTTTAGTTGTCACACAACCTAAACTCAATGGGCCTTTTGGACCAAAAACCCTTTTGGGCCCCGAAACCCAAAACCAACTTAAAAGCCCAATACGAACCTTTCGTAAGATTAATTAACTAATTAATTAATCTTGACCATTCTCAATTAAACTATTTAATTGCTTATCCATCTCATTTATGTTTCTTCACTTTCATCCTTACTCGGTGTACGATCCATTAGGTTCCAATTAGCGAGGCAGTGGGCGATTGTTACTCTTAACGATCGATTGCGAATTGAAACTACATTTCAATTCTCCCTTTGATGAAGATTAGTGTTAGCTAATCCTCAGGGCTTCCACAAACCATGAGTGACACCTAGCAGTATGTCATGGCTACCCAAGCTAAGTAGAAGTGGTTGGAGAACCTATCCAGTTACAATTACAATGCAATACGGTCCTTCTCTAATACAATACTCTTGATCACATTGTTTAAGTGATAGTTTATTTCATGTCTACTATCCAATGTGATACTTCTCTATATGATTCATTTGAATATGACTTGAAACATATTTCCTAAGTCATATTCGTATGCTTTGGCCAAAGACTCCTGAATCATATCTCAGAGTATTCTCCTTCCACCTTGGAAGGTTAGAGATCCCTTGTTGTGCGTTCATATGCCTACATGACTAGATAGCTTGACCCCAACAATGCTGTGGACACTCTCGATGGAATGCCTTTGACATGATCAAAGATCAAGGACCTAACCATTAGACATCTATGATGCCTCAGGTCAAAGAACTATTTTGCATATTGCAACTTACGAGTTCTTACATGACATGTATGTTCGAACTCTCTTTTGATCGTTGTTCAGTGTACTCGATTACCTTTCGAGCACCTATGTGTTTGTCTCAGTGTCCAACACTAAATGACTTGAGACTAGTCATACTCACGCTTGAGTTAACATAACACATACTAACCTTAGCGGATTGTCAATGCCCAATTGGCAATCCTATGGCTAGGAACGTTTTAGGAATGAACATAAGAGAAAGGTATCGTTAATCTAACTTACTTAGATCACTTCTCTCTTAGACTAAATACATTCCTTGGATTCCCTTATTGCTTAAACATATAATCCAATAAATAATGATTAACAATAAGCTTTGCCCTTCATTAAACAATATAATAGTTTAACACAATAAGTATTCCAAAAGCTATTACATCAAATGAGTGGCTTTGTGGGCATACTTCCAACACTTCGTGCGTAATGGCCAAATGCATTCGGGCCGCTTCTTCCTCTCGAGAGCTATGACTTTTGGTCAATCTTGCAAATCTCGTAGCAATTTGTGCACTAATCGGATTTTGGGACTTCCCTTTTCTCTTTGCTTCCTTTTGCTTATCTCTTCCTGGGGGCCTTGGAAAAGAAGAAGTTGGGGGTCAACGAATCGACACCTTCATGGACATCATTTGTTTGCGTGGCTTCACTATGAAATAATCTTCCTCATTGTTGGTCCGCATCGGTTCCCCACCACGGACAATCCTTGAGGACGTTCCAAGCATGATGCAACTTGAAAGCTTGATTTTTTGGTGTAGTTCTTGTTTTGTAAATTGCCATTGCTTTGTCACCCTATGCAAGAAATACATAAAAGCAATTAGATGCAAAATAAAATTATATACATGACAAATAAAATACCAACAAAGAAACTCACAACTTCTGCGGTGCTCTTTCCACTAGCCATATCAACCACGGCTCTCTCCAAGCTTCCCTTCCATAAAGTGCACGCTTTGTTGATAACCTTCCATCGATCGTAAACACCACCTCCTTCCCTTCGGCCGGTGCTGGAGTTTTCATTGAACTTATCAACGATTTTACCCCATAAAACCTTTTTATTTTGATTCGTGCTAATGGCACCATCTTTGCTAATAGAAACCCATGCCAAGCATAAAGCAACATCTTCCTCAAAGGTCCAATTACAACCTTTAATATGCTCTTTAGCCATCTTTTGAAAAAGTTGGAAATGGGAAGAAATGGTAGAAAGAAAAATTTGAAGAATTGTAGGAGAAAAGTGAGTCATATGTGGATGTTTGAACAAATACATAGGTATTTATAGAGTTTTTGGATGAATTTTGAGTTAAATATATTTTTTAATTATTTTAGCCGTTGGATTTAAATTTGGGTCGTTAGATTTTCTTTTTACCTTTAGATTTGATTATATTCGATCTCAGCTGTTAGATTCAATGTATTTTAAAATTAGATTTTTTTTATAAAACAAATTTGAATCTGGACCGTTGGCAACCAACCGTCCAAAGAAACCAACCGTATGATTAAAGTAGAGCCATTGGACTCGTGATGGTGGCCGACATCTGCCCTGATAGTGGGCGCCTCCTATGTCAGGCGCTGAAGGTTGAAAACGCGTGTGGAAAGTAGCACGCGTTGGTGGGCTTTCCGCCTACCTTTTTCTAGTGCGTCCACGCACACAACTGGGCTCCACCTCTCACTTTGGGCTAAATCCTGGCCGATTTCTGGCTTTTTTTAGGTTTTAGGCCCAAATTAGAACTAGGGTTGGAATGGATTGAGGGGGGGGAATATAAAGGAAATTAGGTTTTAGGCCATGGGTTAGAGTTGGTCTCTAGCCTGGTAACCTCAAAGAATGACACTGTTCATCCGCCTCTTGGGATTAAAAGCCGATTTTTCAAAGCTGGATTTTGCTGATGCTTGTTTTTGGCTTTTTTTCACCCATAACTGTGAAGAAAAAAAAACAAAGCTGAAGTTGAATATTTACCAATTTTTTTTTTAAATTTAAGCAGTACCAAACTATTACTACTTCGTCCTAAATGGCTGAACTTATAGAGGAACATCTGAATTTGTCAGTCCACATTTCAACTGCTTCTGCAGCTTGATGGAATGAGAAGGGGATGTGATGTTCAAACACCTTTTTTAGCTTCTTACACATTCCTCTTTATTTTTTGTCATCAGATTGAATACATCAAAGGGAAACAATAGACAAGGTTATCGTTTTTCTTATTTAAGTAAAGAAGAGTTATAAAAAGTATTGTAAACCTAGATTCAATGGCGACAAGTAGCTTCAGGAACAACCCTTTTTTTTCCTGTAGCTCTCTAGGGTTGCAACGAAGGGCATCTTTACCATCCTTGTTCCGCGCATCCTATACAAGCATGAGGTGATCATAAGCAAGTAAAAAGGATATTGTTAGTTAATCATGTAATATTGTAACATTCCTTTTATAGTGCGGTTAAATGCACTTTCAGTCATAATTATTGATGACATGTAGACAACTATAAGTTCGCAGTGTCAACAATATTGTAGACACATCGACTATATGTGCATGTTTATGACAGATGCGTGAACATATAGCATACCTTATGGTTGCTGCAGAGATAATTTCATCATCCTTTTCCAGGACAGCAATATAAAAACCTCTGAAATTTATCCGGGGCAAATTTGATCTGAAAAAAAAAAATTATGGATGTACATGAAATTAAAATGAGATTAATTCATGGTAAGTGACTATTAATGGCTATGAAGTTCTGTGCTTACGTACCCCCAATTGTATACGATGCTCTCAAGAACATTTACACCCGATGGTCTGTCTATGATGGTCTCAAAACATTGGTCCATCATGCTCCATGTTACTGAAATCTTAGAATTGCATTCTTCTTTCTTATGTAAATCTTCAAGAGTTTCATTCAAGCTTCTATCTCTGTGTTGGAGAAGTGTCCAAGAATATCCGTCATCTAAGTCAGTCTTTCTCCCGACCATCTTCTCCAATTCCTCAACAGTCTTATATAAAAGTTTTGTCAGAACTTTTGCACCACAAGAAGTTGACAAATTGAACAAATTTAAGAGAGAATATTACGAAGGGTTTCAAGAAAAATAATAATAATTCTACATAACTCTTAGCACCCTTCACTACAGAATGATGAAGTAGATATGTCCTAGTCTAATCCATGTTAACAAATCAAATGATCTACACATAACACAAGTTAGATAAGCTAGCTGCTTCAGGAAAGAGCTGAAAGTTGCAACAAAATCGACTCCTAAGAACGAAGAAACATACATTTTTTTCTCACATAAGAACATATGAGAAGGTTCTCATCATCAAGAATTCCACAGTTTTTGCAGACATTGACACAATTTGGACAGTGACATTCACCCTTAGGATAACTCTTCAATTAGACAGTTGATAGGAAGCAAACAAGTTATTCTTGTATAAAGGAATATGGTTTGAAAATTCAAATGATTGAAATAAAACAGACGCCAAATCGTCTCACCGTCAATTTCAAGCATGTACAGTGAAAAGTGGACAGACATTTCTCACAACAAAGCAATAATTCTTCAAAAAGGAGGAGTAGGGCATTCAAAATATGAAGAAGAAACCAATGACGATAAAGTTTGTTGATGAGAGTGTTTTGATTGAATTTTTTGATTTGTTTGGGTGGTTTGGATGGTTCGAACTGATCAAAAAATTGGAGTTAGGTTACTGGCTGTGCAGAATGCAGCAGGTCTGATTTCATCAAGTAGGTGAATGATTTGTAAGGTATGGTGCATTGCCATGACCCATACTTGTTTAAGAGAGTGATTGACAAGAAACTAAACAACAATATCATCCTTACTACTCCAGAGTAAATCCTAGCCCTTCATTGGGGTTTTAAGTGATCTAATCTGGAGTGTACACTTGTCACTCACTCACACATACATTTAAACTGAAAAACTAGCCATTGGAGGCTAAAACCCTTTCTTCTTCTTTCTTCTTCGATGCTGACATCAACCATGCTTGGGAAATTTCTTGCTGCCTTCAATCCTCGACTCCCGAAGTTGTTTAGCTTCTAACACTCTCTTCTAAACTGCTTATGGGAGTCATTCCGAGTAATCCCCTCTAGTAATTGAATCTCTTCTTTGGTAATGCTTTTGTGAAAATGTCTGCGATCTGATCTTCTGAGCTGCAATAGATTAGCTTGATTGTGTTGTCCTCCAATGCCTCTCTGATGAAATGATATCTTCTTTTGATGTGCTTTGTTCTCTGATGAAATACGGGTTTTTGGTCATGGCAATTGCAGAGGTGTTGTCACACAGAAGTGGTGTGGCTTCAACCTGCAATTCGCCAAAGTCTTTGAGTATAAACCTTAGCCAAATAGCTTGTACAGTAGCTTCTGATGCACTCACATACTCTGCCTCGACTGTGGACAGTGCAACACTTTGTTGCTTCACTAAGGCCCATGAAAAAACTCTTGAACCAAAGGTGAAAGCATAGCCCGATGTGCTTCTGCCATCATCTTCACTGCCACCCCAGTCACTGTCACAAAATCCATTAGGATAGTTGACTTCCCCATCTCATACTTGATCCCATAATCAAATGTTCCTTGCACATATCTTAGGACCCTCTTAGTTGTTCCCATGTATATTTTGCTAGGATTCTGCATAAACCTAGAAAGTAGGCTTGCTAAGAACATTAGATCCAGCCTTGTTGCAGTTAGGTACAATAGACTGCCAACAATGCTTTTGTATAGACAAGTTCATTTCCATCATCTTTCTTAAGCTTCTCATTTGCAATTAGAGATGTAGAGACTGGTTTGCAACCCTTCAAACCAAACCTTTCAAACAAGGTTTCAACATACTTCCTTTGATGAATGAAGATGTTGTTTGCCTCTTGAATTACCCCAATGCCAAGAAAATGATGCAAGAGGCCCTGGTTAGTCATTTCATACCTCTTGATCATTTCTTCTTTGAACTCTTCAATCATTGCAGCATCATTTCTAGTGTAGACAACATCATCCACATAGATTGAGACAATGAATGTCTTGTTGTTGAACTCTTTGTCTTTCTCAGGTTTTTCATATGTTTCTGGTTCCACTACACAATAGTTACACGTAGCATAGATCTCATCCAAGTTTCTCAACCTCACTGGAGTTGAACTTAGAGTTGTTATCTGTGATTGGCTCGGTTGTGGACTCATGCTTGCTTGCCGTGGAGTCCTTTATGTGTCACCATTCTCTGTGGTTTCTTCTTAAATTAAGGTCTTCAGAGGCTGCCTTGTTTGCCCATTGTTGAGGTCAAGTTGTAGAGAGACACCGTCTTTCTCTTCTACACTTGTTTCCCAATTGCAATTGAGTCTTCATCAAAGAAAATATCTCTTGACAAGATTATCTTCTGAGTTGACAGATAGTAAACTCTGTACCCTTTCTCACTGGTACCATAACCCACAAAAACACCCTTGTTGCTGGATTTCTCCAACTTTTGCCTTAGTTGATGAGGTATGTGAGTGTAGCACACTCAGCCAAACACTTTCAGATGCTTCACAGATGGCTTTCTGCCACTGAACACTTCAAATGAAGTCTTCTTGTCCAATGCTTCAGTAGGGCACCTATTCAATAGGTACACTGCATTATTCACTGCTTCACCCCAAAATGTATAGGGCATGTTCTTCTCATGCATCATAGACTAAGCCATTTCAACTATTGTCTTATTCTTCTTTCTACAATCCCATTTTGTTGTGGTGAATATGCTACAGTGAGTTGCTTCTCCTACCCCACATCTTCACATAATGCATTGAACTCATGTAAGGTGTACTCACCTCCCCAATCACTCCTCAGTCTTTTGATTTGGTATCCACTTTGCAATTCCACCATTGCCTTGAACTTCTTGAATATTGTGAATACTTCAGACTTGAACCTCATGAAATACACCCAACACATCCGTAAGTAATCTTTAATGAAGGTTAGGAAATACTTGTTTCCATTGATTATTGTTGTTTGCATTGGTCCACATATATCTGTGTGAATCAATTCGAGTGGCATTGTTGCCCTCCAAGCCTTTCCAGCTTCAAATGGATCTCTGTGATGCTTACCAAACACACACCTTTCACAGGTTTCACTGCATTGATCCAACTTTGGTATGCCTTGTACCATTTCATGCTTTTGTAGATTTTGTAAGCTTGTCATGTTTAAGTGACCAAACTTCTTGTGCCATAGCTTCAATGAACCTGTCATACTTGCTTTCCTTGCCACCTCTTCTAGGTACTTCAACATAAGTGGAAAGCTTCTGTTTTTCACTTCCACTCTAGTCACCAGATTTGATAGGGACCTGTCATCATAAATCTCCATCACAGTTCCCCCAAAGAGTAGGAAATAGCCATGCTCCATCATTTGACCAACACTAAGTAGGTTCTCATCCAATCCAGGCACTAACATCACCTCCCTTATGCATATTTTTCCCTTCTTGGTGTTAATGACCAGAGTTCATCTTCCAGTGGCTTTGACAATGTTTCCATCCCCCATTTTCACTTTTCCAGTAAGGTTTGTGTCTATGTCAATGAGTAACGACTTATGTGCAGTCAGGTGATTGCTGCAGCCACTGTCAATGTACCATACTTCAGTGTTTTTCTCCACTTTTGCATTGAAAGCACATAACACATTTGCTTCTTCTTCCATTTGGTTTACACAGTTCACTTGCTGCACATTCTTTGGTCTGCAATCCTTCATGATGTGCCCGAACTTGTTACATTTGTGACATCTAGGTTTGTCCTTGAACCAACACTCCCCAATATGGAATTTGTCACTGTGCTTGCATTGTTGCTTGGTTCTTGGACCTTCATTTGAGTTGCTGCCTTGGTTAGATCTGGGGTTTTGATACCCCTTTCCTTCCCATTTCTTGTTCTTGCCCTTCCACTGTGGTTTTTGTTTGCTTGCACTAGCTTGATTACTAGATTCAACATAGTGATTGAAATGCTTTCTCAGTGGCAAAATCAGTATGCCTCTCGAGTCTTTGGTCAAAAGCTCTCAAGGATGCCATCACATCTTTCACACTAAGAGTTTCAATGTCTTTGGTTTCCTTAATGACACTCACTATTGAATCATAGGGCTTAGTCAAGCTGATCAACAATTTCTGGACAACTATCTCATTAGGCAGTTCTTCACCATGTGTTTTCATCTTAATAACAACATCAAATAACTAGTAAAGTAATCTTTCAACAACTCATTTTCCCTCATTCTTGTATACTCGAAATCTCTTCTAAGGGATTGAAATTTTACCTTTATGACATTGGTGTCTCGTCTGTACTCTTGCTGTAAAACTTCCCAAGCTCCCTTTGCAGTCTCTTCATTTGCTATCCTCGGGAAAATGGTGTCTGAGACAGCACCTTGGATGATTCCAAGTGCTCTAGCATCCTCCATCCGATTCTCCTTCAATGTCTTGAGTTGTGTTTCTGTGAGGTCCTCCTCTACAACATCAACATCCATCTCAGGTAGTTCATACCCGTATTGAACCATATCCCATATATCATAGGACTTGAAAATGGTTGTCATTCTAATTCTCCAAAAATCGTAGTTCTCCCCATCAAAGACTGGAGCTTTTAGCTCATTGCTGCTACTGGATCCCTTCATTTGCAAGGTTGTTTTTGTTGGTTGTTGTTGTTGTTGAGGACACTACGTAGGTGCTCCCAAAGATCTCAACTTGCACAGATTACGCCCAGAAAGTTGTAAGATCAGAAACTAGGCTCTAAGGCCATGATAAAGTTTGTTGATGATAGTGTTTTGATTGAATTGTTTGATTTGTTTGGATGGTTCGAACTTATCAGAAAATTGGAGTTAGGTTACTGTCTGTGCAGAATGCAGCAGCTCTGATTTCATCAAGTAGGTGAATGATTTGTAGGGTATGGTGCATTGCCATGACCCTTACTTGTTTAAGAGAGTGATTGACAAGAAACTTAAACAACTATATCATCCTTACTACTCTAGATTAAATCCTAGCCCTTCATTGGGGGTTTAAGTGATCTAATCTGGAGTGTACACTTGTCACTCACTCACACACTCACATATACATTTAAACTGAAAAACTAGCTGTTGGAGGCTAAAACCCTTTCTTCTTCTTTCTTCTTTGATGCAGACAGCAACCATGCTTGGGAAATTTCTTGCTGCCTTCAATCCTCGACTCCAGAAGCTGTTTAGCTTCCACCAAATGACATAAACGGAAGGGTGTATGCTCTTGATTGAATATATATAGCAGATTTTTTCACTCTATATGTAAGTTAAAGCATGAAGAAACCAACGAGTAAACACAAGAGAATATACTCTTGATATAATCTCTCTCAATATGTAAGTTCACACAACAAGCAAGTTGACATATAAAGAAATCATGTGATGTAAAAATAAGGACAACGGTATACACTCACAATTGACGAGCTGATTTTGTCTCAATACTAAGTGTAAGGGGATATACTCCAAATTGAAGAGTTGATTATCTCTCAATATATAGGTAAGCTAACATGTGAAGAAATCAAGTGTCATAAACACAAGAAGATATATTCTCAATCTTAAGAGCAAATTCGCTCTCAACACGTAAACTATTAGTACATAAAGAAATATAAACACAAGTATATACTTCTGATTGAACGATTGAAGGACAAATTCTCCCTCAATATTTGACCTATATAAATGGAGAAAGTTTTCTTGAAGGTGCTAGTGGCATAAACTTTGATAAAGTGGGCAAACAGTATGGCAACTTGACATGCGGCTTTGACAAGAAGATGCAATCGTGAACTTGCTATGATGCCACAAAAGTCAATTTCTCTTCTTTGTTTCTTTTTTTATTTGGTTTTGTAGGTTTGTAGCATGAAAGGTAAAAATCCTTTAATTATTTTACAAATTGGATGGACCGATGGAGACCAAAAGAGGGTTAGATTTTGTTGTCTTAAAAAAATGTAATGTTGATTTTATTTACAGTTATTCATTGCAGTGCAAATGAATAACTGTAAACCATTAGTATTAGGTCTAGAATTTGCCATGGACTATATTCCATGGCCAATATGCTTCAAGTTGAAGCTCTCATCTGTGAATTTTGCCCCATAAATCGATTCTCCTCCAGTCTCATTGCCCCTTGAGAAATCTCCACCCTGATACATGAAATTATACAGGAATAATGTGATGAAATGTGGAGCCCTTAAAGTGCAGTGCCTTCACTAATAACCCAATCCCTTGTCTTCAGCAAAGAGCACGAAAATTTTAAGCATTTTTCGGGTTTTTTTATCAGCAAATAACTCCATTACAACTCGACCCTCATCCTCTTCACATGCATGAGGCAATTCTGTAGGCAATTGAAATTTAAAATGAATGCAGTCAATAATATATTTACACAAATTCAATAACATTATATTAATAATTAGGGATTGGTCAAGAGTGAGTGAGTGATTAAAATCAGAGGAGGATTTGGTTAGGAATTGATCAAATTCACATATATGCACGCGCTTCCTTTAGTAGTTTTTTCTTTTCTTTCCTTTTTTTTTCTTTTTGTTGTCCTTACCATTAAATAAAGTTTGTAAATGGTTTTTGATTAAAATCCAAAGTTTTGAAACCCTTTTCATTAGTTTTCTTCTCTTCAAATTACTTCCAGCATGGACCTCAAAATCCCATATAGTGAAAACCTTATCGAAGCATTGGTAATGACTACCAGCCCTTGTTATTTTCCCAGTCACCTGAGACTGTTTCCTATAAAGGACAGTATCCCATTCCCTAATCTTTTCATGGTCAATCAACCATGACACAATATTGTTCTTTTATTATTGCTAATATTTTCTCGCACATCAACCGCGAGTTAGGGCGAATACCACCCGGATATTGTCTCGTCCATCTATAGTTCGCTTGTGCTTGGACAATTTGCTTACGATGACCTCGTTTTGGCCTTACCAACGGAGAACTCCCACCGGAGCTTGCAGCTTCACTTTGACCAATATTCTTGTTTCTTCTATTTCTCAGCTCGTACACCATTTTCTTCTAAGTTTTGAAATACTATTTTTGATCTTGGGTGGCAAAAAATAAAGGGTCATTTTGGTTTCAGTCCCTAATCAACCTAATTGTTAGACTGAAACCTTGTTTGTTTACATATATTGATCGAGATCCTTAACATCATTTAACAGATTTTACTCATGTATTTATGCATTTAATGTCCTACAAAATATGAAATTTAAACAAATCCAAATAATATTTTTAAAATATAATAAATACTTAAAATAAATATTGGAGTGATATTGTTCTTCACAAAATTATAGCAAGAAAATAATGTACCCACATAATTAGTAATATATTTTAAAAAATGACGACTAATAGATTTTCAAACATAAAATAGATACATATAATTAGCATGGGTACATTTAGCAAAAATCAAATAAATACATATAGTTATAGTAAACTAACTAATGACAAAATTACCATATTACCTTTTCTTACAATCCCACCTATTTCTAACTTGATCCATACAATTACCTTACAACAACCAATCACCATATGTCAACCGATCGCCACATGTAAACTATAGTTATTACTCGCCCCTCAAACTAAGCGTGGTACTACCGAGCTTAGTTTGCTACAATGGTGTTGAGGTCCTAAACCAAGGTGTCTGCAATGCTTAAGAAACACTAGACTGTGTAGACCTTTGGTAAAGATATATGTGACTTGACCTTCTATTGGAATGTAATGCACACTTATATCTTCCTTTTGTACTTTTTCTAGAACGAAGTGGTAATCTGTGTCAAGATGTTTAATCTTGAAATGGAACACAAGATTGGAACTTAATGTCAAAGTTGACAGATTGTCACAATGAAGTGAAGGTGGTTTTGATAAGAACTAATGAATGTCTTTGAACACAGATCGGATCCAAAACACATCAGCTTCTGAGTACAAGGGACCATCACTTTCACTTGAAATTTTGGGCTCTTTGTATTGTGTAACCCATAGTTGATGGTCCCTTGTACATACCTGAGTATTCTTTTCGCTAAGTGAAAGTGAGCATCTGTGGGTAGAGTCATATATTGACACACCATATTGACAGAGTGTGCAAGATCTGGTCTTGTAAAAGTAAGGTATTGGAGAGCTCCCACAATACTCCTATAGTGACTCAGATCAGATAATAGACTTCATTCATTTACAAGTATCTGAGTGTGAGGTTTGAATGGAGTTGATGTTGGTTTGTAGGTTTCCATACCAGCTTTCTTTAATAGGTCTTTAGGATACTTTGACTCATGTATGAACAAAGATTCATCAACATTGTATTGAACATGTAAACCAAGAAAATAAGTGAGTCGTCCCATGTCTTTAAGATCAAACACCTCTGCCAGGTTATTGATCACTTCCTGAATTTTAGTTGGACTTAACCCAATGAGGGTTATATCACCAACATATAGCAGAAGTAGAATAATATCACCATTATCATCTTTAACAAACAACCTTGTGTATGAAAGTGATGCTTGAAAACCAAGAACTAGAAGATAACTAGTGAACTTTGAATTTCATGCCTTTGGGGCTTGTTTCAACCTATAAAGTGACTTTACCAACCTGTAAACATGAGTTGGTTGTTCATGATTCACAAATCCTTGAGGTTGCTTCATATAAACTTTTTCCACAATGTCTCCATGTAAAAATACATTCTTAATGTCAAGTTGTCTCAAATACCAACTAAATTGTGCCGCTAATGCAAGTATAAGTCGAACTGTGGTATGTCTAACCACTGGACTAAATGTCTCAGAATAATCAAGACCTTGTTCCTGATTATACCCTTGTGCAACCAATCGAGCTTTAAATCTTGACATAGAACCATCTAGGTTCCTTTTAACCTTATAAACCCACTAACTCCCAATGACAGTTCTACTAGATGGAGGTGGTACCAAAAGCCATGTTCCCTGTGCTTTTAAAGCATTGAATTCCTCTTGCATTGCTATTTGCCATTCAACTTTATTGGAAACACATTTGAAGGTTTTAAGCTCTTCTACATCAGTTATATCAGCCAAAAAGGAAAAGCCAGCATAAGATTGATCCAATACTTGATTATCAGAAAATGTATCCATAGTTGCAATGATGATAACTCAGGTAGTAATGCCAGAAAGCTTGCATAATTTTTCCTTGTAATTGCACTTGTTTATAGTCTAGTTTGCATACCATGATTTCTCATCCCAGAATGAACTAAACTAGTATTACAAGGAGAAGTAGAGAATGGAAGAACTACCTGTAGTTGTGCAGGATCTAGGATAGGGAGCAAGGGAGTTGTATTATTTGGAGTGGAAATAGTACAACCAAAAGATGATGTTGAGTCTTGAGTTTGGGAACCAAATGTTGATGATCTGTCATGAACTTGAGAGCTTGATGTTAAAGAACTATCAAAACCCTGAGGGCAATATTGATGCTGATCATTTACCCCAAATAAATATGAGCCAGACTTATTTGAACTAGAAATTTCTAATGGTGCAGATGAAGGTATTGTAGAGTTAGATAAAGGAACTGGGTGATCTACTTGTCTTGTGTTTAATTAGTTTTGTGAAATTGGAATTGTAACAAGAACAGGTGGGGAATGCTGAGGTTCTTGACTACTTGATACTGTCTCAGATTGTGATTTACACAGTTTACTAGGGAAGCAAGATTCATCAAATACCACGTGTCTAGAAATAATACATTTCCTAGTGTGTATGTTGAAGCAGATAACACCTTTATACCGCATTGAATATCCTAGAAAAATACACATAGCAGACCTAGGTTGTAGCTTATTTGCATTATAGGGTCTTAACCAAGGAAAGACTGCATAACCAAAAATCTTCAAAGATTGCAAGTCTGGAGCCTTTTTATACCTCAACATATAAGGAGAACTCATTGAAAGTGTTTTGCAAGGCATCCTATTGATCAAGAACACTGAATATGCATAAGCAAAATACTAAAATTCAGATGACAAACCAGCAACATTAAGCAAGGTGATTGTAGTTTCAACTGTGTGTCTGTGTTTTCTCTATGCCAATCCATTCTGTTGTGGAATGTAGGGGCATGAGATCAACCAAATAATACCTTTGCTTGGAAGAAAAAAAGTAAAGCTTTTACTAATATACTCCTATCCCCATCTGTTTGCAAAGACTTAATATGTATCCCAAACTGTGTAAGAACAAAATTATAGAATCTCATAAAAATTGCAAATACATCTGATTTATTGCTCATGGGAAAAATCCACACATATATGGTATATTCATCAATTAATGTTACATAGTATCTATATCCCTCTAAGGATCTCACAGAAGTTGGACCTCAAATATCAGTGTGTACTTTTTCAAATAAAGATGTACATTTAGCTGATCTATATGGAAATGAGACTCTAGACATCTTTTCTTGGATACATGGAATACAAACACTATCTTTGTTTTCTATACAAGGTGTAACACTAGATTGTTGTAACATTGGTGACAAAATTTCAGGAGAAGGGTGCCCCAACCTCTGGTGCTGGATATCAAACTTTATTACTTTGCCTACATAAGTTGCTGGATTACTTGCAGTACACTTTAACCCTCTTGTATGCTTGATCACTGGAATCTGAAACAATTCTTCAGGCTTACTCTTTCCTTGATACACTATTTCCCTTGTCTTCTTGTCCTGCACAAAAAATTCAGACTCATCACATATAAACCAACTTTTATTGTCAGCACAAAGTTGCTTCACAAATAATAAACTCCTAGCAATATGAGGGACATGTAAAACTTTATTCAGAATAAGAGAATGAGTGTTGGTTTGTAATGTAGTGGAACCAATATTCTGTATTGGTAAACCAGTACCATTTCCTATTGTTATCTTCTCAGAGCACTCAAATGGTGTTACTTGAGACAAAGAACTGATGTCAGCAATTATATGATGGTATGCTGCAGAATCAATAATCCAAGAGTCTTGAGAAATGAATTGTGTAGTCTGTTGAGCATTCATAGCAATCAATGATGAAGGTGGAGGCTAACCTTGAAAAGAGTAGTTACGTCTTTGATAACATTCAAGAGCTGAGTGCCCTATTTTTCCACAAATCTAGCATTCAACAATAAAACCAGTAGTTGAAGAAGTGTTGTTCCTATGTAACAATTAGTTGGAGTATGTCCCATTTCGTTGCAAATTTGACATTCAATTACTACAATAGTTTTGGTATTAGTATTACCAGACCAAGTGTTATTCCCATTTTGTCTTGAACCCCCTGAGTATTAGTTGGATGAGCTACTAGTGTTGTAGCCTCTCCCCCTAAAGTTATTGTTGTTTATGAAGTTATTTCCCCTATATTGATTTCCATTTGGAGGCCTGGACCCAAACTGATTTCCCATATGAGACAGTGAACTTGATCCATTATGATTACTTGAAGTTCCAACAAATCCAAAGCCATAAGATTCACTAGGAAATTGATAAGATGAAGGGAAATATGGTACAGGAAGCCAGTGTTCTAAAAATTGGCCTAGGCGTTGGGCGGAGACCAACCGCGGTTAACTCGTAATCGGTTGCGAAATCAAAGAAAGTATTAGGCAGACATTGGACGGGATTAGGCAGCTCTAGGCGGAGCTATGCAGGTCTGCGCGGGGCTGGGCGGAGTCTAGTTGGTTGTATTTGAAGATGCCAGAACCAGGAAAAATTTTGAATCTGGAAAAGTTATGTTGCAGAGTTGCAAGGAAGAGGATGATTGGTAGGGACCACCATTTTTTTTCAATTTAAATGGAGGAATTAGGTCTTTATGGTCCCACCATCTCTGTTTGGTTCCATGTTTCCTGATCTCACTATTTTATGTTCTTTTATTTTTTTATTTTTTTGGTCAAGATCTTTTGTTTCTTTTCTCATCCGAATCAATCATCATTTTTATTGGCTTTTTAGCCAAAATGGTTCTTGAGATTTGCATAACACATTATTTTGGTCACTGAGATTGAAAATCAATAGAAATGGTCCCTGAGATTGTCCACCATCCATTATTTTGGTCCTTCATTTAAAAACTCCGTTAAGTGTCCCGGAGCTCTTGGCTGGAAGTTTGAGCAATTTTCAAAGCTTTTTGATGCTAAATCGCCGTGGTTTGGCCGGAAAAGGCTTGAAAGTGGATATCTTGGTCTCAAGTTAGCCACTTTCGAGCCGTTTTCCAGTCAAAACACGGTAAATTAGTTGTTAAGAAAGATACCATTCTCTTTGTCTCGTCGAGAAGTATGATTTGTGTTTTTGAATCACTCCATTTCCTTGAGTATTAAAGAAGTTATGAACGTTTAAAGTTTACCCAATTCCAGGCGAGTTTTCCAGCGCACCAGTCACCTTTCAGGCTATTTTCAGGCCATCTTCGACAACTATTGGGCTTCCAAATAGTGTAATCTTGTTCTACACTTTACTATCTTCATTTTGATATATTATGGGTCAAATTTGGTTAAGAAACGATTGAGTTACGAAGCTTTGAAAATTGCCCAAACTTTCGGCCAAGAGCTCTGTACACTTAACGGAGTTTTTAACGAAATGACCAAAATAATGGATGGTGGACAATCTCAGGGACCATTTCTATTGATTTTCAATCTCATGGACCAAAGTGATGTGTTATGCAAATCTCAGGGACCATTTTGGCTAAAAAGCCTTTTTTATTTTTTACATATTTTTGTATCGTTTTATTATTCCTTTTCCTTTTAAGACCATTTATATTAAAAATCCTAACATTACATATATATATATATATATATATATATTTTTTTTTTTTTAAACATATTATTTATATAATAAATTTATATTTATATTAAATTAACTTAAATCCGCCTAGCCGCCTAAGTGTTAGGCCCCTTCTCGCCCCTCGACTAGCGCCTAACGTCTTTTAGAACCTTGCTAGAAGCTGAGGAGGTACATGATAAAATTGTTGTGGAAATTGTTGAGGCAGTTGAGTAGAACACAAGAACTGTCTTGAAACTGAGATGAAGATTCATATGGCACAATAGTGATTGCAGGTATATGACTATGATTCTGGGAGTTAGAAGATGGTGCAGAACAAGAATTAGAACTACAACCCTGAACAAACATTGCAGACATACTATGTGATAGCACATTCATTTCTTCCTCAATTTCTTTCTCAGTCTCTAAAATTTGTGCTTTAAACTCCTTCATATTAACATAAAACTCCCTAGCCAAGATTACAATTCAAATGACTCCATATTTTTTAGGTAAACCAGCGAGTCCAGCAATCATGATGTCATTATCAGATACAAATTCACCTACTGCAGTTAATTGCTCTCTAATTCCTTTTAATTTTAGCATATACTTGTCAATAGAATCAGTGCCTTTCTGAATTGTATACAACTCTGTCTTAAGATGATTAACCCTAGACTTTGAAACAGAAGCACAGCTATCAACAAGATTGGTCCATGCTTCATGTGCGGTCCTACATCCAATAACATATCCCATTACCTCATCAGTCAAAGTGGCAAGTAAAAGGCTTAACAATACCATGTTTGTAAACTCCCAATAAATGAAAGCCCTAATGATTTCTTTTGTAACACCAGCTTCAGTGCTAACAACATATTTTGGTGGACACACAGTTGTGCCATCAAAGTGACCAAACAATTTGTAACCTCTTAAAACAGATTGAAACTGAAATGCCCATTTGGCAAAATTATCATCTCTCAGCTTTATAGTAAGCATACCCAATACTTCTTCCACTTTAAAATTTGGAGTAGTCATGACTTTTTCACAAACAACAACTAATCACTGATTCAAATTATATGTAGAGAATGACACTCTGAGCTTAAGAAGAAAGACTGACACTTTCTTGAAGAAACACATTCTTGATTTAGAAAGAATGACTCTTTCTTGACTACAAAACTTCTTATCTCAACACATCAACACATCCATATCAATATATGCAGATTATCAAAATCATCCAAATCAACATAAATATCCCAGATCAATCAGAAACAACCCAAATCAACAACTTGAGAAACCAACTATAATCTTCGAATTCAAGTAATGAATTAAAATAATGAAACAAGAACACCTGAGATGATTGCAGACACAACTAGCAACCCAGAAGAAGCTTCGCAACCAACAATTCCCAGCAACCTTCAATGTAATCAGCCAGCATAGCAACAGAAATCGCACCACTTCGTTGTACCAATTTTGCTCCTTTGCAGCACCTCTTGATATCGATAGCAGCGAAAGGATCAGAATCGGAACTAGTGATGAACCTTTTTCGGAGATGATACTATCATAACGGTGTAGAAAACAATGAAAGTTTGAAGGATTTCTGAGAAGCAGTTAGAGAAAGGAGAGAGAAGGGAAAATCTCTATTGAATACAGCGAATGAATTGCAAGATCATCTCCAAAATGCCTAACTAATTTCCTTTTGTAGTAAACTAACGACATAATTACCTTTCTTACAATCCCACCTATTTCTAACTAACTTGATCTTACCTTACAACAACCAATCACCATATGTCAACCGATCGCCACATGTACACTATAGTTATTAGCAATTAAAAATGGGTACAAACTAAAAATAAAAATATACAATAAAAATTTTAGGGTAAATTACATTTTACCCTCTCATGTTTGGGGTCAATTTCAATTCCTTACAACATCTTTAAAACATTTCACTTTTATACCTCACGTACTATTTTATTTCAAAATAATACATCTGTTACATTTTCCATCCATTGGTCTGTTAAATGCTGACATGGATGGCACATTTGTGTTGATGTGCCTGCCACGTGGCAAAAAAAAAATTTATTTTTTTCAAAAACCTAAATCTTCCTAAATAAATTAAAAAAAACAAAGTTCCCAATGAAACCCGCAACCCCCAAGCCCAGAAACCCCACCTCCGTTCCCGCCTTACCTCCCCCCACCCCCCTCCCCCAACCCGCACCCTTCTCTCTTACCGCCCCCCACACCTCTTCCCCCCCAGCACAAACCGGCTGCAGACACCACTCCCCTCCCCCCCAACTCACACCTCCCTCACCTCTTCCCCCCCAAGCATAAACTGGAAGCAGACCCCTCCCCTCACCCCAACCTGCACCTCCCTCATTCTCGCACCCGCACCCACCCTCTTCTCTCCTCTGCACACCCCACTCCTTAGATCCACATCCATTCCTCCCATTTTCACCTCACGTAATCTGGGTTTTTTTTCTTTCTTTTTTCTGGGTTGCAGGTACTGGGGTAGGGAGAAGAAGATGAAGGATGGGGGAGAATAGGGGGAAGACGGAATATGTTTCTCTCTCTCTCTCTCTCTCTCTTTCCTGGGTCGGGGGAAGAAGATGAAGAGAGGAGGAGGGAGGAGTGTATTTTTTTTGTTTTTTTTATTTATATTATAAAATATTCAGGTTGTTTTAAAAAAAACTAAAAAAAAATTTTGCCACATGGCACACATTTGGCAGCCACCTGGCACAAATGTGGCAGCCACGTCAGTACTTAACGGATCAATGGATGGAAAATGTAACGGATGTATTATATTGAAATAAAATAGTACTTGAGGTATGAAAGTGAAATGTTTTAAAGATGTTGTAAGGAATTGAAATCGACCCCAAATCTGAGGGGGTAAAATGTAATTTACCCAAAATTTTAGCTATAAATATAAATATTCCAAATGTAACATTTCTAACGCTAAATGAATATATTTAGAAATAAAAAATATTTTATTATTGAAATAATTAATGAGGTTTATTAAAACCTAAGGACCTTGATAAAAAATTGAAATGGAATAAGGTTTTAACCAATGAAGTAGCAAAAAGAGGGATGAGAACCTAATTTCTCTATAAATACAAAAAAACCGCTTAGAAAGTAATAGAAGTTCATATATCCATTGACTACCATTTCGTACATGGTGAAAATGGAACCAACATAAATAATGCTAACTTTTAACTGAGCAGTTTTGGGTTAAATAAATTTCACTGAATACTTACCATATCTTAATCTTATGCGAGTCCATAAACAGATCCTACTTTAAACTGATTTCAAATAAAAACCAATGCTATTGAGATATAGATTGCTAATATGATACATCATCATAACCTGAAATCCATTATATGAATACAACTGAAGTTTATTTGGTTAAATGCTAATCCTGTTATTGGTGACACGCCCTAACCCCGATATCTCCTAATATTAGGATAGGCACGTCCTGGCATACACCCAAGGGTGATGAAGCCATTTTAAACTTGCATACAAATAATAAAAAAATATATCAATAGAAAGAACAACACCAATGCCCTGACGCCGGGATCGAAGGCCTTGCTTCTAACTTCTGAGGGGGCACAAAAACAAAAGGTGAGTCAACGATAATTTATATTAATAATACTAATAATAGGAAAAACCATTTTCCGTTCCGAACATAATAAAAACACATATATAATACTACATATAGGTTTTTCTAAAATCTCTAACATGCCATGAAAAACGTTCGTAAAACTCGTATACAATAACTAGTGCTCAAAGATGGAAGTATAGCCGCCCGAAGGCAAATTCGTAAAACATCTGTATATCACATCCATTATGTACTCACTAGGGGTATCATAGTCGCCCGAAGGCATAACCTGTCCATCACCCAAAGGTGAAGTTGTATGACTCTAGGTTACGCCAGAGAAGAAAATATATCCATAAATACATAACATACCGACATTAGTTGTGGCTAGTGAAGCTGTCCGACACTAGTTTCACCAGTGAAGTTGGGGGTATGACATAAATATCCTCAATTGTGTCCTATGGCCATAGACGTCAACATACCCATGTCGTATGTATGTGTTGTATGATAACCCACTAGATAAGCCTATAAAACATAAATCACATTTTCCATATCAAATCATTGGAGCTCAGAAGCTCAAAGCATCGTATCGTAAAACCATGAAAGCTTTCTAAATCAAATCATTCTCATAAACCACAAGCCCATAATATTTCATAAATTTGTAATATCCCAAAGCGCATAAAAGCAATAGTCGTAAACCTTTCATAAAGGGTAAATCCAATAGTTTATAACGTTTCAAAGAAAGTAAACTCAATAAATCATAAATATATTTTATGAAATGTAGAATCAAAAAATCATTTATGTCATGAATGCAACCCTAGAATTTAATAAAAATCATGCAATTTAACCACTCATAGTGTTTCGCTACCGGGGCGCCGCTTGAACGAGGGAAAATGGTGTCACCTACCGAAACACCTAAACACAAATAGAGACCTTTTAATAAAACTCTACTAATATGATAGAATTTAAGAAAACGGACAGTGGATTCGAATTCGGCTCGTTGAAAAGCCTAATGAGGGACCTCGGGTTCCCCCACGCGCCGCCACGCGCCAAGATGAGTCGCTAGCGCTGTAGTGGATAGTGGTGGAGCACAGTACCTCCGACTAGGCTGGCAAACGGGTCGTGTCTGTCGTGTTCGTGTCATTTTCGTGTAACACCTGTTATCTTAACGGGTCGTGTCGTGTCACACCCGTTATCTTAATGGGTCTTTAACAGGTCGGGTCACTTTACCCAACGGGTAAAGTGACCCGACCCATTATGACCCGTTAAGAAAAATATTTTTTTTTCCTTAAATTTGCACATACCACACATTGCCACATAAATATTACTTGAAAACATTAAAACACATTTGTCGTTTAAGTACTACATCTGCACTCGAAAATAAGAGCCTAATAAACAAACATCCATACACTACTAGTCTATTACAAAATAGTAAATGTGCAAGGATGTACAAAATGAAAGAGTTTTTGATTTCAAGGTTGTGAAGCCTTTCTCAAAAGTTTAAACCTTCCCAATGGAACTCAAAGCTTGCATGTTATTCCTTTTACAAAATCCTCAATTTTCATCGATCATCATGACATAAGATTTTGTGGTATCCACTAGTGTAAATATTTTAAATTGAAGATCGAATTCATTCATTGTATTCATATAGTGTCAAGGAGTGTAGCTGTAAAAATTATCAAAATCCGAGTTAAAATAACCGTTAAATCGTGATTTTTCGTTGATAACCGTCGAAACGTTTTGTCCCGTTACTTGATCTCTGAATGTTTGTTTTTTGCGATTTTTGGCGTATGCGATCTTGAAGCATATACAAACAAGTTCAATGGTTGGATCATTGAAATTAGTTTCGTAGAATGCGTATCCCATTAAAACAATAGATTCACTAACACTTAGAGTTTATTTATACTTTCATTAAGTATAAAATAAGATTTTGTGGTATCCACTAGTGTAAATATTTTCAATTGAAGATCAAATTCATTCATTGTATTCATATAGGATCAAGGAGTGTAGCTGTAAAAAATCATCAAAATTGAAGTTAAAATAACCGTTAAATCGTGATTTTTCGTTGATAACCGTACAAAAGTTTTGTCCTGTTACTTGATCTTTGAATGTTTGTTTTTTGCAATTTTTAGTGTATGCGATCTCAAAGTATTTACAAACATGTTTGACGGTTGGATCGTTGAAACTAGTTTCGTAGAATGCGTATCCCATCAAAACAATAGATTCACTAACACTTAAGAATTTATTCATACTTTCATTAAGTATAACATAAGATTTTGTGGTACCCACTAGTGTAAATATTTTAAATTGAAGATCGAATTCATTCATTGTATTCATATAGGGTCAAGGAGAGTAGTTGTAAAAAATCATCAAAATCGGAGTTAAAATAACAGTTAAATCGTGATTTTTCGTTTATAACCGTCAAAAAGTTTTGTGCCGTTACTTGATCTCTGAATATTTGTTTTTTGCAATTTTTGGCGTTTGCGATCTCAAAGTATATACAAACATGGTTGACGATTGGATCGTTGAAACTAGTTTCGTAGAATGCGTATCCCATCAAAACAATAGATTCACTAATACTTCAAAGTTTATTCATACTTTCATTAAATATAACATAAGGTTTTGTGGTATCCACTAGTGTAAATATTTTAAATTGAAGATCGAGTTTATTCATTGTATTCATATAGGGTCAAGGAGTGTTGCTGTAAAAAATCATCAAAATCAGAGTTAAAATAACTGTTAAATCGTGATTTTTCGTTTATAACCGTAAAAACGTTTTGTGCAGTTACTTGATCTCTGAATGTTTGTTTTTTGCAATTTTTGGCGTATGCGATCTTGATAGGAGCATATTTATGCGACTTAGTTAGCTTGTTTTCGTGCATTTATGTTGTTAGTTCTTAGTTAATTTAGTATTTTTATTTTAAGCTATTTTCGTGTGTTTGTAGGTCTAAAGGGTTAAAGAGGCAAGAAAGTGCATTTTGGTGCCTTTTGGAGCAGTTTTGGGCATGGAATTGATAGCACATGCTTGGAGCAAAGTAGATGGACGAAATTGAAGACCAAAAGAGGATATGAATGTGCCAAAGAGAGGAAGAAAATAAATTCAAGTTAAGGAAGTACAAGGAATCCAGCGAGAAGAAGGAATGACTAGTCAAACTTACCTTATTTTGTCCTTACCTTTCCTAATCCTAATTTACCAAGGTTCCAGCTGCAAGGAGGCTTCCTAAATAATTTAGGACCCTTAATACCTATTTCTAGAAGGTTTAAAACCCTCCCCACATTGTGCCGCACCAAATCTTCTAGAAAACCCCTTTCCTTGCCTTGCAAGGAATCCCTTTTCCCTTTTACTTCCTGCCGCAACTTCTCTTACCCTTTTCCTCTTGGATTCTGATTTATTTCCCTTTTTCCTTGAGGATTTGGAGTCCTAAATCCTCTCTTAATTCACCTTGGCCGTGCTTTCCTCTATCCCTATATAAATTACATTCTGTCGCACAAATCAGGACCCACCAATCCACCATTCACCATAACTCACCTACATCCATCCACCACCATAATTCAGACTATTCCTCACACAAATAACCTTGTGCCGCAGCAAAAGAGAAGGAAGGAGACCCTTGGACGTGCTGCCATTCAAGCTTTGGATTGTTGGAGCGTTTCTAGGTGTAATCCATCCTTTGTTTTCAATGTTTAATTTATTTTCTCTTTGTTTTGCGAACATGAGGAGCTAAACTCATTTTAGCTAGAGGAGAATTCAAAGCCATGAACATATTTGTGATATGAATTGATTACTTTCAGTTGTGATTTCATAAATCGTGAATGCAACTTACTTAACTGTTTGATTGATAACTTATTCTTGTATGTTGATTAAGGTGGCCAACTTAGTTTGCATGCTTGAATTTGATGCTAGAATATAAGGGAGTTTCACCTAATCGTTATGAACTTATATTCATAAGTAGTGGAGGTTGCTAGTCACAATCGCGTTAAGTAAATTCCTGGCAGGAGTATCATGTTGTTCGTAGTTACGAATGCCTTGTCAATGCTTATGATTTTTACAAAGCTTAATGATCTTTGATTGTATCTCTATTATGTTGTTCATGTAGGGAACTTTTAAAGAATAATTTGGTTTCCGATGCAATATCCATCCAATTCAAGGACTTAAGGAAAATCTGAGGGTTAATTAGTGCTGTTCACAGTTAATCTGGGGCGTTGAGGTTCATGGTTTATTGAAGGAACAATTGGAAATCGATTCATGTGCATGTGTGTCATGTGTGGAGAAGGACCCTCTAGCTAGCCAATCACCCATCAATTCACCCAATTTTGTGCTATTTTTTTAACTTTACAATATGCTTGTTTTTAGTTTAATTTCGTCAAAAACCCAATCCCCCTTTACTTTGTTATGTCAATTAGGTTAGAATCTGTCCAAACTTGTGTTTTTAAGTGTTTTGAGTCAAGTTAAAATCAATTTTCGTCCAAAGTCATTCTTAGTGTCTAGTATGAGTCTATTTGGTTGTTTTAAGCTGTTTTGAGTCTTTTAAGTTTGTTTCGAGTCTTGTGAGTCTTGTTAAGTGTTTTTAAGTTTGTTTTTGTGTTTTTAAGTCAGTTTAGAGTTGATTAGCAATCCCTCCTAATCCCCAGCCTAGAACGATCCCTACTTGCATAAATACTACAATTGTCAGAAAGAGGGTTTAATTTGTGTGCTTAACTTTTATCACATCAGATCTCAAAGTATATACAAACATGTTTGACGGTTGGATCTTTGAAACTAGTTTCGTAGAATGTGTATCCCATCAAAACAATAGATTCACTAACACTTAAGAGTTTATTCATACTTTCATTAAGTATAACATAAGATTTTGTGGTATCCACTAGTGTAAATATTTTAAATTGAAGATCGAATTCATTCATTGTATTCATATAAGGTCAAGGAGTGTAGCTGTAAAAAAAATCATCAAAATCGGAGTTAAAATAACCGTTAAATTGTGATTTTTTGTTTATAACCGTCGAATTTTTTTTGTCCCGTTACTTGATCTCTGAATGTTTTTTTTCGCGATTTTTGGCGTATGCAATCTTGAAGCATGTACAAACAAGTTTGACGGTTGGATCGTTGAAATTAGTTTCGTAGAATGCATATCCCATCAAAACGATAGATTCACTAATTCTTAGAGTTTATTTATACATTCATTAAGTATAACATAAGATTTTGTGGTATCCACTAGTGTAAATATTTTATATTGAAGATCGAGTTCATTCATTGTATTCATATAGGGTCAAGGAGTGTAGCTGTAAAAAATCATCAAAATCGGAGTTAAAATAACCTTTAAATCGTGATTTTTCGTTTATAACCGTTTAAAAGTTTTGTCCCGTTTCTTGATCTCTGGATGTTTGTTTTTGCGATTTTTGGCGTATGCGATCTTGAAGCGTATAGAAACATGTTTGATGGTTGGATCATTGAAATTAATTTCGTAGAATGTGTATCCCATCAAAACGATAGATTCACTAACACTTAGAGTTTATTCATACTTTCATTAAGTATAAAATAAGATTTTGAGGTATCCACTAGTGTAAATATTTTAAATTGAAGATCGAATTCATTTATTGTATTCATATAGGGTCAAGGAGTGTAGTTTTAAAAAATCATCAAAATCGAAGTTAAAATACTCGTTAAATCCTGATTTTTCTTTGATAACCGTTGAAAAGTTTTGTGCCGTTACTTGATCTCTGAATGTTTGTTTTTTGCGATTTTTTGCTGATACGATCTCGAAGCATATTCAAATAAGTTTGACGGTTGGATCGTTGAAATTAGTTTCCTAGAATTCGTATCCCATCAAGTTCAATGGTGTATGTGTGTGTGTATATATATATATATATTAAGTAGATTTAAATTTATTTATTTTGTATGTATAACACTTAAGAAATTGAATGATATGTATATTTAAGCCGATCCAATGGTCACAAATTTTTAATATTTAATTTAATATATATATATATATATATATATATATATATATATATAAGTATTATAGTTTTTAGGTCACACATCTCGACCGAGATCGAGGCATGCAGGTCGTCACGTGAGGGTGATGTAGCCATGTGCACAGTGCGGAAGCATTATAAAGAAAGATTTACGAATGAATAAAAACCAACTTCAAGAGTGTTAGAACAGAAATAAGTGTGAATACACATTCAGAGCATAAAATTCTAGGTGCAGCCAAGCATAAGAAGTACTTAATTAAACAACACCCGAAGGTGGTCCTACATAAGTGATGATCTGTTAGAACGTCTGATGTGTCCTCATGAGCCACCAACAAAGCTACCTAATACCTGGAGGGGCGCAAAACAAAAACGTGAGTGGGCAAAAATAATTTTTTTCAAAATTCATTTCATAAACAACCATTATATCCCCTCGCCGTAAAACCTGTATACTTTCCCAAAAAATAGTAAATACATATACTAAATCTCGTCTGAAAATCATCATCGTCAATAATGCAACAAATCATGAATATGCCATGCCATACTAATCAAATCATCAGGTAAGTATTTCAAATGCAATAATAACTGCAACAGCTCGTCAGCTGAACTCTAGCTTATAAATCATGCATGCACACGAGTCGAACCCACTTATAGTGATCTATACGACAGGACTGGGTGTAAACAATACGCTCTAGTGCTACAATCACGTGAAGACTGTGCGAATAATCGTGGGTCACCTACGAGTCGAAACCACTGAAAGTGGTCTATACGACAGGACTGTGCACCTAACTTGGATCCAAGATGAGCGTGTGGTGCGGGAGGTGAACATCAAGTGAAAGACTATGCCCCTAACTCTGGACGGGAGCACTAACACCCTGGTGCAGGTTAATGAGCTCTCGATGCATCTCATCATACTTTTCATAACTCAACTTCTTATTACCAACACAATAACTTACCTGGAACTTACCTGAGCGCCCGCAACACGAACAATCATGCGCATACAATTCATAATGCATAGTCACAAGTATGTATGCATTGGCATGGCAATTCATTTATAAAATCATTTAACATGCATATTCTGGGAAAAATACTTAGTATATAGGTATATACGGAAAACCAAAAACCCACTCACTGGTATGTAGACGGATCGTAGCCTCCGTGCCTAGCCTGGCTACGCTCGTCATCCGGATAAGTCTCGCCTATATGAGAAACAACTATAAATACGTTATTTTAAAGTATATAAACGAAAGTAGGAAATAACTTCTCATACATTGCTCAATTGGGGTGTTTGAATATACCAAAATGATCTACACAACCTCAGGAACATCCCTATATTTTTTGAATAAATTTTCGAGATCCCACGCGCCCTCACTTGCCGGCCAAGGCACGGCCAGATGCGCCACCCACTCGCAGGCACGTGCCTGGCACACGGACAGAAACTGTGACGCCGTTAGGAATATTCCGTTAAAACTAACCGAAACTGTCAAAGTTAACCGATGATGTTAGAATATTCCGTCAGACTTGACGGAATATTCTTCGTCTTCTTCCTTAGAACTCCGGCGACCAACGCCGTCGCCGGAAACTGGGCAAAACTTTAAACTCACTAAACTCAGTCGTTTTTCAACCATTTTCTACGAAATTACCACCAAAATGAAGCTTAGGACCTAAAGAATCACGTTATACCTATTTGAAGCTTTAAATTCCTCGAAATCACGTCGGAGCAAGCTCGAAAATCCAGTGACCTCTGTAACTCTTCGTATATGGGCTTCCCGACGTCCAATTTTCACCAACGATGCACTCCGAGCATCGTGGGAAGGTCCTTAAGCTTGCTATGGTCCTGAAAATCGAAGAAATTCACGGGTTTAAAACCCCCCAAGGACACCATTCGACTCGTAAGAACACAAGGAGTACAATGGTGCTCTTAAGAATCTCGATCTACCAATTTTTGAAGGGTTTTGGGGTTGGTCTGTACATTTGCAGAGGGAGAGAGAGAGAGTGTCCGAGAGTGAGAGAGAGAATAGAGCACGGGAGGGTGAGAGAGTCCAAGAGGTGTGTGTGGTTCTCACACTAACACATCACCCACACTCTAACAAAAACAAACTTTAACCTTAGGTTCTAATTGGTCCTTAACCAAATTTTACTACAAACCCTAATATGACTTTGATTGGTTCCCACAAAATAGGAAATAAAGTCATTGGTCTAAAACCCAAACTTTTGGGCCTTTAA
The DNA here is from genome assembly GCA_036320875.1 of Cotoneaster glaucophyllus. NCBI lineage: Eukaryota > Viridiplantae > Streptophyta > Magnoliopsida > Rosales > Rosaceae > Cotoneaster > Cotoneaster glaucophyllus. The sequence continues at coordinate 7,267,866 of CM070060.1, forward strand.
CTTAATCCAAAATAAGAATATAACCCAACGCTCAAGGGTAGTTTCGTACTTTCAACAATTCGAGGGTAACAAATAGTACAATTTTCGGGACGGGCTGTCACAATCTACCCCCTTTAAGAAATTTCATCCTCGAAATTCAAACAACAATAGACATCACTGATACTCGTAAAACAAATGAGATACATATCTCTCATCCGATCCTCAATCTCTCAAGTAGCCTCTTCCACTGAATGGTTCCTCCACATAACCTTTACCATCCGAATGGTCTTGTTTCTTAGCTCCTTGTCCTTCCAATCCAAAATCGTCACTGGCTTCTCATCATAAGTCAAATCCGGACTGATCTCTAAGGGTTGAGGAGGTATCACGTGTGAAGGATCCGAAACATAGTGTCGAAGCATAGAGACATGAAACACATTATGCACCTTAGATAACTCATCATGCAACTCGAGCCTATAAGTAACTTCACCAACTTGCTCGATGATCTGGTAAGGTCCGATGTACCTAGGGCTTAGTTTACCCTTCTTTCCGAACCTTACAACTCCTTTCCAGGGTGACAACTTCAAGAATACCCAATCACCAACCTTATACACTCTGTCGGTGGCATGTCTATTAGCAAGGCTCTTCTGTCAATCCTGGGCCGCTTTCAGATTAGTTTTGATCACCTGAACATTTTGAGTAGTCTCCTCTACTATCTTAAGGCCCACCAATGGTCTTTCACCCACTTCCGACCAACACAACGTTGTACGGCAAACTCTGCCATAAAGTGCCTCAAATGGTGCCATCCCAATGCTAGAATGGTAGCTGTTATTATAGGCAAATTCCATTAAATCCAACTTCGCATGCCAATCATCACCAAACTGAAGTACCGAAGATCTTAGCATATCTTCCAAAGTCTGAATCGTCCTCTCCGACTGACCATCTGTCTGAGGATGATACGTTGTGCTGTAAAGTAGTTCTACGCCAAAAGCTTCTTGGAATGCTTTCTAGAACTTGGAAGTGAACTTAGGATCCCGATCTGAAATACTACTAACCAGAACCCCATGATACTTCACAATCTTCAACAAGAACAACTCAGCTAATTTATTCAGAGAATACTTTTCCCTCACTGGAATGAAGTGCGCTGACTTGGTAAGTCGATCTACAATCACCCAAACGCCATCATAACCATTTCGTGTACGAGGAAGCTTGTACACGAAGTCGATAATGATGTTTTCCCATTTCCACTGAGGAACGGGAAGTGGTTGCATCAAACCAAATGGTTTCTTCATTTCAGCTTTGACCTGCGGACAAATTGCACACCTACTAACATACTTGGCAATTTCTCTTTTCATACATGGCCAATAGTAAAATGGTCTGATGGTATGATACATCTTAGTGCCTTCTGGATGCATGGCATATGCTGAAATGTGTGCATATCGAGAATTTCTTTCTTTAATCCCTCAATATTTGGCACGTACATCCGTTTTTCTTGCATAAGCATGCCATCGGTCTCACGGACTCTGAGATCCTTTTTCTTACCTTTAGAAATTGCAAAAATTAATTCCTGAACTTCCTCACTATTTCCTTGAGCTTCGAGTATACGGTCAATCAAAATGGGCCTAACTTGGAAACTAGCAAGTAAAGCTTCTTCTCGAGCTTCGACCAAGGCTTCTTCTTTCTCTTCAAGTCCCAATTTCACTCCAGTGGACCTCAAATCTGCAAGAAGAGGAACACGAGATGCGTACAAGGCATTAACTCGACCTTGGAACTTTCTACTTAATGCATCAGCCACTACGTTTGCACGACCAGGGTGATGCTCAATCGTGCAATCATAATCACTGAGTAATTCTATCCATCTCCACTGCCGAAGGTTAAGTTCTCTCTGAGTGAAAATATACTGTAGGCTTTTGTGATCGGTAAAAATCTTACACTTCTCACCATAGAGATAATGTCTCCAAATCTTCAAAGCGAATATGATGGCTGCTAGTTCCAAATCATGTGTAGGATAATTCCTTTCATGAGGCTTCAGCTGTCCCGAAGCATAAGCAATTACCCCACCATGTTGCATCAAAACACATCCCAGGCCGTTCAAAGAAGCATCGCTGTAAATCTCAAAGTTACCACTATCGTCCGGAAGTGTCAGAACAGGTGCATGAGTGAGACAATACTTAAGCTGCTGGAAACTCTGCTCACAATTCTCATCCTACTCAAACTTAACTTCCTTCCTAGTCAACCTCACAAGTGGTAAAGCAATCATTGAGAAATCCTTAACAAACAGTCGATAGTAACCGGCTAAGCCCAAGAAACTCCGTACCTCGGTGACGGTTTGTGGCTGTTCCCAACTCTCCACGGCTGCAATTTTCTGAGGGTCTACCCAAATTCCTTGAGCTGATACAACATGACCCAAGAATGCCACTTGATTTAACCAAAATTGGCACTTACTGAACTTGGCATAAAGGCGATGTCTCCTCAACTTCTTCAACACCAAAGAGAGATGTCGCACATGCTCTTCTTTAGTTCTAGAGTATACCAGTATATCATCGATAAAAACAATGACGAACCTATCAAGATATTCCTGGAATACTTTGTTCATCAAGCCCATGAAAGCTGCTGGTACATTTGTTAATCCAAACGGCATCACAAGGAACTCATAATGACCATAACGAGTCCTAAAAGCCATTTTAGGGACATCCTTAGTCCTAATCTTCAGCTGGTAATACCCAGATCTCAAATCAATCTTCGAGAACACACAAGCACCTCGCAGTTGGTCAAAAAGATCATCTATGCGTGGCAATGGATAACGATTTTTAATCGTTACCCGATTCAATTGCCTATAATCAATACACAGCCTCAAGGTCCCATCTTTATTCCGAACAAACAACACTGGGGCTCCCCAGGGTGAAACACTAGGCTGTATGAAACCTTTATCCACTAATTCTTGCAACTGGGTTTTCAATTCTCTGAATTCAGCAGGAGCCATTCTATATGGAGTTAGAGATATAGGATCCGTACCTGGAATTAAATCGATAGTAAACTCCACATCTATATTAGGTGGTAATCCAGGTAAATCCTCAGGAAAGACATCCGAAAAATGCCTAACCACTCGAACTTCCTCCACACTACTGGGAGTAGTATCATTCAGCATGACGTGAGCTAAGTACCCCTGGCACCCTTTATTCAACAACTTCTTTGGCCTTAAGGCAGAAATAACTCCATGTCTCACTGCATTACGCTCGCCTACGAACGTAACTCCGGATAAACCTGGGCGACCGGAAAGTCACCGTTTTCTCACGACAGTGAATGTCGGCATAGTTATAGTGTAACCAGTCTGCTCCCAAAATCGCATCAAAATACGCAAGATCTAATGGGAGAAGATTAGCTAGCATGACTACATCTTCAATCAACACAGGACAACCCGGGTAGACAGAGCTAACATAACTCTTCTCTCCTCTAGGCATAGAAAATTCTAACTCATAACCCAAAGGTGTAGACTGAGGTTGAGTTAACTGAGCAAATGTATGAGAAACAACAGAATGGGTAGCTCCACAGTCAATTAAGACTCTAGCAAAATGACCAAGAACATTAGACGTACCCATTATTAAATCCGGATGGTTCTGGGCGTCCTGCAAGGTAATGTTGTTGATACGCCCCTAGGCTTGCTGTCGTCCTCCTCGGCCTCTACCAGCATGAACACCTCGGCCCTGCGTACTACACCCCTGACCTGCCTGACTGTGCTGTCTCGACGATCCAGCACTACTAACCGCAACATCAACCTGCTGGGGCTGTCCTCCAGACTGCCATTGGAATCCACCGGCTGGATACTGACCCATGCCACTCTGCTGATAAGGTATATATCCTTCTGGGTATTGTCCATAACCACTCTGCTGGTAGGGATCCTGGGGGTACTGGTACTGCCCTGGAGCATAAGGAATGAGATCCCACCACGACCTCTCGGAACATAACCACTAGGTCCTGAAAACTGCTGGGTCCGAACTGGCGGTGGTAAGGAAAGCTGCTGTGGCTGCTGAAGTCTCTGGATTCTAAGGACAATACTTAGCCAGATGCCCTGTCTGACCACATGTATAACATCCGCTGCTACCTCGTCGACACTCTCCAAAATGTCGATTATTGCACCTACGACATAAAGGTCCGCCTGAACCACCTGCCTCACTTGGCCTCTGGAAGCGAGATCCTCCAGTGGGCCTACCACCTCTCCTCTGACCGGTGGCACTAAAACCCCCACTGGAAGAACTAGAACTAGTCCCATTTTTCTTAAAACTCTGCGTATGGCGAGGCCCCTAAGATGACTGTCCTTTGCCCTTATTAAACTTCTTCAGATTACTGCCCCTTTCTTCTTCTTCTTCTTCTTCTTCACTCTCACTCGGCATTTTATCAGAATCCTCAATCCTCAATAAAACATCGTAGAACTCCTGATAAGTAGCACATGGTAGAATAGTCGCCATAGAGCGCCACTTCTTCTTAGTACCCAACTTAAAGCGGCGAAGCATCTCAGCTGGATTAGCAGCAATCTCCACATCATAGCAGGATAAATCCGTGAACTTCCTATAATACTCATTAGCGGTCATCTTCCCCTGTTTTAGATTTGTGAACTCCTGTTTCTTCTGGTCAAGGTATGCTGGAGGAATGAATCTCTTATAGAACGACCGTCTAAAATTATCCCAGCTTGCTTTTTCCTCTGATGACCACCCATAAGTCTCTTGATTCCACCAGGATGCAGGCTCTCTACCCAAAAAACCAAGAAGTGGTCTTGACCCACCTTTTAGCAGGAAGACTACCTTGACTCTGCATCACCTGAAAAGTCTTCTCCACATGCTCGAGCCAACGCTCTGACCCTTCGTGGCCCTCATTACCCATAAAAGTAGGTAACTTCAAATTATACACTGTCTCTAACAGAGTTCTTTGTGGAGGGCGAAGAGAAGCCTGAATGGCATTAGCGATAACTTCCCCTAACTGAGCAACATAGGGGAAACTAGGCTCAACAGAAGAACGTGGATCCCTACGAGGCGGCATAATTCTGACAGAGGACATCACAACGATTAGATTACCCATAAAACCTAGGCTCTGATACCAAACTGACACACCCCGACCGAGATCGAGGCATGCTGGCCGTCACGTGAGGGTGACGTAGCCATGTGCACAGTGTGGAAGCATTATAAAGAAAGATTTACGAATGAATAAAAACCAACTTCAAGAGTGTTAGAACAGAAATAAGTGTGAATACACATTCAGAGCATAAAATTCTAGGTGCAGTCAAGCATAAGAAGTACTTAATTAAACAACACCCGAAGGTGGTCCTACATAGGTGATGATCTGTCAGAACGTCCGATGTGTCCTCGTGAGCCACCAACAAAGCTACCTAATACCTGGAGGGGAGCAAAACAAAAACTTCAGTGGGCAAAAACAATTTTTTTCAAAATTCATTTCATAAACAACCTTTATATCCCCTCGCCGTAAAACCTGTATACTTTCCCAGAAAATAGTATATACATATACTAAATCTCGTCTGAAAATCATCATCGTCAATAATGCAACAAATCATGAATATGCCATGCCATACTAATCAAATCATCAGGTAAGTATTTCAAATGCAATAATAACTGCAACAGCTCGTCAGCTGAACTCTAGCTCATAAATCATGCATGCACACGAGTCGAACCCACTTATAGTGGTCTATACGACAGGACTGGGTGTAAACAATACGCTCTAGTGCTACAATCACGTGAAGACTGTGCTAATAATCGTGGGTCACCTACGAATCGAAACCACTGAAAGTGGTCTATACGACAAGACTGTGCACCTAACTTGGATCCAAGATGAGCGTGTGGTGCGGGAGGTGAACATCACGTGAAAGACTATGCCCCTAACTCTAGACGGGAGCACTAACACCCGGGTGCAGGTTAATAAGCTCTCGATGCATCTCATCATACTTTTCATAACTCAACTTCTTATTACCAACACAATAACTTACCTGAAACTTACCTGAGCACCCGCAACACGAACAATCATGCGCATACAATTCATAATGCATAGTCACAAGTATGTATGCATTGGCATGGCAATTCATTTATAAAATCATTTAACATGCATATTCTAGGAAAAATACTTAGTATATAGGTATATACGAAAAACCAAAAGCTCACTCACTGGTATGTAGACAGATCGTAGCCTCCGCACATAGCCTGGCTACGCTCGTCCTCCGGATAAGTCTTGCCTATGTGAGAAACAACTATAAATATGTTATTTTAAAGCACATAAATGAAACTAGGAAATAACTTCTCATACATTGCTCAATTGGGGTGTTTGAATATACCAAAATGATCTACACAACCTTAGGAACATCCCCATATTTTTAGAATAAATTTTCGAGGTCCCACGCGCCCTCACGTGCCGGCCAAGGCACGGCCAGACGCGCCACCCATGCGCAGGCACGTGCCTGGCACACGGACAGAAACTGTGACGCCGTTAGGAATATTCCGTCAAAACTAACCGAAACTGTCAAAGTTAACCGACGGTGTTAGAATATTCCGTCAGACTTGACAGAATATTCTTCGTCTTCTTCCTTAGAACTCCGGCGACCGTCACCGTCGCCGGAAACTGGGCAAAACTTTAAACTCACTAAACTCAGTCGTTTTTCAACCATTTTCTACGAAATTACCACCAAAATGAAGCTTAGGACGTAAAGAATCACGTTATACCTATTCGAAGCTTTAAATTCCACAAAATCACGTCGGAGCAAGCTCGAAAATCCAGTGACCTCTGCAACTCTTCGTATCTGGGCTTCCCGACGTCCAATTTTCACCAACGATGCACTCCGAGCATCGTGGGAAGGTCCTTAAGCTTGCTATGGTCCTGAAAATCGAAGAAATTCACGGGTTTAAAAGTTGGTAAACAGTGCCACCCTCGGAGGTTCGATTTCCATGGTTTTCCGACGTCCAAACTTAACCAAAACTCAGCAAAATACTTATGAGGAAGAGAGGATACCTTTAAGAGCCTTGGAATGAAGCAAAACTTCCACGATCGAGTGGGTGCTACTGTACCTCGACGGACTTCTTAGATTCTAGGGTTTTTCTATGGTTTCATGACCCCTCCATGGACACCTTTCGACTCGTAAGAACACAAGGAGTACAATGCGGCTCTTAAGAATCTCAATCTACCAATTTTTGAAGGGTTTTGGGGTTGGTCCGTACGTTTGCAGAGGGAGAGAGAGAGAGAGAGTGTCCGAGAGTGAGAGAGAGAAGATAGCAGGGGAGGGTGAAAGAGTCCAAAGGGTGTGTGTGGTCCTCACACTAACGCATCACCCCACACTCTAACAAAAACAAACTTTAACCTTAGGTTCTAATTGGTCCTTAACCAAATTTTACTACAAACCCTAATATGACTTTGATTGGTTCCCACAAAATAGGAAATAAAGTCATTGGTCCAAAACCCAAACTTTTGGGCCTTTAACTTAATCCAAAATAAGAATATAACCCAACGCTCAAGGGTAGTTTCGTACTTTCAACACTTCGAGGATAACAAATAGTACAATTTCCGAGACGGGATGTCACATTAGGGGTATAAAATTGTTAAATTAATATATATAATTATTATAGTATTTTTTTTAGGGTTTTGAACTTATAAAATTAATATTTTGCTTATCATGTATCGTGTTATCCACGTGTATACCCGAACCAACCCGTTATCTTAACAGGTGCTTATTGGGTTACCGTGTCGACCCGAACACCTGTTAATTTTGTGTCTTGTCGTGTCGGGTTATCGGATCGTGTTAGGAATTACCAGGCCTACCTCCGACGAAGGCACGTGTGCTCCACGAGCTGACCATGGAACCAGGATTGGGTCCTGGTCCGATCGGATCCAATTCGAGTCTAAGCTAGGGTTAATGGGCTGGGTTAGTGGATTAAGCCTGGGTTGTATGGCCTAAAGGTTTGGACCAGTTTACTAGGTCTATTGGGTTGGATTTTTGGTATGCGTGTCAGGTCTTTGGGTTTCTATGTCAGGTCCACCCGGTTTCAGGCAATGGGTTGGCCAGATTCTGCAAAATTGGCCGAGAAACGACATGGAGTCTAACTAGCTCCATTTTACAACTAACACTAGCATGCAATATATGGATTTGAATCTACAAAGGAGAGGGATATAATTGTACCATTAATTGGCCCAGCCATGGCCGGAAAGTGGTCAAAAAATGCCTGCAAAACTCGTGGATTCGTCGGAAATCTGGGGAAAAGTCCCCCTACGTGATTTTGCGTTCAAACACTCAGTTAACACTTATTAATTGCTCTAATCTAATCTAACACACGATCTAGAAGATTTTAGGAGTCTTACCTGCGTCGGGGATGGCAAGGAGTCGTCAAGAAATTTGCACAGTAAAGGCACTACTATGCCGAGCAAGAAAATAAGGGAAATATATAGTAGTCTTGTCTCAGTCAAGGATTTAGGAGGAAGGTTGCCTGAGAGTGATGCTTGCCGAAGTTATAAGGTGGTTTGTGGTGGTCGCTAGAGAGCATAGGCAGTGAGACGAGGTAGAGAATTAAGGGAGAGGTTTCCAGAAAGTCTGAGAGGGGATGGAAGGACACGGGGAAGAAGGGGGTAGGGTGTGGGTCCCACGAAAAACAAAACCACCGGACAATAATAAAATAACGAAAATATCTAAAATAGTAAATTGACCACGTTGCCCCTGGACTTATTTAATTCCGTAAAATGTTCATCGTAACTCCAAATTTGATTTTGCTTGTGCCCACACCTCCGAAACGCCAAGTACAACAAGAGTACGCCAAGGAAAAAAATTTTACGTGACACGACACGGTGGTAAACCAAAGTCAACGTCATTCCCTCGAAGGGCATTTTCGTAAATTCATGCTATAAAATTGAAATATTTGGAGACAGGTCGTGACAATCTACCCCTTAAGAAAATTTCGTCCCCGAAATTTGAAATAACTGGCTATATGTAAAATACTCGAAAATAGGGAGAAAACACGTGTGTGTGTATATATATATACAAGGAAGAAATTAAGTTAGAGCGGTTGCATAAAAGGGAATGCCATTTCGTCGTGATTGGATAGCAATGTTTCCTCTCTCATGCCTCCAGGCTCACACCTTCTTCCTTCCTCAATATAGTAGTATATACCATATAATGTAATTTAAAATATTTTCACTGAATATTAAAACCGCAAATGAAAATGAGTTTCGCCTTTGCATTCGAAATGTCAAGTACTTCCGAGAATGAGTGTGTGTGTCATGAGTTGAGTCCAAACCATAGCTACTTAATAACTACTACCGTATACGAGCCAACTTGCCCACTTTCTTAGCAAACCCAACAGATAAGCCATCGATATTATAGTCTACAGCCTGTAATGCCGATAACTCATTGATGTATCGGTAAGCAAGTTAGAAGTTCCGAGGATGCCAAAATACCATTTTGCTCTTCATGTGAGAATATGCCTAGATCGTTCGATTCACGCCTCGATGGCGCTCTCGCATTACCCCAACGCCCACTAATTAGAGCTGCTAGAAGTGCCTTGACATCCACATACACACGAACCATCAAGCCCTGGAGCGAAATAGTTGAAAGATGCGTAGAGACAAATACTTGCTGTAAAACGTTTCTCTCTTGACTAATCCCTAAGGTCGCTCTCCTAATCGAGAAGTACAAGATTTGATACCTATATTCGGGAAACTATCACTTTGACCACTTCTTTCGAATAATGATTACTGTTTCAAACCATTCACAGAAACTGGCTCCACAGTCACTAGGCTCAATGCCTACATTTCTTCCTTCACCAATTCCTTATTAATATACTGCATAATCCTCAAGAGCACTTGGAACTCTTCCTGGTAAGCTTGCGAAAAGATTATGTTCCTAATGTTCCTGTTAAAATTGATATAAAACTGAGCCCATATTTCAACCGAGTCGATCCATCGTAAATTCCTCATAGATTTAGCAAGAAACCATGTCGAGAAGACTAAATGAACACTCAAGAGTTCAAGGGTCAAGACAAGTCCATTAACTCTAGAGTACAAGATATCTGGATTGAATATACAACTCTGCCCCTTGAATGCGTGTAACTTCTTAACTTGATTACGTGATAGCAATTGAAATGGCCGAACAATAATTCAACTTGAACAATAGTCAAATGAAGGCTGACGGACAGAAAGTTAATTTTTTTCTCGAACCAAAATTTACTGAACTTTGTTACAACGGTAACTTCAGGAATATTAAATTTCCAATGATGAAGATTCGTTCGATAGGATGCAAATTGGGCGATTCAATGACTGATGTTCTCAACTAAAAACTTCAACGTCTGGGTGGTTTTTCTGGATAGTCTGTCTACTTCAGAAATGATATGAAGAACAATAGAGTGACCCAAGATTGACTAAAACATCTTTTAGTACCAAGAGGTGAATCTGGGATTACGAACAAAGCCGATGCAAACCAAAACATAAGAGAGTCTGACAAATTCGAAAATGAAGAATTATGTCGAAGGACTAAACAATTCCTTTTGTCATATCAGGCCAAGGTAGAAAGGTCAAACTTGAAAATTAGCTAACAAGGTTTCTTGATTATCAAAAAGTAAAGTCACAAAAGTATTCGAGAGTTCCGCATAAAGTGGAAATAGAACTGGTTAAAGAGCATTTGGTAACTATGTGTTTTTCTACTGTGGTTGTCAGTAACTACAATTGCATAATCGGGGTGGTAAGCGATGATGTAATCGTAGACATTGATATATCCTATCCATCGCCCCTCCCTTAGATTTAGTTCCTTCCGAATGAAGATATCTGAGAAGTTGGCAAGGTTGATAAAGATTTGACGCGTTTCTCCACGGAAAGGTGTCATTAAGTTTCCAAGTAAGGATGATAACCGTAGGCTCTAGGTCGTAGATAGGATGGTTCACATCATATTGTCCCAACAGTCAAAAGGTAAAAGCACACAACTACCCATTCCATAAGACATCACCGTAAAAATTGAAATTGATTGACGTCATCGAAAGGTGTAAGAATAATGGGCAGTTGAGACAACACTTCAGTTGTTAGGATCTTCGTTCACATCCAACATCTTAACAAAACTGACTTTGTCCTAACCAAAGGAAAGGAAAATAGGATTATGGTCAAAGAATTGTTGACAATCATCGATAGAGTCGACAAGACCGATGGTATTTCGTAATTCACAACATTCAAGAGGATCTTCAATTTCCAACTGCCACAACCTTGGATTTGGTAGGAACAACTTCTAATATGCTCATGTCTCCCAAGAAGGTACAAATTCTAAGCAAGATCGACATTTGAGAAATTTGGTATAAAGCTGGTTGTTGATGTTTAATAAACTAACCTCGTGATTGGAGTTGACAAGAATGTTATCACTAAAACAATCACCGAGAAATTTTCCTAAGGGTCCACACAAATTCCCTCAGCGGAAACAACAAGTTCGAGAAAACTGGTTCGGTCTACCCCACTGATACATGCTAACATTACCTACAACTTGTGTTTCCCTGATTTTCCTCTTACACAAACTTCGGATGTTTTGAGTAATTTCTCAACAGGTATGCCTCTGCCCATACATTCCTAAGGAACGCAAGTCGCAGAGGACCATCATCTTTTTCGATCTTCAACTGATCTCAACTAGACTTCCTCCCACAAAGATTTCCTCTAATTTATGTCACTTTTATGTATAACCGACTCTGCTCACCATTCCTAAGGAACGCATGATGCAGAGTATCGATCCGATGTTGAAGGTCATTCGTTAATCATTTACGTCAAACTTGAAGCACCATCCCTACACGAATTTCTTCTACTTCGAATAAGATGTTACTATTTAGGTAGAATGAGAATTGCACAACCGTGCTGAAGGACATCAATAAACAGAAGTCGTGACATCCAAATAATATCAAGGCCGACACATTACTAGATAGGTGTACCATAATTTATATTAACAATACAAATAATAGGAAAAACCATTTTCCTTTTCTGAACATAATAACCCCCTGTTTTGAAAACACATATATAATACTACATATAGGTTTTTCTAAAAACTCTAACATGCCATGAAAAATGTTCATAAAACTTGTATACACAAACTAGTGCTCAGAGATGGTAGTATAACCGCCCGAAGGCAAATTCTTAAAACATCTGTATATGACATCCATTATGTACTCACTAGCGGTATCATAGTCTCCCGAAGGGGTATAACCTGGCCATCACCCAAAGGTGAAGTTGTACGACTCTGGGTTACGCCAGAGAAGAAATATATCCATAAATACATAACACACTGACACTAGCCATGGCTAGTGAAGCTATCCGACACTGGTTTCGCAAGTCAAGATTGGGGTATGACATAAACATCCTCAACTGTGTCCTATGGCCATAGACGTCTACATACCCGTGCTATGTGTATATGTTGTATGATAACCCAATAGATAAGCCTATAAAACATAAATCACATTTTCCATATCAAATCATCGAAGTTCAGAAGCTCAAAGCATCATATTGTAAAACCATGAAAGCTTTCTAACTCTAATCATTCTCATAAACCACAAATCCATAATATTTCACAAATCCGTAATATCTCATAGGGCATAAAAGCAATAGTCGTAAACGGAAAAGGATCCGGCGATCCTAGGGATCCTAGGATCGTGACCGTTCATCGTACATCGTGCGGTTAGAAATCATTTTAAAATTTAAATTTTAAAATTAAATATAAATAGTACCTAACAAAAAATCGCCCGATGTACGATCAACAGTCACGATCACGAAATCCCTAGGAAAAGTATCCGGCGAGGATCCTTTTTCTATCGTAAACCTTTCATAAAGTGTAAATCCAATAGTTTATAACGTTTCATAAAACGAAAACTCGACAAATCATAAATATATTTTATGAAACGTAGAATCAGAAAATCATTTGTGTCATGAATGCAACCCTAGTATTTAATAAAAATCATGCAATTTAAGAAGGGGTCCACTCACAGTGTTCCGTTACCGGTGCGCCGCTCGAACAAGGGAAAATGGTGTCACTTTCCACCGACTCACCTAAACACAAATAGAGATCTTTTAATAAAACTCTAATAATATGATAGAATTTGGGAAAATGAACAGTAGATTCGGATTTGGCATGTCGAAGAACCTAAGAATAGACCTTAGAAACGCTCATGCATCACCACGGGGCGGCGGCCCAGGAGGCTACACGCCATCTCACGCCAAGATGAGTCGCCAGAAAAGTCACCAGCGCAGCCGGCGAAGGCTCGTGTGCTCCATGCGCCGGCCATGAACCTTCCATGCATGCCCAGGAGCAGACCCACGCACCAACCATGGAACTGGGATTGGGTCCAGGTCGGGTCGAATTTGATTCAGGTCTAGGCTAGGGTTAATGGGCCGGGTTAGTGGATTGGGCCTGGGTTGTATGGCCCAAAGGTTTTTGCTGGTTTACTGGGTCTGTTAGGTTGGGTTTTGGGTATACGGGTTAGGTCTTTGCGTTTCCGAGTTGGGTCGACCAGGTTTCAAGCCATGGGTTGGCCAGATTTTGCAAAATTGGCCAGGAAACAACATGGAGTCCGACTAGCTCCATTTCACAACTAACACCAGCATGCAATATATAGGATTTGAAGCTACAAAGGAGATGGATAGAATTGTACCATTAATTGGTTTAGTCGTGGTCGGCAAGTTGCCGAAAAATGCCTGCAAAACTTTTGGTTCATCAGAAATTTGGGGAAAAGTCCCCCTACGTGATTCTACGTTCAAACACTCAATTAACACTTATCAATTACTCTAATCTAATCAAACACACAATCTAGAAGATTTTAGGAGTCTTACCTGCGTCGGGGATGAAGGATAATTTGTGAAAAACAAGTTCATTTGAGCAACATCTACAACATGCAATAAACAATTAAAGGCGGAATCATGATTGTATGCACTCAAAACAAAACTTTACCCATGAAATTCAAAGCCTAGTAGTTATGGTGAACCAAGACTCAACTCAAGATCTAAGAGAAAGGGTTGAGATTTCTTTATACCTTTGAAGCACATCTTTGCTTAGCAAAGGTTAATCACCCATGTGAGGGCCTTCTTTCCTTTGTCACCTTTCTCCTTGGCTCCATGGATGTGGATGGAGGAACTTTGCTTCTTGGCTCCATGCCTTCTTGGATATGGATGGAAGAATTGGTTTCTCCAAAAGTCCCCAAAGTTGGAGACCTCTAAGTTCCGACACCAAGGATGGTTGAGGAAGAAGATGAGTCGCCATGGAAGAGGTAGATGCTAGTAAACTCTCCCATGGTCACCGGCTGTTCTAGAGAGAAAAGAGAGAGAGTTGTTCTTACTTTTCATCCTTAGAAAAAACCCTAATGAGGATGGAGCAAAGATACCCCTTCTATGCTTTCAACTTTTGTGTGCATATAGGACCAAAAGGGCCTTCCTCTCTCTATGGCCGGTTTTCCCAAGCCTTTGGACTGTTTTGGGCTTCTTGAATTTTGGTTGTTAAGTTGTCATACAACTTAAGCTAATGGGCTTGACAATTCGAAGCCCATTGGGCTTTAAGGTCCAACACTAACTCAAGGTTTAAAACGTACTTATTTGTTTGATTAGTTAACATATTAATTAATCCTTGCCATAAACAATTAAACCATTTAATTGTCCTTACTCATCTCCATCAAATCCTTCAAACATTACCTTACACGGTGTGCAATCCATTAGGTTCCTTTTAACGAGGCAGTGGGTGATTGGAACTCTTCAAATCGATTGTGAATTGAAACTTCCTTTCAATTCTCCCTTTAGTGATTATACACCTTTAGGGCTTTCATAAACCATGAGTGACACCTAGCAGTATGTCATGGCTATCCAAGCTAATCAGCAGAGGTTGGAGAACCTATTCAGTTTGGGATTACAATGCAATATAGTCTTTCTCTAATACAATACTCTTGACCACATTGTTTGGTTTGATAGTTTATTCATGTCTACTATCCAATGTGATTCTCTTACTTATATGATTACTTGAATGTGATTTGGAACGACTTCATAAATTTCATTCATACTCTAGCCAGAGATTCTTAATCATATCATAGAGTATTCTCCCTCAAACGGTTTGAAGGTTAGAGATCCCTTGTTGTGCATTCACCTGCCTCCATGACTAAATGGCTTAACCCTAACTATGTCGTGGACACCCTCTTACGGAGTGACTTTGACGTAGTCAGATATCAAGGACCTAACCATAAGACAACTATGATGCCTCAGGTCAAAGGACTACTTTGCATTATCCCAACCATGAGTTCTCATATGACATGAGTATGAGAACTCCTTGTTGATCGCATTCAGTGTACTCATTCTCTATTGAGCACCTACGTACTTGTCTTAGTGTCAGTCACACCAATGACTCGAGACCAGTCACTCTCCCTAAGAGAAGACATAGCACGTACTGATCTTAACGGACTGTCAATGCGCAATTGGCAATCCTATGATCAGGAACATTTAGGATATGTATACAAAAGAGAATGGTCTCTTGAATCTAACTTCTTTAGATCACATTCTCCCGATTGCATATTCCTTGGACTTATCGTTTAAGCATATAACATTTATATGAGACGGCTTAAAACAATAATATTTGCCCTTTATATTAAACTAGATTAGTTTAACATGTGAAATGTCCGTAAAGTATCATCATATGATTGGTTTTATGGCACATTTCCAACAGGGGATGACAAGGACTCGCCGGGAAATTTGCACAGTAAAGGCACTACTATCCCAAGCAAGAAAATGAGGGAGAGAGAGAGTAGTCTTGTCTCAGTCAAGGATTTGGGAGGAAGGTTGCCTAAGAGTGATGCTTGCCGGAGTGATAAGGTGGTTTGTGGTGGTCGTCGGAGAGCATGGTAGTGAGACGAGGGAGAGAGTTGAGGGAAAGGTTTCCAGAAAGTTCGAGAGGGGAAGGAAGAACACGGGGAAGAAGGGGGTGGGGTGCGGGTCCCATGGAAAAAAAACCACCGAACAATAATAAAATAATGAAATTATCTAAAATAGTAAATTGACCACTTTGCCCCTCGACTTCGTAATTTCGTAAAACATTCATCGTAACTCCAAATTCGATTTTGTTTGTTCTCACGCATCCAAAACATCAAGTACAACAAGATTACGCCAAGGAAACAAATCTTACACGACACGACGGTCAACCAAAGTCAACGTTTTTGCCTCGAAGGGCATTTTTGTAAATTCACTCTATAAAGCCGAAATATTTGGGGATGGATCGTTACAATTGGCATCCCTACTCTTACAGTTTTTGACAGAACAATCATAAGTGTCACGTTTAGTGTAGTAAGACATCACAGTCGTCGTCAATACAGACACCTTGGACTGTTAGCAAAAGTATTTCTGCAGTAAAACCTTTGTTGCGATCCAGTTATAGACAAACTTGATGCTATTGCTATTTTCTTAGTGCATCAGCACATGCATGAAAAAAGAGATCATGGGAAAAGAGATCTTCATGTTTCATAAAGCATAACGCTTGTAGACTAACTCAAATACACTAGTGTTCAATGCCCTTGTTAACTCAATTATAACTATCAATTTTATCGTAAGTACATCATATTCAGGGCCGGCCCTGAGAATTTGGGGGCCCTAGGCGAGCCTTCGATGTGGGGCCCTAAAATTCTCTGATATCCGGTTCTTTGTATATTGATTTGTATAAAAAAGAATTCCCTAAATAAATAAATAAAACTCTATTTTCACATCAAATATCATTAAAAATTAATATCAAAAGAAGATAAATATACAAACATTATTTAAACATCGATTTACGTTTTTAGACACAAATGTACTAAATGTTTGCAGTCAAGAGTTTACGATTGAGAGTGAAGAATAATAAAACTTGATGATCAAAAGAGTAAATAACAATAAAACTTGATTGACTAGTATAATAAATTCAACGCCAATTGTTTCTCTTGTGTTTTTTTTTTTTTCTAAAATCAACATCACACTAACAAATTGAATATTAAAATAATCCATTGAATAAAAAGTTATTGAAAGGAAAAATATAAAATTCAAAGTTTTGATTACCTTAAAGTACAATCTTTAAGACCATATGATAGTTGGTTTAAACATTCGATAGAAATTGAGAGAATGAGAAGTTGGTTTAAACATTCGATAAAAATGGAGAGAATGATAAGTTGAAAGAAAAAAGATTGCAAAGAGACTTGAGTTTTATAACTTTATGTGCATTTGGACAGATGGATTGGCAGTAAATTTCAAAAACAAGAGCAGCAGCGGTAGAGCCGCAGCCACCCCCTTCCCCATCACCACCGCAGCCTTTCCCCATCACCATCACAGCCCCCAGACCACTCTGCCAACCTCATCCCTCCAGTTTTCACATACGAAGAGTTCAGATCCTCCACAAACCAATTCGACCCGAAACGCAAAATCTGGGATGGTGGGTTCAGATCTGTCTATCTGGGTCAGCTCTCCGCTGCGCCACCGCATTCGGTAAAGTCTTCTCAAACAAATGCTTTTGCACGAATGGAAGAAGAAATCTGGAGGATGTGTGTGAAAGAGAGATGAGAGAGATTGGATATGAGAGAGATAGGAGAGAGAAGGGAGAGAGATCGGATGTGAGAGAGAGATAGGAAAGAGAGATAAGAGAGATTGGATGTGGAGAGATTTTTCAATATGACCAGCACATAAGGTGGTACATCATGTGTTACTATACAAATAGTGGATATGTGTGTTAAAAAGTTAATAACTTAAAAAATAAAATTTTCCACCACTTACATAAAAACACGTGGTGTACCACTCATGTTCCCGTCACAATCAAAATTTTCTCTCGGATGTGAGAGAGGGGAGAGAGAGAAGGGGTGGGTCCCACACGTTTTTAAATAAAAATATTAAATAATTTTATTTTTTTGTTTTTAATATTTAATTAATTTTTTAATAGAAAGTGGGTTCCATCTCAAACCGTGTCAGCATTTAATGGAGGAATTGAAAGACAAACTGACGGAAGGTATGACATTGAACAAATTCGTAAGATAAGATATGATATTGAAATGTTTTAAAGATAGGGTATGTAACTGTGGTTGACCCAATAGTTAAGGTAGTTTTTTGTAATTTACCCTTTTTTTTGTACTTGGAGATAGCAGAAGACTTAGTAAAACAGAGCTCATTGGTATTCTAAAATTCATACGGTTGATCCCACTTAATGTACTAAGACTTTGTTGTTATTGTTGTAATATTTATCCATTTCACTCAGCTTGGTGAGATGGCATGATAGTACTGATGCGGAATAAGTAAATCACAATACCAAATTAACCACTAACCATGTGACGCCATTGCTGCAATGAACTAAGGGTTCTTCTACTCTTAACACACCGAATGCACTGCTACAATCAATGGGGCTTGATGTCTTTTTGTGCATAATTAGTGTAAGAGCAGGGGACCCTATTATATATCCTAAGTGGTGGTGTTTGATAGGCACAGTACAAAATATCGTCGATAATATCGTTTTTTTCATCTCGCGATATTTTCATACTTATCCACTTAATTATCGTCAATATATCGATATTTTTGTCGAGACGATATTTTCAGCATTTTAATACATTATTTGGGTAATATATCGCGATATTATCGATAATATCGCGATATGAAACCCAAAAATACTTGAAAAATGCTGAAAAGTCTCAATCTTGCGCATAGAGGGATTCGAACCCCTCCCTTTGTCAACCACGCACCTGGGCCTTATCCAACTCACTACAGATGTGTTTGTGATTACATATTCAGCCTATAATATTTATATGGTCGTTAAGATGTCTGCAAGGCTTGCAACCTAATATTTACTAAGTCACTCATGTATCTTACCATGCAATGTATAAAGTGTAAAATATTGTACTAATTCATTATATATAAATGATTATGGTGTGTTTAAACTTCTTTCATTAATTACTACATATTTTCTACACTCACAATGTTTGCCAGCTCGCTATATAATCAACTTAAATCAGTTAAATCCATCATGCAATGCATTTCCTTCCAATTTTTTGTGATAAACTAATAGATAATTGACTAAATAAACATCCTGCAAAGTTTCAATAAAAATTTCCAAGTTTTTCTTACAATTTTCGTGGTTTTATTCAATTTTTATCGATATAGATAATATCCCGATATTTCCATCGAAATTTTCGTGTTTTTGGACTACCGATATTTCCGATATCATCAATATTTTAGACCTTGTTGATAAGGATACTTCCCATCATGTAATCCTTATCAAACTTTCACACTGATAACCTTATCACCACGAAACCATACTATTCATATCAGTATAGATATATCTACTCATATTAGAATTACTTTAGCTATATATCAGTCTACATACATTCCTTGATAGCTTACAAGTATAGTCAATCCTAATCTCTTATGATCTCAATCCCTTAAGCACGTGTTAAACAAGTGAGCAGCTCTAACAAAGCTTACATTCTCCCACTAGAGCCAGCACTTGTTTATCATAGTACCACCTAATAAGAAATCATACTTGAATGGTCATGAGAATAAGATTAACAAAAACCCCGATAACAAGTTTCTGCCATAAGTTAGTATTCATGAAGAACTAAAGGGAAGTCATGCTCCAATATATAAACATTATCCCCAAAATTACTGTCATGAAACTATCAAACACATGAAACTCCATCAAGACATGAAAAATAATACAAGATGCAAATACGAATGCTTCTATAATACACCTGCATTATGGTCCTCCCTCAAGACCAGTAAACTAGTCCACTTTATTGTCTCGTACTGAGACCCTTAAGTTGCTTTTCTGTTACAACAATTCAAACAAATTGTCATCCAAAATACACTTTCATAATGTATCTGTATCATAACTATAACACTGCAATTTCTAGGAAACCTTTGCAACTAGCAGTGTATTGCTTTATTAGTTAAGATGATTTAAACATAAATACTTTAATGCATATTCCAAAAATACCTGAATCAACCAATGTCCAAGAACAAATGTCTTAAACATGATCAAAACTCCCACTGTTTTGCAGTACCAAAAACTTCCCGCACTTCCATCTTCCTTATATGTTTCTTGAATACTGCCATTTAATGGCCTTGTTCAACGGATATGCTATCATAGAACCTGTCTCCAAATAATTAATTTTAACCAAACCAATCATCACCTTTTCACCAGCAACAAGAAACTTAATCTCCGGGTTCCTTGTAGTATTGTATCTCTTATTGTTCTTTTGTAAAGCTAAATAAGTCTTGAGATTGAGTCAACAATACGAAGACCAGTGATAAATTCTTGAACCAAACTACATAATTCACAATTTCACAACAAGACAAGTACTCAAACACCATTGTCGAAAAATGCAATGATGTCTTGCTTGGCACTCCTCTAAGAGACAGCTCCATTAGCCATTATAAACACCTAGCTTGAACTTGATTTCAAATCATCTGGGTAATCAGCGAAGTCTGCGTCATTGTATCATTCTAAGACCAAGTTTCCAGTCTTCTTAGGCCATCTCCAACCGAAGGGTCCAGAGGGCCGAAAATAGCCCTAAAACAGTCTCCAACCGAGGGCTAGGCCAGAGGGCTCGGGTATCTGGGAGGGCCCCACGGAATTTCAAAGGGCCAACTATTTTTTTTTTTTAATGTTTTCCTATTGCTGTCGGTTATTAAAGAAGGATTTTTTAATACTGTCGGTTATAACCGACAGTAATAGGTATTCATAAGCAATTTTTTTATTTTATTTACTATTAGTGTCGGTTATAACCGACACTTATATTTTGAAAATTTTTTTAATATAACGGCTAGCTGAGTCAGCTAGCCGTTGTGTTTGTTTTTTTTTTTTTTTTTTTAAATTCAGCTAGCCTTTGTTTTTTTTTTTTTTTTTTTTAAATTTAAACATTTGCAATATTTCCTTCTCAATTTTTTTCAATATTTCTCAATATTTCCTTCTTTAATATTTCCTTCTCAATTTTTCCTTCTCAATTTTTTTCAATATTTCCTTCTCAATATTTGTTTGTGTTCATTTGCAATATTTCCTTCTCAATTTTTTTCAATATATTTCTCAATATTTCCTTCAATATATTTTCCAATATTTCCTTCAATATATTTTCCAATATTTCCTTCATCTATAATATTTGTTTCAATTTTTCAATAATTTCCTTCAATATTTTTTTTCAATTCTATTTTTTTCCTATAACTTCCTAGGCCATTATACAACATTAAATTAAATTAAGTAACATGAAACAACGTTAAACAATATGAAACAACATTAAATAACATTAACCAACATAAAATAATAAATTATGTTTGGCCCTATGGCCCTTTGGCCCTCGGTTGGAGACGGTTTTTTGTGACAGGGATAAAACGAGCCCTTTGGCCCTCGGTTGGAGACGGAGGCAAATATGACCCTGTACTGTTCATTAAAATATTAATATCTTGGAGAATCTTATAGGGCCAGAGGGTTCAAACGAGCCCTCTGACCAGCCATCGGTTGGAGATGGCCTTATAAACTAGCATATGAGACTTAGTTTTCTGCAGGTACCTTAGAACTCTTTTCCTAGCATTCCAGTGTGCTTCTCCTACACCAGACTGGAATCTCCCTCAAAAAAACTGACGGTAAAAGATAGGTCTGGCTTAGTACAAACCTGAGCATTCATTAAGCTCCTTACTAATGATGCTTAATGATTATCCTTCATCATTTCCTTTTCCAAATTATTTCTGGGACATTGCTCCTTGCTTAGCTTAGCACTCTTCGATATAGGCATTTCAGTTGTGCCGCATGCTGACATGTTGAATCTCTTTAAAACTTTCTCAATGTAACTTCTTTGTGACAACCCGAACAATCCCTTTTTTTCTCTCTCTTTTAATCTCGATGCTGATCACATAAGAGGGCTCACCGACTTTGTATCATCTAAGAAAATCAAACTATTTGTTGCCAATAATATGTAGGCATCATAAGGGTTTTCCACAAGGCCATGATCCTTAACAACACAATGGAACTTTAAATACCACTGTCTCGACACCTGTTTTAAACCATAGATTG
Source organism: Cotoneaster glaucophyllus (assembly GCA_036320875.1). Taxonomy (NCBI): domain Eukaryota; kingdom Viridiplantae; phylum Streptophyta; class Magnoliopsida; order Rosales; family Rosaceae; genus Cotoneaster; species Cotoneaster glaucophyllus. The sequence goes on from CM070060.1 coordinate 7,289,869, forward strand.
GTTTTTCCAATATACAAACTAAATGCTCTCTCCCCTTCTCCTTCAAACTCTATGGTTGTGTCGTGTGTGTGTGTGTATATATATATATATATATATATATATATATATATACTTTAAAGTCGTTTTTACTTTCATTTGATGCAAAACAAGTCAAAATGTGCCACCATTGCCATGATTACTCTGAATGCATCTTTCGTTGGTACTAGACTAGAAGTTTCTTTATAATCGGTACTTTCTCTTTGAATGAATCCCTTGGCCACCAATCTGACCTTAAGTCTTTTTATATTTCCCTTTGAGTCTCTCTTGGTCTTAAACACCCATTTACGACCTTTCGGTTTCATGCCTTCTCTTGGTTCCACTAGTTCCCATACTTTGTTTTCTTCCATTGATGACAATTCAAACTCCATAGCTTCTAATTGTTTGCTTGCTTTTGGACTCGAGATGGCTTGTTTGAAAGTCCCTGGATCGTCGAACTCTAATAAATTAAAATCTGGTTCTGCCAGATACACAAAATCTGATGAGAATGTTGACTTTCTTACCCTATTTGATTTCCTCAAATGCGGTGGAGCATCACCTACTTCCAAAACTGGTTAGTTTAGTCAGTGGTTGCTGCCATTGGCAGTGCTTCCTCCGCATGTGCTTTCTGATTTCCTGCATGCTGCTCATCATTCAACAACACCCCATGTACCCTGCTTCCTAATTTCCTGATTTCAGTGCCATGCTCCAGTCAGTGGTCATTGCCACTTGAAGCTGCCACCTCCACGTACCCTGCATGATCGATACTTTGCTGCTCACTATGCAACACCACATCAATATTACAATTGCCATGCTGAATGACACAATCATCATTATAATTACTCTCACTAGTTTCTTCCACTTGATTTGGAAATTCAATCATTGCTGCTGCATTCGGTGATTATTCTACCTTATTCCCCATTTCACCATCTTCCTCAAATATGAATTTATTAGTTCTAGTGCTTTCATGATTGTCCATCCCTAATTCGATAAAAGCACTTGGTAGATTTGTCCTACAAATCATACTCCTTACCATGTCTGTGGAGCCAAAAATAATCACAAGGCGACACGTGGATTTTCGGATTAAGAAGACAAAAATATCCTTGAGGTATATCAGGATTCCTACGCGCGAGTAGCGGGTAATCATCTTCAGTCAAGTCAAAGGTGCCCAGAAAAGGTAAACAATTCCGAATTATTTCATCCATCCACATTTTAGGTAGTTATTTCATAACCTACCAATTATCCCTCATAAATTGATATAATTGACAAATTAATGGGATTATTACTCATTAATTTGTCAATTAAATTAGCAATTAAACCAAAAACCTACCCTAATGGCCGGTTCCCCTTCCCCAAAAAGGGGCCTGCCACTTCCTTGATTTTTTTCCATCTTTTCCTTACTCCTTTTTTCCTTTTTTAAGCCAATTATTCAATTATTCATTATAACCTTTTCATAAACACAAAAAACATTCCCCTTTGGTTTAATTAGCCAATAAATGGGCTAATTAAACCAAATTGAAGCCAAAAACCCTAGCCTTGGCCGGCCACCTTGGATCCCTATAAATGGGATCCCATTCTCACCAAAAGATGGATTCCACTCCTCTTGGAAAAATACTCTAAACACTCTTTCTCTCTAAATTCTAACTTTGGCATCGGAGGTTCTTCGCTCAAAGCCCCCCCCCCCCCCCATTCATCGTGGGCGCGTGAGGCTCTTGGCCTTAACCTAAGGTGTTAATTGTTTTGTAGGTGCAAAATCGTCCAAGATCGAGGAAGAGAAAATTTGCATCCACAAATTGGTGCTTTCATTGAGAGGAAGAAATCTACACTCGTAAAAGACTCTCGCACAAAAAGGTTTTTTCTCTAATTTCTAGTCCATTTGTATTTTTCATACGTTTTTATTACTAGAATTTTATTTGCAAAGGTTCTTTGATAAAACGTATTAAAAAAAAAAAAACAATGGCTAGAAATTTAGAAAATTCCACGAGTGAAAATTCCAATATTCAAGAAATGGGACAGCGGCGATCCACGAGGTTGAATGTGACAATAAGTGGAGCGGCACCACCATCACGAGTTTCCACCACAGGAACCACCGCGGTGGCTACCACGGTAGCCCACCACGGCGAGGTCCATGGCGCCATCACCACGGCCCGAGCCGTGCCATCCAAGGTCACGACCCAAGCCATGTTATTCCAAGCCCAATGCGTTGCCTAGCCGAGCCCAAGCCTCACACCCACGTGTGCAACACGCTAAGCAGCCCACTCTCGTGGCCCAGCCTGCTCCCGCCGAGCAAGCCACCCTCGTGGTCAAGCCTGCTCCCGCCGAGCAGTCCACCCTCGTGGTCCAGCCTGCTCCTGTCGAGCAGCCCACTCTCGTGGCCCAGCCTGCTCTCACCGAGCAACTCACTCCCGTGGTCCATCACGCTCCCGCCGAGCAGCCTACTCCCGTGGACCGTCCTACCCCCGTGGTTTTTCAAGCAGCCCAAGTCGGCCCAAGACTATCTTAGCCATCCGGACCTACCATCGAGCCGGGGGCATTCTCACCATATTTCTCCGCGAATTTGGCATTTCCCAACTCAAATCCCGCGCCCGAAGTCTACCACTCTTCCACTGCTCAAGGAGGCACATTCCTTCCAAGCTCTTCCAATCCAAATGGCGAACAACACTTGTCTCGACAAGTCATAGAGTTGACAAGCGCCCTAGCACAACAGACGACCTTGGTAAACCAGCTCTGGCAGCGCACCAAGATGCAATGTGTCCCAAACGAGGTGTCCCGAAGAAAGACAAGGGCAGACGAAGAATCTCTCCAGCAGCGTCCCGGCAAGCAGCCACTTGACCAGGCCCGAACCGAGCTTTTGGACAGAATACACTCCCAATTGGGCCCCCGAGATAGCCTATACTCCCGTCTTAGCCCGCGGAGGAGCGTGCACTCTCGACTAGGCCCACGGACGAGCATACACTCACGGTTGGGGCCACACTCCGATAATCAACATGAGCAGCCTTCCAAGCGAAGTGTTCATTTACGGCTAGGTCCGCAAGGAGCATCCTCCACATCACATCGAAGTAGGCAGCACGACCGGCGGAGAGAAGCAGTCACTTAATCCGGCTCAAGTTTAACCAGCAACCTGCGAAATCCCTCGCCTGCTAGGAATCCACCACATGCACAGCTACCGCGGCATAGACGAGCCGAGCAAGTAGAAGAGCAGCCTAGACCAATAGGTCAAAACTGGGGGCAGCCGAGGGCTCCAGTACCCCCAACAAAGGCAAATTCAGGAAGAAGTAAAGAGAATCTTGACCAAGCGATTGCGCGATTTCCAACCCAACGAGGTCACCGATGAGGCACTACGACGGGATGTGACCAACATAAGCAGGTCACCATTCATGGACGATATCGAGCAGGCAGAGCCTCCACACGAATTTAGCATGCCACATTTCACATCCTTCAAAGGAGATGGAGACCCGGAGAGACACTTAAAGCACTACCGAAGCACAATGATCCTCTATCGAAACAATGATGATCTCATGTGCAAGATATTCGCCACTACTCTACAAGGCGAGGCGGAAGATTGGTTCTACACCCTGCCACCACAATCTATCCGGAGTTTCGACGAACTTTCTTTGGTTTTCACCAAAGAATATTCATCCTACCGCTCGATCAAGAAAAAGTCCTACCACTTGTTCAACGTCAAGAAGAACCCAAAGGAGTCGCTTCGCGACTATGTGAAAAGGTTCAAAGTAGAGAAGGCAAAAATAGTCGGATGCAACGACTCGATAGCTAGAGTAGCCTTCTAAAAAGGACTTCCAGCAGACCACCTGCTGTTCAAAAAATTGATCATGAAAGAAGACTTGACTCTGGCAGACTCTTTTGCTCTAGCAGAAAAGCATGCACTTTGGGACGAGGCTCGCTGATCCAAATTCAAAGACCGGAATGAGTACCTGACATCACCTCCCAACTATCCAAACCGGAAGCAACGGAGGACCTATTTGCATGTTTGACAATATCTTAAGCAGTAATAAGCTCTACCATCATACGAGAAGAGTTGGGGGCCCGACTACCTGTATTCTACAGTTCAAAAGCTCTCCTCGATGCTTCCAGAAATTCAAAAGCTAACTTTGGCGATAGTTGTTGCAACCTGGAAGCTCAAGTTATACCTTCAGGCGCACGCAGTCATCTTCATGACCCGCTATTCCGCCCATTCTAGACGCGCGACGATAAAGGCGCAGACACTGGCGATGCAAAGCTTTTTGACGAACACAACAACTCAACTTAAAAGGCACGCCAAGGGCAGACAAACACTAGAAGGACATAATCGGAAGTAATTTTTGTCCTTGTCGCCCCAAAAGATTCTACATAAGAGCAACATGTACCAGCAGTTGAGCACCATCCCCTGCTGCGCGACACACGGCCCTAGTTGACCCTTGCTCCATAATTCAACTCTAGAGTGGTCCAATACCAGTAGTTGAGCATTTCCTGCTACGTGTAACATGGCACCAGCTCCACGACTCCCTACCGCGCCTTCACGCCTAGCCTAGGCAACGCAACAGAGAGGCCCAACGATGCCCTAGAGGCAGCTGAGCACACCTTAGCCGCACTTGCTCCCTTAATCGAGATTTCTGGCATTTGCATGTCGACAACGCAACCAACTACAAAGGCTCGAGAGCAGGGGTGGTCATTGTCACCCCAAAAGATTCAATGCTCGAGCAAGCGATCGCCTTAGGCTTCAAAGCATCCAACATCGAAGCAAAGTACAAGGCCCTACTAGCAAGCCTCTATATAACAAAAGACTTGGTGGTGAAAAAGCTTGCAATTCATTCCGATTCCCAACTAATCATCAACCAAACTACTGGGGAATACGCGGCAAAACATCCAAGGATGGCACAATACCTAGAGAATGTACGCAAGCAACTTGAGGCATTTCAGACTTACACTCTCACTCAAGTTCCGCAAGCCGACAACGCCTACGCAAATACGCTAGCCGGCTTAGGCTCCGCCTTCGACCATCAACTCAAACGCTCTATTCCAGTAGAGTATCTAGACAAGCTGAGCATATAAGTGGAGCCAGCAGTCGAAGTGCACAGGTTAGCACAACTCCAAATTGGCAAAATTCCACTATAGACTACCTGGTCAATGGCACATTCCCCATGGAAAGATTAGAGTCTAGAAAACTCCAAATAAGGGCAGCACGGTACTACATGTGGAATGGCATTAGCATCTGAAGATCCTACTACCGGCCTACCATGCACCGAGATGCTAAGGAGTTAATACAAAAGTACGACCGCTGCCAACGCTACAAGCCGATACTAGCACTGCCTGCTAGCGAGCTACACCTGCAGATGAGTCCTTGACCATTCATGCAGTGGACAATCGACCTAGTAGGACCTATGTCGCCTACTACTGGGGGCAGATGCATGATGATCATGGCAACCGACTACTTCACCAAATGGGTAGAAGTAGAGCCCATGACGACCACGACTCAGACGGACATAGAGCGCTTTATATGGAGGAACATCATTTGCCGATTTGGCATCCCTCAGTTCATCGTCACCAACAATGGCAAGCAATTCGCGGACGAAGATTTGACGAAGTTCTTCCAAAAGTATAACATCAAGCAGCAAATGTCCATGCCAAGATATCCTCAAGGCAACAGGCAGGTTGAAGCATCCAACAAGACGATCCTTGACTGCCTCAAGAAATCCTTCACCAACAAGAAGGGAAAATGGCCAGATGAACTCCCCGGATGTCTATGAGCATATCGCACCACCAAAAGATGAGCAACTGGTGAAACTCCTTTCTCTTTGGCATTTGGCTCAAAAGTAATCATTCATCCCAATGTCATCTTGCCAAGTATCAGCACTCTACTGCCAAGCATTAAGTGGAACAGAAAGAAGATGGCCATAAGCTTAGATCTGGCAGAGGAGAAGCTCGAGCAGACCATCACCCGCATCGCAGCCTACCAGCAGCAGCTCATCTCCAGCTAAAACAAAAGGGCCAAGGTCCGGCAATTCTAGCCTGAAGATCTAGTCCTAAGAAAAACCTTCATCACTACCCACAGAGAAGGCTCCAAAAGATGGATCATATATGGGAAGGTCCGTACAAGATCAGCAAAGTAGGCGGCAAAAGACCATGAAACGACAAAAAGATCAAAAAGCAGTGGAACGCCTACAATCTGAGGAAGTACCATGTGTGACCTCCCGCTACATCAAAAGCCCGAAGACTCAAGCAGCTCGATGGGTACCACCTCACAAGCCGAGGACTATCCAGTTGTTATGCAGTTCCTACTTTACAGCTAAGTTCTCGTTCGTTTCATTCGTTTTTCAATGAGGAATTCAGAAGTAATCACAACTTGGCTTGGCTGCATGTTTACAACAACTGATCACTCCTGCAATTCAAAAGAAGATCGCGCCCTTCTTAGGGACTCACCGCAGGAATTGCACCCCCCGAATGACCAACCATGCTCTCCAGTGCGAGAGGGTAAACTAATTCCCCGACACCCACATGGGTCTACTCTCCAAAGCGGGATGATAAACTCTACACTCTGAATATCCAGACGTGGATGAGCCTGGCTGCCCTAGTATAACTAGATACACAGTGGCTTGTGTCGGGATTCCTAGAAGTAGCCACAATGGTCTTTTTCAAGGCTTAGCTAATTGAAGGATTTTGGGTCTCTTGGCCTAATCCGCGGGGAACCGGGCCCTAGAGACGGAGGGGGCACATTACGCAGTACATCCGATGGACGGCTGCCCTGGAACCCTAAAGCTGCTACTGAGTGCACTAAGGTAGCCTACGATTTCCGGAAGACTGCCTACGGCTTGCCCTTCAAGCAGTAAAGCCGCGCAAGACTTATACAATGGCACATTCTTGTGAAAGGTTAAACAAACTAGTGAGCATATACGAAGTTTTATCCACTGCCGACATGCTACGTAGTCGATAAGCTTCACCTTTGCCATGCGCAGAACGACTTGCACCAAGTCCTAAAGTGTTGTGATACTTGCTACGCAACCTACGGAATTGGAGAAAGCCAAGGTTAACAGCCTAGTGGTCACGCGGACTTGTCTACTTCTGTAAGTAAGGCGTCCGGCTGCCGACCCTATGGCTAACAACTTTGCAAAGTTCTACACCAACATCTACGACTGCATAGGTTACGCGGCCTGTCTGCTTATAAAAAAGTAGCACGCCTGCTACTGGTCTATAAAGTCTAAAGGTTAGGGCATGAACAAAAGAAGCGAAGATGGAGAAAAGCGAAGGAAGCAAGTTTATTAAATTTTCTAGCAAAATTGATAAACAACTAGCAAAGACCGAAGAAGTTCAAGCAACGCAAAAAGCAATGAGGGAAACAAAGAAAATCCGAAAGACTACCTAGAAGACTACTCTTCAACAGCTTGGACACTCCACGACTACTCGGTCGCCACACCTTCAGCAGCCGCGACATTTTCAGCAGCGGCACCATCCGGCGCTTCACCCCGGCTGCACCATCCTGGGCACTAACATCTCTGACTACTTCACTAATGCAGGCCTCAAAAGTAAAGGTGAACGAGTCTTTTGGAGAAATAAAGAAGGTCTCGAAACCTAGAGCCCATCCTACTCTCCATTTGGCTGCTTACTCTCATCGAGCAGACCAACACGGACGCGTTGCAGCTCATCCACTTCCTTCTTCAGACTTTCGTTGATCTTTAGTACACCTTGAAGTTTCAACACTTGGGGATCAAGCCTATCGACGATTCTCTTCAAGTGGATCACTTAATTATAAGCAGCAATCAACTCTTCATCCTTTGCATAAGCAGCGGAACGAAGCTCAGAAATGGCACCCTTAAAATCTTGAATCTGAGGTATGTAACATCTGATCTCCTTCTCTACACTTTCATACTTAACTTGGACCGCTTCAAGCCTAGTCTTCAAGTCAACGATCTCTAGGTGAGCGGTCTCAAGCCGCAGAGAAACAGGGGGCAGAGATATTAGACCCCTTCAAAGCAACGAGCTCAGAATCCAACGTCTTAATCTCCTCAGTCGAGGAATAAGCTTCAGCTGCCATAGTCTTCGCCACCTCCTTGGCAACCTTGCTATATCTGCATCATAGCAAGCAGATCAGTCATTCTATATTGTGTCGTATGCTTCGCAAAGGAACTTGGGCAAGCAAACCTTTCTAACGCCATCAACAAACTTGGCACAAACGTCAATGTCTTCAAGCAGGTCTGGTCTCAAGAGCACACAGATCTCATCAGCCTCCCCAGAAGCAGGCTTAGTGGATTTCTCACAGCTGCCCACGCAAGCAGTCTCTTCCTTCCCAGCAGGTGAATCAGTCTCGGTAGTAGAGGAAGTGGGCCTTGGCGCCACCTTAGCAACAGAGTCCATCTCATTGCTCTTTATAATAGCAAGCTTCTCCAAATGTGAACCAGACTTGGCTCTCAGCGGACGTCTTGGTACTGACTTCGGCACTAGGGGCATATCTAGCAGCCTCATTTCTCTTCCCATTGGAAGAAGTCATGTCAATCACAGACTTCTCGGTAGCAGGCGGACCCTCACAAGCAGCGGATGAAGTCTTCAGTTTTTCCCAACCGGCATCTCTTGAGCAGCCTACTTTTCTCCCGACAAAGAGGACTAAGCAACTAATGCCATTCATGGTACTCAGCAGAGGAGCTCAACCCAGCATTCTAGCAGGTAGGAGGTCTGCATGCCCAGCATTCCAGCAGCCCATGAAGCCCGCAACCTTCTCATTTCTCTTAATCGCCAGCTTGATCCGCGACAGGTCCAAGAGCCTAAAGGATATGAGCCATGCGACTACCCTAGCACTGCACCCCAGCGCCTCAGTTCGCGGCCCCAGCCGCTCAAGCTGCCCTTGGCTCTAGCCAAGCCAAGTAACCAAAGCAGTGGCCCTTGCCACAACACCTCCTCAGCCCATGCCGAACCGACTCCTGGCTCATGCCAGTCGACGTGTCGCACCACCCCGACGGTTGCCCTGCGATAACACTATCCAAAAAGAAGACAAGGAAAATTAAAATTTTCTTACATCGGTGAGCACAGAGAAGACGAAGAAATCAACGAAAGACGGTCCTTTGCACGGGCAAGATGTAGAAGATTGCTAGAGGAGGGGGAACAAATATCCTCTAAGCTCTCTCTCTCTTGTAGGGTAGAATAAATCGCTCTCCAAAGTTGATTTAATAACCCACTTAAGGTGGACTTAAATAGGCTTTGAGAGAAATTTATTTCCCTTTCCTAGAAGGATCCAAATTTCTATTGGAGAGGGAATCTACATCAAAATAGGAAGCAGTCCTAAGTCTCCGAAAAGCAAGGAAATCTCTACACATGTTGCCCTTTCCTGCGAGCAGCCCAACAGGTGTAGGGGCATTTGTGGAGCCAAAAATAATCACAAGGCGACACGTGGATTTTCGGATTAAGAAGATAAAAATATCCTTGAGGTATATCAGGATTCCTACGAGCGAGTAGCGGGTAATCATCTTCAGTCAAGTCAAAGGTGCCCAGAAAAGGTAAACAATTCCGAATTATTTCATCCATCCACATTTTAGGTAGTTATTTCATAACCTACCAATTATCCCTCATAAATTGAGATAATTGACAAATTAATGGGATTATTACTCATTAATTTGTCAATTAAATTAGCAATTAAACCAAAAACCTACCCAAATGGCCGGTTCCCCTTCTCCAAAAAGGGGCCGGCCACTTCCTTGATTTTTTCCATCTTTTCCTTACCCCTTTTTTCCTTTTTTAAGCCAATTATTCAATTATTCATTATAACCTTTTCATAAACACAAAAAACATTCCCCTTTGGTTTAATTAGCCAATAAATGAGCTAATTAAACCAAATTGAAGCCAAAAACACTAGCCTTGGCCGGCCACCTTGGATCCCTATAAATGGGATCCCATTCTCACCAAAAGATGGATTCCACTCCTCTTGCAAAAATACTCTAAACACTATTTCTCTCTAAATTCTAACTTTGGCATCGGAGGTTCTTCGGCCAAAGCCCCCCCCCCCCCCCATTCATCGTGGGCGCGTGAGGATCTTGGCCTTGACCTAAGGTGTTAATTGTTTTGTAGGTGCAAAATCGTCCAAGATCGAGGAGGAGAAAATTTGCATCCACAATGTCCATTAGGGTTCTAATTCTTCTCTAAGCCACTTCATTTTGCTCCGGTGTACTAAGAATGGTATATTGAGCTACAATTCCATGTTCTTGTAAAAATAAAGCAAAAGGCCTAGGGTGTCTGCCACAGTTTGTGTGTATCTTCCATAGTATAAATCTTGAAAACTTATAAGGCTTTTGATTTTTTTCAGAAATCAAATATATGTAACTGTAGCATGGAAAATTATCTATGAAAGTTATGAAATATTTATTTTCTTCAATTATTTGTGTGGGAAAAGGACCACAAATATCTCCATGGATTATTTCTAAAAGTTGTTTGCTCTTAGTTGAACCCTCTTTTCTTTCATCTGTCATTTTTCTCTTGACACAATTAATACAAAATTCAAAATCGTTGAAATTCAATGGAGGCAAGATTTGGTTTTTAATCAAAAGTTCCGTTCTAGTTTTTGAAATATGACCAATTCTCTTGTCCTAAAGATTTGAAAAGTTCTTTGGTCGTGTGGTTTCTTTCTCAACGTTGAAAATACGTTCGGTTTTATTTAATTGGAATTTGAACATACCATCACATAAAGAACCGGTGGATTAATGAGAAGAATTGTAAAAAAAAAAAAAAAAAAAATGTTGAAGCCTTTATTATTCAAAGTAAAATAAAAACTAGCAAAACCAACTTTGAAATGAAACTAATTTCATTCTAATATAAGGTACTGTTGACCCTAAAAACTACCAAGCCTACGTGGCACGCAGGCCGAATAATCTATGAGCTAACTACGTCCTTTGGTTGAATGCGGGGCGTGCCAACTCGACGGCCGAACTCGGCCGGTGAGTAAAATGTTGATGTTGCGTTGTGTGCGCGGCTGACTTCTAAATCTTGCGATCACGGCCGAGGAAGGAACGCTCCTCGGCCCTTGGGTTCTAGAGCCTGAAGACAAGGCTACTACTCTTGCGAAGTTCACGACTCGTCGGCGCAGGATTCGGTCACGGTGATTATATTCGTGAAGGTATAAGCACGCCGAATCGACACCAACGTATAAGGGCACAGATACTCGAAACAGATGTAGGTCTTGATTGTGAAAGTGGTTCGACCGTCTGAATGCCAAACTCTAAAACCAACCTGTGAGTATCCAATCATAAAACAACTCGGTGTTCGATGTGCCGAGCTCGGTAATTCGTAATACCTCACTTCGCCGAGAAGGCTGGTGAGATAACCTCTGCCAATAAGGATTCGAAAATCCTTCTCGACCGAGACTTGGATAGGTAACCAACCGGCCTCGACGCAGTGCTGTTTATCCAAACTGAAGGTGCTTCGCGATCAACTGGTTCTACGGCGATAGTGTTGTTTATCCAAACTAAAGATATCATCGGTTGCCTTCACAGTGCTGTTTATCCAAACTGAAGATGTGTCGGCGGACAAGAAAATAAAAATCTCAAAAGGTTGAGAGAGTTTGCGCAGGGCAGTTTTGTGTGTTGAGTTGGAGAGACTAAATGTTATGCTCTCCCCTTTTATTTATAGTATCGCGAATACTCCAATCCGTCCTCGGATTGGACCTCCTCTTCCTAGTCCAACTCTACCTCAGCCGATACTAATCCAGTTCTATCTCGGCCGATCCCAATCCAACTAGGACTCTAAACCTGCCTCCAATTGCAAGCTCGATTCACTTTTACTTCGGCTTCCTCAGGACTCCTTCTCCTAATAGGTCTCGGCCACTATCTCATTCTTATACTTATATGTTCCTCCTTCCCTCTCCAGATAGGATTCCTTCTAATCCGCGGCCCATAGAGTCGACTTATCGCCTTCGCGCAGGTCCTGGGCCGAGGATGGTCCGAGCTCGGCCCAATGTCATTTTGGGCCCAAACACTGCCCCCTCGCTTCTGAAGTCGTCGACCCATAGTCCATGGTCGAGCCTCGGCCTTGAAGAAGCGAAACGACAATACTCCTCTCGCGATGATCGATGAGCTGTCCCAGAAAATAACGTCACGCCCATTTATGAGTAATGATGTTTCCCTCGAATGCTTCCCGAACTCGCCATGCGTCAGTCCTCGATTATCCCAACAGTTCGCAATCATCTATCTGGACGCACGCAACCGTCGAAGCGTCCCGTTGCATTAATTATCATCGTCACATGCAATCGTGTATCCTCAATCCACGCAATACGCCGTCAGTCTGCGAGATTCTCGGTCATTTCACCTGGATTTTCTGAAACACATCATGGCGCGCAGTCTTCCTGATTGGTCCATTTCGAAATTCAAAAATCAACCGATTGGTATTTCTGAATCTCCTTGCTTCTTTCACTTCCAAAGAACAAAACCAGAAATCTCCTAAACCCAGATATTCATCTTCAACCCTTTCTTCATCCACGATGGCATCCTTTATCTCTCGGATCTCTGAGGAGTGCACCAAAAACAAGGTCATCATAGACTAGTGCGCCATCAAGGCTCTACGCTATGATAGCGATTCAAGTGCTACCCACCAGATTTTGGGTCCTCTATTCAAGAAACCTGTTCCCTCCTCCATCACTGACCTGATAAGAGAGAATTGCCTGACCCCCTCGCGACAAGGATTCGAATGGTCGAAGTGGGATGCGTCGAAGCCCCAAGGAGCCTGGCCCTCGACCACTACTACCTGGGCAGCCTGGGTTGATCGAATGGAGAAATTCTTCGGCCAGGAGTGGAGGACTCTTGGTATTTATGATGCCATTAGGCTCTCGACAATAGAGATTGCTATAAACAAAGAGCTCCTGATGGCAGCCCTCAGTTTCTGGTGTTCGGCAACCAACACCATGACTCTGCCTCTTGGTCCTATCGGCCCCATCGTCCTTGATATCTCTGCCATTCTCGGGACGTCCCCTTCTGGTCTTCCCATCGACGCTGCTCTGTTTGGGTGTTCGTCGAACCTCGACCTTAAGGCGCTGTTTGACGCCCGGGCCATCGAGACCTTGAGTCGAGACAGCCACGAACCCTCCAAGGATGAAGTTCAGAAGTTGCACAAGAACTTCTTTAACTACAACACCCTTATCGTCCACTTTGCTGGTCGAGGGGAGGCAAGCCTTCGTAAGGGGGAGCACGAAGCCTTCTTATTCTACTGGTACAACAAATTTATCTGTTGTACCAAGTCCTATAAATGTTTGGTTGAGAACATGCCCGTGGCCGAAGCCTTAGCCAGCGGTCACGTTTTGGCGCTTAGTTCGGCTGTTCTTGCTCATCTACTGCGCTGTCTTGCCGAGGCCACTACTGAAAAGATTGATCCGCACCAGAGTGGGCCCCTCTGGGTCTTTCAGCTGTGGTTGCAGACGTACTTTGCTACACTTCGGCCAGAAATTCTCGACCTCTCACCGACCGAAGCACTCGGTCTTCAGCTGGCTCCTCGACCAGTGCCCCCACATTGAGCTGAAGAAGTGTTTAAATTTTTCTTCGGTCTTGAGGACTTCTCTGACGATGAGTTTCTGATATGCCATCGTCGAGAATACCCTGCCTCTATCAAGCTTCCGTCTTCGGCCTGAAGTGAAGACGAGGACGCGGCCATTCGCCAGAACTAGGGGTCATTTGTGTTGACACGTGACCTTCCTCTTGGGTGCGATGCTCGGCGGGCAAGTTGGGAGGTTTACCATCCTCACTTCATAGCCAGGCAACTCGGCTTTCCTCAAGGTTGCCCCGTGCCTCTAATCACCTCCCAATCCCTTCTTGGTCGAGGACGACTTTTTGGTTCTTCGGACAGGGAATGCAGAGACGCCGAGAAAGAATTTCAAGAGCGGTGTTCAAAATTCCGCCTTCGGCCAGCTGTGCCTGAAGCTCTGAGCACTGACACCTTCGGAGATTGGTGAGAGGTGTACACCCAAGAATTCTTCGGGGAATCGGTCGAGGACATTATCACCAAGATCTTTGGCGACCGTCCCCTCAAAACTGCCGCCCCCCCCCGCTAAGGAGAAGAACCCAGGTAATCAGCTGTCTCCATCTGCCCAGTGTTTGTCTCACTTCGGCAACTCAATTCTTTTACTTAATTCAATGTTTATCTTCTTTTCTTAGGTGGTCGAGTGCTGAAGCAAGCGGTCGTGATTGCTGCGGCTGCGGCCAAGAAGAGGGCGGTTCTCTCTAAGAAGGCCGCTGGTACTGTGCAAAATCTGCCGAGCAAGCGCTCTCACCAAGAGGTTGAGCCGATTCGTGAAGCTCCCCGCCCTCCAAAACGTGTCAAGAAGTTGGCGCAGAAGGGAGATCGGGAGATTCACGTTATCTCTAGCCAATCTACCGAGGTGACCAACCCAGAGACTTCTTTTCCTACTCCTTCCGCCCAGGACTTGTTGGAGCAACGGCCGAGGTTGATCGTCCCAGCGTCTCAGGCGTCACCCATCCTGGAGTCAGTTGAGCAGGTCGTTGCTTCGACTACGCCTGAGCTAGTCGACCCTCTTGCCGTTTCGCCGGGTGGAGAACCTGCAGCCTGTGGTGCAACCTGCCGTGCCCGTTCTGGAGGTGGTGGTCGAGAGACAACTCCCACGACAACCAAAATGAAAGGCGATTGTTTTGGAGGAGGTATAAATAATTTAGAATTTGAACAAGTATGGTGTCCTATTTTATCCTGATGCTAACACCATCATTTTGTTGTTGTAGGGTGACGCCAGCGAGGACATTCCACTGGCTCGTCGCCCTCACCGCGTTCGTCCCTCGACACATTTAGTCCCCTCTTCCCAACCACCTAGCAAGGTCGTTCGACTACTTGATCCTGCTGTGGTCGATGAGGGTATCGCTGCCCCAGCTGCGGTCGAGATTGCTCCGGTTATTGCTCCAGCCGGGGCGAAAACCACTGCCCCGGCCGAGGTGAACGCCTCTGTTCCGGTTAGGGTGGGGGTGACTGTCCCGGAGACGATTCCTCCTGCCGAGCCAGAGGCGACGGTGGAGACTCCGGTGCATCCATAAGACGTCGATCTCGGCATCCCTCATCAGGAGGTTACGTCCGCTTATA
This sequence comes from Cotoneaster glaucophyllus, assembly GCA_036320875.1. Taxonomy (NCBI): domain Eukaryota; kingdom Viridiplantae; phylum Streptophyta; class Magnoliopsida; order Rosales; family Rosaceae; genus Cotoneaster; species Cotoneaster glaucophyllus. The sequence goes on from CM070060.1 coordinate 7,304,926, forward strand.
TAAGGCTCTTTGTTTCTTAACTTTAGTTCTGTCTTGTCTATCTTCAGAATTCTGAATCGAGGGTATATTAAATGCTAGGTGCCTTCTCATTCTTTTCACCGAAAATTCTACGCGCCGAGGGGCGTTGTCTATATTTCTTGGCCGCCTCAGTGGCCGTCGAACGTAGACAACCTCCATCGGCCGCGTGAATTGAGGAGCAATCTCAGACACTGGGCTCGGCCTTTAAGTTCCCTGGGTTCGAGCAATGACCCAGGGGATATGGCCGAGGTCTCATCACGTCAGGTCTATTACCTTCTCTTTCCTTATCTTTTGTGGTTTACTCGGCTCTCATCTTTGTCCCTTCGTGCAGCCTTCGTGGGAAGCCGAGTTCGATGCCCTTGTTTTTGGAACGACCAAGAAGACAGCCGGGCCTTCAACTGCTGCGACAATGACACGGTTGACCCCGATGCGATTGCCAAATTGCAAGAGTTGCTGTCGTTGTCAGTTTCTCAAATCCTGGAGCGTAAAGGCCTCGACTCTCTCGGGGCGTGTCTGAACGATCTAGCGGCCGATGGTCGTTTGGACAATGCCACCGTCACTCGGGCGTCTTCCTTCTTAGAGCGGGCTCGAGAGCACTTCGGCATCTTTGCGAGAGCCCTTCGAGCCGAGGATGACTTAAAGGCTACCTCGGCCGTGCAAGAAGCTCTTCGTCCAAAAGTTGAAGTGTTGATAGCCAAGAAGGAGCAGTTGGCCGAGCTTGATCGTCAAATTGTCGAACTCCAAGATCGACGATCGGCATTCGCCTCAGAACTTGCGAAGGAATTCGAGTCGAACAAATCTTGTCTGACCGAATATGCTTCCAACGGGAAACGAGTCGACCAGCTGAGAACGGATAGGAGGATTCGGCATGCGGAGGTCATCATGGGCGAAGTAAGGTGGTTGGAACTGAAAGCTTTTCTTGAGACTGTTCTCCCTTCTTCGCCTTAGGGCTTTAATTGTAAATTCAATTTGTACCCTTTTTGCAAATCTTAATGAAAATTTATCAAATTTTGCACTTGCTGGATCTCGGATATCATTGTCTTTGATTCGACCTGCCCCCTTGCCGAGAACCTTCTTATTATTCTTGCATTTCCCAAGTAACCGGATAATATTTCTTTAAGAACTTCCCATTAATTGGTAATTTATGAATTAAACCTGTTCGGTCCTTGAGACGATATGCCCCTTTGCCGAGAACCTTGTAAACAACGAATGGTCCTTCCCAATTTGGTGACCATTTGCCGAACCTAGGGTCTTTAACTCCAACCGGTAATATAGTTTGCCAAACTAAATCACCTTCGCCGAATGTTTTCTGTCTAACCCGCTGATTATATAAGCTCGTTCGGCAATCTTCTTTTGCGCCGCTAATAGGTTGCAAGCGTCAAGTCGAGCTTCCTCTAAATCTTCTAACTCTTGCCTCATGGCTTGGCTGTATTCGGCGCCAAACAAACTACTCTGTTCAATTATTCGTAGCGAGTTTACACTTAACTCGACTGGCAGCATCGCGTCATGCCCATAAGTCAAGGCATACGGCGTTGTTCCAGTTGCCGATCGTGGTGAGGTTCGATAAGCCCACAGAGCTTCATTTAGCTTTAGATGCCACATACCAGGCTTTTCTTTCACCATTTTCTCGAGGATACCGATCAAAACTTTGTTACTCGCCTCGGCTTGTCCATTCGCCTATGGGTAGTACGGCGTAGACTGTTCAAGTCGGATATTCAATCTACTTGTGTATTCCTTAAACCTGTCGGATGTGAAAATTGTACCATTGTCTGTTATGATCGTTTCTGGCACACCGAATCTTGTCACGATGTTCTCTTCCACGAAATTACAAACTTCTCTGGATGTTAGTTCGGCATACGATTTTGCCTCGACCCATTTAGTGAAGTAATTTGTCGCCACTAATATCCATGCGTGTTTTGCTGCTCCGGAGGATGGTGTAATTTTGCCAATTACATCCATAGCCCAGCCTCTAAACGGCCAAGGTTTAGTCACTGAATGTAGTGTCTCGGCTGGTACTCTTTGTATGGGGCCATGGATTTGGCACTGTACACATCCTCGGGCGAACTCGATGCAATCCTTCAGCATGCTTGGCCAAAAATACCCATGGCGGCGTAGCAACCATCGCATCTTTCAGCCTGATTGATGGGCTCCGCATATCCCTTTGTTCACTTCTACGACTGCTTGGACGGCCTCCCGTGGTCCGAGGCATAATAGCAAAAGGCCGTCTTCACCTTTTCGGTATAGCCCATTCTGATAGATGACGTAGTTCGTGGCATGCACCCTTGTCTTTCGATCATGCTTGCCGTTCGGATTGTCAAGGTATTGCATAAGTGGTCTTCTCCAATCGTCTGGTAATGCCTCGACCGTACAAACAACCAACGATTCTTCTCGTTCCAATAACGATGGCAAAGACATCACTCGCGTTCGAATTACTTGGTCGCGATGGAGGGCTTGTTGATTTACCAAGGCCGGATATGACTGGTGCACTGTGGGTGTCATCTGGCCTACCTCGCCCCCCAAGAGTTGTGCTCCGGAGGCCAGCTGGGCGAGTTCATCAGCGATAGTGTTTCGGTCTCGAGAAACGTGGCTAAATGTAATACCGTCGAATGACTCGGCCAGGTAGCTGGCAACCATGTGATATGGTGCCAGAGTGCAACTCATGCAACGAAAAATGCCATTGAGCTGGTTGATGACAAGTTCAGAATCGCCGAGAACAAATACTCGAGGGGCTCGTAATTCATGGAGAACGCCGAGCCCGATGACAAGGGCCTCATATTCGGTCTGATTGTTGGTACACGCAAAGTCGAGTTTGAGGGAGAAATACCAACGATGTTGTTGTGGTGATTGAATGACGATGCCCACGCCGGCCGATGTTGAGGTACTAGAACCATCGAAATACAACGTCCATAAATTATCGCGTGCTTCGATCATGCCGATCTCGACATCGTCCTCCCCGAAGTCGTATGGGGAGGGATGTTGAGCAAGAAAATCGACGAAAGCTTGCCCCTTAACTGCTTTCTGAGGTACATATTGTAAGCTAAATTCGGATAATGCCATCATCCATTTCCCAATTCGACCTTTGACTATTGGCCGAGTGAGCATGTATCGGATAACGTCGGTTTGAGCGATGACATGAGTGACCGTCGGTAGCATGTAGTGCCGGAGTTTGGATGCGGCGAAAAATAGAGCCAGGCAAAGTTTCTCGAAGGGGGAGTAATTGATCTCTAGCGAGTTAAGCCTCCGGCTGAGATAGAAAACGGCCTACTCGCGACCAGCGTCATTGTCTTGAGCGAGGAGACAGCCAATGGATTCCTCGACCGCGGATATGTAAAGTTTTAGAGGTTTATCGCGTCGAGGGGGAACGAGAACAGGTGGTTTTGTAAGAGAGACTTTGATTTGCGTGAAAGCTTCTTGATGTTCATCACGCCACTCGAACTTGTCTGAATCCTTGAGTTTCAAAAGTGTGGAGAATGCCTTCATTTTGCCTGCCGAATTTGCTATGAAACGGCGGAGAAAATTGATTTGGCCGAGCAACGGCTGGAGTTGCTTTTTGGTGGTTGGTGGTGGAGCGTTCAAAATTGTTCGTGCCTTGTTCTCATCTATCTCAATGCCCCGATGATGGACAAGAAAGCCCAGAAAGTTACCGGCCGACACACCGACTTTGATACTCCATTCTACAATGAAGAGTATTATTCCTGCAATTCTAGCAGCTCGAGTTCTTCCGCAAGTCGAAGAACCTTCAAACCTCCTGAGCCTCAAGACCAACGATGGTATACTTATCACTCGCCTAAGGGTGTGTACACCGCGTTATCCAAATCACAGAAGCGCTGACGCCAAAGAATCGATTGCCTGGCCCGCTGGCAAGCGGCACAGGAGACTTCGGCTACTTCGGGCCACAAATGGCAGCCGAAAGAGAAAGTCGATGATAACGATAACCGGCAAACCCCTACGATTATGAGAGAGTTGGTACAAGGTAAACAGTCGGTTGATCACGCCCTGGAAACCACATTTGAGGAGGCCGAGAAGCAAATCAAACTTTTTATTCGACCTGGAGAAATGAAGGCACGACTTGAGCATTTTAAGAAGGAGGCCGAAGATAAACTTCTTCCATTGCCTGTAGAAGAACCGTTGATCAAAGTCCGGCAAAATCTACATCCACCATTCCTCGGAGAAGCCTTACAGTACATGCGAGAGTTCCACAAAACTCATTCGGCCAATGATTTATATGGTTTGCCGAAAGCATGTCAAGACACGATCGACCTTGTTCTAACCTGCCCAGATGCCGAACGAATCATCCAAAAGAATTCCGATCTCGGGTTGAAAGCTAGGTTCCAACACATACGCGAGGCCCGAGTTCTCGGCTTCAATGTCGATCCATATACGAACATTAACCCAGATGAACTTCCTTTTTCCCTAGAAGATCTCCAGTACTTGCGATATCATTTTGAGGTATTTTCGGCCGTCTCCCTCTTCGGCCTTACGACCGATGAAATACGTCTTGTCGAACGTTTGGACGCCTACCTGGACATCAGAAATGCCCGAATAGCATATCAAGAACAAATCCAGGTCACGGCGCAAGTCCCAGACCCCGCGCCAGTATCAAGGAACCCAAATGACAAAGAAACGAGTCAGGAGGAGAACCTTGGGGATGAGGAGGAAAACCTTGGGGATAAAGAGGAGAACCTTGGGGACGAGGAGGAGAACCCAGGGGACGAGGAAGAAATTCCGGAGGATGAGACTCCAGAGGAAGAGCAACCGATGAAGGAGGAAGATCCCAATTCGATGGACCCTTCAATCCTCGATAACATGGAAATCAGCATGGTCCATGTCTTGTCTGCCGATTTCCAGTCAACCACGTCCCAGCCGAGCTTCTTAGACGGCGATGTAGTGGCCGAAGAAGCTACCCAAGTCAACTTTGCTTCTTTCACCGACCTCGAGCCAACAACTAAGGATGATAATCTCAAGGCAGCTTTGGCCGAATTGTTTCCTCGTTCTTCGGCCGCCAACCTTCGTCACCTCAACCTCGACTATGGAGCCACTGTCAATATAATGCCTGTATCCATCATGAAGGCCTTACATCGTTCCAACGACGAACTTATCCCATCAGGCATTACCATGAGCAGCTTCGTCGGGGATAAGTCTCAAACCAAAGGAGTGTTACCGTTAGAAGTAAGCATTGCTGGTCGCAACCACATGACATCTTTCTTCATAGTTGATTCAAAGACCGAGTACAATGCACTGCTCGGTCGAGATTGGATTCACCAAACCAGTTGTATTCCTTCTTCGTTATACCAAGTCCTCGTCTTTTGGGACGGTAAATCAATCGTCGTACATCCGGCCGACCATCAGCCCTTTGAGGCCAACATGGTCCAAGCACGGTACTACGACGACCACGTCGGTTACATTACTCTACAGGGACTCAATGAAGAAGGACGACCGACTCGTATTTCCGTTCAGAAAGCCGTCGAGGTTGGCGCCGAAACTGTCTATCAGGATTCGGCAAGACTCAGACTAGCTAACTTTATCACCGATCCTGATGTCTGACACCAGTCAAACCCGACGCCGAGCCGCGGTTTCATCGATTATGGAACGACTGCTGGCTCATTAGCATATCATATCCAAACAGTCTCATTCGGGTATTAATCTTGTGGAATTCCTGGCCGAAGACGATAGCGGTCCTATGCTCTCTTTTGAAAATATTCCGGCCGCTCCGGCCGACCTTGAAGACACTCGACCTCAGGTTAAGGATCCATTGGAGGAGGTGAATGTTGGAACGACCGAGGACCCTCGGCCATTATTTATTAGCGCTCTACTTCCCCAACCTATGAAAGCGGAGCTTTGCAAGCTACTTCATGAATTTAAAGATTGTTTCGGTTGGAGCTATCATGAGATGCCTGGTCTTGATCGCACACTCGTCGAGCACGAATTACGTATCAAACCTAGTTGCAAGCCCTTTCGGCAGCCACCCCGACAATTCTCGACCGAGGTTCATTCGGACAGCTCGATACGTCGAATGGCTCGTAAATATCGTCCCCATACTCAAGAAAAAAGGCGCTCTCCGCATATGCATCAATTTTCGCAATCTGAATCTGGCAACACCCAAGGATGAGTATACAATGCCAATCTCAGACTTACTTATTGACGCCACGGCCAATCATGCCATATTATCCTTCATGGATGGATATACCGGTTATAACCAGATCTTCATTGCCGAGGCCGACGTCCATAAAACTGCCTTTCGTTGCTCGGGGGCACTCGGCACTTATGAATGGGTAGTCATGCTGTTCGGCCTTAAAAACGCTGGTCCACATATCAACGTGCCATGAACGCCATCTTTCACGATCTGATTGGCACGACCATTGAAGTATATATCGATGATGTGGTAGTAAAATCCAAGAGCTGCCGAACGCATCTTGATGATCTTCGGCAGGCTTTCCTTCGTATGCGCCGACATCATCTCAAGATGAACCCTGCTAAATACGCTTTCGGTGTGTCGGCCGGTAACTTTTTGGGCTTTCTTGTCCATCATCGGGGCATTGAGATAGATGAGAACAAGGCACGAGCAATTTTGACCCTAAAAACTACCAAGCCTATGTGGCACGCAGGCCGAATAATCTATGAGCTAACTACGTCCTTTGGTTGAATGCGGGGCGTGCCAACTCGACGGCCGAACTCGACCGGTGAGTAAAATGTTGATGTTGCGTTGTGTGCGCGGCTGACTTCTAAATCTTGCGATCACGACCGAGGAAGGAACACACCTCGGCCCTTGGGTTCTAGAGCCTGAAGACAAGGCTACTAGTCTTGCGAAGTTCACGACTCGTCAGCGCCGGATTCAGTCACGGTGATTATATTCGTGAAGGTATAAGCACGCCGAATCGACACCAACGTATAAGGGCACAGATACTCGAAACAGATGTAGGTCTTGATTGTGAAAGTGGTTCGGCCGTCTGAATGCCGAACTCTAAAACCAACCTGTGAGTATCCAATCATAAAACAACTCGGCGTTCGATGTGCCGAGCTCGGTAATTCGTAATACCTCACTTCGCCGAGAAGGCTGGTGAGATAACCTCTGCCAATAAGGATTCGAAAATCCTTCTCGACCGAGACTTGGATAGGTAACCAACCGGCCTCGACGCAGTGCTGTTTATCCAAACTAAAGGTGCTTCGCGATAGACTGGTTCTACGGCGATAGTGCTGTTTATCCAAACTGAAGATATCACCGGTTGCCTTCACAGTGCTGTTTATCCAAACTGAAGATGTGTCGGCGGACAAGAAAATAAAAATCTCAAAAGGTTGAGAGAGTTTGCGCAGGGCAGTTTTGTGTGTTGAGTTGGAGAGACTGAATGTTATGCTCTCCCCTTTATTTATAGTACCGCGAATACTCCAATCCGTCCTCGGATTAGACCTCCTCTTCCTAGTCCAACTCTACCTCAGCCGATACTAATCCAGATCTATCTCGGCCGATCCCAATCCAACTAGGACTCTGAACTCCCAATCCAATTGCGAGCTCGATTCACTTTTACTTCGGCTTCCTCAGGACTCCTTCTCCTAATAGGTCTCGGCCACTATCTCATTCTTATACTTATCTGTTCCTCCTTCCCTCTCCGGATAAGATTCCTCCTAATCTGCGGCCCATAGAGTCGACTTATCGCCTTCGCGCAGGTCCTGGGCCGAGGATGGTCCGAGCTCGGCCCAATGTCATTTTGGGCCCAAACAGGTACATAAACCACATTATCAAGTTCTAAACAAAAACCAAAATCTAATTTTATCCTAATAGTTCCTATTACCATAACTTCAACTCTTATTTCATTGCCAACTGAGACTTTTGACTTCATCCTTATTTGATGTTCTCTTTATTATGAAGTCCTGCAATGAATTTGTTACATGAATAGAAGAGCCAAAACCAAGCCACCAAGCACTGGTAGCCATATCAGTTAAATTTGATTCAAAACAAGCAAAAAACATTTGAACAACATTTTTACCTTTATTTGCCTCCTGTTTTGCAAGCCATGCATTGTACTTGGGATAATTTCTCTTCATATGGCCTACCTTTTGGCAAAAATAACATTTGAAAACGGTAGAATTGTTAAGTTTGAAAGTCCTAGACATGGGAATATTTCTAGCATTTTCTTTCCTGGCACCCTTGGACCCGTTTCTTTTGGTATGACCTTGAATATAGTTCACATACTCACCCTTTTCAATTCTCTCCTTTTATTTCTCACTTCCTTCCCAACGCAAATAGAAATTAACTCATGCACCCATTTGGCTTTGGCTTGCAAAGCATTGTAAAAAACTTTCAACTGAGTATATGATGTTGGAAATTTTGAGTAGAATTTAATTGTCCTACATTGCTCACCACCAAAAGTCCCCTCACTTTATAAGGCTTTGTCCTTTATCGAAAGTGATTAAAGTGATGGACTATGGAGAATAAAATTGGGCTCACCCTTGGGGTTAAGCTTTGGGGTGTACTAATTAATTGATAATTAATATATAATTGATTATAATTAATATATAATTGATTATCAAAAGTGGGCCTTGGATCTTTGGGCTCAGACTCTAATAATCGAATTATTTAATTAATTATTTTTGAATTTAATTACTTATTTTTAATTAATTTCAAATTTAATTAATTATTTATTTATTTTTACCAACAGACTCATCCTTTCAAATGAAGTCTGAAGAGTTCAGAAAGAACGCAGAGCAAAGCACCCTTCTCCCAACAAACACATCTCATTTGCATACCTGTTACGAACGGGCATCCATCTACTATATATACATTCATCTGCATGGCATTTAGAACACAAACAAAATCAACATTCTTCTTCTACAATGATAAACATCCTTTCTAGGAGAATCACATAAAAATTCGCCAGAAGTCAATTTTTTCAGTGCTGGAATTCCTGACTTAGATCATTGAATCCTGGTGAAGCAGACGTTCGTAGAACTACAAGCACTGAGTAGGGACGAAATTTATGTTTCAAGGACATTGCGGTACGCAAGCCTCAATCTTCAATTTTTCTTATTTCGTTGTTCATACTCTGTTCAATATTTGTTCGTATTTATTATTTAGCATATATAAGTTTATCACAGATTGTTGACATATCTTCAACATATGATTCTAGGAGTGAATTCATGATTACATGAACCAAAAAGATTTCAGAAATTGGTAACTCAAGATTTCTGAGTTTCCAAGCAATGTTGATGAATCTGAGAATATATTGACGCACACTTCCTTCACCATCATACCTGATTAGTAAGTGAATTCATGAGGTTGCCAGTTTCAGTTTTCTCGGACTCTTTGTACTTTCCCTCAATAGATTTCATGAACTCTTTTGCATTCGTTGCCTTTGGGAATCCTCCACAAACAACATCAGTCATTGTTCGTTGATCATCATAAGCGAGATTCGATTCAATTTTTGCCACTTTTCATACTTTGATCTTTGGCTGGAAGTGCCTCCATTGACAGGTAGCGGGGTTCCTCAATTCTCAATGCTAAATCCATATCCATGACACCCAGAACGATTTCCAAGTCTTGTTTCCATTTCTTATAGTTGACACCAGTGATTGTTCAACAGTGTTGAGGTTCATGGAACTAGGGTTCAAGGCTGCAACTTGAAAAGTATTAATCTTTAATCCCCATTCTTTATATCATAGACTCAAGAACCTTTGGATTAACGAGTTATATAAAGATTTTTCTTTAATCATAACACCTTCACAGCCAACATACGTCTTTCTGTAGTCATTGTTACAACCATTTGTGGATTGCAAGAAGTAACTGTGTCATACCTTGGATTGTAAAGTGACATGCCACTTGAGATCAAAACATCGACTACTGAACATCTTTAGATGATCAGTGACGATGCTTCAATCCCAGTGCCAATACTAATTTTGTATTCTTAATGAGAATCATATACATTGCACAGATAGCTTTAGATATCATATGCATACACATGTTCTCCCTGTATGATACGCAATTAGTCTTTAACCTGAAAATTTAAAAAACGATTCTTTATGCTTTCCTTTTAGGGTTAATTGGTATGTGAAAGCTCTGATACCAAATGTAAGATCAATATATGTAGAATAAGTAAATCACAATACCAAATTAACCGCTAACCTTGTGACTTCATTGCTGCAATGAACTAAGGGTTCTTCTACTCTCAACACAGATCGAATGCACTAATACAATCAATGGGGCTTGATATCTTTTTGTGCGCAATTAGTGTGAGAGCAGGGGACCCTATTATATATCCTAAATGGTGGTGTTTGATAAGGATACTTCCCATCATGTAATCCTTATCAAACTATCAAACTAATAACCTTTATCACCATGAAACCATACTATTCATATCAGTATAGATATATTTACTCATATCAGAATTACTTTAGCTATATATCAGTCCACATACATTCCTTGATAGTTTACAAGTATAGTCAATCCTAATCTCTTATGATCTCAATCCCTTAAGCACGTGTTAAACAAGTGAGCAGCTCTAACAAAGCTTACACTAAGCACATTTTTACTTCATGCAAAAGGTGCTTTGTCTTGGTGGCTATTGTCTTCTTCTTCGATCCGTTATGTCTCAGACTCAAATCTTCTTTCCCTCTCATAATTTATATGAAATTAGTTTAAATTATTCCGAACGTTTATCAAAAAAAGAAAGAAAAATAAAGTTTACTCCCTAATGACATCACTTTTCATGAGGTGAATGCTACATGGCCCTTATTTCCGAGAGATTAAAAGTTCGAAACAAGATACGTGAGTAAAACACAAACAGTAAACCTAGGAGGAATTTTTATATGTATTTTGTGATGTATTATTTTACGTTTTTAATAAAAGCAAATGACGTAGTTAATATATTTAACTTTTAAGGTATATTATTAAAAACCAACTATGAGTTCAGACTTTGTATTATATATTAACCTTTTCAGTAAGTGTGTTCACCATGTGTTTATCTTCAAAATCACGTCTTTTAAATATTTCCCAATTAAAATGGCCAAGTTGGCCTTATGTTTAGATTTTGATTTCTGTTGGTTTGAAGGGCTCCCAAATATCATTCAAGATGTCCTCCTTAAAAATTATATGCTTTCTTCAACAATTCCAATATTATATATATCCCAATTAAAACGACGAGACTTTAAATAGCCAAATGATATTGTTTCAGAAAATTACAAGATCATACAAAAATAACTAGTCGAAACACTATATTTTTCTTTGATATTTTAGTCAAAATGGTTTCTGAAATTGGCATAACTCCTTACTTTGGTCATTCCGTAAAAATCTCTGTTAAATAAAACCAAAATAACAAAAATACTTTTAAATTTTGTCAAATCATTTTGACCCATTGTTTATCAAATTGAGGGTGTTTTTGTTATTTTGGTCCTTAATTAACAGAGATTTTTCACGGAAATATTAAAATGATTGATGATGGATAAAACTCAGGGATCATTCTATCTATTTCAAATATGAGGGACCAAAGTGAGGAGTTATGTCAATCTCATGAGCCATTTTAGTTAAAATGCCTTTCTCTTTTTCTTTTACAAATTCTTTTACTTATCTTTGTAATGCTCATATAGTACCTTTTAATTCTTTATATCTAATATTTTGCGACGCATCCCTTGGGAGTTAGACCCTTACTAATTAGGCATCAATCTCCTGCGACTTAAAAATCTCTGACCTAAACATGGGTAATTGCACAATTAGGTCGAAAAATTTATATAAAATAATAAATTCAAAACAACATATACATTTTATCAAAATCCCACTATAACCACTTTGTTGCAGCAAGTGCACAAAATACCAGCCCTTGTTATGGTTCCCATCAAGTCTGTCTGACCCATACAGAAGACTGTTGAATTATCTTCAATTAAATGTAGACCAGTCAACCATGACAAAATAGTTTCTATCTTCAAAATTTTGTCTTTTGTGTCTGGACGATCCAACACGATGTCTATACGAAGATACGACCTCTGGAGCTTATATATTCTCTTTTCAGAAATGTCCAAGAATATCTGTCGTCTAAATGATTCTTGATCCCAGCTATCAGCTCCAATTTCTCAACAATCTGTTGCAAAACATAATTTACACAAACTATGATCTTATGAAAATTTTTAAGGAGATCATATATATGTACATATTCACTATGAATTAATATGATCACCCAAGATTACTCTGTATGTACATATATAAATTATGCTAATACTAATTAAAATACCTTTTTGGTAAGTCATTGATGCGATAACTTCTCACACAAGGCTCGCTTGAAATGAAAGTTTCCGTTGGGAAATTTTTCCATTCATGTTGTATGAGCCAATTGTGTCTTGAAGTCCTTTCCATGTGCACAAAGGCGTAAATTCACACATTACAAATATTAGAAAATAAAGTGTGTGCACGCGCGAGTGTATATATATAACTAGCTGATACGTATTTATATGCTTAATTTTAGATGTTGGGGCGATTGAAGATCAGAGTTTGATTATCATGGAAATGGAAACAGGCTTTACGTGGCAAACACAACCATTCTATATATATATATATATATATATATATATATATATATATATTATAAGCTGTTGAAATGCATATAGAGAACCTGGACATGATTATGAGGTTAGATCTTGTTAGCTACAGATAAGGTATGCACGAGACTGCATAACCTAATATCGGCACCAGCAAGGAGAACGCATCTTATTTGTTTACAAAAAAGAAAGTCAAAGTTATATGGTAATTACTTAATTTTTTTTTCCCAACAATATTACAGCTATCCTATATTCATGCATCATGGGTTTACCGTTTTATTTTAAATCCTAAATGGAAAGCATTTGGTAAGTTGCAACGAGTTCTTCATTTTTGTTTTTATATAGGAATGGTAAGGTGCAATGAATTATTTTCCTACCTATTAATTTCCATGTAAAATTACATGGGTGAGAGTCATGATTAAGGATATAAGTTTCGGTTTATAGATATATTCGTAGTCCAAACTTAAAAAAAGGTACTGATATACTGATACAGGTCGAAGTATCGGCTAAAATAATATATACAAATACACAAATAGTTACGTTTGCAACTTCTACAAACTCCAAATCAACAAATAGTTAATGTAACATATAAACTTTGTAAAATAATATACTCTTAATGGAATTAGTCTCTTAGAACTATAATCTAGTAATATTCTTCTTCACACGAGAGGTTTTAAATCCAAATCTCGTGAATGAGTGTGTAACCATTAATTTCTCCTACTTCTTAGGGTAAATATATCATTATTTCAAAAATAACCTTTTTCGTGGGATGAAAAATCGACTTTAAGCAAAATTGACATTAAGCTAAATATGGCACTAATAAGAATTTGAGTTGCATTGTTTATTATATATGTTCTATGCTCAATTTCTAGTTGTCTGTACTTAATTAATGGAAAAAGATCCTCGCCGGATTTTTTTTCCTAATGATCCTAGAGATCCTGTGATTATGACCGTTCATCATACATCGTGCGATCAGTTTTCGTTAGGTACTATTTATATTTAATTTTAAAATTTAAATTTTAAAATGATTACTGACCGCACGATATACGATGAACAGTCACGATCACGAAATTCCTAGGATCCCTAGGAAAAGGATTCGGTGAGGATCTTTTTCCCTTAATTAATAACCATGAAGCCTTCAGATAAGTTTCTATGGTGATAAAAATGCAAAAAGGTAGTTGAGAGAATTTTTTTTAGGATAGAACTTGGCTGCTGAAAGAATCAGCAGCACCCCCTGCTGATCACCAATCACGGCTGGACACGTCTTCAAGTTGTGATTAAAAATCATCAACTTGGACATGTGTCCAGCTGTGATTGGTGATCAGCAGGGGGTGCTGATTCTTCAGCAGCCAAGTCCCGTTCTTTTTTTTTATGTCTTTCAATTATAAGTTACACTATTGAGATATTGACTAGCAATTACACGAAATTTTATGATCAAAATTGTTTCAATTAATTTAAAGAAAGTTAAGGTTTCATTATAAAACTAATTGGCAATCAGAAGTAGCTCAAGCTCTTATAAACCCTTGTAAGGTTTCTCCTTTCACCGATGTGGGACTTTTTTACCTTCACATCCTTACACGCCCCTTCACGCAGGGGCAAACCCATTAAGAAGCAAGGGGGATCAGCTGACGCTCCGAGCTCCGATAAATTACCACGGATAACTTGGGTGCTACCTTTTTGAAGGTTGGAGTTGTTCTTCATATATGCCCTCCAACTACTTGATAAAATGCCTCAATGAGGAGTTTGTTGTAGGCCTATTTGATTGAACGATCTAAGGTTTAGAGAGAGAGAGGGGGTCGGCGGTATTGAGGGAGAAGAGAGAGTGATTTAATTGTGGGGTGTATTTGATTCACCCTATTGTGCCTTTATTTATAGTAGTAGGATAGGTAAAAACCTTTCCCTTTAGGATTACAACATTTAATAGGTAACCTACTCTTAATAGGAATATAAGATACATTCTCATTGTGCCTTTATTTATAGTAGTAGGATAGGTAAAAATCTTTCCCTTTAGGATTACAACATTTAATAGGTAATCTACTCCTAATAGGAATATAAGATACATGCTACGTTGTCTTCAAAGTTCGTCGTAGGAAGGTCAACGACTGATGTAAGACCACTAGTGCTTCAAATATGTTCCATGACTTCTCTCAGCCAAAAGCACTCACGTGATGCTTCATGCAGGGCAAGAATCTCAGCATGGTTCGACGAAGTCGCAACTAGCGTTTGCTTGGTAGACCTTAAAGATATAGCGGTGTCTCCAACGGTAAAGACATAACCCATTTGAGAACGTGCCCTATGTGGGTCAGACAGATATCCAACATCTGCGTAACCAACAAGGCGAGAATTAATCCGAGTACCATAAGGGGCAGCAACACTCGAAGATTCACAGGTATAAAACAAGCCCAAATCAGTTGTACTTTTGAGGTAGCGGAAAATGTCTTTAACACCATTCTAGTGCCTGTGTGTGGGCGCATTGTTGTATCTTGCCAATAGATTCACAGCGAAGGAGATGTCGGGTCTAGTGCATTGAGCCAAGTACAATAAAGCCCCAATTGCACTTAGGTAAGGAACTTCGGGTTCCAAAATCTCTTCCTTATCCTCCTTTGGACGGAAGGGATCTCGTTTAGCATCTAGAGTCCAAACGACCATAGGAGTACTCGAAGGCTTCGCTTTATCCTCATTAAAAAGATGCAACACCTTTTGGGTGTAGTTCGATTGATGTACTAGGATTCCATCCGAACAATGCTCGATCTCTAGGCCAAGACAGTATTGAGTTTTCCCAAGATCCTTCATCTCAAATTATAATTTCAAGTGTGTAGCAATTTCCTCAAGCTTTGCGGGAATCCCGATGAGGTTCATATCATCGACATAAACTGCAACGATTGCAAATCTGAAATGTGACTTCTTTATTAACACACATGGGCATAATTCGTTGTTCACATAACCCTAACTTGTCAAATATTCACTCAGACGGTTATACCACATCCGCCCGGACTATTTCAATCCGTAAAGTGACCTCCTCAACCTAATTGAGAGAGTGTTCCATGGTCTAGAACTATTTGAACTAGTCAATGGAAGTCCTTCTGGAACTTTCATGTAGATTCCCGTATCTACATCCCCATAGAGATACGCGGTTACCACGTCCATAAGCTGCATATTCAGTTTTTCAGAAACTACCAAACTAATTAGGTAGCGGAACGTTATAACGTCCATTACGGGGGAATACGTCTCCTCGTAATCAATCCCAGGACGCTGAGAGAAGCCTTGCGCTACGAGGCATGCTTTGTATCGCACTATTTCATTCTTCTCATTAGACTTCCTCACGAAAACCCACTTGTAGCCAACGGGCTTCACGCGTGGTGGTGTAGGAACGATGGGTCCAAAAACTTTACTTTTCGCAAACGAATCAAGTTCGACCTGGATTGCTTGTTTCCAATTTGACCAATCGGTTCTATGTCGGCATTCATCGACGGAACGTGGTTTAATGTCATCGCTAAGCATGATGTCAGTAGCTACTGAGTACGTGAATACATCATCGACGATCATCTCATTTCTATTCCAAACCTCATCCAATATTGCGTAATGTACTGAAATCTCGTGATTCTCGAGAGGCCGACATGTTTTGTCTGAAGCATCACCGTAATCTAGAATAACTTCATGCGTTGGAGCGGATGAGTGAACGATGGTCGGATTCAAACTAGGGTCACTAGTTGGTGCCATTTTCCTATTTCGGGGTTATGAATCCTTCAAACTAAGGGGTTTGCCATGCTTCAGGGTCGGAGCAGATGATTAGCTAGCCGTCAATGTACCTTCCCGTGTGGAAGGTGCGGCCTCTCCACCTTCGGGGATAGTCCGGCCTTCCCAAGCGAGTTGTTGACGTACACGGGGTACATCTATCCTTGCATGTGTGTTTGCAGCGGGTATATGTAATTTTGTCACCTTTGCTAGATCATTAAAAGCATCTGGTATGCTTTGAGCAATGCTCTGAAGATCTATAATTCGCCGCACCTCAGTTTCAGACTGGGCAGTGCGAGGATCTAAATAAGACATAGTGTGAGCATAGCACGACAATTCGCAGCGTTCTACAGGAACGTTAACATGTTTAACTTCCCCTAACGACGGGAAAACTGTCTCATCAAAGTGACAATCCGCAAAACGTGCGGTAAAGAGATCTTATGTCAAGGGTTCTAAGTAGCAAACAATTGATGGCGAATCATAACCGACATAGATTCCCATTTTTCTCTGAGGACCCATTTTGGTATGTAATGGTGGCACTATTGGCACATAAATGGCGCACCCAAACACCCGTAAATGCGAGACGTCAGGCTTGTATCCAGTGACCAACTGTAATGGTGAATGTGGTTGGGTAGCGATGGGCCTCAGGCAGACCAACATAGTTGCGTGCAATATTGCATAGCCCTAAGCAGATACCGGCAGTTTGGTTCTCATAGCCAAAGTCTGAGCTATCAATTGAAGATGCTTTATGAAAGCTTTTACCAGGCCATTTTGGGTGTGAACATGAGGTATAGGATGTTCCACATCAATCCCTACTGACATGCAATAATCGTCAAAAGTCTATGACGTAAACTCTCCAGTGTTATCCAGTCGAATTGACTTAATTGGATAATCAGGGTGGTGAGCCCTTAGCTTAATGGTTTGAGCTAGGAGTTTCGCAAACGCGGCGTTACTTGTGGACAACAGGCAAACATGTGACTATCTTGTCGATGCATCAACCAACACCATAAAATATCTTGATGGTTCGCAGGTTGGTTGGATAGGTCCACAAATGTCCCCTTGAATCCTCTGAAGAAATTTAAGAGAGTTGTGAATAATCTTTGTATGTGAGGGTAGCATGGCAGAACTCTAACATAGGGATGTAACCTATGCCCATGTGAAGATTTGAGGATACGGCGCATCATGTCACGTCCAGAATGTCCCAAACGGTTATGCCAAAGCAACAAAGTGTCCTGGAACTCAGGCATAGGGTTGGCCACACTGTGGGCTTCTATGCCGTGAATGGTTGTGATGTACAACCCACTAGGCAGACGTTCCATCTTCTCGTGAATATGCTTCTGGCATATTCGTACTAAATGATACAAAGAAATGTAGAACCATGATCTTCAATGGTTTCAATATGATATGATTATCTCGAATATCTCTAAAACTCAGCAACGTTCTTCCAGAACGTGGAGAATAGAGTGCCTCCTTAATGGTCAAAATTGTACCATTAGACAACATGATACGCGCCTTTCCGTATCCTTCAATCAGATTGGATGGGCCTGAAAGAGTCAAATGAGCTTTCTTGGGTATTAAGTTAGTAAAATAGTGTCGTTCATGCAAGATGGTGTGCGTGGTTGCAATATCTGCCAGACAACTAACTTCCCCACTAGACATACCTATAAATAAATTGTTTGAATTGGTCACATGCATAAATATAAGTCCATTCATTCAATTAAGCAATTCGAGAAAATAATATCCATTCAAATAACAATCCATAATTCAAAACAAACCAAAACCAAACAAATTATTCCAAATACTTAGAAAAATTGTTCAAAATTAAACCATAAACCTAGAAAAATACGGGGTAGGGCCGGCCACTCCTAGTAGGTTCGGCCACTAGGGGTAAACACCCTAAAAACATGTCTAATTTATTCATCCATAGGAGTTGACGCCTCCTGAAAATCCGATATCTCCATTGATGTAGTTGTATCTTCCAGATGATCCACATGTGCAAAGTTAGACTCACAACGGGAATGATACTTGGCAATAGCCTTAGGGGAAGCTCGGCATACGCGTGACCAATAATTCCTTGATCCACAGCGATAACACATGTCCAGTTCAGTAGAAGTGGGCTGAACGGGAGCTTTACCCTTGTTCTTGAAGTTTGGGGCCTTAGGGACGAGTGGTGGACGCTGCTGGGTCACATTTCTTCCCTTAGATGTGGCACTATGTTGACCTTAGGCCCATGGTGGGGCTTGCTACCCATTTCCACGGCCATGATGATTATTTCGTCGTTTATAGCTACCAGAATTAATCGCATGCGCTTCAAGGGCGGCGTTATAGCCAGTGGGTCAAGATTGATGATTCTTCATCAAAAGCTGGTTCTGCTTTTCAGCGAGAAGTAAAACAGAAATCAAATCCAAAAACTTGGTGAATTTATGTGCCCTATATTGTTGCTGCAAGACAATATTGGTGGCATTGAAGGTCGAATAGGTCTTCTCCAGAAGATCTGATTCAATTACTTCCACTTTGCAGAATTTCAACAATGAACGGATTCTACAAACTTCAAAGTTGTATTCACTCACAGGACTTAAAGTCTAGGAAGCGAATATGCTGCCAGTCGTGTCTTGCTTCTTGCAAGTATATGTCTTTCTGGTGATCGAAACGGTCGGCCAGAGCAATCCAGAGGGTGTCCTCCTCAGCGAGATACTCAGTCTGTAGTGCATCATGGATGTGTCTTCGAATGAAGATCATTGCAGTAGCCTTCTAAGCTTCGTCAACAGGTTTATCGACGATAGGTGCCTCAATGGTGGCTCTAATACCCTTTGCAGTTAGATGGAGCTTCACGTCTTGAACCCACTTCAGACAGTTTCTTCCATAGACTTCTAGAGTGGAGAAATCGAGCTTGTTCAAGTTTGACATGTCCCTAAAACAGAGGGAATAAAACATGAGTAGTCATATGGTAAGCCATAGACATATATCATAGAACATACAGGTTCTATAGACATGTATTGGTTTAATTTATGCATGAAAATTGCAGGTTTCATGTGGTATGTTTTGAATGAAAACTTCGGGTTTCAAAGGCACTAAAGTTGAAACTACATGTTCAATTTAGTTTTATGAACAATTAGTTCATAATGAGAGGTTCCTGCAAGAAACACATAATGTAATATACTAATTTAAATATAGTGGATTTGAGGTTCTTCGGGAACTCAAGTGTGAGAGCTTCGTTAGTACGAAAGTATGTTACGGTTCAAAGTATAAAAATAAATTATTGAATCGTTAATGTCCAAAATTGATCTTCAGGTTAATAATTTTGGATTCATTATCAAATTAATGGACTGCAGGTCACTTTTAATTAATTCAATAAATCAGGCCATACGAGGTCGATTGTAGAAGCATAATAATATTAAAATAATATTATTGGATCGAAAATATAGCCCCAAAAATATTTAGGCTGAGTGCCGTGAGTGGGCAAGGCCCTAAAGCCTTGAGGTGGACTACAGGCCACGTGTCCAATTAAAAATAGGCCCAAAGGCCTTACGGGAGTGGCAGGAACCCCAGCCGCAGCTGGGTTCTTTGTTTGGACCGAAAAAAAGGGACATGGCTTGTGGGAGAGGACCCAGCCGACTGGGCTGGTGGGATTGGCTGCAAACAAGGCAATAGCGAGGTCCAGCAAGCATAAAGGTTTGCGGACGCTGGTGTGGGCAGGGCTGCATGCCCGTGGTGAAGGAACCCAAACCAGGCACACGGCCTGGTTGTTTACATAGTGCCACGATGGTGCGGTGGGTGTGCCGCACTATGTCCAAGTTCCCTTTCTTTTCTTTTTTTCAAAATCCCTTAGGGTTTAGCACTACTACAAAAGGGCTTTATAATGTTGGTTTAATAAAATATAGTGGCGAACAAGATATTTGCAACACCTACTGAACATGACGTCGGATTTACTATCTCTTGTAAGTGTCATATACTGTCTATGTCGCTTTTAACTGACGTAAACATTTAATTTCGCTTATAACCGACATTTAATTTCGCTTATAACCGACATACATTTTAATAATTTTTAAATAATGGTGTCGCTTTAAAAAAAATAGTGTTGCTTCTAGCCGACGTTAATTATTGTTTTTAAATATTTTAAAGCCTGAGTCGGTTCTGAGCGACATATATTTTAGTTTTTTTTAATATTTTGAAACCTGGTGTTAGTTGTAAGCGACAGATTGATGGTACTCTCCCCCATATTTTCATATTCCTCTCTTGCATCTTTCTTAAGGATGAGTTTATGAGGTGGCACGCAACTAGGCCTAACAAAAGGGTCGTGTCTGTCATTTTCATGTAACACCTGTAAAGAAAAATATATTTTTTTCTTAAATTTGCACATACCACACATTGCCACATAAATATTACTTCAAAACATTAAAACACATTTGTCGTTTAAGAACTACATCTACACTCGAAAATAAGAGCCTAATAAACAAACATCCATACACTACTAGTCTATTACAAAATGTTAAATGTGCAAGGATATGCATGTTATTCCTTTCAAGGTTGTGAAGCCTTTCTCAAAAGTTTAAACCTTGCCAATGGAACTAAAAGCTTGCATGTTATTCCTTTTACAAAATCCTCAATTTTCATCGACCATCATGACATAAGATTTTGTGGTATCCACTTCTGTAAATATTTTAAATTAACGATCAAATTAGTTCATTGTATTCATATAGGATCAAGGAGTGTAGCTGTAAAATTTCAACAAAATCGAAGTTAAAATAACTGTTAAATCATGATTTTTCGTTTATAACCGTCGAAAAGTTTTGTCTCGTTAGTTGATCTCTGAATGTTTGTTTTTTGCGATTTTTGGCATATGCGATCTCGAAGTATATACAAACAAGTTTGACAGTTGGATCGTTGAAACTAGTTTAGTAGAATGCGTATCCCATCAAAACAATAGATTCACTAACACTTAAGAGTTTGTTCGTACTTACATTAAGTATAACATAAGATTTTGTGGTATCCACTAGTGTAAATATTTTAAATTGAAGATCGATTTCATTCATTGTATTCATATAGGGTCAAGGAGTGTAGTTGTAAAAAATCATCAAAATCGGAGTTAAAATCACCGTTAAATCGTGATGTTTCGTTGATAACCGTCGAAAAGTTTTTGTCCTATTACTTGATCTCGGAATGTTTTTTTTTTTTTTTGCGATTTTTAGCGTATGTGATCTCGAAGCATATATAAACAAGTTTGACGGTTGGATCGTTGAAATTAGTTTCGTAGAATGTGTATCCGATCAAAACAATATATTCACTAACACTTAAGAGTTTATTTATACTTTCATTAAGTATAACATAAGATTTTGTGGTATCCACTAGTGTAAATATTTTAAATTGAAGATTGAATTCATTCATTGTATTCATATAGGGTCAAGGAGTATAGCTGTAAAAAAATCATCAAAATCGAAGTTAAAATAACCGTTAAATCATGATTTTTCTTTTATAACTGTGAAAAGTTTTGTCCCGTTACTTGATCACTGAATGTTTGTTTTTTACGATTTTTGGCTTATGCGATCTCGAAGCATATATAAACAAGTTTGAAGGTTGAATCGTTGAAATTATTTTCGTAGAATGCGTATCCCATCAAAACGGTAGATTCACTAACACTTAAGAGTTTATTTATACTTTCATTAAGTATAACATAAGATTTTGTGGTATCCACTAGTGTAAATATTTTAAATTGAAGATCGAATTCATTCATTGTATTCATATAGGGTCAAGGAGTGTAGCTGTAAAAAAAATCATCAAAATCGGAGTTAAAATAACTGTTAAATCGTGATTTTTCGTTTATAACCGTTGAAAATTTTTGTCCCGTTACTTGATCTCTAAATGTTTATTTTTTGCGATTTTTGGCGTATACGATCTCGAAGCATATACAAACAAGTTTGACGGTTGGATCGTTGAAACTAGTTTCGTAGAATGCGTATCCCATCAAAACGATAGATTCACTAACACTTATAGAGTTTATTTATACTTTCATTAAGTATAACATAAGATTTTGTGGTATCCACTAGTGTAAATATTTTAAATTGAAGATCGAATTCATTCATTGTATTAATATAGGGTCAAGGAGTGAAGCTGTCAAAAATCATCAAATTGGAGTTAAAATAACCGTTAAATCGTGATTTTTCATTTATAACCGTCGAAAATTTTTATCCCGTTACTTGATCTATGAATGTTTGTCTTTTGTGATTTTTGGCATATGCGATCTCTAAGCATATACAAACAAGTTTGACGGTTGGATCGTTGGAATTAGTTTCGTAGGATGTGTATCCCATCAAAACGATAGATTCACTAACACTTATAGAGTTTATTTATACTTTCATTAAGTATAACATAAGATTTTGTGGTATCCACTAGTGTAAATATTTTAAATTGAAGATCGAATTCATTCATTGTATTCATATAGGATCAAGGAGTGTAGCTATAAAAAATAATCAAAATCGGAGTTAAAATATATTAATTATTTTATGTATTTTAAGTATTAATTAGACTATGTTTCAACTAGAATGTGATGATATTTTATAATAAAATTATATTTCTGTTTTTTATTACGTATTTTATTTATTGAAATCTTAAAATGTTATATGAGATAACACAAAAAAAGAGCTAGTTATTTTTTTTCTTTGGGTTAAACATTTTTTTTTAAACTAGTATGTTATCGCTTTTAGCTGACGACATTGGTCGGATAATTTGAAATATTAGGCAGGAAATTTCCCACTTCTTCTGCACAAGGAAATGGATGGAGTGACTTAGTGTCGGTTTTAACCGACGCTATCATCTTTTAATTCGACGCGAGTTTCATTAAACCGACGCTACGTGAATTTCAAAAAGTGTGTCAGAAGTTGGTGTCGGTTAAGACCAACACCAACATTAATTTAAACCGACGTTGTGATTTCCAATAAAGAGTGTCAGAAAGTTGAGTGGTTCATTTCAAGAGGCTTCATCTAAAGCCCAGAGGCTAACCTCCCTCATTTATCTCTCCCTTCTTCCAAGCACACCCTAAAACTGCAGCTCCTCTCTCCATATTTTCTCAAACCCTAACCTCCGTTTCTGCAAACTAAACCTTAATCTTCCATCATCAACCATAAGACCTCGCAGCCATGGATTTACTACATCACCAGAAGGTTAGCAGCACCGTTCTTGGTGTCGACGCACTCAGAGGTAAACTTCTCACCCTTCCTTGCCGATTCATGCACTCAGGTTCACGGATTGAAATATACCATACAAGAAAAAAAATCTTCAACTCCTCATGGTTGTGTTGTTTCTTTTGCAGGGACCTGAGATCTGTATAAAATTAAAAAAATTAAAAAAACAAAAAAAAAACGATGCAACCACTGGTACAACCCCAAATCGCATCTCAAGGGAAAACCACCACAGAGTTGTCTCCGTTCTAGATCCATCATTTAAAGGTATAACAAATAAATCTATTCTAATTGGATGATTTGGCGGTGAAAAGGTAGGAAGAATAAGTGGAACTCTTGATGTATTTACAACCTTCCACGTAGCTATTAATATGTGACTGCTAAGCAGTCTAATGCATGACTCACTAAAGCTATAATCTCCACTGAGCTCCTCTTTTATGTTCTTGTTCAGTAAGATCAGCTGTTCGAAAATCTATATAAAAATTCATGCATGTTCATTTTGGATCTGAAGAGCAAGGACACCGGAAATTTCATATCCATAATTTTTTAAAGGTATAAAACCTGAGTTTAATCTATAGAGATTAGAGCCCTAATTTTGAAGTAGTAAAGTATTGGAGCACTGATTTGATGGCAAGCATGGCAACATGGCGCTGCTAGTATTATATATGGCAGCATGGAGCTACAGAATCTGTGGTCCTCGACAAAGGCAAGCTCGGGAAGCATCATGGCAGCTGCTAGAATTATATGCAAGCATGGAGCTCTGATTAGTATTATATGTAATTGTTAGTTTTTTTATCTTCATCTTGTAACCGGTTCTCTAATAGCTCCTATTTATGTGTTATTTGTACTTCCTTATTTATATGAAATAAAATGCATTTAACAAGAAATTCTACACCCAAAGACTCAGTTGAATTCTTGAATAAATTGAATCTGTGAAGTTTGCATCTCATGTACCATCTGTGTAAGAATGCATGATAATTATTTTATTTATCGAGATGTTGGGTAATGTCGGTTAGGACCGACAATAGATTGAGTATTTTATTTGTTAGCTGCTAGTTGACATCAGTTATGACCGCCATCATGTCAGAAGATCACGTCGCTTTTAGCCGACGTCATATTTGGTGTCGCTTTTAACCGACGTTGAGTCGTGGCGGATTAAGAGCACAAACCGACATCGAAGCCCTTTCGTGACGCTAGCAATCGTGGCGCTATTCCAATCCGACATTGCATAGTTTTATGTCGGATTTTTGTCAAATTTCCGACAAAAATTGGAGTTCTTGTCGGTTCTTGGTTCGTCGGTGATAGCCTCTTTTGTAGTAGTGTAGGAAACCCAAATTTGTTTCTTATTTTATATAATTTGACTCACAAATTCCACATAACAATTTAATTGTGTGATGCATGAAACAAATATATAAACATATACAATATATATATATATATATATATATATATATATAGTAAGGAAAATATAAACACAAAGGGGTTCATGCATCATGAGGAATGTTTTCATGCTTTGTGGACATTTCAAATATCTTCTTTTATATTAAGCGTACCCGATTAGCAGAAAACAAAAATAAGCCTTTGAATTTTGTGGATGATAGTCTCCTCCTACGATGAGTCAATTCCTCAACTTCTGGCAAGAGCGTGCTGATAACGTGTTGAATGGCTAATTGATTGAACAAATCTAAGGTTTAGAGAGAGAGGGGACCGGCGGTATTGAGGGATAAGAGAGAGTGATTTAATTGTGAGGTGTATTTGATTCACCCCATTGTGCCTTTATTTATAGTAGTAGGATAGGTAAAAACTTTTCCCTTTAGGATTACAACATTTAATAGGTAATCTCCTCCTAATAGAAATATAAGATACATTCCCAGATTTCTTAGGATTTACACAATCATATTCTTATTCTAAATATGACTGCAACAGAGTTGTACTTCTTATTATTATTATTTTTAAATATTACATAACCAAAGCCACGTAATTTTGGATCAAGTTACTTTATTATAAAATAAAATAAAATAAAATAAAAAAGAAAAAAGATTAATAAAAAGACAAGCTGTAGCTTAAAAAAATAAAAAACAGACCACAGGTTGGAGCAAATCCCAAACTCAATCCTAACGCCCAAGGTGCTTAACACCTTGCATTGACTTTCTTTGTAATTTCATAGTTTGTTTGTTCGTCTGTTTTTTTGATTTTCAACTCAATATCAGAGACGCAATCATATACTTTCAATCACCATGACCACTGTGGCTAAATCCACCAGTAACCCCACTTTACTAAATTCGTCAATCCAACATGCTTGTACGAAAAATGATTTCAAACTTATTCGCATGCTTGACTAAGCTTCATATAAGACAGAAATTACAGAAAGTATACATGCAATGCAGTTCGCATGTCTAAATTACATTAAATGTTTGGTTTTATGATTCTTCAATATCCTCCTCTGAAGGGTCCTGATTTAAGTCAATGAAAGGCGGCCTTTCATATCTATGTTGATGGTGCTCATTTTGAACTATATTAACTTCCATGGCTGCAAAAGAAAAGCAAGAACAGGTTATAGGATGAATTCATTACTTTATACAGCAAATTACTTTGTATGTCTGTTTGTGTGGATGGGTGTGTATTTATGAGAGATAGGGAGACCTGCAGTATCTGCTTCCTGAGCATCCAACAAGCTTTTCTGTAGCCTGACAGCCTTCGGAAACATCAATGTGTTCGCAGAGACTATTTTCTTCTGCAGGGAACTCTCTATGTGGCAAAAATTAAATTTTTTAGTCCACATATCGACTACTTCTGTAGAAGCCGGAATGACCAGGTTTTCCACCTTTAAAGAGGAAAGGGCCTGAAAATAAAATCGGTATGAGGATTGCTTCAGAAAACTAGGTCCATGACAGTCACCAAGGAAAGGAAGGTTAACTAACATATAATTACAACGTCAAGATGTAACGAACTTGTATATCTATCTACTTCTGAAACCACTTACAGATTCAATACAGACTAGAAGCTTCCGAAGCGCTCCTTGTTGCCTATACTTCGTTTGGGTTGCCACAAAGGGCATCTCTGCCATCTTCTTTCCATGTATTCTGTAGAAACATAATGTAATGTGAAAGTAAAGAATGATGTTCTTGTTCAAAACCATGTAAAACTATTGAGTTAATATATATACAAATGCGTGTTTATATATGCATCTTCGTCACACACGCATGAATAGTACCTTATAGATGCTGCAGAGATGATTTCATCATCCTTCTCCAGGATAGCAGTATAAAAACCTTGCAAATTTATTCGACTCAAATTGGACCTGAGAAAAGAAACGATTTTACAGGCAAACCATCTATAACATCTTGAATTTAGTCATAAGGTGATGGTAAATGAATATTCATACTTCTTACCCAATGACTTGAAAAAAGGAACCAAAAGAATGAGATGATTAAGAACTTTTGTGCTTACCCCCGACTGTATATTACACTCTGAACCACATTGGTTCTAGTATAGCGGTCGATTATGGTCTCAAAGCATTGGTCCATAAGAATCCCTGCTACTGCAATCTTGGAATTGCATTCTAATTTTTTGTGCAAACTTTCAGTAGGACCTCCCAAACTTATATCTTCTCTCTTCAGAAGCGTCCAAGAATTTCCCTCGTCCAAATGATTCTTGATCCCAGCTATCAACTCCAATTTATGAAAAACCTGTTACACATGATCATTTACACAAAATTTGATAAAAGAATAAATCTCAGCATGCACTTGCTTTGCAATTGTTGCACTTGTTCATAGACATTAATAGATTAAACATAATTCTCAAACAAAATTATGAGTGAGAAAGTTTCCGGTATCTAAAATATACTAACGTGCGTACCTCACTGCAGCTCTCACCACAAAATAATGAACTTGAGCGATTGAGATCTATTTCATTTGGCACAGAGCAATTCCAATGAACTAGCATAAAAGTTAATTATTGTTAAGTAATGACTATAAATTGTCTCTCATTTTGAAAGATTCCCAAATGCAAAAGCTAAGAAACAAATTATATGACAGGAAGTATAAACTTACATTTCTTCTCACACAGTGAACATATGAGGAACTTCCCGTCATCAGTTTCACAATGTTCGCAGATGCAGTAGGGACAAAACCATGCTCCTTCGGGAACACTCTGCAATCAAAAAGTTGAAGGAAATTGTAAAATAGAACCTTGGTCGTAAAAGATT
Organism: Cotoneaster glaucophyllus; assembly: GCA_036320875.1. Classification (NCBI taxonomy): domain Eukaryota; kingdom Viridiplantae; phylum Streptophyta; class Magnoliopsida; order Rosales; family Rosaceae; genus Cotoneaster; species Cotoneaster glaucophyllus. Next base: position 7,332,577 of record CM070060.1, read on the forward strand.
GATGAAAAGATACAATAAAAGTCTCTCACCTCCATGTTCATGCATGAGGGATGGCACGCCGATGGACATTTTTCACAGCACATCAAATCTCCTCCATCTGCGCATATCATACATGAATCGTCGTTTTGGTCTGCTGCTTTTGTTCGGTGCTTGATATGATTGAATCCAAATTGTGGTGCAGATTCAATGTGTTCTAGCCATGCCTCCTTCAAGCATTGTTGGAGGGATTTTCCATTGCTCTTGACCAACATGTGTTCGTAAGGCCTTCTCAAGTCACTTTTAGCATGTACCTCAAAATCCCACACCGTAACAATTTTGTAGCAGCAAGTGCACAAAATACCAGCCCTTGTTATGAATCCAATCAACTCTGTCTGACCCGTATAGAAGACTAGTGAATTATCCGCAATCATTTGTAGGTCAATCAACCATGATAAAATAGTTCTCTTATCCTCAAAATTATCTCTCCTGTGTCTTGATGATCCAGCACGATCTCTATTTAAAGATTGAGTTCGTGCTTTTGTCCTAGGCATACTACTCTTTCGAGGGCGACTTTGTTTTGGCCTATGCAACTGTAAATTCCCAGTTGAGCTTGCAGCGAGCCCGGCCATTTCCGCCATTTGTTCAACATCAGTTGGATATCTTCTAGCACTTGAGGGCTTTCTTGTGTACTCAGGGTCATCAGAAATATCTGCTCCAGTTTCATATTCCGACTCTGATCTGCTGCAGAAACTCGGATAGACCAAATTTTCTTTTCTCTCTCTCAGCTTGTACGCCATTGTTTTAGACCAGCAATATTCCTCCTTTGTAATTTTGGTCTGGAGAAAAGAAAAGAAAAGCTTAAGAAAGAAACAATGAAAGAAATATATGCATAGATAACCATATAATCTGCAGGTTGATTTTTTTTTGTTTCCATTCCTATTTCTCCTTAATTTTTATCCACAAATCACACTTATGTAATTGAATTAGCACAAAACTCAACAGCTAGCTTTGAACAGGTATAGTTTGAGTAACTGTCAAAAGTTATACAGGACTGGACAGTTACAAACGCCTCCCCCCCCCCCCTCTATCTAGTATTAAAAGACTACTTAATTGTATTATGACACATAGTACTTGGAGTTGACAGATGACGACTTATTGCAAAACCGAGCTTAGTGGCGTTCTAGGATTCATGCAGGCAACCACACTTAGTGGGATAAGGCTGTGTTATTGTTATCAACTCAAACTTATGATGATCAACTGGCAAAGGATTTTCACCGGAGTGTAAGCAGCCTTGAAGTAGAGGAGGAGCCGCCGCCTCCTTCCAAGTTACAAACGAAACAGATATGATCAGAGTAAATTTAGCTAAAGAGTGAGAAGTACATGCTTCACAACTAGGAACGTACTAGACTGAAAAAGTAAGATTAATGGAATTATGATTGTATTCTTGACTCCGAGTCCGACTACCATTTCAGTATATTAATTCGACAGTGTGATCCATATCCGATAAATGATCGATTAACAATCAAAATACAGATCAAGAATACTTAATTATCCAATATATCCAATCTCCTGTCAACCATTTAACATATATGATATATAGATTGCCAAATTTAAATCCAATTCCTGAGTATGGTATGGAACAAAATTAAGCAGATTCGGATGTTGATGAAGGTCAATCTAATCCATAATCACATCACAGTAGAGGATAGCGATAGCACAATCATCACTTATGCACTAAGAAACTTTTGACTGTTAACCACCATTTTTGTGCAGTATATATCATTTCTTTAGTTCCAATAACCACTCCCTAAAAATATCTAATATTTCATTTTCTGTTTTCCCTCCCAAAAATTGATTTTGACTGTTAAGTCCTTAAGACCAAATAGAAAACAAATATTAAGATATATACTGAAACTATATAATCAAATTTGTTCAAAAAAATTATAAAATTAAAATAAATTTTGTGGTTATGCACTCTAGTGTGGGTTGTGAGATCCCACATCACCCAGGGGAGTGATCCTTATATGTATATTCACATCCCTACCTAGCACGAGGCTTTTTGGGAGCTCACTGGCTTCGGGTTCCGTAGGAACTCCGAAGTTAAGCGAGTAGCGCGCGAGAGCACTCCCATGATGGGTGACCCACTGGGAAGTTCTCGTGTGAGTTCCCAGAAACAAAACCGTGAGGGCGTAGTCGGGGCCCAAAGCGGACAATATCGTGCTACGGTGGTGGAGCGGGCCCGGGATGTGGTGGACCCCGGGTCGGGATGTGACATGGGTTCCATCCCCACCAATTTTCATCCCTCTAAAAATAATAATATAACCGAAGCAAAATATATATATTATATATAATAACAAAAATCAAGGAAATTTGTTTAACGATTTTACCACTAACACTTATCTTAGATCATGTCTAAAATAAAATCAAAACTTTTATTTGTGAGATTTTTGCTTTAATCGTGAAAATCTTAATTCAAGAGACAACAAGGGGAACAATGAAGTAAATCAATCTTGAATCTTCTTAGATCTATGAAAAATCAAAATGTAAAAGGTGGAAAGCATTACCTAAAATAGCTCAGAAAAAGACGTTACTCAAGATCCTCTGATCTCTTTCTTACCGACGTCTCAAATGTGAAGCAATGATAACTACTAAAGTTCGACGGAACGGGGAAACCTGCACCAACAGGGACTGCAGTCAGCCGCTTCCCCTGTAGTCGTCAACTCGTCTAAAACCTACAGTTAGGACATTCTAAACATCTCGATTTCAAACTTTTAGATCGAATATGCAATGGAAATTTCTCAAGGAAAAAAAATAAAAACTAAATTGCCCTTTAATGGTGGTAGGAAGAAATGGTAAGTAGAAATGGCTAGAGACTTGTTTCAGGGAATATTGAAACACCGGGCAAAACTACGAAATTGCATGCAACTAGAGCTTGGTAAATGTCGCATTCTAAAGACTTGGAAAAATGAAAAGTGTAAGGACCAATAAATTCAAAATAAAATTAGGGACTACAGTGAAATTCGAAAATAAAAAATTAGGGACCAATTGCCGCGAGGTTTTTTTCACATAACATAGCCTTCCTCGTGTTTCCATTTTTCGACAAAGCGTTGCGTCGTATATGCTTAAGGTGGATGACAAATGGACATCATGTAGACACACAACAAATAAAAAAAATTAAATTGTTTAAACAAATTAAAACAACTTAAGAACTTGAATTTTAAACACATATTAATAACCAGATACTTTCTTACACATAACGGTTCACTTCTTTGTTGCTGAGTTGTAACTAATGGAATCTCACAAAAAGCATGCCATAGTCGAAAGTAACCGTTAATTTTTTAAGGAAAATTTTATTCAAATCCATTTATATTTTTTCTACACCCAATTAATCTTTTTTTATCTTGAAATTTAGAATGTGCACAATTATTCTCTTTCTACACCCAAAATAAAAAAAGAACAAAAAAATAAAAATAAAACTTATGCATTAGGAAACTCTGGCCATCCCATCTCTCCAAACCCAAACCACTCCGGGCACCCCATCTCTGCATGAGTTTCTTTTGAGTCTTTTTAATGGTGTTTTGTTAGGGGGATAAGGTTCTCCTAATTTTTAAATTGTTGTGCGTGGTAGGGAATTAAGGTGGCGGTGGGGGGTTAGGAAGGGGTAGAAATTGGGGCTGTTGGGGTTTGGAGAGATGTGGTGGCAGGAGTTACCTATTTTTGGATTATTTATTTAATTTTTTGTTCTTGTTGGGTGTAGAAAGATAATTGTTGAATACATTCGGAATTTCAAGATAAAATAATGACAAATAGGGTGTAAAAGAGGAATAAATAGGTTTAAACAAAATTTTCTTTTTTGTAATTAAGGTCATCTTGTAAAAAGAACCCAAAGTTGAAGTCTTGAATTTGGAGACTAATTATTGTGAAGCAAAACAGCGAGGGGAGGTGGTGGATGGTTTTGTTTCAGTACGGGAGGGGAGAGAAGTGGAAAGAGGAGCGGGTAAGGAGGTGTCAACCCTAGGGTGAATCTTGGTCCACGAACTCTGTGAGATGGTTTAAGTATTTTTTTTTTTTTTAATTTTCAACTGAATTTAGGAATTGCTATTGACGTTTCAAAATCTCATTTTGCACTCCAAACGATCTATAATTAGAAAGAAAAATATACTTGTGAGGAGTGTAAAATGAGATTTTTGGAGTGCTAATAACAATTCCCTTGAATTTATACCCTTTTTCTATTTTTGGAAAACTTCGGCTGTATGAGGGAAATTTATTGATAAGAAAAAACAAAGTCACAACTAGTCAGGGGGATATAAACTAACCCCTCATAAAGCAAGAAAAATAAAATACAAAGAAAGAGGAGAGGGGACATACATCTTACCCCTCATGAAAAAGAAAATACAAGAAAAAGAGGGGGACATAGACTTTACCCCTCTTGAAAAGGAAAATACAAGAAGCAGAGGGGTTGACATAAGACCAAATCCCTTAAAAAAAACCTAAAAGGTAAGAACTTGTAAGACAAGCTACCAACCAAAATCCAAAAAGATTAGGTAAAAGCAAAAAATCACACATCAAGAAGGGGAAATAAACATGTAGGCCGGCATGCCCAAGAAATCTTGAAGCAGAAAACAAAGAATCTCTATAGGAGTGGCATGCCAAACAAGTGAAGACAAGATAAGCCCTAAATTGGCTAATTATCAGCAACTGCATTCACTTCTCGAAATGTATGAGAGTAATAGAATACCATGTATTGCAATCGGGAAATACAGTTTTTCCAACGAGTCTGGAGTCGCCAAGGAGGAGAAAAAGAACCATAAGCAAAGCAAGATATCATGTTAGAAAAGTCACTTTCAAGTCATAAATTTTGCCAACCCTGCGCATGAGCCAACTCCATAGCAAGGACTACAACATGAAGCTCTGTATAGAAAGAAATACAAGGCCCCAAGCTCAGGGAGAAACCACTAAGAAAATAACCTGCAAAATCTCAGAAACCCACCACAACTCATTTGTTTCGAAGAAGTGGGCGAAGTACAATGACTTCTCTAAGATTGACCATGCTTGTTCTGCAAGACACAATAACCTAATCCAAAAAGGAATCAATAAGTTTCCTACATTCTTGGAATCCTTACAATCTAAGAATTGACGTGCGCCACAAGTAATCATACAACTAAGAAGATGCAATATCTACTCTTAGATATCCTTTGGAATTCACACGGGTTAATACATGATTCCATCTCCTAAAAGGTCTATATCTCGACTAGTCCAATTACATCATTCTAGGATTCATATCTGGTAACAGCAATTATCGCACATTTGTTCTCTTGCATGCTACTTGAGTCACATAATATTACTTACTAACTTGACTGTCAGAGAGTCTTTGACTGGCACACCCTTTGGTCCCTAGCTATTTATGGTTGTTTGTTCTTTTACAAATAAACGAATTTGTGCACCTTCCACCACATACGGTGGTGTGCATATTTGGTTCCAACATCTTTGAAACCTGAGATTTTTCATAAAAGTAATACACCCACGAAACCCAAAAGTTTTCATATTTAATTTAAACCAAAGCATGTCTATAGAGCTAGAATGTTCTACTTTTGACTATGAACGTTTTTACCCATAGTACTGACCATGACCTTACTCCCTCCAGCAACATGTCAAAGCTTAACAAAATTGAATTTACCCCTCTAAAAGTTTTTGGAATAACTATTTGAAGTGGGTTTGTGATGTAATGATCCATCTAACTATCAAAAATCTCAGAGCCACCTTTGAAGAGGTTACGGATGAACAGGTTGGCGAAGCTGACAAATCAACCGTCATGGTTTTCATTAGAAGGCATATGCACAATGCATTGCAGACCAAACACCTCACTCAAGAGGATCCACACACTCTCTGGATCGTTGTGGTAGAACATTTCGATCATTAAAATGATATATTCTTTCCTGAAGAAGATACGGCTAATAACATTTACGCTTCCAAGACTTCTAGTCTTTGAATGAATACAATTATGAAGTTTGTTGATTCCGATCACTCCTCAGATTCTAAAAAGAAGACTTGACTAACAGGACCTGTTGGCGAAAACCTATTCAACTTTCTATGCCATCAATATTGTCTTGCAACAACAATACTGGGGACGTAAAATTCACGATATTTTTTTATTTGATCTCTGTCTTACTACTTGGTGAAAACCAAACTCATTTTTTATGAAGAATCATGAAGATGTACTGGCTCAAACACTGTGCCTGAAGCGCATGGCAGCATATTTCGAGGCGACAATAGACCCAAGAAGTGTCAAGGTCGTGGCAAAAGGCCGAACCCTCAACCACGAACCCAAGGTCAACAGAACAGAGGTCCACCCAAAGGAGGAAATATGACCCCCGAAGTGTGATTGCCTAAGTCCCAAGGCTTCCAACTTCAAGAATAAAGGCGAAGCACAAACCGATCAAGCTTCTATTGATCTTGATATGTCTTACCGATGTAGTTCCAAATAGCATTGGTCCTGCGTTTGCCGAGCTTCTCCTCAAGCCATTGTTGACTATCATTCATGTGAGAAGATTGAGACAAATTTTGCTCAAGTGGATAATCATGAAGATGGAGATTTCTGACTTTTAAGAGGCATTCGCTCCCATGGAAGATTTAGATGTTTTTAGACATGGGCCTATGTTGGCCGATTTCCCCTTAGTGGCAGAACCCCACACCCCCCCCCCCCCCTCTTTAATTTTTAGCTTAAATTTTGAACAATGTTCTTTGTTTTGGATTAATCGTTTGGTGTTTGTTTTTAAAGTTTTGGATAATTACTTTATGTATATTATTTCTCGAATAATTAATTGAATGAATGGGATTCAAAATTTTCCTTACACTTGTGACCGATTCAATTAAGTTACTTTCTAGTTATGTCTTGTGGAGAAATTAGTTGTATGGCAGATAATTCAACTACGCACACCATCTTGCGTGAATGCCATTATTTTACCAACTCCATACCTGAAAATTCAACTTTGACAACCTTTTCAGGCATATCCAACCTGATTAACGGGTATGGCAATGGTCGTATAATGTTGTCCACTGCTACTGATTTAACAATTAAAGAGGCCTTTTACTCACCCCCTTCTGGAAGAACACTGTTGCTTTAAAGAATATTCGAGAGAATAACTATCGTTTTGAAACCAATGAAGAATGTATCACTTCCTATGAATATGACCAAAAGCATATTCATGAGAAGATGGAATGGATTGTACATTGCAACCATTTCCAAAGCACTTTCTTGCTTTGGCACTATAGTTCAGAACATCCAAGAAGAGATATTGTGGGACCATGATTTTATGGAGCAGGAATGGCGGATCAGAGTATGAATATCTCAGAAACAATTCTCTGAAATATTTTTTAGGGATTGAGGTATTGAGAAGCAGTGCTGGAATTTTTTTGTCTAAGAGGAAATATATTATTGATTTGTTGCACGAAATTGACATGTCAACTTGTTAACCAATAACTACACCATAAGAGTAAGGATTGAAGCTTATTGTTGATCTGTTATGCAATTAGCAACCTAATATTAAGCTATTAATTATGCATTTAAACTCGCAAACGCACAAAATCAAACACATAGTATAGAAAGCAAGTACACAGTCATTCTCACGAGAATTGAACTAATAGATATCTAGATCATGAATCCTAAAAACTTAGATTTTTATTCATAAACTAACAAATATGCACAAAAGAGATTTAACGGAATAGATTGAAGATGATTTCAAATTGAAAATATAAAAATAGAAAAAGATAAATAATTAAAAGCAAGCGGGTTTGGAATAAGATTTAGAACAATGAGAAAACTAGTTAGGGTTTCAATATCCACCGCTAATCACCTTCCTAAAGTAACGAAACATACAATATTATAAGACAGATTGAGATGCTCATGTTCGTCGATGCTCCGTCTGTGCAGCTTTGCTAGGAAAGTTGTTGAGTTCATGATCGGATTTCTAGGGTATTCGTATACCGATCAGCCTTACTCAGGTCCTAGAAAATCATGGTCTCACAAAAGGTACTAAATTCAAAACTACATGTTCAGTCTAGATGAACTTTCAGTTCAAAGAAAGGTACCTACAAGAAGACAAGATACAATATACAACTAGTATGGTGAATTTGGGTTGCTTTGGTGATTAGCGTGAGTAGCTTCAAGACTACGAAAGGATGTCTATGGTTCAAAGAATAATAAAATATTGATTCGTCATTTATAAAAAGTAGATTGCGGGTGAAAACAAATTTTTCTTAAATTTCTGGAATGCGGGTCACTAAATTAATTTAGGGAGTTTTAACGAAACACTTCCGGTACTTTTCACTTTTAACGAAAATGACATTTTTACTCTAAAAAGTCACTCTTGGTACTATTCACTTACAACACTTTTTTGTCATTTTGATTAAAACTCAAAGTTTTCAAGTCATTTTCATTAGTTTTCCTATTAATTTAAAGGAAAACTAATGAAAGGGACTTGAAAACTTTGAGTTTTAACGATAAGGACAAAATAAAGGGTAAAATGAATAGTACCAGGATTGACTTTTTAGTATAAAAATATGAGTTTTCATTAAAGTGAACAGTACCATAAACTTTTCGTTAAAGTTCACTTAATTTAATAGGGTAGGGTCAAACAGGGGTTTGTTGTAGAAGCAAGAAAATATAGTGGTCTAGACCATATCAGGGCTGGATGGCTGATGGCCAAACAAGTAGAAGGCCCAGAAGCTGGGTGCGGGTTGAAGCAAAAAGAAACCCAATATGGGGCTTGGGTCGAGATAGGTAGCAGCCCAGCAGTATCTGGTGCAAGAAGCAACAACAGGAGCCCAACAACAGCTGGGGCGGGCCGAGAAAAGGGCAGCCCAGATATTTGTCTTGGGCCTCAACATGCAGTAGGCCCAAAGGATTGGGCTGCAGAGTAGGACATCAAAACGACGTCGTATTGGGAACGACTTCAGGCGTTGAGTGGCTCAGCCCGGCGCAGCTCCACGACTAGGATTTAAAAAAGAACCTATTTTGCTTCTATTTTCTTTTTCTTTTTTCTTTGTACTCACATTAAGTCACCTTACTAATATCGACTAACATGATAAAACATAATATTGAATAGCAAAAGCAACTTAATAAAATATTCTGTTGGCATGAACAATATGTACAATACAGTAGCATAGGAAATGCATAAATAAAGCAAAAATAAATTTGAGTTTCATGTATCATGGTGAATGTGTTCATGCTATCAAGACATTAAAATATTGATTCTGTGTTTCAGAAGAATTTGGATTTGATAGAAACAATGAAAACCTTTAAATGTGGTAGAAGATGCTTCTCCAAAATCTTTCAGTTCTTTAGCACAAACAACAAGAGTGTGCTTGTTAAGGCTTACGTTACTAAGGGAAAAAAGATGGAGAGGACCAGCGTCAGAGAGTGGAGAGAGTTTGGGAATTATGTAGTGTGATTTCTAATCCATTTGTACCCTTATTTATAGTGATAAAGAATGGAGAATCTTGCAATCCAAGTAATACAAGTACAATAGGGAAACATCTAAAAGCTCTCATAAAATCCTGCACTTAATCTATTACAATTTACACAATCACATTCCTAATGAAATTAGTACTACAACATTTTTAACATATTAATAGTTATTTTTAGAATTAATATTTTAAAATATTAAGAAAGAAAAAAAAACAAAAGTGACCAAGATTGCAAACTGTGTAAAACACAATTACCAAATTGGTTAAATTAAAAATACAGTGAACAAAGTAAATTTAGACCATAAACACAATGATCAAAAAGATTTTTAACCCAGAATTTTATGCTTTCGACAAAAATAATATAAAAATGTATAAAAGAGCGAATTTACATGATGCTTTCTAACATGAAAAAGATAATAATAATAAAAATTGGCGGGAGATTCAAACGAAAATAACAAATTTTTGCGCCAGCGCTCAAACAAAAGTCTCAACACAAAAACACAGCCAATAAAATGGCGTGGAATCTTATCAAGTATTCGAAGCTGAACCTTCGAAGCTCTGATTTCTCTCTCCGTGAAGAATCCATGGATTCCCAGGTACCGATTCTTCGTTTCCATGCTTGATGGTCCACCTTATTTTCCACACTACAATTATAATCTCAACAACTTTTCACTTCCAATGTGGTTTTTTCTTTGTGGGTTCACAGATTCTGAGCTCTCCACGCTCGCTCTCCATCGCTTCCGGTTTGTATTCATCTTTTGCAAATCTCTGAAACTGAAAGATTAATTTTTTTTTCATTTTTTTTTTCATTTCAACTTTTTGTCCAGAGCCTTCAGATCTGAAAAACGGGTTTCCCAGCTACCAATATGAATCACCTGCACTGAATTCCAATTCTTTTCTCGATGATACCGTTGTCCCCGAAACTGAGATGGAAGAAAACTCAGGTGGGTTCGAAAGAAATGGAACAAAAAATGAAGCTTTTATTCCTAAGAACGAAACCCCAAATGGGGTTGTGAGATGTGGCAGCTTTTCTGGATATGAGCACGAAAGCCATTTGTTAAGTAAGGTACGCTTGTTTCTTGTCCCTTTTTGTTTAATGGGTTCTATTTCAAAGTGGAACACGATCACAACTTTCAGTAGATATTTGTGGTTCTGAATTGGAATTCAAGATTGTAATGTGACACAATTTTCCGGTTGTAGATCCCAAGTTCTTTGGAATCAACTTCGTTCGTTTCAGGTTTGTATCACTTACCAAACTTCTTCCTTTTCTTCCGCTACATTAATTGAATTGTTTGGCTGCTAAGAAAATCCGAATAAGCAATGTATTCGTTGAAGCATACTGTCTGGTTCTATTTGATTAGTCAAGAAGAAATGTGGCGTAGTTTTGTTACCAAAAAGTAGAAACAAAGTAATTGAACTGTTCTGTTTTTTGATCTGTTAGAGCCCACCGACATCAGAAACTGGTACTCAAGCTATGTGTATGAGTCGCCATCGTTGGATGCAACTGATGGTGTTGGAAATTCCATTTGCGAAGTGAGTAAACACAAGGAGGATGACTTTTTGGTTGAAAACAAGAGAGGAAAAGAAAAGGTTTCGGAGGATTTTAGTACAAACAGAAGTGATTCTGAAGAGGTTAATGGGAGAGCTCCTCAGGAGGAAAGGCAGCCTGTAAGAAAGGTACCATTTCTGTATCTTTCCTTTTGCCTATAGTATATTTTTGCTTTTCGTTCTTCCATTTGTGTTCAGCAAGCTAATAAGTAAATCCCTATCCTCAACAAATATAAGATCAATCATCAATCATAGAAAACAAGGATGTATACTCCTTAGCATGATGACATCTAAACGAGCATCGACAATCTGAATCCACTAAAACAAAGAAGTAGTAGAGCATTACAACAAAAAACATATAGTTTTTCTGCGAACACAAATAGTCTTGTATCTTTTCCGCCCCTTCTTCTCCATAGAGAACCAAATGTACCAAAATACTCAAGCTTTTTGTAAGCGTCCACTATAGTATCCTAATACAATAAATAGGAATAGAGTTACAAAACTAGGACTCCAAGAATCCTCTATGTTAAAAGCCTAAGAAAACCTAACAATCCCTACCTGGGGAGAGAATTTAGTTTTTAACCTCGAATACGTTTCGAGATACTTCAACCTTTATATGACATGTGCCTTTGTATCACATGTGCATCGTGAATCCTTTACTCCATGTTCCACTTTTAGCCACAAAAATTTGATGTGATAAAAGTTAAGCACTCAAATTAAACCCTCTTGTTGTGAATTGTAGTATAGATGCAAGTAGGGATCGTTCTAGGCCGGGGATTAGGAGGGATTGCTAATCGACTCTAAACTGACTCAAAGACACAAAAACAAAGTTAAAAACGTTTGGATAGGTTCAAAAGACTTAAAACAAGCACAAGACTCAAAATAGGCTAAAAACACTCAAAACTGCCTAAAAACACAAACTAGGCAGTTTCTGACACTAAACACAATTTTGGACGAAAATAAGGTTTGGGCTTGACTCAAAACACTTAAAAACACAAATAAAACAAGTTTAAAACAATTTGAAACAAGAAAGTAAAGGGGGGGGGGGTTTTGTTTTGGACGAATTTAAAATAACAAAACAGATTGTAACTTAAAAACAACTTTGAAAACGTTTTTGGGAAGTTGGATGGATGATGGGCTAGCTAGAGGGTCCTTTTCCACACATGACAAACTTGTACATAAATCGATCTCCAATTGCTTTTCAATGAACCATGAACCTCAACACCCCAGATTAACCGTGAGTGCACTAATTAACCCTCAGATTTTCCTTATGTCATTGAATTGGATGAGTGCATACGACAACCCAAATTATTCTCCAACGGTCCCCTACATGAGTGCATAGAAGAGATACAGTTAGAGATCATTAAGTTCCATGAAAATCATAAGTGTTGACAAGGCATTCGTAACTATGAATGCATGATACGTTTGCCAGGAATCCAATTAACGCGATTGTGACAAAAAACCTTCACTACTTATGAATATAAGTTCATAACGATTAGGTGAAACTCCCTTATATTCTAGCATCAAATTCCTGCATGAAAACTAAGTATGCATCCTTAATCAACATACAAAAACAAGTTATGAATAAAACAGTTAATTGAATTGCATTCACGATTCATCAAATCACAATTGGAAGAAATCAATTCATATCTCAAGCATGTTCATGGCTTCGACCTCCCCCTAGCTAAGTAGGGGTTTAGCCACTCATAATCACAACAAAATAAGAGAATATTAAAGTAAACATTGAAATTAAGAACGAAGTACACCTAGAATGATCCAATCTTCAAGCTTGAAACGTCAAAGGCTTCCTTCTTCTCCACCTTGCTGCGGCACAAGTGACAAAGGGCTGATATGGATGTGTTTGGATGAAGGGATGGAAGTTTAGGGAGTAAGAGGGTTGCGGCAAAGAGTGGTTTGTGGCTGAAATTGTGTGAATGGATTATGTAGTGGTGGAATGGTATGTTTAGGGTGCGGCAAAGGCCTTGTATTTATAGAGAAATATAGGGCACGATTTGGGACTGAAATTGGGTAAGTTTAATTCTCCAAATCCTCCAAGAAAATGTAAGAAATCAGAATTAAAAGGAAAAGGGGTAAGGGGATGCGGCAGAGACTAAAAATAAAGGGAAAGTTGAATTCCTTGCATATTTGGTGCGGCAAAGAAGGAGCTGTGCATATTTTGGTGCGGCACCCTATTTGGGAAAGATTAGGACTTCTAGAAATATGTAATTAAGTGTCCTAGATCATTTAGGGATCCTCCTTGCTGCTGGAAGTTGAGTGGATTAGAAATAGGAAAGTTAAGACCAAATTAGGTAACTTGGCAGATTTCTTTCCTTCTTGCTAAGCTCTTTATCTTCCTTGAATTAATTCTTCAATCTCTTAAACACCTTCCTAGCCTCTTTAAGTCTTCAATTTCGTCCATCTACATTGCTCCAAGCATATGCTATCCATTTCATGCCCAAAACTGCTCCAAAAGGCTCCAAAATGCACTTTCTTGATACTTTAACCTTTTGGACCTACAAACACACGAAAATGGCTTAAAATACTAAATTTAACTAAGAACAATCAACATAAATGCATGAAAACAAGCTAACTAAGTCGCATAAATATGCTTCTATCAAATTCCCCCACACTTAGCTTTTGCTAGTCCTCGAACAAAACAAAACAAAACAAGTAAACAAAACACAATCTAAACCTTCCAACGTTGCCTCAGGGATTTCCAACGCACATGACATGCCAAAGATCATCATTCACATAGATTTTAGTCATCCTTACGCTCGAGCACATACTTAATCACAGTCGCCACTTACTAGCTCGCATTTAATCAATTAAAACAATGATTTGAATGTAGTAACATGCCTTAGAGAATTCACCTAATTCTTTACAAGATACTCTCTTTTTTTCACACCAATTTTCTGACTACGCACCCTACACTAGTTATATGTGAGAAGATTGATGTAAACATGTAGACGAACACTCACATAAGTTTATAACAAAGAAAGCATTTTCTGGAGTTATTAAGCATGTTTAGATATGATCTCATGAATGGAATGCTACTACTTAGACGCGAGAACCAGGGACACCTTATGCTCATATCAATCCCAAACTCCACAAATTGAAACACACAACACCCAAGATTGAAGTTAAAGGTTGTAACGAGGCTAAGGGTATTGGTTAACAAAGAAGGGTAAAGATAAACAAACGTTCTTTAAGCAATAGTAAGCAAAGTAATGAAATTGACACTTAGAATTCATTTTAGAATGCAGAAATAAACTTTTAAACACAAGGGACGATTCATGCAACACTTTAGGGCCTAATTCAACTTTTTGGACCTTTTCCTCAACAATCAACACTTTAGAACTCTTTTTCACATATTTTCCAACTCTTTTTCATTCTTTTCACAACTTTTCTTTTTTTCTTTTCTTTTTCATACGAATTTTTTTTCTTTTTGTACACAAATACACAAAAATCCCTTCCCTCACACTTGTTTTCTGCATAATATCACTCAAAAGGAATTCCTTCTAAGTTATGCTCCACTATGCTTCAAGAACAAGGGTATGGATGGTCCTATTCTAGGCTAGGTAAGGATGATGTGGGTTAACAAAGAACATAGGCTAAACGAGGCTCAACGGGGTTAAGACCTAAACACAATGCACAGGGGATGGCTGTTTGGCTCTTGGTTCACTACACAACTTCATCTTGTTCGTGTGTTATGCAAATCAATATCATGCTTTGAATGAAACGGATATGAGTTCTAGTATTTGGAACTAAATGATGAAACGCCTTCTAAGTAGTAACCAAGCAAAGAATAATGAGATCATGCAACGACTTTAGAAAACAACAAATGCACAGATTTTTAACTCTCCAAAGAACGTTTAGGCTCAAGTCTCTCAGGGTTGTAGCGTTAATTTGAGTTCCTTCCTTCAAGCATGTTACAAAAATTGATTTTTTTCTTTTGTAATCAAATGTAAATTCATAAACAACAACGACAACCAAGCATAAACCAAAGGTATATCAAACTTCCATCCATGTTTACAACTTTCCTTAACATCCATGCATTTAAAAACCAAATCCTCATCATTGTGTTGGAAGGTACCCTAAGACACAAACAAACACACAAAAACAACTCTTTTTGGCTTTTTCAAAACAATTTTTTAAATTTTTATCAAATTTTCGGATTTTATATCAAAACACACTAAAAACACATAAAAACAGTGAGAAACAACATTGTAAGTGATAGGTGAATAAATCCCACGAAAATCATGCAAAAATAGCTTGTTTACCCCCCCCCCCCCCCCCCACTTAAATCAAACATTGTCCTCAATGTTTCAAACATAAACTCACACAAAAGCAAACAAACAAACAACAAACAAAACACAATAAGCATGGCAGAATAGAAACAACAAAGAGAAAGGTTTAGGGACGCAAATCTGGATGTGGAGCAATTCCGAGGTCTTCCTTTGTTGAATGCATGGGTTGCCTCTCAAGAGGCGCTTGCTTTAACGTCTTTCAGCAAGACGATACCTCTCCTTTATCTTTGAATGGTAGATGGTAGTTGAAATGATCCGGTAACGGTTTAAATTCAAGAGTAGGTGCCTGAATCATTAACAACATGTTAGTATAAAACGAATTTGAAATTCGGGGAGGTGGCTTACCTGTGTGATTCAACCAGAACTCAAGAACAAACACAACTTCGAAAGTTGTAGGAAGCACATCCTTGCTGCACCATGGAGAAATTGAGGGACTGTTGCATTTGGCCAGATTTATTGTGAGGGTTGTGACTTGTCCCGTGTCATAGAATCTAACTTCTTCGGGAATTGTTGTCTCAAGTACATCCTCTTTGACGAATTCTAGACATTCCCCAGCCACTTCTTTCTCTTGAATGTTTGGAAAGGTTTCGAAGATGCCTTCCTCACCTTCTTCTTCTTTGGATTGTATGAACCTGCAAGGAATAGGGACATTTGGTGGAATAGGGTTAGAAAGTATTGAATATGGAACTACCTTACCTGAATTGGATGGTGTAGGGTCCTTGGGGGGTTGCGGCAAGGGTGGTGGAGCAAGGGTAGGCTGCGGCAAAGGTGGTTCCCAACTTGCCGTGGTCTTGTCATCTTCCTTTTCCTCAAGCAGCCACTGTTCATCCAAGGTTGGACTTGGTTTGGACGTTATGGGCTCATCTCCAACCTCCATGCCACTTTGTTCTTGAATTTGCCTTATGAATTCTGCGATCTCTCCCATTTGATTCTTTAGTTCGCCCAATTTCTTGGCTTGATTTTGCACCTCTTTGGCGTAATTGTGCATTTCTGAGATTTGATTTTGCTGCCCCTGCACCAAAGTGGTTAGTAATTGAATAATTTGATCATTATCCATGGACGAACCTGAATTTGGTTGGAATTGTTGCGGGGGAGGCTGTGGTGGCTGCATAGGACTTGAATAGAACTCCTCATATGGCCTGCCAATATCCTTCTTGTGGAGCCTGCTTGGCTTGATTTTGTGATCCTTGCGTCAAAGAAGTTAGTACATCAAGAATTTCATCATAATTGATTGACGAACCTGAGTTTGGTTGAAATTGTTGCGGGGGAGGCATAAGCTCTGAATATAACTCCTCATAGGGCTGCCAATATGCTTCGTTTTGAACTTGTTGAGGTTCCCACCACATAGAATTTGAATGATTGCTCCAATCTCGTTGATCAGCTTCATATCCTCGCGTATAGGACGCACCAAATGTAGGGATACTTTGCATTGTGGTCCTTTCGATGTGCTGCGACAATTGAGAAGTAAGATTTGCTATTTGAGCTTGAATATTAGCAATTGCCATGTCTTGCTTCTCTAGTACTTGAAATAAAAGAAAGAAAACTAAATCAAATATCAAAAGTAAAATAAACAAAACAAAACAGAAAATAAAAACAAAAGACACGAAAAGAAACAAAGGGGAAAAACCGGGGGATTATGCAACGGCGCCAATTTCTTGATAGGATTTTTACCACCTGCAAAAGTAGGGATAAAAACACTTAAAAATACTTGCAAGAGTACAAGGTTGTCGTAGTATAGCAGCTCAAGCAAGGTCGTTTTCCACAGGGATTGAATGAATAATCTATGTTAAAATCAAATCTTAATTAATTATTTGAAAACAAAATTTGGAAGAGGTTGATTTTATTACCTAAAATATTAAAAACGAATTTAATTAAAAACAATTAAATAATTTGGAAAGTAAAGAAAACAAAAGAAAATAGTTTTGAAAATAAATTTGAGCACTAGGGTTCCGCCGTCACCTTAACAATCCTACGTAGTTTTTCCAATTACTTATGAATTACACATGCATATTTTGAAGGTTTGGTTTTCCTAAAGTATGCCCTACTTGGACCCCCAATATAGAACGTATATCTAACATGCAACCCGTCCGTGGCGTCCAGATCGAATGTGAACATGCAAGACTCATTAAGTTTTGTGAAAACCTTTTGAAAAACCATATAACTCCTAAGACGTGTCGTCCATCCTAAGTAGCTACACATATTAATCACAAGAAGCCAGCGCCAATTTCAGGGACAGCCCTCTGCCAAAATTGCATCAAATTACTTTTCTAAATATCCTAATGGTGACCAATCATCAAGACAATTAGATAGTTTAAAACACAGTGATTAATAATTCAAAACTTGCATGCATAATATCATAAGCAAATTAGAAAGAGACTACATATTCTTGCTAAGGCTCGTGGCCTCGCCCTAGCAAACGAAACTAGTTATTAACAACCATAAACCAAAATATTATTAAGAACATGGAAAGAAAACACCTTGAAAATAAACTTGAATCTTCCAAAATAGTGCGTCCTCCTCTCAATGTTGCGTCCTCCCCTATCTTTCATACTTTCTCTAATGGCTAAAAAGCCTTATTTATACTACTAGAAAATAAAACCCTACCTAGAAAAGGTCTTAGAATAAAACTAGGAAACCTAATAAAATAATAAAACATAAAATAAAAGGTTTCCTATTTGAACTAGAATTCGGACTTCTCAGAAAATTAGACTTTTGACTGACCAAATCAACTCCGATTTGGTCCTAAAAGGTCTCTTTTGAAAGCTGAAGATGTCTCCTACAAATCCTCAGAACAAATCTTCCTCAAAATATGCCATCTTAACCTTCAAAATACCCAAAACGTCCAGAAACGTCAATTTGGGAAAGCTGCGCGCTGGGCCTTTATTTTCTTCGCCATGGTCAAACGGCTTGGTAGAAAAATCTGGAATTTTGACACAATCATCTTGAAAGGCACACGAACATCCTCCAATTGGAATCACTCCAAAATTCATCCGTTCGATCACTTTTTGCTCAAGAGGAATTCGAATGTCCTACATTGGAAATATATAACAAAATATCAAAATTCTACCAAAATAACCTATAAATTATAACTAAGAATAGGGTAGAATATATAGTAAAATATGGACTCATCAGCCACATCACTAAGAAAGCAATTTTAGTTTGTCTCGTGCAAACTTAACCCTTTAGATGCAAACTGTTCTCCCAGAACATGCTTTGTACAGCCACAAGCATTATGTCCAAAATCTTTATGGACATCAAACCCGAAGCGTCGTCCTTCAGTGCATGCACAACAGTTAATTCCTCACCGCACAGAATCCTCGAACATCACCTACGACCTCACACAGGGATCCACCTAACCAAGTTGACCACTGAAACTCTTCTCCTCTACATTTAAATGGAGATCAATGAATTTCCCTAGCATCACTCCTCTTGCACCAAATTCACCTGCCTTGGTGTTTGCAGAAACTTTATATTATCAACAATTATTGTATTATGGCTGAAAATTTCTTCACACTTGAGCATCTGACACAGTTTTCTTCTAGACTCCAGGTCCTTTAGAGCCGCCTTCACAACTGTCAGGTTTGTCTCACTCATTTCCTGAAGTTAAATACTTTCCCCTTTATTGAATTGTTTCGTTACTGATAAAATGTATGTAAGCATGGAATCTTTGATGCGTATTCTCTGCTTGCATTTGTTCTCTTGGCAAACGTAAGATGTGGTAGTTTATGTTAAGAAAACAATAAAATGGAGTTATTGATCCGTTTTTTCTTCCTGTTATTTTAGAGCCTTCTGACATCAGAAACTGGTTCTCAAGCTATGTGTACGAGTCTCTGTCCTATGATACAAGTACAACTGATGGTTTTCGAGACCCTTTTTGGAAAGAAAACAAAAGTGGGAAGGATGGGTTTCTGGTTGATAACAGCCACAGAGAAAATGAAGAGGACTTGGAGGGTTATAATAGAAAGAGAACTGATGGTGAAGCAGTTGCTGATATACATTCGGAAGGGCTTGCAAAATGTATCACCTCTTGGAGAGATAATAAGCAGAAAACACAGCCTGTAAGTGAGGTTCTCTTTCTATCTCTCATTTTCCAGTTCTCCCGTTTTAAACCTTTCATGTTTTTGTTTTCCTTGGTTATAGTAGGTGTGTATTCGTACATTATTTGGTTAGATGAATTGTGATGATTATAAATGGGTTTTTTTTATCCTGCAAAAGGTGACCAAGATCCTCTTGTTTAAGCCATTGATTGCCCTAACGTCTGTAAATTACAGGGTCGCCCTAGCTATGGAGTAAGTGAAAACCTACCTAGTCAGAATGCTTTGTGTCTCAAGCATATGCCTAAATCATGGAAAACCAAAGTCATCGCCCAAGCACAAAATGTCGAAAAGTCAATCTTGAACAAGGAAAGTTGTCAATGCAAGCTATCGCCTAAGACTTTCACGGGAACCAAAATTAAGCCATCGAACAACGAAAGAAGTTCATGCAGGAATGATGAAAAGTCTCCACAGGACATGACTTCTAGCAAGGCCTTCACTTTACAGGGGAACTCAGAAGCAGAATTCCACACAGAAGTTGATGGTATATTAACTGGAAGTGATTCAGATTTAATTCCAAGTAATGGAGTGTCAGAACGAAAACCAACTCATGGAAGCACAGACAGAAAAGATGATGGAAATGAAATATCGGAAAATGGTTTTATAACAACTAGGAAAGGCAAACTTACAAGAAACAATCAGGAAAACATTGTGGAACGACCACAAGAGATAAGCAAAATGACAGCTCCAATAGTCGTGAAAAGAAAAGCCTTAGCAGATGCAACAAATATTCATCATTCTCCTGCCGCGGGGATTACAGGGAAATGGAAGTGTCCTCAGAAAAGTAAACCAAATCGAGGACCCGCTTTGAAGCAGCTTCGACTTGAGAAATGGGTTCGTAAGTTGTGAAAGCTTACAGAGTACCTTTGAAGCTGTCAGTGAGGATTCCTGTGCTAATGTTTTGCTGATCCGCAGCAAAGTTTCCAAGGTGTTCTGTGCTGGGGTAGATTTAAAGGTCGGAATTTTGATTATGTTTTTCGTCAAATCGATGTTTTTCTTTTTTTCAAGGAACTTGTACCGGATATCCAAAGAATTCTTCAAATTTATGTTCACTTTGATTTGCTTGAATGAATTCTTTGTATTGAAGAGTGGTGATATGTACAGAAGAAGATAGTGCTCACACAAGTTGTCCTTGCCTCTTATTTGATTGGCAGGAACACGCTGCGACTGCGAGCCACATTCTAGTTGTTTTGTTATTAAAAAGGCCTTGAGGATGACAGGAATTGAGTAGTTGTTTTGACACTCAGTGAGTTTTAGTGGTTAATCTTCGTTGCCACAACCACAAGTGTTTCAGATTCTGTACAACACTTTTAAAATGTTTTTTTTGTTGTTGTATGGTACATACTACATAGTATAACAGTGGGTACGAAATGTATATGCGAGTGTTCTATAACGGTGGATATTGGATGCATATACGTGAGTGTTGTTTAGTGGTGGAAATAATATCAATATGTGAACGAGCAGACACTCATACATAGACGTGAGAGTCCAGGATACGTTCAGAATTATATTTACTAATTTGATTTCATAATGCTGTTTTCAATTAGCGTGGTATGATCATTTAATGCGTAGTTTCCTTATTGGGCAAAGAAACTAAGCATCACTTGAAATCATCATACTGGGCAAAGAAAAAAAAAAGTTGCAAGTAATTGTTGCAATCAATTTTATGAAATATAGTGTTAGCAGGGTCCGAAGCTATTGATGAGGGGCTGGAGGTAGATAAGACCTCAGCTTTGGCTCCAGAAGAACAATGCTATGAACAAACGTTGAACACAAATGATCTCTTGGAATCCCTATCAGCATTTTCTGAGAAGCGAAAGCCAAAGTATACCGGAGCTTAAGATGATGAACTTGGTATAATTTGTCTTGGATAAGTTTCTTAGTTGGACAGAAATAAACTTGTCAGCAATGACAAAATGGCAGGTCAGTCAAGGTCTTAATTTTATTTGATCATACTTTACCGTTTAATGAATAGCTGATTAAATGTTATGTTTGGGTGTCTCTGGATTGAACAACAAAATGGTCTTCGTTAAACAGAGGCTAGTTTCATAGGAAAGTGTCTTTACTAAGAAAAGCTTGTGCTTGAACTCGCTCCCTTTTAGTTTAAGCGTACACAGGATCTCATGCTTGAAATTAATGGCGGTGATGAAATGAACTATCATTAAAGGTTCAGAAATATGATTTTAGGGTATTTACAACGTGTCATTGTGTATGGTATATTTTTAGATTTTTGTTGAAAAGGAAATTTAGAAGCAAATTTGTATGGTAAAATAACAAAATATAATGTATCATTGTTGGAGTTTGACGACAGTTATCCATGTCAGTCATGTCGTATTCACTTCAACACTACCCTTGAGTGCTTGTGCTTGCCTTCATTGGCAACGTACCTTTTGTAGTTGAAAAATATTGCTATGCCACAACCTCAACTCTTACTTTGTATAAAACATTGCACTCTAGTGGACCAATATCATTCCTAGAAGGATTCGTAGACGTAGGAATTAGAGTTCCCAGCGTATGGCGCTAATATCATTCCCCACAAAGCATTGCTAATGTTGATAAAACAATGCCCGCATTGCATCTAGTCCAAGAGCTTCTATAGAATGTATTTGGGCCAACAAAACTTCTATTTCCTAATCAACCCTCTTACCGAACTAGCAAATAAAAATTATAACCATAAAGGAAATTGAATAAAATATGAGTAGATACACTGAATTTGTTAGTTTACGCCTAATTGGTGGATTTTTCAATTTAAACTGCATCCCAACCCCAATCCACCACGCACCATCATGCCCTCTCCCCCACTTGGGGATCTTCCCACCCAGCCCCATTGATTCATCTAACCCTTCTCCGCCCTTTCCTACCCCCTAGCACAAACACTCCAACCACGACTACATAAAGAGGGAGAATTTTTTGTATAACATTATCTTCCAAGTTGTAACGTAAAGGAAACGACATGTGAGAGAAAAGGGTGGTTAGGAGTCATAGGAAGTTTGGAACTACTTGTACCAGGAATCTCGTTAGAGGAGAGAGGGAGGGTTAGTGGTGGCCGGTTTGTCGTGGAGAGAGTTGGGGTTTCTGATAGGTCTGGTGAACACCTTGAACACTTAATTGTGGTTTTGTATTGTTTGTACCTATGATATTAACAAGTTTTTTCCTCAACAAGTATACATGGACTAACCCCCAAGGATCCAAAATTATACATGTATTGTGATAAATTTGATATGTTTGGGATACTAGTTAAATAATATTTGTGAATCAAATAGATGTTATGTTACTAGTGAAAATACCCTAAATTCATATTTGCAAACGTTTAGTGATAGTTTATGGCATCATCACAAGTTCTGACAGCTATTAAATGAATGAAATATCATACTCTTCTTAAAAATTAAAAAATAACAAGGTGAACTAAGAAATGAATAAATCTTGAATCTTCTTAGATCTACGAAATATCAAAATGTAGAAAGTAAGAACGAATTATCTAAAATAGCTTCAGAGAAGAACGTTACTTCCCTCTAATGCTCTTTCTTATCAGCGTCTCAAATGCCAAGCAACGATAATTATAAAAAAAAACATTAAAATCCTATAAATTGATTTCAAACCTTGATATCTGAAAAGGTGATTGAAGATTTCTGAAGAAAATTGCTAAGTTGTGCTTCAATGGTGGTAGACAGAAATGATATTTAATATGTAGAAACACGTGGAGACTTGTTTTAGGGAATAGTGAAACACTGGGCACAACATTGCACGCAACTAGATTTTGCCAAGTGTCTCGTATTTTAAAGACTTAAAAAAATACAAAGTATGAGGACTAAAAATTCAAAATCATTTTGGGACTAAAGTGAAATTCGAAAAAAAATTAAGAACCATTGATGCAATTAATTAAAGAAAACACGAAACACACACCACGAAGTTTTCGTCAAATAATAGAGCCTTTCTCGTGTTTTCAATTTTTTTACGAAACGTTTGCTTCCTTTCTCGTGTTTTCATTTTTTTAATTAATTGCATCAATGGTTCCTTAAATTTTCCCGAGTTTCACTTTAATTCTTAAATTTGTTTTGAATTTTTTAGTCCTCATTCTTTGCATCTTTTTAAGTCCTTAGAATGAGAGACACTTAGCAGGGTCTAGTTGCATGTAATTTCGTATTCCTGCTCAGTGTTTCGCTATTCCATAAAACAAGTCTTGAACTGTTTCTACTTATCATATACAATTTCTATCTACCACCATTGAAGCGCAATAGAGTTTTCTTTTGAAATCTTCCGTTGCATTTTAAGATCTCAAGGTTTGAAATCGAGATTTCTAGGAGTTTTTTTTCTTCTGTATTGTTTTAATTATGGTTGTCTAGCATTTGAGACGCCATTAAGAAAAAGTATTAGAGGGTCTTGAGTAACGTTCTTCCCCGAAACCATTTTAGGTAATTATTTCTTGCTTTCTGTAATTGATATTTTGTAGATCTAAGAATGTTGATCCATTTCATAGTTTTCCTTGTTCTTTTTTTTTTTTTTTTTTTTTTTGAGAATAGTACGATATTTTGTTCACTGAAAAAAGGGCATTACATATCATGAAGAACTCGGTCACAAAAGGGTCATTGCAAACTAGATCCAAAAATATTACAATAAAGCATCGCCAAACAATGACTAGACTTTAAAAACTCGTTCAAACCCGAGCTCATCGGGGACTACAAGATTACACAAATCAATAAAACCGTTAAACCTTATGTTAAACGAAGATCATGTGTTAAAATACCAAATATAACGTTGTAAGTGAAAGCAAAAACATTTTCAAATGGAACTTAAGAGATTTACGTGGTACGGTGAAAAGCCTACATCCACGGGCGAAGCACGACAAGGAATTTCAGTAAACAAAAGGAGATTACAAAAGAGTGTTTAAACTCTCACAATCCAAATCCTATAAATTACAATCCCTAACAAAGCCAAACAAGTAGAGAACTTGAAACAAATGGAGAAGTTTTTCTCAAACTGCTCTCTACCTCACAAATTGACTCTTAACAAATTGCCACAAAAATGATTCATACTAAATAAACCATCTTTAAGGTCCTATTTATAGAGCATAGGACTTAGGTTTGTATAGGAATCCTAATAGGAAGTAAAATCTAAATCCTAATAGGCAAGGAAATCAAATCCTTATCTTTTAATGATAAAGAAACCAACAAGGAAAGTAAAAAACACAACCCAAATAGGGTACAACTAGCCTAAATAAGAGGTAATGCAAACCAAATTTCTACATCAATCTAATTTTGAGACACAAATCACAATAGTTAGAACAAAAATCTCAATCATAATGGGATAGGGAGTACGATGTCCATTAGTCTAATTGCATCACCTAATCACCATCACCATCACATAACGCCAAGTGAAGTAAATCCAGCAAACCAAACTTGCTCCACCCTTCACACATAGATCCAAACGAGATGTAGCACACCAAAATGAAATGAAATTAAAATGAAGCAACTCTCCTATAGAGAGAAATCAAACTAGCAAACTCTCCCAAAGGGAGAAAACCAAACTCTAAGACAATTCCTAAAAATTATCAAACATAAACAAAATAAAAAGATAATAAAACCATGTCGCGGCTCCACATGAATTGGATCCAAAACCTTGTGTAAATTGTGTGCGTGAGCTAAAAATGGGCCAAAAGATGTCAACTATCACAACAACTATAACGTTTCATGGCGACAGTTCTACACTAAAACAAAGTACATGGAAAGAGAGAGAAGGAAGAGACAAAGAATGTGTCAAAAAATTACCTCCGGCACCAAAGACAAAGGCAAGGGCCAAGGGCAGATAGTTTTTCTTTGATTTTTGCTCTAGACGGTTAGGTAGTCTTGTTCGTTTTTATCTCCCTTTTCTTTTTCTTGTTATTTTTTAATTTAGATTTTCCTGATTAAAGCAAAAATTACATAAATAAAAATTTTGAATTTATTTTTAACATGATTTAAGATAAGTTTCAGTGGTAAAATCTTTAACAAATTTTCCTTGATATATATATATATATACATATTTCTCTGGTTTTTCGGCCAATCATTAACACTAAATTACTTTTAAACAAGGGAGCTTTAATAAAAAGGGCTTGAACTAAGTTTATTTTAACCAAAAACCATCCTATAACTTTTTTTAACCAAAAACCATCCCATAACAAGGTAAAACCCACCAAACCAACAGACAGCTCGACCACCAGCCAGTCACTCATGGGCTCTCCTTTGGCCCTCATCCTCCTCCTCCTCATCTTTGTCTTGCTGATTACTACAACTTTTCTTTTTGAATCACCCTATTTCGTTGAGTATTGAAGAAGTTATATCTATTTGAATCTTACCCAGTTTCCGGCGACATCCGAGGCTTTCGAGGCATTTTCCGACCAAACCACAACGAGTTAGCCATCGTCCAAGGTACCATTCTCTTCGTCTCTTCGAGAACTACGATTTTCATTTTTGAATCACTCGATTTCGTTGAGTATTGACAAAGTTATGAGCGTTTAAAGTTTGTCCAACCCAGTTTCCGGCGACCTCCGAGGCTTTCGAGGCGTTTTCCGGCCAAACCACAATGAGTTAGCTATCATGCAATGTACCATTCTCTTCGTCTCTGCGAGAACTACAATTTTCATTTTTGAATCACTTGATTTCATTGAGTATTGACAAAGTTATGAACGTTTAAAGTTTGTCCAACTTTCCGGCCGATATCCGGCCTTCCCTTCCGTTTAGCTCCGGCGAGCAGCAACCACACCAAGCCCTTTGGGCCATGCACAAACAAACACTGTATCTGGAAAGAAAATGAACATTAACACTGTCTCTGGAAAAAATAACACTGTCGCTGGAAAAATAACATTGTCGCTGGAAAAATAACACTGTCGCTGGAAAAACTAACACTGTTGCTGGAAAAACTAACACTGTCGCTGGAAAAACATAACACTGTCGCTGGAAAAACTAACACTGTCGCTGAAAAAATAACAGTGACTTAGATTCCATAAACAGTGACTTATATTCCATAAACAGTGTTACTTAAAATCCAGAAACAGTGACTTAAATTCCAGAAACAGTGACTTAACTTATAACATGGTTTTTTATTAAACAAAACTTATAACATGGTTTTTTATTAAAACTAAAACTTATAACATGGTTTTTTATTAAACAAAACTTATAACATGGTTTTTTTATTAAAACTAAAACTTTTCAAGCCCTTTTCATTAATTTTCCTTTTAAACAAAGTTTAATTAATTTTGTAGTTTTCTTTTAATTTCATAGTTTTGGTATATCTTTATCTTGATAGTTGTTTTCTAACTAAACAATCAAAATCATTTATTGGGATGAAAAAGAGAACTCATTTTGGATATGTAGTTCTTAGTCAAATAAAAAAGGATGTAAGGAACTCATTTTGGATGAGTTACTTTCGTCTTGGAAGATGACGTTTGAAGTATGGAGGCCAATGTTAGAGAGGATTAAGCACTAAGAGTGAGGCTTTATCCATGAGAACTCTAGCTCGGATAACAATCCCATGTTTGACGTGAGACAAGACTAGCAAAAATGTCGTTAAATCAGACTCGTGTCGACTAAACGCCTCACTAAGTTGCGTTAGCTAATCCCGAGTGAACGCTTGGTACTAACTAGGACAATCCTTTCTTACAACTTCATGCTCTCGCAGAGAGCAACGTTTGTCGTAGCCCCCTGCCGCTGACTCTACATCATTGTTTCGTCGATCTCCCGCAGAACCAGATCCAACTGAGAGACGCCGACACCCCAATCTGAAACCCATTAGCCACCTACATTTTTCTCTCTCTTGTTACTGACTCTGAAACCCATCGATCAAATATTGCAGAAGGACGAAAACGTTTTCTCATGTTCCATGGCAAGAAATTTTATGGGTTTGGTTGGTTCTTCATGTTGTTCAATTGAATTTATGACTTTGGGTTTGGTTAATTGCTAGGTTCTCTTCCCATTTGTTCCATAGTAATCAAATAATTTCATGAGTTTTGCTTCCCAAAGAAGAACGGCTTTGAGAAAGAAACAATGGTCTTGCTTGCTTGATGGACATGATTTCGTAGCTCTCTGCGAGAAAGAAGGGCTGATGACTGATGTTAATTTATTATTTTTCTTACTTTTTAGTTTTTCTAAAGGCAAAAGTAAATTTAAAGAGAGATTATATTCACACACCCCAAATTACTTCTCACACACCCCAAATTACTTCTCACACACCCTTTTAATTTTTTAATATTTTTTACACACCACTAGCACTTGATAAATAAATATTAAAAAATTAAAAGGGTGTGGGAGATGACACACCCCGACCTAAATCAAGGTGTGCTAGTGACGTAGCCATGTGAGTAGTGCGGATGTGATAAGAATATAAGAATGTGAGTAAATAAAAACCAACCTAGAAACTTACTAAGTAAAACATGGAAGTGCAAGTGTTGAGAGTTAAGTGTAAAACACACAATTAGAGCATAAGTAGCCTAAGTGCAGTCCAGCAGGACGAATACTAATTATACAGTACCAAAGAAGTAAACCTACAACAACTAAAGTTTGTCAGAACAGCCGAATCCTAGTGAGCCACCAGAAGCACTCCTACCTAGTACCTGGAGGGGCGCAAAACAAAAGCGTGAGCGGGCAAAAACAAAGGTTTTAGAAAACATTTACTTCGCAAAAGTTCTAACCCCTCGCTGTAAAACCTCTATAGTTTTCCCAGAAAATAGAACATATATATAAATATATATGTACCTCAAAAACAACCTCAAGTCAACATCAAAGTAAGATGCCATATAATATACCAACAGAATAATCGAATCCAACAAATGAATAAGCCGTATGAAAGAGAATGCATCAACGATAAATGAATATGTGTCAGCCAGATCCACCTAAGGT
Organism: Cotoneaster glaucophyllus; assembly: GCA_036320875.1. Classification (NCBI taxonomy): domain Eukaryota; kingdom Viridiplantae; phylum Streptophyta; class Magnoliopsida; order Rosales; family Rosaceae; genus Cotoneaster; species Cotoneaster glaucophyllus. The sequence goes on from CM070060.1 coordinate 7,360,840, forward strand.
GGCTTGTACGGCTGAACCTATAACTCATCTAGTATGCCTGCACACGAGTCGAAACCACCTAATGTGGTTTGTACGACAGGGCTAGGTGTAATACATATACGCTCAAGTGCTACGATCACGTGAAGGCTGTGCGATAACTCGTGGGTCACCTACATGTCGGAACCACCTATAGTGATCTGTACGACAAGACTGTGCACCTAACTTGGATCCAAGATGAGCGTGTGGTGCGGGAGGTGAACATCACGTGAAGGACTGTGCCCTGGCCACTAGCGGGAGCACTAACACCGGGGTGCAGGTTAATGAGCTCTAAATGCGTCTAAAATGCAATCATCAATGTAACTTACCAACCAAAGCATACCCACATACCTGAGGTTTACCTTAGCGTCCACAACATAATCAATAACATAATAGAATATGAAATGCACTTCTTAAAATAATAGATAAGCATCATGGCAATATAACGAATAAAACTCTTTAAATATGTTTTCTGGGAAAACGCCAAGCATATATACATATATATAAAAACAAATGCCCACTCACTGGTATGTGGAAGGGTCGTAACCCCCGAGCCTTGCCTGACTACGCTCGTTCTCCGCGTAGGTCTCACCTATATGCGAAACAACTATATAAACATTAATTATATGCACATAACCAAGAACTAGGTAATAACTTCTCATACATTGCTCAATTGGGGTGTTTGAATATACCAACGTGATCTACTCAACCCCAGAAACATCCCCATATTTTTAGAAAAAAATTTGGAACCCTCACGCGCCGCCACGCGCCGGCCAAGGCACGGCTACACGCGCGGGCACGTGCCTGGCACACTAACGGTAACAGTTAACGTCGTTAGGAATATTCCGTTAAAATACAGAATATTCTATTTAAACTAACTAACGCCGTTAGAATATTCCGTCAAAGTTGACGAAATATTCCCCTTCTTCTCCGGCGACTGTTCACCAGTTTTTGGAAAAATTTCTAAACCTAATATCTTCTTCATTTCTTCACCAAAGACCACGAAATTTGTACCAAATGAAAGCTCTCAACGAGTAGAACAAAACCATACCTGACTTAGGTCCTAAAATTCACGGGATCTCGCCGGAGAAACCACGAAACTCCGGCCACCTCTGCAACTCGTCGAACCTGAGCTTCCCGACGTCCAAAACACTCCAAAATTACTCCTCGAGCTTCGTGAAGATGTTTTAAGGCTTTCTATGACCTTAAAACCCGATGAAACCTCCACGTTTAAAAGTGAATGAACAGTGCACCACTTCGGGGGTTTTTGGTTCTTGGGTTTTCAAAGGTTTCACGTCCAACCATGGGTATGGTTGTGTTCAAAAGCTTACAAGGATCACGAATGAGGTCTTAAGGGGTTCGATCTGTGAAGATGTGAAGGTCAACGAACGTATGTCCGTACATTGTGCAGAGAGAAAGATGGTTCGAGAGGAAAGAGGAGAGAGAAGAAGGCTGGTTTCAGTTTTTTGTGTGTGTGTGTGTGTACCCGTGTCCTAATTGGGCACCCAAAAACAAAACTTAGTTCTAATTGGGCCACACCTTAAGACTACAAGCCTAACTAACTAAACCCTAACATCCTAACACCTAACTCTATTTGGTTGCTAACAAATGGGAACTAAAATAATTGGTCCAAAATAAATAATTTGGGTCTTTACCTTAGCGCACAATACAAACGTAACCCAACGTTCAAGGGTAATTTCGTCAATTCATGTCCCTCGAGGAAAAATAAATATACAAGCTTCGGGATGGGCTGTCGCAGGAGAAGTAATTTGGGATGTCTGAATATAATCTCCCATAAAGAGAGTGGTCAAATAATACTTTTTGAATTAATTAGGTTCTTAGAAATCGAAATAACTACAAAATAAGAATTTAATAATAAAATAAAATGAATCTTTTCTTTGTCCTGCTTATTAGTTCGATGTTGTGCTAAACGCTTTATAATTTTTATCTAGCTTAATCCAAGCCAAGCTAATCCAGCTTAGCCCCTGAAGTTAGTCCAGTTCGAGATAGTCCGATACAACAAACATACCCTAAAAATTCTATAGACAAAGGGCGTTATCTTCATAGAATTCTATTTCATTATTATGAAGAACGAGTTATTGATAGCATTGGAAGTACCCACGATGTGAGGGAATTATGGGGGTGTGGCTATCTATGAGAGTTGATATACTTAAAATGAATGGTAAAGTAATTTGCTAATTGAAAGAGATAAGTAAGATATTATCTCTTGTTGTGGGGAAAATTTTACTCAATTGTTAGCAAATTACTTAGTAAGTCCTAATATATTTGTATGTTTGGACGACTTAATGTTAGACATCTACTCTCGAACAAAATTAATTTTGATGCATGGATATGAGTTTTATGATGGCCATATAGTATGAGTAGTCAACCAAGTGGCACCAATTTTTAAAGTTTTGACTAGAGAGTAAGTTGTATCATTGAGGGGAGTGGGTTAAAGGCCCATAATTAGCGTAGTCATAGTGGAAACCCAACTAAGTTGACTGAAGATCCCAAAATCTAGGTTCAAAAGGAATAACTAAATTATGACAACTTGGAGTAGCACTATGGAGAATATATTCTCCTTCTACCCATGTCCCATGATGATAATAGTGTTGCCTGCCATTGAGATTAGGTTAAGCATTGCTCTTAATGATTCATATAGCTTGGAATACTTAGAATTCCAAGGAAGTATTGCAGGATACTCTTAATGGGAAGTCACTTAACTTGAGTGTGGAATGTGATCGTTCCTATAATAATTTCTGAAGGGGTTAATTCTCTAGAGCACTCATGAGAAACTAGGAATTGTTCAAGGCCTATATGAACACAACCAAGTAACCACAAGGTGTTTGGAAAAGTATTGTGTGTTTACTATTGTCATGGTTTACATAAACGGCTGAGCAGTTCAAGACATCATGTTCACTAATTAGCCAAGTAAATCCGATAGTAATTTACTATGGAAGGTTCAAAGCCAAAGCCACATATCCCAATCTTCTACTTTTCTTTCTAAATCTCTCTTTAGCGTTTGCATTGTAATTTGCATAGTGTTGAGTCAATTTTCATTCATGCAGGGATTGTTGAAAATTTAATATTATTATTATAATATTACATTCATTAATTGAATAGAAATTAATAGCGGTGCCTTTTGGTCGAAAGATGTGTCTTTTCAAACATGAAATTCAAATCAAGAGTTGCAATTTATGACCCTTCATGAATAGTCTCATGGTTTCCGAAGAGACGTCTTAACTTCTATAGATAGGAAAACCCCTTATGGTCTTTTAATCACTTTTACATTCACATATTCATGCATATAGTACACTATTGTTAGAGAGTTTTGTAATGTCTCATTGAGTCCATATAAAAGAGTTTTCAATACAATTGTGGTTCACTTGAGCCTTGTGGTTAGAAGTGCTACTATTACAAGGATGTGGTCGATGTACCTGGGAGACAAGCAACGATCAAACCTTAGGCACTGTAGTGGAGTTTAAACTTGTCGTAAAGATGAAATGTTTAACATTTAGCTCGACTGAAATTTAGGTGTTTCTAACTCAATTCTCTTGTTCATTTAGCATTGTTTATTATTGTCTGTATGCATTAAATTGTTTATCTAAATGTATGATTTATTCTTTAATTTTATATGTCGTAATATAAGCAATTATACTCTATTTTTCCATCACAAACAAACTCATCCAAGGCAAGTTTAGCAAGTTTTATCATCTTAATCTCCTGTAAAACAAATGTGGCATTTGCTATCTTTTCATGTAATAGAGAAGTTTCAGCTATAAGCGCCCACTTTTACAGAGATCTTAGAAACTTAGAATGCGCAAATGATGCTTTACTACAACGGCGAAAAGCATTAATGTCTATGTACCATGGTGTAGGTTTAGTCCTCAACAATTCTCATCTCCTAATATTTAACAATTTAACCCACTAATATTATCGGTTGTAAAAATAAAAAAAATAGAATGCAGTTATCATTGGAAGGAGAAAATTGCTTCTTAGATTGCTCAAATTGCTCAACGCCAATTAATTAACCTTCCTCTTTGCACCCAAATTCAAATTTCTCTCTATGTAGTTTAGATGAGTGTTGAGAGTAGAAATCTCAAAATAAGAAAAGAAGAGACAGTGCATGTGCTTCAATGTAGGTAGACTACTATCTGTATTGTCAATTGGTTTGACGATAAAACCTCAACTTCTTCAATGAGTTTAGTGCATATTCTTCTATAGTTTGTCAAAGAATAAAATGAGCATAATAACTTAATAAGGGCAGCTCTAGTGGATCAAATAATTTCAATCATACCTACCAATTGTCCTAGTAGATTTCCACATATATATTCTCACAGTGGCAAGAAGCGAGTGAACTGCAGGTTATCATATTTAGAATCTCTCTTGTCTTTCTGTTTTGAGCCAAAATTTCAGTGGCGGATGAACCGATTGGAGGGAAATACTGCAACTGTAAGAACCATCTTGGTGTTGTGTATGATATTTAGACCCAAACATGCTGAGCTGAAGTTGTTGAACTCATGTATGATATCATGCGCTCTCGTAGTTGTTGGAACATATGAAATGGGATTAACCTCACAATGCTTATGAAGAAGCACATACCAAATGTTTCGCGACTAATACAAAATGTGTTTCTCTAACTTGATGGCATTTTCGGAAATCTAATAGCATGGCTGTTACAAAATTCAAAATATTTATGTCGAAAATTTGATAAAATAAAAGAAAACCTAACGAAAAAGGTTTCAAAACTTTAAATTTTAATCAAAGATCATCTAATAACTAAGAGTCTCGATGATGATTTTTGGTCGTGTGCACTGTTTCAAACCGCCCTTGGGAGCGCACGAGCATGCCCGACCCTTTACAAATCAAAAAGGCAAAAAGAAAAATTATAATCTTGTTTATTCAAGCAAATAGTGGGAGAGAAGAATCAAGCCTATAAACTAAGATGTAACGATAAATGATTTTTGGTCTTGTGCACTGTTTCAAACCGCCCTTGACATTATCTATTTAAAAATAATTTTTTGTAAGCTATAATTCTTTAATGGGTTATGTTTAGTTTGTTTGAACGGAGATGGCATAATTGGCCCAGATCGGGTTAAAATCTTTTAAAAACGCCTAATTTTTTTTGGAAATGGTGCCATCAGACGGGGCATGGGCCTTGAAATTGGGGACATTGTCACATTCGCAGCGTAAGGCCTGAGGTGAGTCGATAAACAGTGTATCAAGTGGAAAGCAGTATTTGAAACCCACAGCCCCAAACCTATATATTAACCCGAAACAGCATTTCGCGAAATCCCAGATTGTCCAGCTTCAAACCTCACCAAAAGATAAGGCACACAGAATATAAAATCGAATCGGGGAGAGGGAGAGAGAGAGAGAGAGAGAAAAAAAAGCCATGGCTGCTTTGGACGAAGCCCCGTCGGCTAAGAGATGGCTTCCTCTTGAAGCTAACCCTGATGTTATGAACCAGGTACTTCAATCAATCGCCTTCCTTTTCAAGCAAAAATTAAATTAATCGTAATTATTTTTGTATCCTCTGTTTGTTTCTCGAGAAAACGTCGGAAAAGAAAATAAAATAGTTGAATTTTTTCTTGGGAGCAAAACGGAGAGCTAGGGTTTGGTGCGAATTTGATGTGGAAGATGGAACCTTTTGATTCTTCTGGAAATAGGGTTCTAGTTTGTGATTAACAGTTGGCAAAGAGATGATCAAGTATGCTGAAGACGTATCGGTTTCGTTTATACCAAAATTTTTAGCGAGGGAGACCCAGTTGGTGAATATTAAGTAAACATTTGCTTTTGATAGAAAGCTAACCAGGAATTTGGTTTTCGAAATTAAAATATAATACAACAACAACAAAGCCTTATCAAGTGGGGTAGGCGAAATTAAAAGGTAACGAGTAGCGATAATCATTTGCATTGAAGAAAAGCGGAAAAGTGTTTGGACTATTCTTTCAGCTGTTAAATGATCAAATTCAGCAAATAATACAACCTCCTAAATAAAGAACACAAGTTTGAAAATGCTATTCTTCGTTGTTTTGATTACATGTACTCTTGTTTGTGTGTTATGTTGCAGATTAGATTTATAATTTTTTGTAAAGGTGATATATTCAGGAAGAGCACCATTTGCACCATTATCCTTTACAATCGTTTACCTCATTGTGCAAAATACCAAATCAAATGAAAGAAATATATTTGGGCATTGCAGTTCCTTTGGGGCCTGGGTCTTCAAGAGGATGAGGTAGAATGCTATGATGTTTACGGGTTGGATGGAGAACTCTTGGAAATGGTTCCGAAGCCTGTACTTGCTGTCCTGTTTCTTTATCCTATAACCGCTAAGGTTTTGTCTCTTTCCCCGAAATACAAATTAATAATTCCAAACTTTGTGATTGGTGTGGAACTTAAGTTCTCTGCATCTGTCTTTCTTCTGAACAATATGAAATTTAGTTGTCTCCTGATTTGAGGGATGTTTCTATACATTTCAGAGTGAAGAAGAGAGAATGATGCAGGCAAATGAAAAACAGGTGAGGAATAGGAATTTTCATTGGATGTTCTCTATAAATTGATAACCGTTTGTTCTTGAGCGGGTTGTTGGACTAGTGATCTCTTTCTACATATATGTGGATGGTGCGCGTCTGCATATTCATGTGATGATAGTAACTTTTGAGAGATCAGTTGTGTGTTGAAATTTATGTTCACATTCAACCATGTTTTAGGTTTTCTTACCTTGCTCACTTGTTTTCGATTGTGTCAATTCGTTGTACTTACTTCTTACTTGGTTTTTTGCTTGGTGTTTCTACTAATTTACTGATCAAAAGAGAATTTTGTATTGAAATACATTATATCTTGATTTGAAGTAGTATGATTTAATTAGAATGTTTTGCAATGCATATCTTGGCTGTAGGAACCCAAAGGTAGTGTTTATTTTATGAAACAAACTGTGGGCAATGCTTGTGGAACTATTGGGCTTCTTCATGCTGTTGGAAACATCACTTCAGAGATCAAACTTGGTAAGTTCTATACTGTTTTCCTGTTATGGGTGAGTCTGATTAGAGTTATGCATGACAGCTGTGTGTTCTCCATACTTGGGGATTTATGTATTACACACAAGTATTAATCACTGCTAGTGATTCAAAGTGCCGTATTTTGAGTGGCTGCTGGCAAACATTGGTCTCTTTTGGATCCTCCCCCTTGACCAGGAAATGAGTGTGTGTGAGAGAGAGAGAGAGGTACGGAGAGAGGGATTTGTTGAAAGTTAGATGGGGACAATGGTTCCTTTAGCTTTTTTTTTTCATATTCCTCTTTCTCTTACCTAACAACGTTTGGATCACCCTGCTTTTCGATAATGCAAAACAGTTGCATGAGCAACTGGATCAATATAATTAAAAAGATAATTAATAATATAGAATACCTGGGGAAAGTAGCATACCATTGGAAATGAGCTTCTTGGTTTTATCACCCAGGTTTATGCCATTCTAGTTTCTAACTAGGACAGTACATGTTTGTGGACCACCTAGCTGTGGAAATTAGGGATATAGAATCCCGAAACCAGAGAGTTCTAGATACCAAAACTGTTCCCTTAAGTAATTCCTGTGGAGGAATGAGCTTGATTTTTGTTAAGCATGCAACCTTGGAAAACATGCTTCCCTGTTGAAGCCAAAATTAATGAATTAATTACTTTCTGGATGATTGCTTTGCTTACTATTTCTTTTTAAATTTTAATCACAGTTCTTTTTTCCATGTTATCCCCTTTTTCTTTTCAGTTGAGGATTCATTCTTGGATAGGTTTTTCAAAAAAACTGCAAGCATGGATCCATTGCAGGTTCTATTTTCCTTTCCCTCATTATTTTGTCATTTCAGTTTGACCAATAGAGCCATATTATTCTTCTTGCCTCTTATTGTCATATATTTGTTGTACAAATGTAGCGTGCAGCATTCCTTGAAAGTGACACAGAAATGGAAGTTGCTCATTCAGTAGCAGCTAACGGTGGCGATACAGAGGTGATATATTTTAAGTAGCATAGAATATTATATAAAGTACCAATCTCTCCACTTTTCTTTTCTTCTGTTTGGTTCAGATGGTTTGTGCTTCTCATGTCTTACCCTGTTTCTTTGCAGGCATCTGACAATGTGGACACTCACTTTATTTGCTTTGCATGCATGGACGGTAAATGCTTCTTCTAGACCTGTTTATTAATGACATAATTGATCAGAGATGGTTCTTGAAGAGTTTTTTTACCCTGCTGTACGATTTGTGATTTTGATCTCATCTCTTAATATGTAGGGGAGCTTTATGAGCTTGATGGGAGGAAGTCAGGTCCAATCTCTCATGGTCCATCTTCACCAGACAGTCTATTGCAGGTATTTAAAATGTCATTGTGCTCTCTGATTTAAAATTAGAGGAAGAACACACAATCGACACCTAACATATAAAAAGTTTAACGGTCCATTTAGTAACTTATTTTTTGGTTAAGTAAAGAGAGGGAAGAGGCATAATATCCTAAGATTAAGTGGATGAAGTTTTGAGGGAGAAGAAGAAATTATAATTGAAACTGTCTGAACTGATTTAAAAGTTAACGTGTCTGTGTTTTGGAAAATTCGATCACAACAGTTTAATTAGTTATTCTCATGTTTTTATTTTGGTTCATTTCAAGTGGGAACGTGTTGGCCTTCTACCCGAGTCTTTGTGTACAGTTTGCAGCCCTTCATCACCCATTTTATAAGTTTTTTATTGCATAACAGGATGCAGCTAAAGTCATACAGGGCATGATCCAGAAAAATCCCGACTCCCTCAACTTCAATGTGATTGCAATTTCGAAGAAATCCGGTGGGTTTTCTTAAGTTGGAATGCATCCATGTCCTTCAAAAGTGGTCAAAAGTTTAATGCAGTGGTAGCACTTGATGTACGCATCTTTATACTGAACAGTTTTTTTTCCCGGTTAACATGTGTGCTAGCATCTTTAGCATAAGCTTACTCAACTGCGTTAAACTGGCTGTAAAATTCTCTGACTATAGCCTTGGTGTGTACCGATCACGCCTGTTGGGCATAGAATAGAGTTCCGTGTTTTCTTAATCATGCAGTGTCAATGATCTCGGGAAACCAAAACCAAAACCAAACTCATTTCCAACTTCTAGTTCCCTAGAGTGTCAAATGAGTATGTTTGATTGTATGGCGTGAAATGTGTCTATTGCATTGGTGTGACAGCATGCTAGATTATTAGATTTTATGGTCATTTGCCCGGCGTGCTCAGAATATTTCGCGGAGAACGCATAGAAACCGAGCCTCAGGGATTGGTATGGAACTAAAGTAAGAGCTCACAGTGAACAACTATTACACACTAGTTCTTTCTTGGCCGTAGCAACCAATTGCCATATTTTAGTGTTTGTTTGATGTCCATCATCATGCGTACTGTGTACCATTTCGGATGTGCTGCCTGGAATGCTCTGCTCGTTGGTTCTTGAACGCCAACGTTGAAGCCAGCCGGTCAAGTTTGTCAGCGCCAACTGGGTGCTGTCCTGTCACATAATTGTAAGCCCAGTAAAATACCACCACGGCGGTTGCCCCAAGCCCTCCGGACATAACAAGGCCTGTAGTCGGCAGAAGCATTGCAACTGCTGCTGGTACCAACACCTTGCTGAAGATCACCAGCAATGTTGGTGCTGCCACCAAAGCAATAACAACCGCTGTGAGTGTCAAACCGGAGAGGACGGAGAGAGACCGGAAAGGGTTATTGCAGAGAGGCCCTGGCTAATTGATAAGAGAGGGGTTCGTGGATTTTGAACCATTTATGCGTGTGTCAAGTTAATGATTTGTTTTCAAAGGACCATCTTAAGCGGCCTTTGAAGGGACTTACACAAGGAGTTTAGGCATTATTCATGATCTATCATGAAGGCTCACAAACAGTTTGATACTGGCATATATGTCAGTTCGAATTTGGTACGAACTTGACTTGTCGATCAAGCCACTGCATATCGTTGTCCAACAGAACATAATCAGGTCTCGCTCTTCCTCATCCATGGCCTTGCTCTTCTTGCAGCTGAAGAAACAGCGGGATGGCAAAATTGTTGCCAGATACTTAAGCTGTGAGGCAATCTAGCTCGCTAGCTAGCAGCTTAGCAACACGAGGACCAAGTTGTTTCTTTGCCCCCTGGCCCTTGGATACTTAGACCCAACACAACACATGACGAGGAAAATAAACTTATAACTGTATACAATTGATGACACCGGAGAAATTTCTTAAGAAACAATAATAGGATATACACAAACAAAATAAAAGAAATAATCAATTAAACCCCATGATTTAGAACTTCATTCCCACGAGCCAATTACACCAAAAGTTTTCAAGATAAAAGTCCTATTCCAACATTTAACAAAACCAAAGTTTATACGCTTTCGGCAGGAATTTCATGATCAAGGTCTTCTTTGTTATGGGGAATTTTCTTCAAGACGTGAACTTGATTTCGTCGTTCAGAAGCAATTCCATAGCTTCCCAACTGTCAGCTTCATCTAAATCTGGAATTGCAGTCACTTCAGAATATACTTCATCTACAGTCGATCATTTTTTAGTTAAAAGACTGCATGAACTTGGTAAGAGCGTTAGCCAACCTCACAATTTCAGCAGCAAGGATATCATCTGCTTCGCTTTCATCATCCTCTTCACTGCCATCGTCTACTTCACTTCCATCATCTTCTTCGCTTTCATCATCTTCTTCGCTTTCATCTTCCTCTTCCATTTCTCCTCTTCCTCTTCGCTTCCATCATCGTCACTTTCATCATCTTCTTGACGTTGATACCAAACCACTATTGCAGCTAACCAGGGCCGGTCTAGAGTTTTTTGAGGCCCGGGACGCTGCCACAAAATGTGCCCTCGTTTTATATAAGAAAAATATTTGTTTTCACACGTAAGACATCGATAAAATTATACTTAGAAAAACACTTCAAACTTAACAATTTAAAAACATGGAAAAGCCAATTTATTTTGTATTGTGAGAAGGAAACAAAAAAAACTCCAGGTTTACAAGTAGATAGATATGAGTTTTGATTTCCATCTGAACTTTTAAAGTGTTTTTGTATGAATCGTGAGGTGTTTTTTCTTATTTACTAACCTTGTCAATAAGGGACTAAAAAAATAATGATGTTTTCGAGTCTTTAGTTGATATGTATAAGTAATAAATGGGTACTAAATTAAACTTTTTTATGACACGTCATATAATTTGTAAATTTGGTCTAAAAATTTGGTCAACACATTACTCTTTGTTGAAGATTAGACTTGAATTGGAACAAATGTTTTAAAAATAACAACCCACGTAGCTACTAGCTACTAATTAAAAATAAATTAACAACCAAATAAAAATTCGTAAAAATTGTAAAAATTGAAAATAAATTTGTAAAAATTCAAAAGTAAATAAGCACACATGGTGTTTTCAACCCAAGACCTCCTCATTAATTTTAAACCACAAAAATCATCAGTTCTAGTTAAATTTCTTTGTCATTGAACCAAATTTTATAAATTTATACTCTTATGAAAACATATATAAATATACCACCCTAATAATTTTGGTGCCCCCAATTATTTTGGACCCCGGACGATCGTCCTGCCCTCACTGGGCCTGGGCCGGCCCTGCAGCTAACAGGGCAACGATCTAAAATGAAGTCGACTTACAAAAAGTATACGAAGACATCAGTTTCTCCATCCATTCAACTTTAAATTCTTAAGCAATGTAACATTACTGACAGGACGAAGACTCTAGCCGTTTTCAGATTCACAAAAGGCATACCTAATTTGACTATTATTCATGTGCCGGCAGACTTGGGATCATTTTGCAGTTTCCGGCTTTGTTTCATTCGCGTTTTCTTCATGACTACTTTAAGTGCTGCAATCAAATGTATAATTAACACCTACTGGAGTAACAAAAGCATCACTCTCCGTTTCTACCCCGAACTGCAACGAGCGACGTGTGTCGTTGCTGCCCAAGTGTCCTTGCCGCTGCACAGGTGATGGCTACCGAGAACAACCAACTTGTTCCCGCCAATGCCCCGGTTGTGGTTCAGTCAGATAATTCAAGCTTCAACATTGGGATGGTTTTGGATGAGAAGAACTACGATTTATGGGTTCCTGTTATTCAAATTCATATCGCTGGAAAGAAGAAGATGGGATATCTTCATGGGTCTACCAAGGCACCTGCAGAAGATGATCCCAAATATGATGGTTGGTTCTCTGTAGATCAGAGAATTAAGAGTTGGCTCTTGTCGACAATGAAGTCAAAGATCATGAAACGGTATATTCGATTGTCAACTTCTAAAGAGATCTGGGATGCTCTTAAGACTGCCTGTTTTGATGAGAATGAGGAGGCTAGGATTTATTCATTGAATCAAAAAGCTTCACGTCTCAGGCAGAATGGGCAGTCGTTGGCTAGCTACTTTGGAGAATTGACAGAGATTTTCTAGGAATTGGACCATTTTAACAAAGTGGCCATGGCATGTGAAAAAGATGTCCTGATATTTCAGAAGACAACTGAGCGACAACGGTTGTAATTGTTTCTTGGTGGACTTAATGATGTGTTTGATTAGGTTCGTGGAGAAATACTGCGCAAAGACCCACCACTTAGACTTCAGGCTGCTTATGCGTACGTTCGTCGTCGGATCGCAAGGAAGATATGAAGATGGAGGGCCAAAGCTCAGAATCGACTTCAAAGGAAGCCAAGGCTCACGACTCCTCCAACCGAACCCACTGAGGTGGGTCCAAGAGTAAGACTAGGTAGCCACGAATCTACGAGTCAAGTCGTGATCGTCCTCAGGGTAAAAGTCCACATTGTGGCATGATGGGACACTCCAAGAGCCTGTGCTTCGAGCTGATTGGGTATCCCAAGAATTGAGATAAGACACGTGACCCTTGGTTCAATAAACCTCGAGCTTCTGTTGCAGAAACCAAAGATGATTCAGAGGATGTAGCAAGTAAAGAATCAGCTCTGATTGCCGCAGCAGGTACCGATGGTAAGGCACTTAATGTTTCCACTTCTGTTATGAATAATACATGGATAATTGATTCTGGAGCCACTGAACATATGACTTGTGATTCTAGACAGGTTTCCTCACTAAAAATCTCCACCCACATCAAGGTTAATGTTGCTAACGGTGATGCCGCCTCAGTTTTTGGGGAAGACACTATTTCCCTTTCTGATACCATGAGACTTGATACTGTCCTTCTGGTTCCCTCCTTTAATTATAATTTATTGTCGGTTGCCCAAATAACCCTTACCTTACACTGTTTGGTGGTTTTTTGACCATATTTGTAAAGACCTGGAATTTAATTTACTATTATTTTTTTTAATTTCAAATAGGAAATAGTTTCAGCCCAATTTTTATTTTACACTCAGCCCAATTTTTGTGTGTGTAGGCCTATTGTTATAACCCACCAAACAAAAGACAAAGACTCTCTCTTTCTAATCTTCGAATCAGCAAGGAGAAATTATTTCTTCCCTTATTGTTCTTATCCTTTCCTAAATAATCTTTTTCCAATACTCTATTTTGCTGACTAGGGTAGGCTACGTAACTAGGAGGTGGAGGGTTTTTAGAAAATGGTGGAAACCATAAGCAGGAGGTGGAGGAGCTAGAGGTGTGGTGGAGAGTCTATGGCTGCAGGTGGCTGTCCATGGTGGTTTTAGGTTGCTCTGTAAGCAGTTTATATAGCTGAGTAATCTAAGCTATGAAGCAGGTGGTGGAAGGTCTAGGTTTAGGTTTCAATCATCACCTTTTCCCCTACAAATAGGAGCAAAGGCTCCATTCTTTTGAAACCACAGAAGCATGCAATGTATGCATTACGTAGAAATGATGTGTATATATATATGTATATACGTATGTATATATATGTATATACGTATGTGTATATATATATATATATATTATATATGTATAGAGAGAGATTAGAAAAGAAAATAGAGTGGAAGAAGAAATACATGGCATTAGGAGTGATCAAGGAGCTTGCTCAAGTACGTGGAGTCTACCTACTGCAGTAGTGACATGGATCTTCGTTTTAGCTTTGGATTTGAGGTAGGGGTTTCTTGGGGAACTTATCACCATTGGGGTATTTGTCTTGTTTAAGTTTTGTGAAATATGTGTTATACTTGATATATCTCTGTAATTGATATAATTATGTATTTTGGAATATGATTTATATTATTGTTGATAATATGGATATTGTGATGATGATGGTTATTATATGCATATGTCATTGCATATTGGAGGGGATGCATTTTATTGGTTTCGAGATTGGGATATGGAAATGGAAATATTCTTTTGTGCGGTTGAGTTCGACTCTCGTAGAGACCAGCAAGGGTGGCAAAAGTGAAATTATAGGAATGGTACGAAGTAGTGGGGATTGTGGCGATCGAGAGAAGAACAAGATACCAACAAAATGAGAAATTTTGGGATGATTAAGTTATGGGGGTTAGTTTATATAATAGAGCATTGACACCACCGCTATAGTGGTAAAATGCATGGTAATTGAAGTTAAGTTGCATTCATGGAATGTAATATATATTTGATAACATGATATAATTTATTTATTTGAGCATGACACTTGGCTTAGTTTTGATAATTATCCTTGATAAAACTTATGTCCCTACTGAGCTATGATTTCGCTCACCCTATATATTTTAGACCTTGCAGGTTCAGTACAAGATTAACAAAGGGTAGACGAACTGAGGTTGTCTTAGACAAGGGATCTAAGATTTTTAATTTATTATTTCTGTACACCCTGTAAGGATTTTGGAGTAATTTTATAAGAAGGAATTTATTTTCAAACTTGTTTCAATTTTCCTTTTAATACTTAACTCACGTTTCGAATTCGGGTTCGAGTTTTTATTACCGACCCTAGATTTGGGGCGTGACATTATTTTTGTGTATTTAAGGACATTCGGACGTGGAAGACGATTGGTTATGGTATTAGACGAGGGAAGCTGTATTTTATCAAGTTGAATTCCAGTAGCTCGGGATTGCTCACTCAAGCACTGTCAGCGAATGAGACTCCAGTAGAGAATAATAAAGTGTCAGATGTATGGACGTGGCACCGTCGCCTTGGCCATGCTTTATTTGGTTATTTGCATAAGTTATTTCCTAGTTTGTTTGTGAAAAATGATGTTTCTCAGTTTAAGTGTGATGTGTGTGAAATGGCTAAGAGCCATCGAACTTGTTTTCCTCCGAGTTTAAATAAGAGTTATGTTCCTTTTATGATTGTGCACTCGGATGTTTGGGCCCTTCAAAAATCGCATCTCTTGGTGGAGCTTATTGGTTTGTCACCTTTATTGATGATTGTACGAGAATAACTTAGGTTACTTTGTTAAAATAAAAAAGTGAAGTTAGTATGGCCTTTCAAAAATTTCACAAAATGGTTTCAGTCCAATATAATATGAACATTCAAGTGGTTCGCAGTGATAATTGAGGCAAGTATGTTAATACCAAGCTCTGCTCTTTCTTTGATATGCACGGTATTGTTCATCAGACCACATGTCCGTATACCCCTCAACAGAATGGGGTAGCTGAATGAAAGAATCAACGTTTGTTAGAAATGGTTCGTGCCTCTCTCCTTGAGGCACGGCTTCCCTTGCATTATTAGAGTGAGGCACTCAGATCTGCTGCCTACGTTATTAATCGGCTTCTCTCTCGTACTCTCGAGTTTTAGACACCATTTCAGACACTTATGTTCCTGCTCAATTGCCCACTGGTTCCCAACCTCCCCCCTCGAGTCCTTGGATGCATGGCTTTTGTCCACGTGCACTCCCCCCAACGGCAAAGCAAAATCAAACCTCGAGCTCTTCGATGTGTGTTTATAGGGTATTCTACTACTCATAAGGGCTATCGTTGCTATCTCCTTCCAACCAAGAAAATGTTTATCACTGTTGATGTCACTTTTCAAACGGAGATGTTTTTTGGTTCCTCTGTGTCCTCACTTCAGGGGGAGTTTCAAGGTGATGAAGTTCGTTTGTTCGATTGTGGAATGGAGTAGCAAGCTACTATGCAGCCACCCACCACCGAACAATAGGCCATTGCACATCAACCTACCGCCGAGCAGATACCGACTGCACAGCAGCTGCCGCTGAGCAGCATGCCACAGCACAACAGCTTACCACAGAGGATACGCCAACTACACAACAACCTAGTTTCTAGCAGGTTGTTGCTGCACAACAGCTTCCTGCAGAACCTAAGATAACGGGTGACTGTTGACTTGTATAGTTTCTTATAATTTAGGATTTCCTAGTTTAGGATGGATCCCGTGTAATCTGGGAGAAATCTTTTTGCAATCTCCTGTAATTATTCTTCCCTATTTGATTAGGCTTAGGATTGTATATTATACCTCTTCTTGAGAAGAATAAACATATCATTCAAAGCATTCTCTTCTTGGCACCAGAGCCTAGGATAGAAAAAACCAAACAGTGCGCTATGCGCAGAACCACAACATTAGCCGCGCAACCAGTTATGCAAGGCCGTCTGACCAGCGAGCGACACCGTCGTTGCTGACTTGAGAACCACAAACCGCGCAGCCAGTTGTGTATCGCGCCTGTCCGACCAGCGAGTGACTCCGTCGTTGCTGACCCTGAGTCCACTTCATTGACCCGTGCATCCACCCACCACAACCCGCTGCTGCATCACGGGGACATATTCGACTGCCCAGATCGAAATTAGCATGACCCGCAACCCACAAACCTATACGTTGTTGCTACAATTATTCTCTGATCTGAAACCACCAACCACCAATCTGCTGCCGTTCTGTCCAATGCCATCCTCACCCGCCATCTGCACACCTCAATTCGAATATGTGCACTCCCTGTACCCGCATCCTCGCCATTGCTTTGATCCGTACTTCACCTCCGCTGCTATCCCATCGCGTCCAGAATTCCAGAATTGAGATCCCAGACCTGCACTCGGACCTTGTTTTCTCTGGAGAACACTGCCCAGAAAGAGAGGTTGAAAGGAAAGAGAAAAGAAAAGGGAAAAAAAGGAAAATAAGGAAAAGAAAAAAAAGGAAAATAAGAGGAAAAAAGGAAAAGAAATTATTTTTGGTTGTTTGTTTAAGGCCAACACAACAAGGAAAAATTGTGGTTTTTAGATTATTATTATTTTTAATTATTGTTGGGCTATCCTTCTTATTGGCCCGTGCAAATTGAAGCTTCTTGGGCTTGGTTTTCTTGGAAATTTGGGCTTTACCAATCACCGACTGACGTATTGATTAAAGTTGTTTGGGAATGGCAATCTCGACTTGTACGTCTCCAAATCGATCCCACCAACTCAGACATGAGAATATGACCACGCGTACCACGTTTGCTGATGCGAAGGTAGATTCTGAATATATAGTTGCGAAAGTGTCTGCCTCTATTAATATAGTAACAATGGTAAGGCTTTAAAGGTTTCTGCCTCTATTACGAATAATATGTGGATAATTGATTCTGGTGTTACTGAACATATGACTTGTGATTCTAGATAGGTAGAAACCCTAAAACCATCCACCAAAACTGTCGTGAGTGTCGCCAATGGTAATCCTGCCTCTGTTATCGGGGAAGGAACCGTCTCCGTTTCAGATACCCTTAGTCTTGATACCGTGCTTATTGTTCATTCTCTTGACTATAATTTATTATCTGTTGCTCAAATAACTGTCGCCCTGCATTGTCTTGTGATTTTTTGGACTTCTTTTTGTGTTTTTAAAGACATTCGGACATGCTTCGTTCGGCTATCTACGGAGGTTGTTTCCAAACCTGTTTAAAAAGCATGATATTTCTAACTTTAAATGTGGTGTTTGTGAAATGGCCATCGTACTTTGTTTCCGCCTAGTTTGAATAAAAGTTCAATCCCGTTTATGATAATACATTCTGATGTTTGGGGACCATCTAAAACTGCTACATTTGGTGGTGCTCATTGGTTTGTTACTTTTATTGATGACTGCACACGTATGACTTGGGTTTGTTTGATGAAGTCCAAAAGTGAAGTTACTTCTTTGTTTTAGCGGTTTTACAAAATCGTACAAGTACAATATAAGTCACAAATACAGGTTCTCAGGAGTGACAATGGCGGTGAATATGTAAACTCTGAACTTCGTGCCTTTCTTGATCATCATGGTATTGCTCATCAGACTACATGTCCATATACTCCACAACAAAATGGTGTTGCAGAACGCAAGAATCGTCTGCTTCTAGAGGTTGTTTGTGCTTATTTGATTGAGGCGTGTCTCCTATTATCTTTTTGGGGAGAAGCTCTAACCTCAGCTGCGTATCTCATAAATCGTGTTCCATCCCGATCAGTCAACTTTCAGACACCGCTCTAGACTCTTTTTCCATATGTTGATGCTCATACAGTTCCTAATCTCCACCTCACGTGTTTGGCTGTATGGCCTTCGTTCATCTTCATAAACAGCAGAGAAGTAAGCATGAGCTTCGGGTCTTACGGTGTGTGTTTGTGGGGTATACCTCAAATCAAAAGGGGTTCGTTGTTATCACACTCCGACGAAAAAATTGTTTGTCACTGTGGATGTTGCATTTCATAAGAATGATATGTACTTTTCCAATCTCGAGTCTTCATTTCAGGGGGAGAATCAGACAGAAGTTCAAACTCTTGATTATATTATTCCAAATATAGATAGTGTGAATGATTTGGATTTAAGTTATGATGTCTTAGAAATAATTGGTGGTCATTCATGCGAAAACAATGATGTGAATGAATTGGAACTAAGTGGTAATATCTTGGAGACAAGTGGTGATCATTCACATGGAAACAATGTTGAAAACCTTGAAAGGAACGAGTTGACATTGCCAGATAACTCACTGCCTGATGGCTCACTATCAGTTTCCTCACCACCGGACAGTCCTATGTCGCCAACTATCTCACAGTCGATCTTGAGTCCCAATAACCATAATTAATTGTCTTCGATCCCAGATGCACCACCACCGCATCGTCTCCCTGATCGCATCAACCGAGGTATTCCTAAACTTACTTATGAAGCCGACCCTAAATGCAAAACTAGGTATCCGATGAGTAGGCCCACCCCTAAGTCTAATGTGTTATACCTGTTAAGTAATTATGTGTCTACCTGTCACCTGTCAGAATCAAATAAGTCATTTGTGCATCAATTATCTACTGTATCTATTCCTAACAGTGTGCATGAGGCTTTAGCTGATCCACGTTGGCAAGCAGCAATGAATGAAGAATTAAAGTCTTTGAAGAAGAATGCTACCTGGGAGATTACAGACTTGCCAACCGGCAAGAAACCTGTGGGATGCAAATGGGTCTATACGGTGGATTACAAAGCTGATGGGACGGTGGATCGCTTCAAGGCAAGACTAGTAGCAAAGTGATACACTAAAAAAATATGGAATTGACCATACAGATACATTTGCCCCTATGGCCAAGATTAATACAGTCCGTGTTTTGTTGTCTTTGGCTGCAAATCTTAATTGGCCATTACAGCAGTTCGATGTGAAGAATGCATTCTTGCATGGGGATTTGACAGAAGAGATTTACATGGAACTCCCACCAGGGAGTAACGTTCCAGATATGCATAGACAAAAAGGTGTGCAGGCTTCGAAAATCATTGTATGGGTTGAAGCAGTCTCCAAGAGCGTGGTTCGGTAGATTTACCAAGTCTATGAGAGCATTTGGATATAAGCAAGCAACTGTGATCACACATTGTTCTTGAAATTTTGGAACGGAAAGCTTACAACACTCATTGTATATGTGGATGACATGGTAGTTACCGGTGATGATCCGGATAAGCGTGCAGCCTTGCAGAAATATTTAAGTACAGAATTCGAGATAAAGGATCTTGGGTCTTTGAAATATTTTCTCGGGATTGAGGAATCAAGGAGCAAGTCAGAAATCTTCCTGTCACAGAGAAGGTATATTCTTGATCTGTTAAAAGAAACTGGCATGTCAGCATGCAAACCTATGACTACTCCGTTGGCAGAAGGAATGAAGTTGAGCATTGATTTAAACCAACTACTGGTAGATAAAGGGAGGTATCAACGGTTAGTGGGAAAATTAATGTATTTGGCACATACTAGACCAGACCTTGCTTATGTTGTGAGTGTTGTTAGTCAATACATGCATGATCCAGGAGAACAACACATGAATGCAGTTATAAAGATATTGAGTTATTTGAAAGGAAGTCCGGGGAAAAGGATTTTGTTTAAGAAGAATGGTCATTTTAGTATTGAAGGTTATACAGATGCTGACTGAGCCAGTTCGAGTGATGATAGGCGCTCAACATTAGGTTACTTCACCTTTGTTGGTGGAAATCTGGTTACTTGGAGAAGCAAGAAGTAGAGAGTAACAGCAAGGTCGAGTGCTAAAGCAGAATACAGAAGTATGGCCCTTGGTATTTGTGAAATTTTATGGCTTAAACTACTACAACAACAGTTGGGTGTCAAACATAGTCAACCGATGAAGTTGTTTTGTGATAATAAGGTTGCTCATAATCCAGTGCAACATGATAGAACTAAACATGTAGAGGTTGACAGGTTCTTTATTACAGAAAAGCTAGAAGGTAAAATAATTGAAGTGCCTCCAATCAGAACGGAAGATCATATAACTGACATTCTCACCAAAGCAGTTTCTAGTGAAAAGTTTGATAAGTTTCTAGACAAGTTGGGCATGTGTAACATATATGCACCAACTTGAGGGGGAATGTTGACTTGTATAGTTTTCTATAATTTAGGATTTCCTAGTTTAGGATGGATCCTGTGTAATTTGGGAGAAATCTCTTTGTAATCTTGTGTAATTATTTTTCCCTATTTGATTAGGCTTAGGATGACACGTCCCTCAGTGATTCTCATAACCAATTGTTTTCTACGCCAGATGGCCCACCGCTCTGTAGTCTCCCGAAAAGAATTAATCGAGGTATTCCTAAATCCACTTATGAGGCAGACCCTAAGTGTAAAACTAAATATTCAGTGAGCGTACCAACTTATAACCTGAGAGTGAGGTACCTATTAAACAACTATGTGTCCACCTGTCACCTGTCTGAATCAAATAAGTCATTTGTAAATCAATTGTTTACTGTATATATTCCTAACAGTGTGCAAGAAGCCTTACCCGATCCTAGATGGAAAGAAGCGATGAATGAGGAACTAAGATCGCTAAAGAAGAATGCTACCTAGGAACTATCAGATTTGTCAGCGGGCAAGAAACCTATCAGATGTAAATGGGTCTATACAGTGAAATACAAAGTTGATGGGGCGGTTGATTGGTTTAAAGTAAGACTAGTGGCAAAAAGGGTACACTCAGAAATATGGCATAGATTACACGGACACTTTAGCGCCAGTAGCCAAGATCAATACCGTTCGAGTTCTATTATCCCTGGCGGCAAACCTAGATTGGCCACTTCAACAATTCGATGTCAAGAATGCATTCCTACATGGAGATCTAACTGAAGAAATTTATATGGGGCTTCTACCGGGATGTACCGGAACATACATGAACAAGGGTAAGGTATGTAAGCTAAAGAAGTCACTGTATGGCTTGAAGCATTCACCAAGAGCATGGTTCGGCAGGTTCACCAAATCAATTAAGGCATTCGGGTATAGACAAAGCAATTGGGATTACACTTTGTTCTTGAAACGGAAGAATAAGAAGATTATAGCACTTATTGTATATGTGGATGACATAGTGGTTATAAGGAATGACCCGGTTAAACAATCGGTGCTAAAGAAGTATTTGTCCATGGAGTTTGAAATGAAAGATCTTGGATCTCTGAAGTACTTTCTTGGAATTGAGGTATCAAGAAGCAAGCCTGGAATATTTTTGTCCCAAAGAAAGTATATTATTGATTTGTTAAAGGAGACTAGGATGTCACCATGTAAACCTGTAGCAACTCCGTTGGCTGAAGGAACGAAGTTGAGTACTGACCAGAATCAAGTATCGGTATACAAAGAAAGATATTAGAGGTTAGTTGGGAGATTGATGTATTTGGCATATACAAGACCTGATCTTCCACCGATTATGACCGAGGATCAAGTGGCAGATATACTTACAAAGGCTAGTTATAGTGACAAGTTTTCCATGTTTTTGGACAAGTTGGGCATGTGTGACATATATGCACCAACTTGAGGGGGAATGTTGACTTGTACAATATCTCCTTTAATTATGGGATTCCTATAGTTTTGGGTTTCCTAGTTTTGGGTTTCCTAGTTTAGGAGATAGATTGCTTGTAATTATAGATTGCTTGTAATTATTCTTTCCTTATTGTAGTAGGATTGTTCATGATTATATATACCTCAGAATGAGAAGAATACAATTAACACATTCAAATCATTCTCTTCTGTCTCAATTGTGGATCTCCGTCGGACTCCACCACCAGAGACCGTTTATTTATAAAAGGAAGAAAAATGAAAGGGTTTTTCGTTTGGGAAGTTTTATTTGAACCCATCTAACCTATCTCTACACCTAACTTACATTTTAAATATGATTTGTCTCTTTATCCTATTGCATAATTAGCATTAAGTACAAAATAAAATTAACAATTTTTGACCCTAAAAACAATCTAGCCTACGCGGTGCGCAAACCGAGTAATTAATAAGCTAACTACGTCATTTGGTTGAATGCGGGGTGTGCCAACTCGTCAGTCGAGCTCGACCGGGGAGTAAAATGTATGTTGATATGGTGTTGGGAACACTGCTGACTTCTACGTCATGCGATTGCTGCCGTGGAAGGAACTCTTTTTTGCCTTTGGGTTCTAGAGCCTGAAGACAAGGCTGCTAGTTTCTTCGAAGTTCACGAATCGTTGACGCCGGGTTCGGTCTCAGTAAATATATTTGTGCAAATATAAGTACGTCAGACTGGTTCCAGACTGTACGGACACAAAAACTCAAAAGAGATAAGTGTCTTGATTGTAAATATGGTTCGGCCATCTGAATGCCAAACTCTAAAATGTACTTGCGAATATCCATTCATAAAATAAACTTGGCTTTCAATGTGCGAGCCTGGTAACACCTCACTTTGTCGATAAGGCTGATGAGATAACCTCTTCTAACAAGGACTTGGAAATCCTTGTTGACCGTGACTTAGATAGATAATCAGTCAGTCTCGAAACAATGTTGTTTATCCAAATTGAAGGTGCTCCTCGATCGGCTGATTCTATTGCTTCAGTGATGTTTATCCAAACTGAAGATGTCGCCGGTTGCCTCCACACTGCTGTTTATCTAAACTGGAGATGTGTTGACGGGAGAAAAGAAAATAAAAATCTCAACGTGTTTAAGAAGTTTGCGCAGGGCAGTTGTGTGTTGAATTGGAGGGGGTTAGAATGATGCATTCCTTTCTCTATTTATAGTAGCAATTTCCTTGATAATCGAGTTAGAACTTTACTCGGACTAGTATTCCTCATCCTAATCTGATTAGCTTTCGACCAATCCTAACTCTCATAGGATTCTGAATCAAGTTCTTTAATCACTCAGATTCATCCCTTGATTCTCGACATCTTTTCTGATTCGAAGCATCCTTAACTTCTGAAAAATCCTTATTGCACTAGGATATGACCACTTCACCCTTATCCAAGCAAAACCATTTTCTGATATGATTCGGCTGAACTCTTCTGGACTTGGCCCATAGCAAAGAACATTCCCGATATTCCTTATTGAACCGAGAATAATTCTAGGCTCAGCCCAAAGTATTATTTTGGGCCCAAACAACAATAAAACTAAAATTTATCAACAAACCCATACCCAATAATTAAACCTATTATCACCAAATCTTTATCCTCTGTTCATTCTACTAAAACTTTAAGACGTTTTCATAGAGAAAGACAAGCTCTTTTTGAACGATGGAGATGATGATTTTGAAGTTTTGAATCCTCCAACTAAGGTATGAATCGATTTGTGCAAATTTTTTTTCGTTTGATTTTCACAATCAACCCCTTTTTCAAAGCATAATTACTAGCAAAAACATAAAGAGGATTTAAAATTTTAAAGTCTAGCTACTTGTGTGAAATCACGCTTTCTTTTTGTTTCATTCGTGAAGGGTGGAGGCTAGACTTTGCTTGTAGTTATGCTGGCAGTGCATAGCAGCAATATAGTAACTATCCTTGAATTTGAAGGTGTTGAGTTCCTTTTATATGGTGAAAAAAATGCATGTACGTTGTCTCCAAAAGCTTCCTCGTCTTCCTCTTGTTTCAATCAGTCATAATTTAATTCTGTTGTTGGATGTCGAAAATGTTTCAATTTCAAGAAAATATAGGAACGTGATTTTCAAGTAGGTTCGTAGCATAGAAAAACATGCCTTCAATTGCAGAGATGAATTTTTATCTTGATTTTGATAATTAAAACATAATCTTATTCTAATTACGAGATTATTAGGTACCCTTATCGTCATGTAATGGGAAGATGGTGTGCCTCTAATTCTCGGCAAATTCGTGTAGGCTTTACAAGGTTCTTACCTTTCAGATGGTGAAACTTTATGAAATGCTTTGAGTGGAAGGCAAAGAGTTTCAGACAATTTTTGTCTTTTCCGACTATGATGAGAAAAAATTCAATGAACACTTCCAAGTGCATAGACGTCAAAACGTCTCTTCATAATGATCGTTCCTTAAAGTTCGCCATTACACACAATCGTGCAACCTTGATTTGCATGCTTTTCGGCCCCTTCAACTGGATTTTTGATTTTTGCAATGATTGCAAAACATTTCGACCTAGATTTACCCCTCAACTTTTGAATCTAAGACCATCAATCTTTTTTTCCCAGTTGGCTATAAATACCAGTTCCGGCCTTATTCTAATTTTGACGCTCTCAAGAAATCCCAGAACTTTTGCCATCTTGTTCCCGATTTTTTGAAACCCATAAAACCTCAAAACCCTTGCTCTAATGGCTGCCAACACTTTCATTGCCAAGCTTGCTGAAGAATGCGACAAATGTTGCGACTTCATAGATCATAATGGCATCAAATCTCTCAATTTTGAAGATGAAGCGGTCCCTTCCCACCAAGCTCTGGGACCTTTATTGAAGGAAAACATCCTAGAACCCATTACTGAGATGTTGAAGGAGCACTGTCTAAACCCTCTTTTCTAAGGCCATGATTGGTCAAAATGGGATTCGGTTAAACCCTAAGGATCATGGTCGCCTACTTGCTTAGGTTGACCGAATGGAACCTCACTTCGGCGCTGCCTGGAAGGAACTTGGTATCTTTGATGTGTTGGAAGTATGCCCACAAAGCCACTCATTTGATGTAATAGCTTTTGGAATACTTATTGTGTTAAACTATTGTATTGTTTAATGAAGGGCAAAGCTTATTGTTAATCATTATTTATTGGATTATATGTTTAAGCAATAAGGGAATCCAAGGAATGTATTTAGTCTAAGAGAGAAGTGATCTAAGTAAGTTAGATTAACGAGACCTTTCTCTTATGTTCATTCCTAAAACGTTCCTAGCCATAAGATTGCCAATTGGGCATTGACAATCCGCTAAGGTTAGTATGTGTTATGTTAACTCAAGCGTGAGTATGACTAGTCTCAAGTCATTTAATGTTGGACACTGAGACAAACACATAGGTGCTCGAAAGGTAATCGAGTACACTGAACAACGATCAAAAGAGAGTTCGAACATACATGTCATGTAAGAACTCGTAAGTTGCAATATGCAAAGTAGTCCTTTGACCTGAGGCATCATAGATGTCTAATGGTTAGGTCCTTGATCTTTGATCATGTCAAAGGCATTCCATCGAGAGTGTCCACGGCATTGTTGGGGTCAAGCTATCTAGTCATGTAGGCATATGAATGCACAACAAGGGATCTCTAACCTTCCATGGTGGAAGGAGAATACTCTGAGATATGATTCAGGAGTCTTTGGCCAAAGCATACGAATATGACTTAGGAAATATGTTTCAAGTCATATTCAAATGAATCATATAGAGAAGTATCACATTGGATAGTAGACATGAAATAAACTATCACTTAAACAATGTGATCAAGAGTATTGTATTAGAGAAGGACCGTATTGCATTGTAATTGTAACTGGATAGGTTCTCCAACCACTTCTACTTAGCTTGGGTAGCCATGACATACTGCTAGGTGTCACTCATGGTTTGTGGAAGCCCTGAGGATTAGCTAACACTAATCTTCATCAAAGGGAGAATTGAAATGTAGTTTCAATTCGCAATCGATCGTTAAGAGTAACAATCGCCCACTGCCTCGCTAATTGGAACCTAATGGATCGTACACCGAGTAAGGATGAAAGTGAAGAAATATAAATGAGATGGATAAGCAATTAAATAGTTTAATTGAGAATGGTCAAGATTAATTAATTAGTTAATTAATCTTACGAAAGGTTCGTATTGGGCTTTTAAGTTGGTTTTGGGTTTCGGGGCCCAAAAGGGTTTTTGGTCCACAAGGCCCATTGAGTTTAGGTTGTGTGACAACTAAAACTAAATGGAAATTAACCCAAAAACAAAGTCAAAACCGGCCTAGGGTGAGTGGTACCCAACTTGGGTTAATTGCAAGTGTGCCACTCACATGTGAGGTGGTATAAAGGCAACTTTATAGCCATAACCTCATTAGGGTTTTCTTGAGGGAAATAAGAGAAACATTTTCTCTCCTTTTCTCATCTAGAGGCCGGCCACTTAGGGAGAGTTTTACTAGCATCAAAATCTCTCTAAGTCATCCATCTTCTCTTCACACTACATCCTTGGTGTGGAGACTTAGAGACACTAAATCTTTCTTGGAGATCCTTTCCTTACATCTTCAAGGAGCAAGAGGAGCATTCAAAAGGAAGAAAATCACAAGGAAGATTCAAGGAGCTAGGAGGTGACTTGAAGGCCCTCCACTTGGGTGAATCCCTTGTGTAAACAAGGATGAGCTTCAAGGGTAATGAATCTCAAAACCTTCCTTCTCTTTAATGTTGTTAAAGAGTCTTATGGTTCACCATTCACTAGGCTTTGAAAGTCATGGGTTTTAGAATTGTTTTTGAATGCATGCCTACTTTAAAGTGTTATTAGTTTGCATATGTGTTCAAATGTTCTCACATGTTCTTAGCTAGGACAAAATTTTTCCTTCATGATGCCATCAAACTCTCAACCATTGAGATTATCATGGACCGAGAACTCTTGATGGCCGCTCTAAATTTCTAGTGTTCGGCTACCAACACCATGATTATTCCTCTCGGTCCTATGGGGTCAACCGTATTAGATGTGTCGGCCATTCTCGGCACCTCACCAACTGGCCTTCCAATTGATACCATCCTCTATGGGTATCAATTCGACTTGGACCTGAAGACAGTCTTTGAGGAACGAGCCTACGAGGTTATGAAGAAAAAGGATCAAGAAGTGTCAAAGGATTAGGCAAGCAAACTTCACAAAAACTTCTTTAACTACAAAACGCTCATCACCCACTTTGCTAGTCAAGATAAAGATGGCCTCAAGAAAAGAGAACATGAAGCCTTCTTATTTTATTAGTACACTAAGTTTTTCTTTTGTACCAAGCCAAACAAGTGCCTTGCTGAGAACATGTCGGTAGCCGAGGCTCTGGCTAGCGATTATCACTTGGCGCTCAGCCTCACCATTCTTGCTAATCTCACACACTGCCTCGCCGAGGCTACAGTCGAGAAAATCAACCATACCAGAACGACCTATTCTGGGTCTTCCAGCTCTGGTTATAGGTTTATTTTACAACCTTAACGCTAGAATTCCTTAGCTTTGATTCTTTTGAAGCCATAGACCTCCTCCTGGCCCCTCGACCATCCCCAACCTACTCGGTCGAAGAAATATTCACATACTTCTTCAGCCTAGACAACTTTTTTGACGACGAAATTCTAATTTACCGTCGAAGAAATTATCCCTCCTCTATCCATCTCCCAACATCAGCTTGGAAAAATACAGAAGACGTTGCTTTTCGCCGAAACTAGGGATCCTTCTTGCTGGCTTGTGACTTTCCGTTTGGTTGCAACGTGCGTCGAGCTAGTTGTGAAGTATATCATCCCCTACTTCTTGGCTTTACAGCTTGGTTATCTCCAGGGTTGTCCCTTGCCTTTACTCATTTCTCACTCTCTTTTGAGCTGAGAACGACTTTCCGCCTTCTTAGAAAAGGAGTGTAACGAAGTAGAGAAGGAATTCGAAGAACGGTGTGCTAGATTCTGTCTTCAACCATATGCTTATGAGACTCACGACACCAGTACCTTCATCGACTGGTAGACCGTTTATACTAAGGATTAAGTCACTCATCCTCCTACTGCGGTGGTATAAACGAAAACGCTTCCAGATCCCTTGGCTCTAATTGCCGACCAAACAATCAATATACAACCAATGGCACAACTTGCCATCTTGGTTAAATAATCGACTCAAAACCTAGTGGCCAAGGAACTTGCAATTCAGCCCCTGGCTGACCCTCAGATTGACATAGCCGTTATCAGCTCAGAGCCAAACGCTACTCCTGACGAGGCGATGACCAATTAGGCCATGACGACTCTCCCATCTAATCCAAAGACAACTGTTGTGCCGTTTGTTCTGGGCGAAGAGGTATGGAGATATTTCAACACTTTACATATACTCCTAAAAACCTGAATCTAATCCTACTAAACGTTCCTTTATAATCAGGAATATGTCGACGAGCCAATTCCTCTTGTGAGGCGCCATCGAACACCCAAGTAGCCATCAAACATAGATAACTTTCATCAGCCATATAAATTGTAGGGTTGTCTTAAACATTGGGCTCGACCATTAAGCTCTTTGGGTTCCACCAAAAGCCCAGAAGATATGGCCGAAGTCTCTTCTCGACAGGTTTAAAACACTTCTCCGTTGTCCTTTCTTTTTTGATTTGCTCCTCTAATATTTCTTTTTGTGTAGCCTTTATGGGAAGTCGAGCTCGATGCCTATCTTGCCAATACATATGAGACGACTGGCCCTTCTGTTGCCCCGATCGAGTCCAATTCTTTGACCAAACTTCAAGAGGCTTTGTCCCTCTCGGCTTTGCAAGCTCTTAAAAAAAGCCTCGTCTTTGTAGGAGAATGCTTGAACACCCTTGCAACTGATGGTCTAGTAAGCAATGAAAGCGTTGTTCACCTAACGATCGTTTTGGACCGAACTCGACTATATTTTGATATTTTCAAGAAAGCTCTAAAAGCCGACGAAGATCTCAAAGCTACGACGACCGTTCAAGAAGCTATCTTACCAAAACTCGAGGCGATGAAAGTGAGAAAGAGAAAATGGCTGATGTCGACCGTCAAATTGCCGAACTTCAATCCTAAAGGTCTGTCATTGCCTCTAAGCTTGAGAGGGACTTCGAGGCAAATAAACTCTGTTTGGCAGAGTACGCAGCTAACGTGAAGCGGATACAAATGCAAAGGCTGACAAGAGGACTCGGGAGGCCAAGATCGCTATGGGCGAAGTAAAGTGGCTAGAGTTAAAAGCTACACTTGAAGCCTTCATTCCTTCGACCCATAGATTATGTTCCCGGTGTCGACTTATGGGCCAGGTCAATTTTCTTATGTATCTTTTGTAGTACCAATGAATATTAATGAAAAATCTTTACTCTTGCATTTCCCAAGTAATTGGATAATATTTCTTTAAAAACTTCCCATTAATCGGTAACTTGTGTGCTGAACTAGTGCGATCTTTGAGATGATATGCTCCCTTGCCAAGGACCTTTTGAACGATAAATGGTCCTTCCCAATTCGGCAACCATTTCCCAAATCTGGGGTCCCTGATCCCGACTGGCAACACCGTTTGCTAGAATAAGTCATCTTCGCCGAACATCTTTTGCTTTACTCGTTGATTATAAGCTCTCTCGGCGATCTTTTTATG
The DNA here is from genome assembly GCA_036320875.1 of Cotoneaster glaucophyllus. Lineage (NCBI taxonomy): Eukaryota > Viridiplantae > Streptophyta > Magnoliopsida > Rosales > Rosaceae > Cotoneaster > Cotoneaster glaucophyllus. The sequence goes on from CM070060.1 coordinate 7,390,612, forward strand.
TACCACTAACATATTATAGGCATTAAGTCGAGCCTTCTTTAGATCCTCCAAATCTTGCCTCATTGCATGACTATATTCGGCGGTGAACAAACTACTTTGCTCGATAATTCATAATGAGTTTATACTCAGCTCGACCAGCAAAATTGCTTCGTGCCCATAGGTCAAAGCATATGAAATTGTTCATGTTGTCGATCGAAGTGAAGTTCTATATGCCCATAATGTCTCCTTTAATTTTAAATGCCACATGCAAGCCTTTCCTTCACCATTTTTTCGAGAATACTAATCAAAACTGTGTTACTCGCTTTGGCCTGCCCATTCGCCTGTGGGTAACACAGCGTGGACTATTCGAGTTGAATTTTCAAATTTGTCATGTAATCTTTGAACCTATCGGCCATGAAAATTGTTTCATTATCCATGACAACCATTTCTGGAATGCCAAATCCTGTTGCAATATTCTCTTCTATGAAATCATAAACTTCTTTAGACGTTAACTCGACATGCGACTTTTCTTCCACCCACTTGGTGAAGTAATATGTAGCTATAAGTATCCACGCATGTTTTCCTGATCCAGATGACGACATGATTTTGCCAATCATATATATGGCCCATCATCTGAATGGCCATGGTTTAGTGATCGAATTAGGCAATTCAGCAGAGACTTTTTGGATACGTCCGTGGATTTGACATTGTACGCAACTGCGTGCATATTCTATGCAATCCTTCAAAATACTTAGCCAAAAATATCTGTGTCGCCGAAGCAACCAACACATTTTTCAGCCAGATTGATGGGCATCGCATATTCTTTGAACTTCAACAAACGCTTGAATGGCTTCTTTTGGGCTGAAACATAACAACAACAAACCATCCTCGCCTTTTCAGTATAATTCGTTCTGGTATACCACATAATTTGTAGCATGTACCCTTGTCTTGCAGTCGTGTTTACTACTATGATTATCAAGATATCGTATGATCAATCTTCTCCAATCATCTGGCAGCGTTTCGACTGTGTAGATACCTACGGAAGCCTCTCATTCGAGTAATGACGGCAAAGACATCACTTGTGTTTGAATTACGGCATCTGGTTTGAGTTTGTTAATTGACCAAGGCCAGGTATGGACGTCGATCAACTGGTGTGACCCAACCTACCTCGCCCCTCAAAGTTGTGCTCCAGAGGCGATTTGAGCCAACTCATCGACATCGGTATTCTAAATTCGAGAGATATGCTTGAATGTGATGCCCTGTAAATGATTCGGTTAAACAGTTGACGACCATGTGATGGGGTGCCAGAGTACAACTCATGTAATGGAAATTCTCATTGAGCTAGTTGCCGAGGACAAGTACTCGAGCTGCTTGCAAGTCAGGAAGAATATTAAAGCTGATAACAAAGGCTTCGTATTCGGCCTGGTTGTTGGTACAATCTAAATCTAACTTGAGAGAAAAATACCAACTGTAGTGGTTAGATGATTGGATGACAATGCCGACATCGGCCAAGGTCGCAATACTAGACCCATCTAAATACATCGTCCAATAATTGTCGCGTGTTAACACCATGTCGATTTCTACATCGTTGCCCCCAAATCTGTATGGAGAAGGGTGTTGGCCAAGGAAATCAGCCAGGGCTTGAACTTTGACAGCTTGTTAGGGCACATACTACAAACTAAATTTAGATAAAGCCATTGTCCATTTTCCAATGTGACCCTTGACTATTGGCCGAGAAAGCATGTAACGAATAACATTGATTTGGGCAATGACTTGAGTGATGGAGGGGAGCATGTAATGCCTGAGCTTAGATGCAGCAAAGAATAGAGCCAAGCAAAGTATCTTGACGGTCGAATAATTTATTTCAATCGAGTTGAGATTTCGGCTGAGGTAAAAGATGGCATGATCTCGACCAGTGTCATTATCTTATGCTAGGAGACAACTAATGGATTCTTCAACAACTGAGATATACAACTTGAAAGGCTTCCTACGCTAAGGCGGCATGAGAATATGAGGGCTAGTGAAAGAAACCTTAATTTGTGTAAAGGCATCCTGATGTTCTTCTCGCCATTCAAATCGGTTGGAATATTTGAGTTTTAGGATTGTGGAAAAAGCTTTCATTTTTCTACCGAATTAGAAATAAATCGACGAAGAAAATTAATCTTGCCGAGCAAGAATTACAACTGTTTCTTTGTGGTCGGGGGTGGAGCATCGATAATCGCATGAGCCTTATTCTTATCTACCTCGATTCCTCGATGATGCATATGGAAACCCAAAAAATTTCCTGCAGATATGCCAAAAACACATTTAGCAGGGTTCATTTTGAATTTATGCAGAGGAAAGTTCGTCGAAGATCCTCTAAATATGTTCAACAACATTTGGACTTGACTATGACATCGTCGATGTATACTTCAACAGTTATGCCAATCGGGTCGTGGAAAATGGTATTCATGGCACGTGAATATGTGGCGCCAGCATTCTTAAGTCCAAAAGGCATGACGAACCATTTCTAGGAACCTAGTGCCCCAGGGCGTCGAAAAGCAGTTTTAGGAATATCTGCTTCGGCAATAAAAATTTGATTGGAACCGGCGTGGCCGTCCATGAAAGATATAATCCCGTGGTTTGCTGCGGCGTCTATTAATAAAGCTGAAATCGACATTGGAGATTCATCTTTAGGGGTTGCCAAATTTAAATTACAAAAATCGATGCAGATGCGTAAAACACCAATTTTCATCAAGACTAGGACAATATTCGCCAACCATTCGATGTATCGAGCAGTCCGAATAAAGCCAACTTTTAAAAGTCAAACAAATTCATCTTTTATGCCGAGCTAAACTTCGGTCGGGAATCGTCTTGGAGGTTGGCGGAAAGGTTTACATCCAGGTTTGATACACAGTTCATGTTCAACCAGTACTCGATCAAGTCCAGGCATCTCATGGTAACTCCAAGCAAAACAGTCTTTAAATTCCTCAAGTAATTTACAAAGTTCGCCTTTCATAGGATGAGGCAACAAGGAACTAATAAATAAAGGCTGAGGTTCTTCGGTCGTTCCAACATTTGTCTATTCTAAAGGATCTTTGACTTTAGGCCGATTATCTTCGAGCTCAGCTGGTGCAGCTCGAATTTTATAGAATGACAGCTCAGGACCGTTATTCCCTTTGGCGAGGAACTCCGTTAAGTTCATGCCAGAATTCGGCTGCTTGGATATGGTGTACCATTGGGCCAGCAGCGGTTCCATTGTAGATGAATTAGGCCATTCGTTCATCTCGTCTTGTTGCGTCAGTCATCAGGACAATTGACTAAATCAACCAATACAAGTTTTGCTGAATCCTATTGAATGGTTTCAGCACCAACCTCTATGGCTTTCTGGACAGAGATTCTGGTCGGGCTTCCTTTTTCGCTGAAGCCGTGAAAAGTGATATAACTGACCTGGTTGTTGTAATAACCGGCTTGAATCATGTTGGCTTCAAATGGCTGGTTATCGGCAGGATAAACTACTAATGATTTTTAGTCCTAAAAAATAAAGACCTGGTATAGTGACGAAGGAATACAACTAGTCTGGTGGATCCAGTCATGACCCAACAAAGCTGCTCATGGTCACGCCAGATAGAATGAGTTCATCTTTAAAGCATCGCAGAGCTTTCATTATAGAAACATGCATGATGTTGACTGTTGCCGCACAGTCAACCAAGACTTTGGATATTAGATATCCTTCAATATGAGTCGTTACGTACAATGGCTTCAGGGGATGAAGGTTGGCGGCCAAAGATTAGGGAAATAACTCAGCTAAGGCTGCTCGAAGCTTGTCTTCCTTGCTAATTGGTTCGGCTTATTCGATAGCCACGAAGTCGACTTGTGTGGTCTTTGTGGCAACTACATCACCATTAAAAAGCTTGGTTAAGACGTGGTTGGTTGGAATTCTGTAGATAGGACATAGACTATGCTAATTTCTATGTTGTCGAGGACCGAGGGCCCCATTGGGTCGCTATCTCCATCTTCTGGATCGTTTGGCAGAATATCTTAATCTTTATCACACTAACTACATTGTCTTCAACCATAAGGAAAATATGTGCACCTGGCGTGCCTGTTTCATCTTCGGCTTAGGCAACTGGTTCCTTTATCACTGGGACTTGGTCCTATGTTCGCAAAGCCTTGCGAACTCACTCCTGATATGTGATGAGAGCAACTCGCGTGTCCAGATATGCGTCCAACCTTTTAACTCACTCTATCTCTTTGGTCGTGAGGCCGAATAAGGATACGGTCGAGAAAACCTCAAAATGATGTCGCAAATATTGCAAATCATTTGGAGATAATGAAAAGTATGTAAGGTCTAAATTGGTGTATAGGTCTAAGTCGAAGCTGAGAACACTGGCTTTGCAAATATGTTGAAATATGGCATTCATCCCCAAATCTGACCATTATTGGATAATTTGTTCGGCGTCGGGGCCGGTTAAAACTAAATCGAGAGACTCATATGCTTTTGGGAGCCTGTATAGGTCGTTTACGAATTCTGCTTGTGAAATTCCCGCATATATTCTAAAGCCTAGCCAAAAAGTGGCGGATGGCGATTCTATAGGGACTTTAATTAATGGCTCTTGTGGCGGTAATGGAGGAAGTTTGCACTCGGTCTCCTTCCTGAAATACTCAATACAACCTTTCATTTCTGCAGGCTGGAGGAAAAGTTTGATTCGTTTTTTTCAGATTCTTCAATCTCGGTTTCAAAATTACGATCAATTACTTTCTTCCCTTGAAGCAACTCGATCATGATTGCTGGAGTTTGTCAATCATCCTCCTTCTTTGTCGTTTCTTTAAGTTGCCATTTTGTGACCGAAACTTCTTGAGTCACTCGTCGACAGGCCATGCAATCCATCCTTTGTCGACGACATTTCTAGAATTTAGATAGAATGGTATATATGCCCGTAGGGGAGTTGTAACTATACCAACGATGGTCACATAGCTCAGGTGGTTTGAAGGTATGCTAGGTCGTGGATGTACTTGAACTTCCAGAGTTGTGTACATCATAGTCCTCATCATAAAATGACCTGTTGAAATCAAGTCGTTGTCTAACTGAAGGCAGTTTGTAATTCTACTATTGAGGGCCGAGTCTGTTAAAAACCATTTGTTGGCGTTAACCTGAGCCGATCACTGGTTGAGATTTCGCCGAAACCGTTGGTGAGGGTTGTGGTGATTCTGTCGAAGGTTTTTGTGGTTTTAGCTCAGCTATGATGACTTCCGATCGACATCTACTGCACAGGATCATTGGGCTTTCAGACTTATCTAAACATGAGTCAGATACTGGCACAACATAGGTTAGATTCAAGAAGAAACTAGGCGGGTCATTTTGGAATAAGAAATCGATCTTTAGACGCGGTCGGGGATTCTGTCTTGGGACGTGGTATGTTGGGATATAATCAGCTTTTCCTTTTTTCTTATACTTTGGTAGATGGGCGTTTTACCATGCTCGCCGTTGCCGAAGGAAAAAGATCAGCACCAACCAACATTTGTGTCTTCTCTAGGAACTTCAATTTGCCATTGTCGATCCAGCTTTGAATGGCATCACGGAACACGAAATAGTTATTTGTCATGTGTTTATTTAAGTTGTGGTACTTGCAATATTTTTTTCCCTTTTAAAGCTTCGGCCTCAAGAATGTCATGCTCTGGCCGAAGTTTAATGATCTTTGCGAGTAATAACTAGTCAAAGATAGCATCAGCCTTGGTGATGTCAAAAATGTATACCTTTGATGTTTTGATGGCTGCTTTAATAGATGCTGATCGCGTTTTGATGTCTTTAGAACAAGCGTGAGCCAGTGCCTTGCATACATAAGGTTTGTCAATCAATCACTATCTCAGCCGCGTCTATATTGACGTATTGGAATTCATCACCCCCGGCGGATGCACAACTTACCATTAGATTCTTATAAATCGTCCCACGGGTTGGGGTGTTCAATATTGTTTCTTCTTTGAGCAAATAAACATATTGCTCAACTTGTTAAGCCAGCTCATACATATCTTAAAAGTTTGCTCCTAAGAATTTCTTCTTGTATTCCACATTCGACTTCAAGGAAGGGTACTAGGCACCAATTCCTAGCCGATTTGAACCTAGTAAGAAATTCCATTGGGGACTCATCAGATGACTGAGCCATCATAGCCAAAGAAGATACCAACACTCCTATTCCAGGTTGATAAAATTACTCATGAAATTTCTCAACCAGTTCCTCCCAATTTTGCCATCCTGGTATCTTCTATACAAAATTGGGAGGAACTAGTTGAGAAATTTTACTCATGAAATTAATCCTATACCAGGCATTCGATAAAACCATCTTTTGCCATCCTGGTAGTTTGGGTGAAGACCACGACATTATGGTTCTGACCGCCGAGATTAGTTTTTGTTTCTCGATGAACTATGCTTGTGGCTTTAGGTGTCACGACAACATGAAAATCATGTGCCTGCGTCGCGTTATTATGGACTTGAATTTGAACTATAGATGCCAACTTGTAGTCGATTTACCCATAGTTGTTTTCATTTTGATTGACGTGTCTCAATGGTCATGAAATTCATAGCTTTAGCACTAGGTCCCATTGGGCGTGCCAAAATGTTGACCATAAATACTACCTAACTTACGTGGTGCGCATACTGAGTAATTAATAAGCTAACTACGTCATTCGATTGAATGTAGGGCGTGCCAACTCGTCAGCTGAGCTCGGTCGGGGAGTAAAATGTATATTGATGTGGCGTTGGGCACACTGCTGACTTCTACGTCTTGCGATTACGGCCAAGGAAGGAACTCGTCTTGGCCTTTGGGTTTTAGAGCCTAAAGACAAGACTGCTAGTTTCTTCGAAGTTCACAAATCATCGGTAAATATAAGTACACTGAACTAGTACCAGACTGTACAGACACAAATACTAAAAAAAGGTAAGTATCTTGATTGTAAATGTGGTTCGGTCGTCTGAATGCCGAACTTTAAAATGTACTTGCGAATATCTAATCATAAAATAAACTTGGCTTCTAATGTGCGAAGCCTGGTAACACCTCATTTCGCCAAGAAAGCTAATGAGATGACCTTTTCCAAAAAGGACTCGGAAATCCTCGTTGACCAAGACTTGGATAGATAATCAGTCAGTCTCGAAGCAGTACTGTTTATCCAAACTGAAGATGTCTATGGTTGCCTCGACAATGCTGTATATCCAAATTGAAGATGTGTTGGCGAGAGAAAAGAAAATAAAAATCTCAAGGTGTTTGAGAAGTTTTCGCAAGGCAGTTGTGTGTTGAATTTGAGGGGGTTAGAATGATGCACTACATTCTCTATTTATAGTAGCAATTTCCTTGATAACCGAGTTAAAATTTAACCCGGACAAGAATTCCTCATCCTAATTTGATTAGGTTTCGACCAATCCTAACTCCCATAGAATTCTGAATCAAGCTCTTTAATCACTCAGATTCAATCCCTTGATTCTCGGCATCTTTTTTTTATTCGAAGCATCCTTAAATTTTGAAGAATCCTTATTACACTAGGATTCGAGCACTTCACCCTTATCCAGGCAAAACCATCTTCTGATAGGATTCGGCCGAACTCTTCTGGACTTGGCCCATAGCAAAGAACATTCCTGATATTTCTTATTGGACCGAGAACAATTCTAGGCTCAACCCAAAGCATTATTTTGGGACAAACAACAATAAAACTTAAATTTATCAACAAACCCATAACTAATAATCAAACCTAGTGTCACCGAATTTTTATCCTCCATTCATTCGAGCTAAAAGTTTAAGACATTCTCACAGAGAAAGACAAACTCTTTTTGAACGATCGAGATGATGATTTTGAAGTTTTGAATCCTCCAACTAAGGTATGAATCGATTTATGCAATTTTTTTTGTTTGAATTCATAATCAACCCCTTTTTCAAAGCATAATTACTAGCTGTAATGATCCGTCTCCAATTGTTACAATTTTTATAATTTTAAAATATGAAATTACAAAAATACCCTACGAGGCAAATGCTTTGATTTTTGTTGACCGCCTTGTCATGTCACATAAGATCCGTTTTCTTAGCATATCTTGGTTGTACTCGTCGCTACGAGCGTGTGGACGCAAGCAGAAGTAAATTTGGAGCTAAAACGAAGATTTTACGAGATTCGGAACAATAAAGGTATTTTGGTAATTTTACAATTTGAGATATTTCTTCATCATGGACCATTAAAATGGCGACACCTGGCAAAATCTTACCCCATTTCAGGGGTATACTCTCATGTGATCTCTCTCTAAAATTCTCTCTCTAGAATTCTCTTCTCTCTATTCTTCCCTCAGCTCCCTCTTATTTCCCTCCCATGCTCTCTCTCGTCTCCCTCAGCTCTCATCTATTCTCTCTCGGCCATCTCTCCCTCATCATCTCCTTAAGCAGACGCACACCATCACTGACCGCTCGTAGCTCCGGTGAACCATACCCGACCTTCCCTTCTTCCCCGTGCCTTTTCTATAACCTTTGACATACTCGAACTCTCTCGGTCTCACTCTCATCTCTATCTTCTCTTTCTTCACTGTGCCACACCCATGACCCATATCCCTAAATCATCATCAAATCACATTTTCGACATCACCATCAACTTTATCTTGTCACTACGAACACAACCATAGTATTGGCATCTTGAAAGTCGAACTATGACGCCCCGTACATGAACTCCGACGTAGGCTGCGACTTTCCGGCCATTTTTTGACCGAACCACGACTAGTTAGCTATCATACAAGGTACCATTCTCTTCGTCTCGTCGAGAACTAAGATTTTCGTTCTTGAATCACTCGATTTGGTTGAGTATGGAAGGAGTTATGAATGTTTAAAGTTTATCCAGAATCCGGCAAAAACCCCAGTTTTCCAGCGAATCTGTGCCTTCAAGGCGATTTTCCAGCCAACCCTGACCACAGTCGAGGAAACCAAAGGTATGTCTGATTAATTGTTCTTTGGGCTTCAATTTGATATGTTGAATGACTAGTTTTGGTTAAGATTTGAGGTTGATTAGAGCTTGGGAAACTCCGGCTTTCTTCTTCATGGAATCAGGTAACGTGCGAGCTGAAATCAGGTCGACCCGACCCACAACCAAATATGAGCCTAACCCAACAAACCTAAAACCCAAACCGAAATCTGAAATAAGGCTCAACCTATTATCTAAGCCCAAACCCAAATCTTAAATCAAGCCTAGCCCAATAACCAAGCCCAAACCCATCAACCCATCTTCTAGGCCCAAATCCATTAACCAAACAACCTAAGCCCAGATCTGACCTATTGACCGTTGAACAACCCGTTGACTTTTCGGTTAGTGTTGACCATTGATTGGTCAACGTTGACTTTAGGTTAACTTTTTCGTGTTTCGGTCGGGACCCCTCCTAGGCTAATTTTGATGTCCTGATTCCAAATCCACCGTTCATTTTTTGAAATTCTAACGTCTTCGTAGAGCTTTACTAAATGGTCCCTAATTGTAGGTGCGTTAATGGGAAGCGACACCATTCTCGCTAATTTGAGCAGCTCCTGGGCAATATAAAACTTGTGAGTGGACCCCTTCTAAACTTACATATTTTTATAAAAATTAGCCTAGCATACATTTCACATTTCTTGATTTAAATATGTTTTATATTATGCTTTACGAACTACTATATTAATGGTTTACGAAATATCTATGATTTATCAAATTTACATTTTATTAAAGGTTATGAATTATTGGATTCTCGTATATACAATTTTATGGCTTTTGAATATGCTTTATTTTACAGATTTATGAATATGTGAATTATCATGATTGATGAGATTTTTAGAAATGTTTTCAATGCTTATCTAGTGGGTTATCATATGGCACATACACACACCACGGGTATGATGTCTATGGCCATAGGACATAGTGGAAGAGTAGTGAGATATATATATATACCCCCAAGCTTCACCGCTGAAAGCGGTGTTGGACAGCTTTACTAGCCACGGCTAGTGTCAGTGTGTATGCATGCCTTTTTATTCAGCTTCACCTTCTGGTGATGGACAGGTACTACCTTCGAGCGACTGTGATACCCCTAGAGAGTCCAGTATTGATGAGATTTATGGATTTGCCTTCAGGGCGATGATTGCACCACTTTTGAGCATGGTTTTACTCATACTTGTTTTACAAATGAGTTCAAGGCATGCTAGGGTTTTCTGAAAAATCTATTATGTAGTATTATATGTGTTTTCAAAACAAGGGGTTACTATGTTCATAAATAAAATGGTTTTCGTATTATTAGTATTATTATAAACTTTGGGCCACTCACCTTTTCAGTTTTGAGCCCCCTCAGGTGTTAGAGTCAAGGCATATGATCCCGGCATCAGGACATTTCTTCTTAGGCAACTACGAGCCTCCTCTGCGTAGGTCTTATTCCTCAGTTCATACCTTCCTATAATCATTCTTTCATATTATTCTTAATTAGTCGTATGCTCTGAACACGATTATGCATCGATTTATATCTTTCTAATTACACATTTTATTCATATGCATGGTTTAAAATGGCTTCGTCACCCGTCGAGTGTCGGCCAACACGTGCTTACCCTGATATTTTGGGATATCAGATTTGGGGCATGTCGATTTGGTATCAGAGCGTGGTTATTCATAACATACTTAGGATTTTCCCCTACTCTAGTAGTGTGTCGGCCTTGATATCATTTGGAGGTCACGGTTTCCATGTATTTATGTCCTTCAGCACGAGTGTACAACCCTCATGCAACCTGAATAGTTACATCATATTTGAAGTATAAGAAATTCGTGTATGGATTGTGCCTCAAGTTTGACTAATAGGTTAGAATGACTTTCAACATCGGACTGCTACTCTGCAACATGCGTTCTTCTGGAATGGCAGGGCAAAGGTATACCTGTTGGGAGATCACGCAAACATCAGAGGTTCGTGTAGGAGAAAAATTAAGAAGGCACCAGTAGTAGTAGGCTGAATTAGCAGGTAACTGTGGGGTAGACCGAATCAGTTCCCTCGGGTTGTTGGTTTCACTGAGAGAATTCTTATGGACCCTTAAGAAACTTCTCAGCGATTGTTTCACCGACAATATCCTTGTCTACTCTGACCATGAGGTCAATTATTAAACATCAACAGCCAGCTTTTTACCAAATTTCTCAAATGTCGACCTTGCTTAGATTCCGTACCTTTTTGGGAGACGTGAGCGTAGCAGAAGATGTTCTTACCAAATTCAAGGTTTTGATAATTAGAAATCAAAAATCCTTTCGAGTGTTGCGAATTACGAAATATCATTGGCTTTGTCGATTTCTATCGACATCTATCAATGATTCTTTGACCATAGTCCTACTCCCATTTTTTTTGGCTAGGAAAAAAGTCAGTTTTGTTTGAGGCGTTGTCTCATCGTACCATCATTCTTATACCATACTATGACGTCGATCAATCTCAAATCCTTCGGTGATGTTCTACCCAACTTGTAGCGGTGCGTTGATGCAGCATGATCGAGAAACGCTTATGTCTTTCGACATTAGTATTACACGAAGCGAACCATCCTACCTACTACTTTTAGTCAACGACTACCACCCTTACTTGGAAAACCTAATGACATCCCTTCATGGAGACTTTGGAAATGAATTGATGTTTGTCAACCATCTCGCTTAGTGTACTACCCATCGGTTCGAGAAGACTATACCTTGAACCATTTAGCCGGATTCCTCATTCTCGAATCTTTTAGACCTTCTGACATTTTGGTCCGCATTGACTTTGTTTGTAATCTCAGTTCCACCTCCTGGTACTAAAATATATTTTAGTTAATATTGGGCTACTCAACCACTCTTCGTATTATTCCTGAAGTAGATAGACTGTCTAGGAGGAGCACCTAGACATTGAAGTTTTTAGTTAAGATCATCAGTCCTTGAATCACCCAATCAACACCCTATCGAGCCAATCTTCACCACTGGTGATTTAATATTCCTAGGGCTACCATTGTAACGAAATTTTTATGAGTTTTGGGTTGATGAAAAATCTAAATTTTCGTTCGTTAGTTTTCATTAGACTATCGTTTAACCTTGCAAACTTCTTAGATATATTTCCACTTGAAATGAGCTAAGTCTCTGGTAGCGGCGATTAATAGAGTATATCAATGTCTACGACTGCACCATCGTGTACCATCCCGATTGTGCAAACGTAGGTGCTAATTACCTCATTAGAAAGACACATCAATACCCCAATATTCTTCAATCAGTCATATTTCCACCTTGTCTGAAACTTTTGAGCGACATGACTCTCGATTATCAGGAAACCGAGTTAGCTAATTTCCAAGTTTGACCATTTCAAATTGTTATTACCTAGTCAAGTTAGGTACTAGTATATGATTATTCGAGCATCGAAGTTGTTTATTTAATCCAAATATCTTGTACTCTAGATTTAGTGGACTTGTTTTGACCCTCAAATTCTTGAGTGTTCTTTTAGCCTTCTCGACATGGTTTCTCGCTAAATTTGTGAGACACTCACAATGGGTCTACTCGGCTGAAGTGTGCGCCCAGTTCATATCCATCCTGACAGGAACATTAGGAGCATAACATTTTCGTAAGCCGACCAGACTTACCAGGAAGAGTTCCAAGTGGCTTTGAGAATTGAGCAGTCTTCTAGCATGGAATTGGTAAAGGTAGAAATGCAGGTTCCGAGCTTAGTCATCATATGGCCAGTTTCTGTGAATGGTTGAAAGTGGCAACCATTATTCGAAGTATGTGGTCGGATTTATGGTTCTTCTAACATAGATTTCACATCTTGTACTTCTCGATCAAGAGAGCGACAATTGTGGTTAGTCACAGAGGAAATGTTTTACGACAAGCGTTTGTCTCTACGCATCTTTCAACTATTCCACTCTAGGACCTTGTTGTTCGTATGCATATGGACATTGAAGCACTTTTGGCAGCTCCGATTGGTGCATTTGGGATAGTGCAAGAACGCGATCGAGGCGTAAATCGAACGATCTAGGCACATTCTCACATTGAGGAGAAAATAGTATTTCGGCACCTTCGGAACTTGGGAACTTCTCATTTGCTTGCTGAGACAACGATGAGTTATCGGCATTACAGACTGCAGACTGTAATACCGATGGCTTAATTGTTGGGTTCACTAAGCAAGTAGGCAAGTCAGCTCATCTACGGCATGAGTTATTAGTTAGCTACGATTAAGACTCGACTTAAGACACACCCATTCTCGAAGTACGTGACATGACGAATGTTTGGGCAAGGTCCATTTTCATTTTTGGTTTTGAGTTTCAATGCAAATATTTTTAAACTACATTATTTTATTTATATACGTATTTTTGCCATTACAAATTTTGAGTGAGTTAATTCCATTTTTGATTTTAAACTCAATACAAGTATTTGAATCGTACGTTTTTATATATCTATTTTTGAAGTTATACGTATATATATATATATATATATATATTTATTTTTTTATTTTTTTTAACTTTATGTTATTACATAATTTTGTATCTTCAATATAATTACATCAAGGAAGGAAGAAGGTATGAGCTTGGAGGCATGGAAGAGGAATCATTGCAATCCGATCGTAACAGAATGACATTCTCTTTTATGGAGCCTGCTCTAACTTAATTTCTTCCTTGTACACACATGTACATATTTTCTCCCTTTTTTCAAGTATTTTACTTTTAGCAAGCCATTTTAAATTTTGGGGACGAAATTTTCTAAAGGGGGGTAGATTATAACGACCCATCCCCAATTGTTACAATTTTTAAAATTTTAAAATATGAAATTACGAAAATCTATTTTCTTAGCATATCCTGGTTGTACTCGTTGCTACGAGCGTGTGGACGCAAGCGGAAGTAAATTTGGAGCTAAAACAAAGATTTTACAGGACTTGGAACAATAAGGGTATTTTGGTAATTTTACAATTGAAGATATTTCTCCATCATGGACCATTAGGATGGCAACACGTGGTGAAATCTTCCACAATTTATGGGGTGTACTCTCATGTGATAACTTTTTCTCTAAAACTCTCTCTATTTAGAATTCTCTTATCTCTCTTCTTTCCTCAGCTTCTTCTCATTTCCCTCACGTGCCCTCTTTCATCTCCCTCAGCTCTCATCCATTCTCTCTCGGCCATCTCTCCCTCTCCCTCTCTGTAAGCAGATGCACACCATCACTCACGGCTCCCAGCTTCGGCGAACCACACCCCACCTTCCCTTATTCCCTGTGCCTTTTCTCTAACCTCTCGAACACTCTCGAACTCTCTCGGTCTCACTCTCATCTCTCTCTTCTCATTCTTCACCGTGCCACACCCATTACCTATATCTCAAAATCATTACCAAATCACATTTTTGACATCACCATCATCTTTATCTCATCACTACGAACACAACCATAGTCTTGGCATCTTGAAAGTTGAACTATGAAGCCCCGTACATGAACTCCGATGCAGGCTGCGACTTTTCCGATCATTTTTTGGTCGAACCAAGATGAGTTAGCCGTCGTGCAAGGCACGATTCTCTTCGTCTCGTTGAGAACTACAATTTTCATTTTTGAATCACTCGATTTGGTTGAGTATGGAAGAAGTTATGAACGTTTAAAGTTTACCTAGGAATCTGACGAAAAACCCATTTTTTCGCCGATCCTGTACCTTCCAGGCCATTTTTGAGGAAACCAAAGGTATATTCTGATTCCTTGTTCTTTGGGCTTCAATTTGATATATTGAATGACTAGTTTTGGTTAAGATTTGAGGTTGATCGGAGCTTGGGAAACTCCAGCTTTTTTCTTCATGGAATCCGACGACTAACGAGCTGAAATCGGGTCAACCCGACCCACAACCAAATCTGAGCCCAACCCAACAAACCTAAAACCCAAACCCAAATCTAAATAAGGCTCAACCCATTGTCTAAGGCCAAACCCAAATCTTAAATCAAGCCTAACCCAATAACCAAGCCCAAATCCATCAACCCATCTTCTAGGCCCAAATCCATTAACCTAACAACCCAAGCCTAGATTCGACACGTTGGCCGTTGACTTGTCAATGTTGACTTTTGGGTTGACTTTTTTGGGTTTTGGCCGGGACCCCTCCTAGACTAATTTTGACGTCCTGATTCCAAATCCGCCTTCTGTTTTCCCTAATTCTAACGTATTCGTAGAGTTTTAGTAAATGGTTCATAATTGTGTTTAGGTGCGTTATGGGAAGCGACACCATTCTCGCTAGTTCGAGTGGCTCCTGGGCAATGGAAAACTTGTGAGTGGACCCCTTCTAAACTTACATATTTTTATAAAAGTTAGCCTAGCATGCATTTCATATTTCTTGATTTGAATATGTTTTATATTATGCTTTACGAACTACTATATTAATGGTTTACGAAATATCTATGACTTATCGAATTTACGTTTTATTAAAGGTTATGAATTATTGGATTCTCGTATGGCTTTCGAATATACTTTATTTTACAGATTTATGAATATGTGAATTATCATGATTGATGATATGGAGTTTTAAGCCTATGAGTTTTGGTACTATACTATATGAGATTTTTAGAAATGTTTTCGATGCTTTTCTAGTGGGTTATCATACGGCACATACACACACCATGGGTATGATGTCTATAGCCATAGGACACAATGGAGGAGTAGTGTCGGACAGCTTCACTAGCCACAACTAGTGTCGGTGTGAATGTATGTTCTTTTATTCAGCTTTACCTTCGGGTGATGGACAAGTTATTCAGCTTCACCTTCGGGTGATGGATAGGTACTGTTTTCGGGCGACTGTGATACCCCTAGGGTGTCGGCCATCACATACCTACCCTGATATTTTGGGATATTAGGGATAAGGCGTGTCACTAGCAGAAACATATATATGATTTAAATTTTAAAGTCTAGCTACTTGTGTGAATATCATGCTTTCTTTTTGTTTCATTCGTGGAGCCTATACTTTGCTTGTAGTTCTGATGGTATAACAACAATATAGAGATTGTCCTTGAATTTGAAGGTGTTGAGTTCATTTTATCTGGTGAAAGAAATGCATGTATGTAGTCTCCAAAAGCTTCCCCGTCTTCCTCTTATTTCAATCAGTCATAATTTAATTCGGTTGTTGGATGTTGAAAATGTTTCAATTTCATGAAAATATAGGAATGTGATTTTCAAGTAGGTTCGTAGCATAGAAAAACATGCCTTCAATTTCAGAGATGAATTTTTTATCTTGATTATGATAATTAAAACATAATATTGTTTTAATTACGAGATTATTAGGTACCCTTATTGTCATGTAATGGGAAGATGGCGTGCCTCTACTTCTCTACAAGGCTCTTACCTCTCAAATGGTGAGACTTTATGAAATGCTTTGAATGGAAGGCAATGAGTTTCAGATAATTTTTGTCTCCTCCGACTGTGATGAGGAAAAATTCAATAAACACTTCCAAGTGCATGCCATGGTTGACAGTGCTAATCTTCATAAAAAATTAAGTGCCATGTATAACATAGAATGAGCTTCGATACATTGATTTTGGGTTTTTATTTTCTAAATGAGTGTAAAGATAAAATTATATATTGGATTGGGTTTGTGAGGGTAGTTTAGGTAGTAAATTGGGTCTAAAGAGATATTAAGAATTCAATTAAAAGTAATATGGGTGTGGAGGGTAAGTTGAATACAGAGAGAGGTTATGGGTTCAAATAAAATTTCCCTTTTCATTTTTATTTTGCGCTAAAATTCCTCATGTGCGGGGATTTATGTTAAAAGAACCGCCTTTTATTAATTTAATAGAGGAAATTGTAACAATGATCATGACTATTGGTCCATTAACTTATCAAAATGCATAGCTATGGTCATTTTTGTCAACTCCGTTAGAACTTTCGTCAAAATGAGTCAAATGTCACGCATGTGAGATTGAATCAATGGGCAAATATAAAAAACTAAATGAGAAAAGTTGTTGCAATGGTCCCTCAATTTTAACCCAATTGGGGAAATGGTCCCTCAACTTTACCCAATTGGAGCAATGATACCTCAATTTTAACCCAGTTGTAGCAATAGTCCTCCAATATGACTCATTCTGAAGGAGTTGATAAAATGGACCATAGCTGCATGTTTTGATGAGTTAAGGGACCAATGGTCATGAATTTTTAGTTGATGGACCATTGCTCCAATTAGATTAAAGTTGTTTGACTATTGCTACAATGTTCTCGTTTAGTAAATCAATAATATTTTAACTTAACCCTACCCGATTCAGTTGGGTTGATCGGTAGGGAGGAGGATTATCTCCTCCTAATTTCTCTCTCGTTCCCTTTCTTTCTACTTGAACGGTTACGATTAAACTAGATCAACATTATATATATATATATATATATATATATATATATATATATTTATTTATTCTATAGAGATATAATAAAATACAAAATAAAGTGAAAAGACGAGAGGAAAGGAGTTGAAAATAACAAGAGATAAAATCTTACTATAAGTTTCGCCCAAACCTTTGATCATTACTATAAATTTCGCCCAAAACAAAAGAATATAAATATCAAATGTACAGGACCCAATATTCCCTCCCCTCCTCCAAAACCACCAAAATTCATCCTTCAATTCGTCTTTCAAGCTCTCTCTCTTTCCGTTTACCAAAAGAAAAAAAACTCTCTCTTCCCACCAAAATCTGGGTTTTTTCTTTCCGTTTTCAAAAAGGGGTTCAATGGAGGTAGAGCAGAAGCAAGCTCAAGTGATCGAGCACTTCGTGAAGCAAGCCTCTAGTCTCCAGGGGTCCTCTCTCGTCAGCCTCATAGTCCAACTCACCTCCCATTCTTCTCTCTTCGCTTTCTCTGAGATTTTGGCTGTCCCCAATGTGCTCGAGGTCACTCTCTTTGCTTTGTTGTTGTTGCTTGCTTGAATGCAATTTGGGTTTGGTTTAAAATTTGTGCTTTTTGGTAAGTGCTTTTGGATTCTGCTAATCCCATGCTTTAGAGCTTCTGGGTATCCTTTAGATTTTCTAGTATTTGTTGATTTTTTAGTTAATTAGTGTTCTCGTTTGGGTTTTATGCAAGGTTGTAAATTTGGGTTTTATTTAGTATGTGATCCTAATATTAGAAACTAGAAAGTGGGTTTTAGTATCAAATTAGAATGAGTTCCAATATAATTTGTGTTTTATGTCAATATAGAAAATAGAAGGCGTTTTGAGAAACTTAAAACAAAAGGAATGTTAATCATATATCTGATATGCATGTTTGGTTAAATATGGAAAATATGGATACCCATTAGAGCCCAAAGAGATCACTTACTTAGTATTAGTCCCGCATCGAAATTGGATTCTAGTAGATGGTGTCTTTGATTAGCTAATTGAATTTGTGCTTTCTTTAGTATTGACTAACAATCCAATAAAATTTCTTTTATTTTTCACGTTATTGATATAACTTTGTTTACTGGAATTGCGAAAGGTGAAATAAGGGGCAAAGCATGCTGTCCCATTTTATTTTCTTTCTTTATTAGCGTAGTTAAGTTTTACTCTTGGTTCTCGATTTGACTGTCAAATCACCATTCCTTGATTTCCTTACTTGACATTGCTTGATTCTTGTCCATATTATGTTTCTATTC
Source organism: Cotoneaster glaucophyllus (assembly GCA_036320875.1). NCBI lineage: Eukaryota > Viridiplantae > Streptophyta > Magnoliopsida > Rosales > Rosaceae > Cotoneaster > Cotoneaster glaucophyllus. The sequence goes on from CM070060.1 coordinate 7,409,150, forward strand.
TTGTAAATTAATTTCAATGCAGCTTCAAGGAACTGGATATGCTGTATACATTGATCTGCTTCGCCTCTTTGCTCATGGAACATGGAGCGACTATAAGTGTAAGAAACTTTCTGCACAAACTCCTTTGCACCACCTGAGGGGAGACATTATATACTTTTATTTGTCCTTCAATTAAATTAACTTTTTTCATTTTGCCAACTAGTTAAATAAGGATGTTTTTCGTTGTTTGAAAACGTTAGATGTTTGGTATTGGATACCAAAGGTTTTACAGTTTTCTAGAGTCTCGAGACTATCAGGGATTCTTCTAGTCATAGTTTAAAATAGAAGGTGATCGGTGATTGAAGATAGTTGAGGTTCAACCATAAAACCAATTGGCAATATAGGGAGTAGCTTGATTACATATAAGCACCTACAAGGTCCCTCCTTTCCCCGATGTAGGATTCACTCTCAACATGCCCCCTTACCTGTGGCTAAGTTTCAAGCCTAGCAAGTGGACAACACAAATCGAGTGAGGCGGAGCACGTATGGCGGTTACACGAGAGACAATATGCTCTGATACCATGAAGAAAGTTTAGGTTCCACCATAAAACTAATTGGCAATATGAGTAGTAGCCCATTACTTATAAGAACATACAAGGTTCCTTCTTTCCCCATGTGGGGTTCATACTCCCAACAAATTGGTTGCGTGGATGTGGTGGGATTCTTCTTTTAGAGTGCCTACACTAGCTTTTTTGTGGGGGTAATAATATATTCAAGAAAAAAGAATTGAAATTTGTATTTATTATAAGATGTAAAGTCCTGAAGATTAGCACCATTACCAGTCATGTGGTGGGTTGCGCCGGTGTCTATGTACCATGTGGGATCATAGTATTTGTGTGGAGCAGGAGGGACACTCGCATTGAAGGCTTGAAAACCTGCACAAGGAGCCATGTTAAGACGGTAGAGGCAGGCTGTGAAATGATTGCCGGGAGAGTTGCAGTGGGTGCACCAAAAAGCTGGTGGTGCACCAAGAAAATTAGCCTGCTGATAATTGCCACGTCCACGCGACCACATCAACGACGAAAACCACCTCGACCCCGGCCCAAACCACCATGGCAGGTGCTTGCCGCTACTACGGCTGGGGAACATGCTGCTGTTGCTGTTGATGCTGGACAAGCAGTTGCTGTGGTGGAGGAGGATTTTGGCAGCCATGAGGGCATGGGCAGGGGCAGCAGAATTAAGGCGATTACACTGAGCCTCATAGGTGAGCAGACGAGCCCGCAAATTAGAGAAGGAAGGAAGAGCATCTAGCTGCAGAATGGGCGTCACAAACATGACGTAGTCTTCCCCGAGTCCACGAAGAAGATCTGAGTCAGACGGGTGGATGGATAGAGGCTAAATAATCAGCCAAGGACTTGACCTCCTTGAAATATTCATGAATCGAACGAGTGCCCTTGGTCATATCAAGAAGACAAAAAACGGAGATTCGTTGAATTGGCAAGGGAGGCTTGGGAAAAGTGTTGATGGAGTGTATTCCAAATCTCCTTGGCTGAAATCTTGCCAACAACGGGAGACATAGTAGATTCAGAGAGGGTGGAAACCAAGTAGCTATAGACAAGTTGATCAACCTTGAACAATTGAAGATGCTTATTAGGTTGGGCAGGGGCATCGCCAGAAGCAGGCAGACGAGCAGCAGGCGCAGGAAACGAACTATTGACGTACTTAAATAAATCATGTCTGATGAGAAACGGGCGTATCTGAAAAGCCCAGGCAAGAAAAATGGTCACTATAAGCTTCAGAAAGTGGGCCGAGGGAAGAGAAGAAGCGGACGCGATGGAGGGAACCACTGCAGATGCCATGGGGCCAGAAGAAATGGAAGAAGCAGAGACGGTAGAGGTAGCTTCTGAAGTGGATGTGACATGAGAAGGAGAAAGGGGGGTGAGACTTAGAAGTTGATGTTACACCATAAAACCAATTGGCAATATGGGGAATAGTCCAATTACTTATAAGCACATGTGAGGTCCCTTTTCCCGATGTGGGATTCATACTCTCAACTGTGATTGGTATGTTTTTGTATGTTCTGGTATGCTTGCATATACTGTGAAAAGCGTCATAGTTCTGGAAATGAAGGGTAACATTGATACATTTTCCCCTGGCAGGTGTGATATATACCTGAACAATTGTAGAGCCTTGTTCCACCTATTCATGCTTATCCATTTTATCGCACCAGGGCTTATTTATTATATTAGTAGGATGCTGTTATATATTTTTTTAATTATCCCCACCCATGTTGTTTTCTGTCCTCTTACTTTAATAGTACACTAAATGCTGATAAGACACTACTTTGAACTGGTACATCCATTAATCGTATTTGAAATGTCCAAACTCTAGGAGCCTGTTCTATTTGATTTTTCCCCAAGCTAATTGTGTATGTGGTCATTTTGTATTTTTTTCCTTTTCTGTATCACCACATATTCAAGACACTATTTTATGAATATGTTTTTCCTTAATAGCATTCTATCCCATAATAGCATGCCATCTTTCATATATGACTTAAAGAAAATTTTTGCGGCTATATACTTCAAAAGGCCGAGTTTCTGAACCTTGATTCCATCACCTTTAATACTTCGGGAAGGGAGTGATGAAAATTAGTTCAGTAAATAGCAAAGTTATTGCAGTAGGTTACACAACATCATAATAACTGCGAGACCAGCTAGTGTTAGGAGCCTTCTTGGTATGCATACATTGACAAACATTACCTGCAAACTTAGAAGTTGTCCTTGTTCATTGCGTACTTGTTGTACAACATCATGTGGACAATCAACAAAATTATTATCAAGCCACTGTTGCCTTGCATTAGCGCTCAATGTGTAAGGCAGCTTAGCGCTTCAGTTTATTTGACTGTTGGGGATCTAATGATGTGAAATTGTCAGGTCTACTTATGTTACTACTACATAAATTATCTCTGTATTGGACGAGATGTTTAAGGAGCCATAAGATCTTAGATCAGTCATATTTTTAGTTGTTTCATTGGATTTTGACATTGGCAGGGACACTTCAAATTTTTATATTCCTTATTTCACATACCTATGAATGAGATATTTATTGACTGAATGAGTGGCAGGTAATGCTAGCCATCTTCCACCACTAGTCCCAGATCAAATCACCAAGCTGAAGCAACTTACTGTGCTTTCTCTAGCTGAGATGAACAGGGTATAAGAATTAGCTCGATATCATACTCTAATTGCTGGACCTTTTTTTTTATAGTTGCAGTCTGGTTATATCTTACTTGAAATTGCCGACTAGTCCCTTATTGGATTAGGGTACTTACACTAATGCAGTTTAATATCTCTTAAAAGTTCTTACAATGGTCAAATATTTTACTTTTGTGCCAGGAAAGAAAGCCGCCTCATTTTTCCATGTGTAGAATATAGGGGCTTTGGGTGAAATTGCTTTAGTTTGTGTACTTCTCAAATCAATGTTCATATGAGATTTCTCAAGGTCTTGTTGCCTAGGTGGTAAAAAGCTTGCTTTTGAAATTCGGAGACAAAGTAAGGCTAGAATTTTTTTATCAGTGAAGTTGGAAGTTGCATTAGATGAAGATAGCAAAAGATTCAGAGATTGGGGGATAAAAAGGAGAGGAATAAGGAGGCTCAGAAGAAATTGTGGCTATTCCTCTCCAGTTTATGTATATGAGCAGGACAAAAAAGAGTGGGCCTACTTAAAATAATAAAAATTGATTGGGCCTACTTGCGAACTTAATTTTTGCATCCCAAATGCTTACAAAAAATTACTCACATAACTAGGAAAGAAACTACAGGCAGAACTAAATATGATCACGTAAAAATTGTCCAAACTAGGAGGTCTATTCTAAGCCTATCTAAATTGCTGAAGGAGATCTGATAGAACATTTATTTCTTCATTACCCTATACTCTGTGACTGGCCGAAACTGTTTAGACCATTCTGTTTTCTATATGACCATGACTCAGTATTGCCCACACAAATATCAAAGGTACCATGCTCTATGTGATCGCTACCACTGTACCACCACGGCCTCCACTAGAATAAACCATTGTTGACCTTCTTTGGGGTATGTGAGGAAACCACACGTCCATGCTTCCTTCTCTATAAATGGGAAAAGGCTCGTGCAGCAGTAGGAACTTCTTCAGCCACTAAAATGTTGCTTCTTATGCACAAAATACTCGGAATTCATTATAGGCATAAGTTAGGGAAACTGAAACTATTCTTATTCTTCTTTATGTTTTTGTAAGTTAATGTTGATATAGGGTAAGCCTCCCATGATCCTTTCAAAATCAATATTATGCACTAAAAGTTATCTCCTTTTCTGGTGGTTATTATATTATACGAAGGTAAGAAGAGATAGGGCAAAGAGATGAAAAGGAGAAAGGAGCCTGGGAAAAAATTATAGCTGCTGCGGTGCTGCCTCCTCAGGTTTATTCATATATATGCTCTGCAGAATAGGGTGGGCCCACTTGCAAACATAAGTTGCCTCAAATGATAGCGTTCTCCTATAAGACCAAATTAAAACTAGAAACAAAAATAAGCATAAATACTTCTCATATATAGTGATTCTAATAAGTTTAGGTAAATTATTTCATGGTTGGCTCTAAATGCTTTTTATAAGATGACTACCCCCTTGTTATGTGCCATGGAAGATATCTTCCTGAGCTTTATCATTGTTAGAAGTTTTCCTCAGGGATTTCTGGGAGTCTGATGTTAGCTGGAAACTGGAGGGAAAAGTAAAATAATCAAGGGATAGTACATATCCCTTGACTTATAATCTACACTATTATTGAAGAGAACCCTCTTTATCAACCAAAGAGATAAAATAGTTATGTCCCTTTTATGTAACATAAGTCTAATATTATATTTAAAAACTAAGGGTACTATCCTACTTTCTCTCTTCCACATCCCCTTTTTTTTCTCAATTTACCTTTCTTCTTCTGCAGTAACTTATCCTTCATCACATGCAGAACATGTTGAAGGGTTTCTAGACTTCTTTAAAGAAAAGCAAAAGGATTTGGAATATTTTTTATTTGCCCCCTTTTATTTCATGGAGAAAATTGGGTGGATTAGGTTAGAAAAGCAAACACAGTTTGCCAAAACATCTGGGTGTTTGTTGCTGGTGGAAACTAACTGGGGTATTGGGAAAATCACTTTATCCTTTGCCAGTGTGCGACGTGGGCTTCTTTTTGGGTTCGGTCAGAAAGAGGTAGGTTGTTTATTTCTTTATGGGATAAAATTAGTTTCCAGCTTCTCTATTTCCATTTTTATTAAGGGGAAGGGGGTTGGTGTTTGAATTGAGTAGTGGGACTTTTCTTTCTTTTTTTTCTTTTTTTCTTTTTTTTTTATTTTTTTTATTTTTTTTATTTTTCTGTTGATATAGTTAGACTAGTTATGATGAACTTTTACCATGATTGTAGCTGTAGCTTTTCTTCCTTACTAATTAATAAAATTATGTTTCTTATCCAAACAAATACCATGGTGGGTATCCTGTCCTTTCGTCTTGAATATCCAATGAACATTCTTTTCCATCCTAAATTCCTGATCTTAGAGTAATATAGCTGACATATGGGCCTTCTGAGTTGGTAGATATTGTAAGTTTCTAAAATTTTCTGTTTTTACCAGGTTATATCCTACGATCAACTTCTTGAGCAGCTTGATCTTTCAAATGTGCGCGAACTTGAAGACTTTCTTATCAATGATTGCATGTATGCGGTATGTGCCCCCTATCCATTAATGAGAAAGAAAAAAATGTCATAAATTCCATTGGTTTTAAAAGAAAAGAATATATGTGTTCTCATTTATGAGATGATTGCAAGCTGAAAAAGGCTAATCTTTCATTGTCTTATGTATAGGGCATTGTCAAAGGGAAGTTGGATCATTTGAGAAGATCTTTCGAGGTTGGATATGCTGCCTTGATTATTACATTTGACTCTTTTGATGATTTCCAATATGTTTTGGATTCAATGTTCTATCTTAACCATCATTTTATTTCCAGATTCAGTTTGCAGCTGGGAGGGATTTGAGACCTGGACAACTAGGGAATCTGATACAGACTTTAAATGATTGGTATGCATATTTCTGTATTTAGTTGGTCACTCTGTCTGAGGTCTTTATCCCACTCTCATTTTGTGTATTTGCACTCTTCCCTTAATTTTATGCATTCATTGTCATTGGATTTATTCTCATACCAAACATAGAAATAAGAGAGGGGAGTGCAATGGATAAAATGGGAGTGTGGAAATGCCATCTTAAAATTCTCTCTCCAAGTCAAGTCTTTTTTTTCATGTTAGGCACCTTCTTACCTATGCGTTGCCTAATGGAAGTTAGACAGAAACCAATTTTGATCTAATGTGGTTTTATTTTTAAAATTATGTGCCTCAGGATGGTGGTACAAGTAATTTCACTAACCATCCTTTATGCACCCTTACCTGCATCTCTCCCTCTCTCTTGACGAGAAATTATACATCAAGGCGTCATTATAATGTTAATTGATCCAAGCTACTAGGGGACCATTTGATAATCATTTCATTTTCAGTTTCAGTTTTTAGATTAGTTCTTAGTTCTCATTTTTTTTTGAAAAATGAAAGCCAAAAACTTGTTTGGTAACCCCTTTCAGTTTTCGAAAGAATGAAACTTGAAAACTCTAGTACTTTTCTGTTTTCATTTTTTTTTTTCTTTTGAAAACTGAAAACAAAAGCTTACATCATGATAAACAAATTGTTACCCGGACATTTTCTGTTCCAAAAACGTTTTTTTAGCTATCCTAATGTAGAAAAGAGTACTGTTTAAAAAATCTTGAGTAGATGATGCTTATAGTAATAATTTGAAACTATCAGGCTAGACACTACAAACAATGCGCTTCTGACAATTGAAGAGAAGATCAAATGGGCAGATAAAAAGTGTGAGTTGGATGCAATACACAAAAAGGCAGTCAAGGACAGGGTGGAAGAAGTAAAGAAGTCTGTCAATAACAAGGTAAGTTGAATCCATCATCAACCTATGTAGTCATAATTTTGTTTTGTGTTATCACTTATTTGTGATGCACCATCTAGGATTGCTTCTCTTTTCTTTGCTGGAGTCGTAAGATGTTCTGTAAAGGAAAAAAGGCCAGGGCCACCAGGCTTATCTTGGGGTGCTTGGTTCTGGCTGTGCTACCGTATTGTTGGAAAGAAATAAAGGATTTTTAAACATTATGTGGGAGTAGGGGTTGAGTAACGGGACAAAGCAGTTTTTGTCAGCTTTCTGGGCTTCATTTCTACTGAGTTTAGTGTCTTCTCTGTTATTTGGCTTGCCTGGTAGGCAGAGGTTCTTTAGTGTGTCTGAGAGTTTTCGGTTATTTAGCTTTTTGTTTATCTTTTCTTCTTCATCTTTTCGGAATAAAGAGAATAAATATAAGAAAAAGGTTGATGAGATGCCTTGGTGGGTATGCATTAGTTAAGTTTTTGGTTTCCATATTGTGGACTGCCACTATCCTTTATATGTCAAGGAGAAATTTCCTTTTTGTTTTGTATAGAAGAGCTTTTATCAAACTTGGCAGCATGCTAGGAGCCTAGAACCAAGCTACAAAAAATTTCATACAGCTTCAACCTGTCAAAATACAGAAAATATTCCAAATAAGAGGGCAAGCAATTAAAACCGTTTCCCTTTTCAAAAACTCTAGAAAGTTTAGCTCCACAGATCCCAGTTTCTGTTGGGCGAGACTCAGAAGCTTGGTTAACTAGGATTCTTTTTCATGAACTTCTAAAATGCCCTGGGGAGGGAGGGAGGGATGGTTGTGATATATATTGGTCAACTTGTTTTACTTACTTGGCATAGGGTGCACTCTAAAGCAGGGTGGGCGAGACTTCCAAGCCATTGATGACATTCTGTTTGGTGAAACAGCTGGACTAATGGACTATGAAGAAGATCGAACCCGAACCAAGAGGTGTTAAAATTCAGACATCTTAACCATGTGTTTTTATTATACCTCCACCCTTCAAAATAAAAATGCATGTATTAATGGCGATGAACCAAAGTGATGTGCGTTAATTACTGTGGCCTTGTTGACAGTATGAGCATATCCATTCGTTTCAGGCTAGCATATAATGTATGAATTGCATCAGAAATTATTCCCTTTTAATCTCATGAAATTCATATATTGCAGGAGGAGGTCGCCAATAAGTTGACAAGTGCAAGGTGCGGGTTTATATCTGGAGCACTGCCCAATATATTCGTAGTGCTTAATTGTTTCATGCTCAGTTGCTTAAGGATGGTTGTATAGCATACTTGCTTGCGTATAGATTTCGAAACTTCATGTGTATTTATAAAGTCTATAACTTAGAACTGGTATGGCAAAATTAGTTTCGACAATCCATTCCTAGAGTGATGATTTTGGTTTTTCAAACTGGTATTTTTTTATATACTCAAAAACCCACAGGAACTGAGTTGATGCTCCCACATCCATATAGCATGAGTAGGTTGGGTCAGGCTGGATTTCCTTGTGTGCATGTAATATATTAAGGCAACAATTATCCCGCTTATAGTTTGCTTTATACCTTGATCCTCTTTTCCATTTTTCCATTATCAAAAAAACAAAAATGATTTTGAAATCAATCAAATATGTGTTTGAAAACTACCACATTTATTGAGTGGTAAGGGCAAAAGCCATAAACTTTTTTATGGGTGGGCTAGCTTAAAAAAAATCATCCTAAAATTAAATGATTTTTTTTTTTTTTGCCTATGTTTTGTGTACAAAAGTTTAAGTTTAACTTTTATATATGTATACTTTAAAATTTGCTTGTCATGGACTCAATAAGCTTCGCAATTGCAAACTGTAAAAAATACAATAAACCATCCAATTTCACATGTATTTAGATGCAAATACAAAAATAAGGTAGAAAACTTAATACATGAACTATCTCAATTACAACCACACAACTACCAGAAAACAAAACAATGAAAGTATAAGTAAAGACAATCTAAAAAAAAAAAAAATTATTGATTGAAAATAATATAAAACCCACCAAATCAAATCAGAACTTGAACAAAATGACATCACAATTTCCATGATAATTTTTATATTTTTAGTTGTGCTAAATACGTACTAGGCTAGTTTCATTCGAAAATAATTCTTCTTGCACTTTGTGTCTATCATATTAGACTATACACTAAAGTACATACATATTGCCTCAAACACTTCCTAAACTACAGCCCACCGTAGCTTTTGGTGTGGCTCCGCCGTTGAGTGGTATTAGGGAATGAAAAGAAAATTAGAAAACTTCATTTTAATCCTTGGCAAAGATGACTTTTAGACTAAAATCATGAGTAAGATCAAAATCTAATTTTAGTCCCTTGATAAATTAATAACCTCATTTATTAATTATATTTTGATTTTTTAATTATTTCTCTTTTTCTTTCTAATTTTTTATGTATTAATTTTATTTCATTATAATTTTCATTTTCATTTCATTTATCATAATATATTTTGTTGTAAACATTTAGATAAATTAATTTTTATTATACAATATATTTCGATGTACTTTGTCTTCTTCATTTGGGTACATTAAATTCATTATAATACATTTCGGTACGTACATTTGGGTACACACATTTTCGTACATACATTTCGATACAAACATTTAGGCACATTAATTCAATATAATACATTTCGGTACACACATTTAGGTACATTAATTTAATATAATACATTTCGATGCATATATTCGATACATACATTTCGATACTAACATTTAAATACATTAGTTCAATATAATACATTTCGGTACTAATATTTTGGTACATTAATTGAGTCTTTCAAGTTTAAAGAATGTTAAATAAAATTAATAAATTAAAAAACTCTTGTTTGGTCAAAAATCAATTAAAATTTGTATATTAATACATTTAAATATTTAATGGGAGACATTAAATAAAATGCACTTTAATTACTTTGAATTAATGATACATCAGGGGATTATAATCAATATGTAATATAACACCAGATTTATTTTAAATTTCAATCTTCTTAAAGGATTAAAATTAAAAAACCCCAAAGAAAATTATACATTTGCTTTCTTTGGGAAAATTGTTTAGATGACATGTGAACATTTTCCTTAGTTTTTGTCAAGAGATATGTTTACCCCAAAAAAGTAAAAAAACTGAAACATTTCTTAGCAAGTTGAGAAGATATTTGTTGCTTGCTTGAAGACTAAAGATTCAAACATGTGAGTAAATAGGAGACATTTGAATGATTGAAATGTTGAAAGGACGGATCCGGGATATAAAATTCAGGTGGGCTAAACTTTGAAGAAAACTATCAAAGTAGGAAAAACTTGCTTGCTGCGGAAAATTTTGAAAACCAAGAATTTTTAATCTACTTAATGACTTTTAGCCCCCATTTTTAAAATTTTCTTACAGCTTTAATAGGAATTTTGTGTTAAGAGAATTTGGTCTAAAAAGTGAGTTTACTTAACATTATTCTAATGACTCGTTTACAAATTCATAATCAGAATAAGAGATATTGAATCCAAAAAAAGTTAGAATATGATGAAATCAGAACTAGATTATTGTTAAAAACTTATAAAAATCTGAAATTTAATTTATTATTATTTTCAATTTCGAATAGGAAATAGTTTTAGCTTTATTTTATTTTACACTTAGCCCAACCTTTTATATAGGGCCTAATGATATAACCCACCAAACAAAAGACAAAGGCCTCTCTTTATAATCTTCTAATCGACAAGGAGAAATTTATTCTTAGTATCATCTGCCTCCTTATACTTTTCCCTTTCATAAAATAATATTTTTTTTCCAATACCCTATTTTGCTGACTAGTGTAGGCTACGCAACTGGGAGGTGGAGGGTTTCTAGAAAACGGTGGAAGCCTTAAGCAGGAGGTGGAGGAACTAGGGGTGTGGTGGAGAGTCTATGGCTGCACCCATGGTGGTTTTAGATTGCTCTGTAAGCAGTCTATATAGCTGTGGAAAGTCTAGGCTTAGGTTACAAGCATGATTTTTTTTTCCGTATAAATAGTTGCACTTTGATTAGAAATTTTTATATCATCTTTTCATAATTCATACCTCTCAGGCACGTCGCATATAGTAGATCTGCATGCATAGTATTAGTTTTATATATAGTTTATTGTAGAGAGAAGAATTAGAAAATAAAACAGAGTAGAAGAAACTAGGGGTGGGCCGGCGGGTCGGGGTGGGTAATCAAGGTTCGGGATGGGTACGGGCCGGTTCCAAATTTTTAATAAGAGAAACAGGGCGGGGCGGAGCGGAGCGATGAAATTTTAGGGATGGGCTGGTTCCCAAAGTATAGAAAGACGAGTACCCGGACCGGCCTGTTTGTAACAGAACAAGGCCTATGTATTGGCCTATTTTATTACCAAATAAGGCCTAAGCATTGGACTGTTTACATCAATAAACAAAGGCCCAAACTCCGCTATCAGACTCATGCCCATAGCCCACACCTCCCAATGCCTAATACTAAACAAGACCTAGAACCTTCCATCATCCCTACAACTTAATCAACAAGCATCAGTCGCCCTCTTCCCCCAAACCATAAACCCAGTAGCTCCAATGTTCTCAGAAACCCAAATGGCAAGGCGTTTGATCCCAACCCTTAACAGCGTCTTGATCGAGAAAACCATCCCACCCTCCAAAACCACCGTCGGCATTCTTCTCCCCGAGTCCTCCAGCAAGGTAAATTCTATGACATCATCTTCTTCTTCGCATAAATGTAATTAGGGTTTAGGGTTTGATCTTGATTTGAATTTTAAGGGTTACGACTTGCGATTGGTCCAATCGGTGCAGCTAAACTTAAGGAAGGTGGTTGTTGTGGGACAAGGAGCCAAGGACAAGGCCGGGAATATGATGCCATTGCAGACGTAGCCGTCTGTGACTCGGTGGTGTTGTAGTGGTTGTAGCAGTCGAGCTGCTTGTTATCAACCAGCAGCGCCGTCGAGTCGTCGAGGGTCAGTCAGTCTCTATGAGCATCCTCTTTGTTCTTCTCTGGTTACCCTCGCTACTGTAGAACCCGTGGGTACCCGTGAGAACCGACCCGTTTCAAAAGGGCAGGGTTAGGTCTGGATCTCATTTTGAAAAATCCAAAACCCGCCCTGTGTTACTTACAAACAGGTTAGGTCCAATCCCTTCAATTTTGGGCCTGGCCTGGCCCGTGCCCACCCCTAGAAGAAATACACAGTGTTAGAAGTGATTAAGGAGCTTGCTTAAGTATGTGGAGCTTAGCTATATATTGTGGTAGTAATGTGGATATTCGTTTTAGTTTTGAAATCGAGGAAGGGAGTTTCTTGGGGAACTTATCATTATTTGGGTATTTGTCTAAAACAAATATGTGTTATACTTGATATATCTTTATAGCTAATATAAGTGTATTTTGGAATATGATATTCATATTACTGTTATGTCTGAATCGAGTTGTAATGGCCGATACCCAGCAGGTGACGAAGTCATAAAGTGATGTGATGTGGAAAGTACTACTAATTTAAACCTAAAGTAAGTAATTCTAGAGTGCGCATGTGAGTGGGACCAACCCATTTAACACAAGTGATGTTCAAAGCACAAGTAAATTGCAGTGAAAAAATCGTAAGGACATTTATACTAAAAGGAAAAGTCTCATACTTGACAACTTTTACCAGCAATCCTCGTCGTCACGAAACTTCTGCCACTAAAATCCTGGAAGGGACAAAAACAAGGATGAGTGCTTGAAAATAAAGTTCTGTAAAACCTTTTTGAAAAGTGTAACCCCTTGCTGTAAAACAAGTATATAGTTTCTCAAAAATATTATAATAATAGTATGTAATAGGTACCCGACAATGGATATCGAAATAATGTTGATATATGCATATCGTTTCATGTTGGAGCGGATGGATTTTATGGGTTTATGCGAGAATGGGATATGGAAATGGAATTATCTTTTGCGTTCAACTCTAGTAGGAACTAGCAAGGGTGGCAAAAGTGAAATTATAAGAATAATATGAAGTAGTGGGGACTCTGGCAATCGAGAGAAGAAGAAGGTGACCAACAAAATGAGAACTGGGATGATTGAGTTACGGGGGTTAGTTTGTATAACAGAGCATTTGGACCACTCCTGTAGTGGTAAAATGCATAATATGGGAAGTGCAGGTCCGCGCATTTTATTATATAAATTGACGGGTTGAATGATTGAAGTTAAGTTGCATCGTGGTTTATTTGTCAAATTGTGATTAATGATACAAATGTTATAATTGATTATGTGTTGCATGACACTCGGTTTAGCCTTGACAATTATCCTTGATAAGACTTATGTCCCTTTATGCTATGGTCTCCCTCACCTTATATATTTTAGACCTTGTGATGTGAAAATTAACTTAACACGCAAATTAAACCCTATTGTTGACAGTTGTAGTAAAGATGCAAGTAGGGATCGTTCTAAGCCGGGGATTAACTAGGGATGCTAATCAACACAAATAAGACTCAAAAACACTAAACTAGACTCTATAGACTCAAAACTAACTCAAAACAGCAACAAACAACCAAAAAGACTCAATTCTAGACCTTACAAGTGAATTTGACGAAATCAAGATAAAACTTGACTCAAAAGACTAAAAGAAAACAGATTTTGACTCAAATAACAAGACTCAATGAAAGGGGGATTGCTTTTGACGAATTTAAAACTTAAAACAGAAACTTTGCAAAAAACACTTTAGAAAAACGAATTTGGTGAATTAAAAAAGGTGAAAGACTAGTTAGAGGATCCTTCTCCACACATGATACATGCTTTATGAACCAATTTCCAGTTATTATTCCCTTAGACTATGAATGTCAACACCCCAAGTTAACCATGAAAGCACAAATTAACCATCAGATTTTCCTTTGTTCATTGAATTGAATGGAATACGCATTACAACCAAATTATCCTTATCAAGTTTCCTAACTATGAAAAGCATGATAGAAAAACATATCAAAGGTCATTAAGTTCTTTGAAAATCATAAGTGTTGACGAGGCATTCGTAACTATGAAAAGCATGATACTCCTGCCAAGGATTTACTTAACACGATTGTGACTAGCAACCTTTACTACTTGTGAATATAAGTTCATAACGATTAGGTGAAACTCCCTTATACTCTAGCATCAAATTCATGCATGAAAAATTAAGTGTCGACCCTCAATCAACATACATAAACAAGTTTTGATAACTCAATTAAGTAAATCACATTCAAGACTCAAGAAACAATAACTGGATGTAATCAATTCATATAAAACATATAATCATGGCTTCAAATTCACCTCCAACTAATAAGAATTTAGTTCCTCATGTTCACAATTACACAAAGATAAATTAAACTAAACATTGAACTAACAAAAGATAAAATACACCTAGGGACGCTCCAGCAATCCAAGCTTGAATGGCAAGGCACGATCCAAGGGGCTCCTCTTCTTCTCCTTGCTGCGGCACAATGAAAGATGTGGTGAATGATGGATGGGGGGTGGTGAATGAATGAGGCTGTGGCAGGTTGTATTTATAGGGAGAGGGTATAGGCCATGGCAGGAGCTGAAAAGGACTCCAAAACCTCAAAGAAAAGGGACACTTCAATCACAATCCAAGGGGGAAAAGGATGGTTCCTTGCGCCAGATTTGTAGCCTTCTAGAAGAGAGGGTGCGGCATGGATTTAGGGGATAAGGTGTTGGCTTCTAGAAACAGGTTCTAGATAATGTAATGTGAGTGGGAATCCCTCTTTGTAGCTGAAAACAAGGTAGGATAGGATTAGGATAAGGTAAGGATAAGATAAGATAAGGTTTTGGATAATGTTTGGGATAATGTTCCATGTTTCTTGCTAACTTCTTATCTTGACTTTATTTTCTCCATCTCTTTAGCTGATTCCTAGCCTTTTAATCTTCAAAAACGTCCATCCTCTTTGCCTCCTTCCTAAGCTATCCATTCCAAGCCCAAAACTGCTCTAAAATGCTCCAAATTGCCTCTTTTTGCTATCTTTGTCATTTGAACCTGAAAATGCACGAAAATGCACGAAAATGACATAAAACACTATAATAAGTATAAACTAACTACGTAAATGCAAGAAAACAAGCTAACTAAGTCGCGTAAATATGCTCCTATCAAATTCCCCCACACTTAGCTTTTGCTAGTCCTCGAGCAAAACAAAACAAATAAAACAAAACCTAAACCTTCCAACGTTCGCCTCAGGGATTTCCAATGGTACATAACATATTAAAGATCACCACTCCCACAGATTCTTAGCTATCCTTACTCTTGAGCACATACTTAATCACAGTCCCCACTTACTAGCTCGCATTAAATCAATTAAAACAATGTTTTGAACGTAGAAACATGCCTTAGAGAATTTACTCAATTCCTCACCGGATACACTCTCTTATTTTCACACAGATTTTCTAACTACACTCCCTACACTAGGTACATGTGAGAAGATTGATGTAAACATGTAAACTAGCACTCACATATGTTTATAACAAAGAAAGCACTTTCTGGAATTATTAATATATGTGCATATATACGATCTCATGAATGGAATGCCACTACTTAGACGCGAGAACCAGGGATACCATATGCTCGTACCAATTCCAACCTCCACACATTGAAACACATAACACTCAAGATAGAAGCATAGGGTGGTAACAGGGCTAGGGGTATTGGCTAACAAAGAATGGTAAAGATAAACAAAAGTTCTTAAAGCGATAGAAAGCAAAGTAATGAAATTGACACTTAGAATTCACTCTTGATGGCATAAACTAACTTTAAACACAAGGGGAAGATTCATGCAACATTAGGGCCAGATTTCACATATTTGGACCCTTTCTTCAACAATCAACACTTAGAGCTCATTTTCACTACTTTTCAACTCTTTTTCTTTCTTTTCTACACACTTTTCTTTTCTTTTTCTTTTTCCACGAATTTTCTTCTTTTTTTTTTTTTTTTTTTCTTTTCTTTTTTTTTTCGAGCCCTTTTCGCTGGCACACAAATCATACTAATTTATAGATTTCCAACGAAAGACTTTCCCCCACACTTGTTTTTCTGCTTAATGGTGATCAAAAGGAATTCCCTCTAAGTCATACTTACTATTCTTAAAAACGAGGGTATGGATAGTCCTAATCTAGGCTAGGTATGGATGACATAGGCTAACAACAAAATAGGCTAAACAAGGCTCAACGGGGTTAAACCTACAAAACATAATGCAAAGGGTAAAGCTTTTTGGCTCTAGTTTAACTAACAACTTCATCTTGTTATATGTTATGCTAATCAATTTTATGCTTTGAATGAAATGGGCATGAGTTCTAGTATTTGGAACTATAGTGATGAAACGCCTTCTAAGTAGCAACCAAGCAAAGAATAATGAGATCATGCAACGACTTTTAGAAAACAAAAACATCACAGATTAATAACTCTCCAAACAAAGTTTAGGCTCAAGTCTCTCAGGGTTGTAGCATTAGTTTGAGTTCCTTCCTTCAAGCATGTTACGAAAACTGATTTTTTTCTTCTTTTGCGATTAAATGTGAATTTCGTAAGTTACAACTACAACGAAGCATAAACCAAAGAGCATATCAAACTTCCATCCATGTTTGTAACTTTCTTTAACAGTTATGCAATTAAAAACCAAATCCTCATCATTGTGTTGGAAGGTACCCTAAGACACAAACAAACACACAAAAACGACTCTTTCAGTTTTTCTCATTTTTATCAAATTTTCGGATTTTTCCTTCAAAACACACTAAAACACTTCAAAACACACTAAAAACACTTCAAAACAGTGAGAAACAACTTTGGAAGTGATAGGTGATAAAATCCCACGAAAGTCATGCAAAAACACTTAATTTACCCCCCAACACTTAAATCAAACATTGTCCTCAATGTTTCAAACATAGACTCACATGCAAGCAAGCAAACAAACAACTAACAAAAATGACAATTATGGCAAAGAAAAGCAATAAAGAGTAGAGTTTAGGAACGCAAACACCTGGTTATAGTGCCGGAGCTTCCGAGGTCTTCTTTATTCGAACGCATGGGTTGCCTCCCAAGAAGCGCTTGCTTTAACGTCTTCCAGCCCGACGATACCTCCATTTAAGCTTGATTGGAGCCCACGGCATGGAGTGGTATATTCTCCACGACATGCTCCTCAAAACACTCGTGCATTGGATCCATGAACAGAAGGGGACAGTGATCTTTCCTGATTGGTGCGTTGTGCTTCCTTAAGTCCATGTGAACTCTCCCACCACCTTGAATTCGATTTGATCCCTGCACCAACGAAGGAAACAACCTATTATTCGAAATGGGAATTGGAATTGGAATGGGTGGCTTACCAATAGGCTGCGATGAAGTGGTAGCATTATCCACAAATTCAAAGGGGGTGCTCTCGGCCAGAATTGGTGGTTTGAGGTTTGAGGCCGTGTGCTTTACTCCAATTCCCTCTTCGTTGGTGGTTCGAAATGCATCCTTCTTGATTGCTGCTGGGTGTTCCTACCCTAAATGTTTAATTTTATGAATGGCAAAACAAGAACGAACTTCATTAGTATTCTCAACAGATTCAGAAACTTTGAAGTTAATCATATCACCACCAAATTCCATAGTTAACGCTCCCTTGGCCACGTCAATCTTGGTGTGGGTTGTTTTCATGAAAGGTCATCCAAGTAAGATTGGCGATGGTGGAGAGTGGGCTGAATCCTCCATGTCAAGCACATAAAAATCTGCAGGAAAAATCAAGTGGTCTACCTGTACCAAAACATCTTCCAACACTCATTTCGGATATGCATTAGATCGATCGGCTAATTGAATAATGACTCCATCATTTTTAAGCTCTCCTAGATTCATAGATGTATATACAGAATATGGCATGACATTAATTGATGCACCTAAATCTAGCATAGCATGTTCAAACCTTATCTTTGCATTTAGGTGGCAGCTTTCTTTGCAACATTGCAGAGACATTTTCACTTACATGTACCACCTCTTTCTCCTGAATCCGTTTCCTTGTCGTACAAAGCTTCTTCAAAAACTTGGCATACTTCGGGATTTGCTTTATAGCATCAAGGAGCGGGATATTGACATGCACCTTCCTAACTCTTCTTTCTTTGATTGCCTAAACCTACTAGGAAAGGGCACATTTAGTGGAATAGAACTAGAAAAATTTGAATTTGGACTTACCTTGATGGTTTGGGACGGTTTTGAGGTCTTAGGAGGCTGCGGCAAGGGTTGGTCTTCCCTTGCCGTGGTCCTTGCTTCCTGTTCTTCTTCTTGCAGTAGCTTTTCATCCTCGTTAAAGCCTTGTGTGGATGGTTTTGAGTGATTTCCGAGCTCCTTGCCACTCCTCAACGTAATGGCCTTGGCGGTTTCAAAGCCTCCTTTTGGATTTACAACGGTTGAACTAGGAAGTTTGCCTTGTTCTCTAAACTACCCAAGGAACTCTGAAATCTGCCTTATTTGCTTCTTTATGTCACTCATCTCCTTGTC
The DNA here is from genome assembly GCA_036320875.1 of Cotoneaster glaucophyllus. NCBI lineage: Eukaryota > Viridiplantae > Streptophyta > Magnoliopsida > Rosales > Rosaceae > Cotoneaster > Cotoneaster glaucophyllus. The sequence goes on from CM070060.1 coordinate 7,427,617, forward strand.
TTGATTCGCTATTCTATTATTTTGATTTTGTAATCCCTGCGATACAGAAGTTAGTAATTGAATAACTTGATCATTCTCAATTAGTGAACCTGAGTTTGGTTGAGCAGTTTGTGATTGAGGTTGAGATTGTGCGAATGGCCTTTGATATATCCCAAGGGGTGGTTGCTGAAATCCTCCTTGTTGTTAAGGTTGTTGAGCTCCCTCCACTTGAAATTTGGGTGATCTCTCCATCCCGGGTTGTAGGTGTTAGAGTATGGATCGTATTTGGGCTGATTTTGGCCTTGAAATCCAATAGCTTTTGCACTTTCCCATCCTCCATTCTCTATCAATTGTGGACACTGATCATTGAGGTGCCCTTGCATAGAGCACACGCCACACACACTTGGTGTAATTCCTTGCACTTTTGATCCTTCCATAAACTGTGAAAACATAGTAGTAAGGTTAGTTATTTGAGATTGCAATTCAGAAATGGAACTTACCTCATTCACTTGTTGCCGTGGGGAGTCTCTCTGTCCAACGCCTTCGTATTGTTGTGCATTCAAGGCTTAGTTCGCAATTAAGATCTTGGCAGCCACCGGTGTTTTGTCAACCAAAGCACCCCTTGCCGAGGCATCTAGCATATGTCTCTCTATTGGAAGATGTCCCTCGTAAAAGTATTGAATTAGAAGTTCTTCCTTCATTTGGTGTTGTGGGCAAGTTGTAACTAGGGCCTTGAAACGCTCATAATACGCCGGAAAAGGATTCTCCTTGGTTTTGTTAGATGCCACTGATTTTCTTCCTCAAAAGAATTACTCGTGATGTTGGGAAGAACTTCTCCAAGAATGCTCGCTTCATGCTTTCCCAAGAAGTGACAGTTCCGGGTGCCAATTCGTATAGCCAATCTTTAGCCTTTTCTAAAAGAGAGAATGGAAAGGCTTTCATCTTCATAATGTTCCCATCGACATTAATGGGTGTCATGCTCGAACATACCACTTCAAACTCCTTAAGATGCTTGTTTGGATCTTCCATGGACAGCCCATGGTATTTGGGAATGTGATGCAACAAGCTAGACTTCAATTCGAACTCATCAGTCTTTCCTTGGGCAACCACGAGGTATTGAATGCAAAGGGGCACGGCATTGTCCAACCCCGAGGCTGAAAGTTCTTTGATTGTACGATTGTCCACAGCCATGGCCTGTTCTTCCTCTTCCACTTCTTCTTCTTCAAGTTCGGATTCAGAATTAGGTGGACTAGGTGGACTAGGTTTTGGGTTCTTCCTCTTCCTTCTCAAAGTTCGTTCAAAATCGTCGTCAAACTCCAAGATATGTGTACAAGCTGGTTGAGAGCTCCAGGGTCATAAACTAGTACCTAAAACAAAGAAAACAAAACGAAATCAGAACACAAAGTAAAAACACACGACACAAACAATGGAGATTAGCAATTTTGCTAATCCCCGGCAACGGCGCCAAAATTTGACTCAAAAACACAAATAAGACTAGGGATTAACTAGGGATGCTAATCAACACAAATAAGACTCAAAAACACTAAACTAAACTTTATAGACTCAAAACTAACTCAAAACAGCAACAAACAACCAAAAAGACTCAATTCTAGACCTTACAAGTGAATTTGACGAAATCAAGATAAAACTTGACTCAAAAGACTAAAAGAAAACAGATTTTGACTCAATGAAAGGGGGACTGTTTTTGACGAATTTAAAACTTAAAACAGAAACTTTGCATAAAACACTTTAGAAAAACGAATTTGGTGAATTAAAAAGGGTGAAAGACTAGTTAGAGGATCCTTCTCCACACATGATACATGCTTTATGAACCAATTTCCAGTTATTATTCCCTTAGACTATGAATGACAACACCCCAAGTTAACCATGAACAAATTAACCATCAGATTTTCCTTTGTTCATTGAATTGAATGGAATACGCATTACAACCAAATTATCCTTATCAAGTTTCCTAACTATGAAAAGCATGATAGAAAAACATATCAAAGGTCATTAAGTTCTTTGAAAATCATAAGTGTTGACGAAGCATTCGTAACTATGAAAAGCATGATACTCCTGCCAAGGATTTACTTAACACGATTGTGACTAGCAACATTTACTACTTGTGAATATAAGTTCATAACGATTAGGTGAAACTCCCTTATACTCTAGCATCAAATTCATGCATGAAAAATTAAGTGTCGACCCTCAATCAACATACATAAACAAGTTTTGATAACTCAATTAAGTAAATCACATTCAAGACTCAAGAAACAATAACTGGATGTAATCAATTCATATAAAACATATAATCATGGCTTCAAATTCACCTCCAACTAATAAGAATTTAGTTCCTCATGTTCGCAATTACACAAAGATAAATTAAACTAAACATTGAACTAACAAAAGATAGAATACACCTAGGGACGCTCCAGCAATCCAAGCTTGAATGGCAGGGCACGATCCAATGGGCTCCTCTTCTTCTCCTTGCTGCGGCACAATGAAAGATGTGGTGAATGATGGATGAGGGGTGGTGAATGAATGAGGCTGTGGCAGGTTGTATTTATAGGGAGAGGGTATAGGCCACGGCAGGGGCTGAAAAGGACTCCAAAACCTCAAAGAAAAGGAACACTTCAATCACAATCCAAGGGGGAAAAAGATGGTTCCCTGCGCCAGATTTGTAGCCTTCTAGAAGAGAGGGTGTGGCATGGATTTAGGGGATAAGGTGTTGGCTTCTAGAAACAGGTTCTAGATAATTTAATGTGAGTGGGAATCCCTCTTTGTAGCTGAAAACAAGGTAGGATAGGATTATGATAAGGTAAGGATAAGATAAGATAAGGTTTTGGATAATGTTTGGGATAATGTTCCATGTTTCTTGCTAACTTCTTATCTTGACTTTATTTTCTCCATCTCTTTAGCTGATTCCTAGCCTTTTAATCTTCAAAAACGTCCATCCTCTTAGCTTCCTTCCTAAGCTATCCATTCCAAGCCCAAAACTGCTCTAAAATGCTCCAAATTGCCTTTTTTTACTATCTTTGTCATTTGAACCTGAAAATGCACGAAAATGACTTAAAACACTATAATAAGTATAAACTAACTACGTAAATGCAAGAAAACAAGCTAACTAAGTCGCGTAAATATGCTCCTATCACCTTGCAAGTTTAGTACAAGATTAACAAGGGGTAGAAGAGCTGAGATTGTGTTCAACGAGGGATTTTAAGGTTTATATTTTATTTTTGTACACCCTTGTAAAATTTTTGGAGTTGTTTTATAAGAGAAGTTTGTGTTTTGTTTTTATTTTTACTTTTACTCGCTCATCGGGCGCGGGTTTATTTTTTCACCGACCCCGGGTCCGAGGCGTGAAAAAATTGTTTACTAAAATTTTCAGGAATCATAGTAAGAATAGTACTAAACCTTATAAGTTATCTACTAATTCACATAATCTGAGTAAGAATCAATGTTATTACTAAAATGCCCATATTTTAGTAATATATTTTAGGGAAATACCCCAAAATGGGACAATTTCTTAATCTTGAGACATAAATAAGACAAACCAGCCATACACAAGCCATGTACAAAACTGAAATTACTAAAATACCCATATATAAATGGGTTATTCCTCACTTTCTCTCCTCCATTTTCTGATTTCTCTTTCTACTCTCTCTCTTCTCTCACTTTCTCTCTCTACTCTCTCTCATTTCCTCAGATCTCTTGGCTCCAATTTCGAAGAGATGGAAGTCCAAAGAGAGTTGAGAAGAGTGGGCTGGGCTTTGGGTTCACCTCATACCTTTGATTTCGAACAAAAGATGCGAGAGAGAGGTGAGAAGAGTGAGCTGGGTTTTGTACCATATTTTCTGTTTTGGCCAGAAAGTTTCAATTTTTCTTGCGACTGAAGCTTCGGCAGGCATAGTAAGGTAGGGTGTTTAGTTCCAAGTTCCTTCATCAATGATTTATAGAATAAATGGGTTGTTTGTAACATGAATTAATACTTAAAAGTTAAATTAGGGTTTGTGTTTCATGTTGGGGCGTATGGGTTGTGAAATAAATTTCAAGTTTTGACATGCTAAAAGACTAGGATGGAACAATTTCTGGTTCAAGTGTTCATTGCAGAAATTTGTGAAATTTTTTTCTATAATGTGCATGTGGTGTGCATATGGTGTGCATGGCTACATCTTAATATGAGAAGCAGGAATGTTCACTAGTTATAATACACGTATGCTGTGCCTTAGAATTTAGCGAGTATGACCACAACCTAGTTGGCCTCACGGAAAAACAAAATTAAGAAAAAACTTAGAGGATGTTGAGGGTCATGCGTGTCCGTAAAATAACGACAACAAGTATCATGTTTTCCACGTGTACGGTTAAGCAGTGTTGATATACATAATAAGCCTTTTTAAACTGTCACTGTAACCTTATATACATAACAATTATGTTTTAATTGTATCCACTATGCCAATATGTTGTTGTTAAAGTTTCTCTCGTTCTGTGCATATGATGCGCATGTACTGTACATATTATTTGCATATGGTGTGCATATAGTGTATTATGCGTCGGTGGTGCGTATTTACATCTTTGATACTCTTCGCATTAACGTAGTTTAGTACTTTTTCCTTTGATTCAGAGGCAGGCCCTGCAAATACAAAAAAAAAGCGAATGAGTTCATGAAACAATTTCCTTTTATTCAGTAGGGTTTTTTTCGTGCCCATTCAAAATGCAATTTTTTCAAATCCTTGAAATATTTGAACCCAATCAAATTTGATACCAAAATTCAAATTAATGAATCTTCGATTCTTCATGTAAAGTTTAGGGTCATTTATCTGATTGCATCATTTTTCTGATTTCGAAGAAAGAGCTGTGAGCTATGGTTTTTGGATTGAGCTCAGATCTGTGAGCATAACATGTGCATGTCCTGTGCATGTCATGTACATATCGTGTACATACAGTGTATGAGCAAGCTTAATACAAAGAGAGCAAACGAGTACGCGAAACAATTTCATCCATATCCTTCTCCCTTCCTTCTTTCCACTCAGATTTCTCTCTTTTCCCTCAAATTTATCTCTTCACCAATAGGCCACTGACTTTTAATATGTTTTTTTCATTTAATTGCAATAAAAGCCAAACCCCATTTTAGTGCTTCTAAATTTGGATCAGGAGAGGGAGTAGAGGGAGGGAAAAGATAGAAGAAATGAAAACCCACATATAAATCAGAGAAATGACAAAAAATCAAAAATCAAAATTGAACGATTTTGGATCTCCTCCAAGAAACACCAAACCAATCACTTCAACTCCAAAAATCCATCAATCAAAAAGCAAAATTAAGCAAAACTAATTCACAAAACCTACGAATGAGAAGGTAAAAATCGAAGAAGATGAGTGGGTTCGAGAGAGGCCTTGTGCATATTCGAAATGTAAAGAGAGAAGAGAGAGAAAGAGAGAGAGCTTGGATGAAAAAGACGGGTAGGTTAGAGAGCTCTTGGATGAAAAAGATGGGTGGGTTATGGTTTTTTGAACTAGAATTGAGGGAGAGAGATTTTCTCGCTCTCTTCTCTGTTTCTGCTTGGGCCCAAAATGATATTGGGCCGAGCTCAAGAGGATTCTCGGCCCAATACCTTTCCGAAATATCATGGGCTGACCAGCTACCATATGCCATTTGATCGGGTCGGCCGAGTCCCATTGGAAGGATGAGTGATGTGGATAAACATGGAGAACTTTAATCCTAGAAGAACAATGAGTGTTAAGGGTGAAGTCACTGAGAACTCGAAAGTGAACCTGACTCCCTATAAGGCTGGGTTTAGAAACCTATTAAGGCTAAGGCTGGTTGAATCCTAGTCAGATTAGATTTGGGAGTTCTAATTTAGGTATAACTCTGGATCGATCTGGAGTAGGATTGCCGCTATCTATATATAGAGGGGGTGCATCATTGAAGAACTCTCTCCAACTCAACACACAAATCGCCCTACGCAAACCCTCGCTCTACACGAAACCTCTCAGCGACCTTGAGATTTTTTATTTTCCTTTGCTCGCCGACACATCTTCAGTTTGGATAAACAGCACTGTTGCCATAGAATCAGCCGACCGCGGAGCACCTTCAGTTTGGATAAACAGCACTGTGTCGGGGCATACTGGTTACCTATCCAAGTCTCGGCCAAGAAGAATTTTCGAATCCGTATCGGCAGAGGTCATCTCATTTGCCTTCTTGGCAAAGTGAGGTGTTACAAGTTACTATATTCGGCACACTGAACGTCGAGTCGTTTTACGATTGGATATTCACAAGTAAGTTTTAGAGTTCGGCATTCCGACAGCCGAACCATATTTACCATCAAGACATACATCTCTTTCGTGTACTTGTGTCTGTATAGTCTGGTGCCAATTCGACGTGCTTATACTCTTACGAATATAATCACCGTGACCTAACCCGACGCCAACGATCTGTGAACTTCACAAGACTAGCAGTCTTGTCTTCAGGCTCTAGAACCCGAAGGTCGAGACATGTTCCTTCCTCAACCGCAGTCGTGAGATCAAAGAAGTCAGAAACGCGCTCAATGCGACATCAGCACATTCTACTCCCCGGCCGAGCTTGGCCGATGAGTTGGCACGCCCCGTACGTAACGAAGGACGTAGTTAGCTCATTAGTTACTCGGCCTGCACGCCACATAGGCTTAGTAGTTTTTAGGGTCAACATTTTGGCACGCCCAGTGGGACCTGGTGCTAAAACTACGGAGTTCATGACCTAACACCAGTCAGGCCAAACGCCGAGCCACAGTTTCATCTACCATAGAACGACTGCTGGCTCATTGGTATGTTACTTCCAAACAACCAAATTCAGGTGTCAACCTCGTGGAGTTCCTCGCCAAATGAGATAATGGCCCTGTCCTGTCTCTTAACAAAGTGCAAGCTGCCCCGGCCGAGCTCAAAGATAGTCGACCCCAAGTCAAAGACCTACTAGAGGAAATCAATGTTGGAACAGCCGACAACCCTCGTCCGTTATTTATTAGTGCTTTGTTACCCCAACCCATGAAAGCCGACTTATATAAATTGCTCAATGAATTTAAGGATTGTTTCGCTTGGAGTTACCATGAGATGCCTGGTCTGGATCGAACCCTTGTCACGAGCTACGCATTAAAGCTGGTTGTAAACCTTTCCGCCAACCTCCTCGACGATTCTCGACCGAAGTACAACTTGGCATAAAAGATGAACTAGTTCGACTTTTAAAAGCCGGGTTATTCGGACCGCTCAATACTTTGAATGGTTGGCAAATATCATACCGGTGCTAAAGAAAAACAGTGTTCTACGCATTTGCATCGATTTTCGTAATCTGAATTTGGCAACTCCCAAAGATGAATATCCGATGCCAATTTTGGACTTGCTAATCGATGCCGCTGCTAATCACAAAATGTTGTCCTTCATGGACGGCCATGCTGGCGACAACCAGATTTTTATCACCAAAGTCGATGTTCATAAAACTGCCTTTCGTTGCCCGGGGGCACTTGGAACTTACGAGTGGGTAGTCATGCCATTCGACCTTAAAAACGATGGTGACACATACCAACGCGCTATGAACGCCATCTTTCACGACCTAATTGGCACGGTCGTAGAAGTATATATCGACGACGTGGTGCTTAAGTCCAAAAGCCGTCGAACGCATCTAGATGATCTTCGGCCAGCTTTCCTTCGTATGGGTCGACATAATCTCAAAATGAACCCGGCCAAATGTGCTTTCGGTGTGTCGGCCGACAATTTCTTAGGTTTTCTTGTCCATCATCGTGGCATCGAGGTGGATGCGAATAAAGCTCGTGCGATCATTGACGCTCCACCACCAACGACCAAAAAGCAACTCGAGTCCTTACTTGGCAAGATAAACTTTCTCTGCCGTTTCATGGCCAATTCGGTAGGAAAAATGAAAACGTTTTCTATGCTTTTGAAACTCAGGTATTCATATAAGTTCGAGTGGCGCGAAGAGCATCGAGCGACTTTCACGCAAATCAAGGTTTTCCTTACAACCCCACCCATCCTTGTACCGCCTCGGCGCGACAAACCTCTTAAACTTTACATTTCGACGGCTGAAAAGTCCATCGGTTGCCTCCTTGCACAGGACAATGTTGTTGGGCGCAAATATGCTATCTTCTATCTCAGCCGTTCTCCCCTTGGTTACGCAGGTCATCGTCCCAGACAGATGTCATTCGTTACATGCATACTCGGCCTATAGTGAAAGGGCAAATTGGGAAGTGGACAATAGCATTGTCCGAGTTTAGCCTGCAATACGTACCCCAAAAATTCGTCAAGGGGCAAGCACTAGCCGATTTTTTGGCCCAACACCCCTCTCCATATGGTTTTGGGGGCAATGACATTGAAATCAGCATGGTAGAAATGCGTGATAATTACCAGATTACTACCGCTGACATTGAAATCGACCTTCGCTAGTGTTGGCATTGTCATTCAATCCCCAGATTACTACTGCGTATATTTCTCTCTCAAACTCGATTTCCATTGTACAAATAACCAGGCTGAGTATGAAGCCCTTATCGTCGATCTCAATGTCCTTCACGACTTACGAGCAACCCGCGTCCTCATTTTGGATGATTCAAAACTTATGATCAACCAACTCAATGGCACTTTTCGTTGCATGAGTTGCACTTTGGCGCCTTATCACATGGTCGCCAACTATTTGGCCGAGTAGTTTGAAGGGATTACATTCAAACACATCTTGCGTATTCGAAACACTGATGCAGACGAACTGGCACAAATAACCTCTAGAGCACAACTCATGGGGGGAAAAACTAGGTTGGACAATAGAAGTAGTACGACGACTATACCCAGCCCTGGTTGACTATCAAGTTCTCGCACACGACCATGTGATTTGTACGTGAGTTATGTCCCTACCTTCACTGTTGGAATGAGGAGACCCCATAAACATTTGCGCTGTCAAAGCATTACCCGACAATTGGAGAAGGCCAGTTATGCGATATCTTGACAATCTCAGCGGCAAGCACGACCGCAAGACAAGAGTTCACGCTACGAATTAGGTGATGTATCAAAATAAGTTATACCAAAAGGGTGAGGATGACTTCTTATTATTATGCCTCGGCCCGTAGGAGGCTGCCCAAACAATGACCGAAGTGCACGAAGGAATTTGCGGAGCTCATCAATCTGGGCGTAAAATGCGCTGGTTAATTCGCCAACATGGCTACTTTTGGACGAGTATATTGAAAGATTGTATCGAGTACGCGCGGGAATGTGTTCAATGTCAAATTCACGGGCCTATACAGAGGATCCTAGCCGAATTACTCCACTCGGTAACCAAGCCATAGCCGTTCAGAGGATGGGCCATGGATGTAATCGGTAATATAACGCCATCTTCTGGAGCAGCAAAGCATGCATGGATTCTGGTGGCAACTACTTCACTAAGTGGGTCGAGGCAAAGTCATACGCCAAATTAACATCAAATGAAGTTTACAATTTTGTAGAAGAAAACATCGTGATCAGGTTCGACGTACCAGAAACAATCATAACTGACAACGGCACAATCTTTACAGCCGAGAGATTCAAAGAATATACAACAAACTTGAAAATCCGACTCGAACAATCAATGCCGTATTACCCACAAGCAAATGGGCAGGCCGAGGCAAGTAATAAAGTTTTGATCGGCATCCTTAAAAAAATGATAGCAGAAAAAACCCGGTATATGGCATTTGAAGTTGAACGAGGCTTTATGGGCACATCGGACTTCACCTCGATCAGCAACGGGGACGACACCGTACGCGTTAACTTATGGACATGACGCGATGTTACTAGTCGAGTTGAGTGTAAATTCGTTACGGGTAATTGAACAAAGTAGTTTGTTCAGTACCGAGTACAGTCAGTCCATCAGACAAGAATTGGAAGACTTGGAGGAAACTCGGTTCGATGCTTACAACCTATTGGTGACGTAGAAGAAGGTTGCCGAGCGAGCCTATAATCAACGAGTCAAACGAAAAACGTTCGGCGAAGGAGAACTAGTTTGGCAAACTATACTACCAAAAGGTATTAAAGATCCCAGATTCAAAAAATGGTCGCCAAATTGGAAGGGACCATTCGTCGTTCACAAAGTTCTCTGTAAAAGGGGATATCATCTTAGAGACCGAACCGATCTAATTCATAAACTGCCAATCAATGAGAGATTTTTAAAGAAGTATTATCCAATCACATGGGAGATGCGAGAATAAAAGTTCATTTCATTAATATTAGCGAAAAAATGGGTGTACAAATTGAGGCTGATCGACCAATTTACAAAGAAAATTCTAAGGAGTTGAAGGAAGGCAGGCCTCGAGGTGTTACAAGTTACTATATTCGGCACACTAAACGCCGAGTCGTTTTATGATTGGATATTCACAAGTAAGTTTTAGAGTTCGGCATTCCGACGGCCGAACCACATTTACCATTAAGACATACATCTTTTTCGAGTACTTGTGTCTGTATAGTCTGGTGCCAGTTCGGCGTGCTTATACTCTTACGAATATAATCACCGTGATCGAACCCGGCGCCAACGATCCGTGAACTTCGCAAGACTAGCAGCCTTGTCTTCAGGCTCTAGAACCCGAAGGCCGAGACGTGTTCCTTCCTCGACTGCAGTCGCGAGATCAAAGAAGTTAGAAGCACGCTCAACGCGACATCAGCACATTCTACTCCCCGGCCGAGCTCGGCCGACCAGTTGGCATGCCCCGCACGTAACGAAGGACGTAATTAGCTCATTAGTTACTCGGCCTGCATTCCACATAGGCTTAGTAGTTTTTAGGGTCAACAGTTTCTCTCTCTACAAAATGAGAAATAAGAGTTGAAATTTCTAGATAACCCATTTATATGGGAGGACAATTTGGTCATTTTAAGGTGGTGGAAAAATTCTAGTTTTGTTCGATTGTTGTGCATGGCATGTGCATATTTGAAATATCCAATTTTTGTCCCAAGATTAAGAAATTGTCTTATTTCTGGGTATTTTCCTATATTTTTTGTGCTATTTCTTTTTATTTATTTGGTAAAACTTTATTCTATTTTATTTTAACTTTGTAAGAAAAACTTAATTTTTTATTCATTTTTTTTTTTACTGAGAGAACAAAATTTAGTGTTGAGTTAATGCGAAGGGCAATCAGAATTTAGAAATAAGTGAAGGTATAATGGGGATGAAAAATTCATTATGATTCCTCCAATATCCCAAAATTCAATTACCACCAAATGAAGGGAATCCAATTCCTCCAAATTTTGGAGTTGAATTCCAAAAGTTGTGTGGGTCCCATAAAAATTTTTATTCCCTAATGTTTCGTAAATACGAAAGTATCCTTATTCGAGATTCAATTTCGCAGTCTTATTCGGAAATTAAGGAATAATTTAGAGTAAAGTATGATATGCCACTAAACGAAACGTTCAATTTCAATTTTATAAACATCTTTCAATTTTTTCAATTTCATACAATAGCTCCCGATTTCACACCAATATCACACAATTGTTAGAAATATGTTAAATTGACTATTAAATGATGATGTAGCTGTCAAATTTGTCCACATAGATAAGAAAAATTATGCCAAAAAATTAAATAAAAAAGAGTGGGCTCCACCTCCTTCAATCCGAAAGATTTTTGATTGTGCCCGGAACGGGTCACTATATAAGCAATGAGATACTTGTGTTAAAAAATTAACAACTTAAAAATAAAGCTTCCCTCAATTTATATAATGACACATGGTGTACCACCCGTGTTTCGGACCCAATGAAAATTTTCTCCATCAATCTTACCCCTCAACGCCATTCCCTTCTACTTACACCAAGGTTTGCACCATCTTTATTGGCAACGACCATCAATCTGTAGATCAGAGCAGCGACGGGTCAAAGTGCAGTGGTGGTTGTGGAGCCAAAAATAATCACAAGGCGACACGTAGATATTTTGGCGAAAGAGGACCAAACTACCCCTGAGGTACACCGGGATTTCTACGCGCGAGCAGCAGACAATCATCCTTCAAAAAAGTCAAAAATGCTCCAAAAGAGGTAAACAATTCAAAGTCCATCTCATCAAATTCCCTTTTGCAAGGTAACCTCCAAATTATTATGTTAATTGGTTAATTAATGGATTAATTACCCAATTAATCCATTAAATATCAATTAAATCATCCAATTAACCACAAAATATATCCCATTCAATCCCAAAACTAGTCAATGGCCGGCCACCATCCTTTCTCGTTACCTTTTTCTATTTTTCCCTCTTTATTACCCCATTCATGCTAATTAATCAATTTTGTAACCACCAATTTATTTCTTTAGGTTTAATTAGCCAATAAATTGGCTAATTAAACAAAAATCTCAACCTAAAAACCACATTATGGCCGGCCACTTCTTCTCCAAGGTGGACCGGCCTAGCCCTATAAAAAGGCTCCTATTTTCACCAAACACTCATGCCAACACTCTTGCAAAAATCCCAAAATTCTCTAAACACTATTTCTCTCTAAATTCTAACTTTGGCATCGGAGGTTCTTCGGCCAAAGCCCCCCCATTCATATTGACACGTGGCATCGGAGGTTCTTCGGCCAAAGCCCCCCCCCCCCCCCCCCCAATTCATATTGGATGTGGATGGAGAGTTGGGCAGTGGGATGGATGTCGGCGCCGGCAGTGGAGAGATAAAGGACGAAGGGTTGGGTGGGCGAGAGAAGGCATAGAGGGTTGGGTGGGATCAGAGGGATGGAGGGTTGGGTGGGATTCTGGGAGGGGGAGTTCGGGGTGTGAGGTTGAACAAGAATGGTTTTTTTTTTTTTTTTAATTTTGTATTATTTATTATTTTTTTAATATCCACGTGGGCTCATATTGACACGTGGCATCAAGTCATTGTCCACATGGGCACCACGTCATCAGTTAACGGCTGATTTAACAGTCAGACTAACGGATGTATAAGATTGTCCCAAAATTAACATTTTAGGTATGACTCTGGAACGAAAAAAACTTCATGTACCAAATATTGAAAACTACGAAACTTGAGGATAGTAAACTGATATATATAGGAATTGCTTAAGGAGAGGGATCCCCATTTTTTGAGGTGTGGGGCCCACTCCACATCGAATTTCAACGATCCGAGCCGTCTATTTTTCAAGTTACACCTCATAGATTAACCTTGCAAAATATTAGCCAAATCTGAAATATTTAAGACATCTAATTGGGTTCAAAAATATTAACGAATACTTTGTTATATAAGAAACAATGAAATTTTATCTTGATAATTAAATAGGCAAATGGTTTCGGATTGAATTGAAATTTTACAAGAATGATCTATGAGGTGTAACTTGAAAAATAGACGGTTCAGATCGTTGAAATTCGATGTGGAGTGGGCCTCACACCTAATCCCCTTTTTTAAAAAAAATAATGATCTCTCTCCTTAAGCAACCTGTATATATATATATATATATATTCGAGTAAACCGTCGATGATTATTTGGTAGTAGTAGTCTGAGGAGTTAATTAGCTGCCGACCCAACTGGCTTTGATTATATTATATGATGAAAATGGATGAAATTTCAACTGAATTTAGAGAAAGTTACGGTCAAAAATGTGAAAGTCAACGGATGCAACAAGATGCCTGCGTGTGCATGCGGTGGCTGTTGCTTGCATGACCGTACAACTCTACCCCAGCTGTTTGCTGCCCCCTCGTGCGTTTGAATTTTATGCCAAATTGTTGACGTGACTCCCTTTCTCTTCTTTTATCCTTTCTACCCTACTCTGTATTTTTGAACACCTAACCTCCTCAAGAAAAAAAATTATTCATTACATATTTCGAGCTGAGTATTGAACAACTTTTTTTTATGACAAATAAGAATCATGAAATAAAAAGAACAGATTGTTTGAATTTGTTTATAAATGATTTTAGACGATAATAAAACAACAAATAGTTTTAATTGTAATATTTATAAGTGATGTCACGTTGTCATTGGAGATGGAATAGCTCATAGTCATGTATATCGTCATATTTTTAAGGGTTTTTATCATAAATTGTCCTTTAATTTAACCTATATACTCACTTTGGTCCTTCAATTTAAAAATCAATCAATGTCGTTCCTGAAATTGACTACCACACATCAATTTGGCCCCTACCGTTACAATCCGTTAATTTTTTTGTTAATATATTGACGTGGCATATATGTGGGACCCATTTCTCCAATAATATGCACTTAGATTATAACTTTTAAATTGTTTACGTTCTTAAATTTATTTTTAAAAATGAAAAGGAAAAAAGAAAACAAAAATAAAATAAAAAGGGGAAATTTCACAGCGGTCGTAACTTGGGGCTTTGCTGTAGAGGCGTCGGCGCTGCTATATTAGACGTAGACCTTTAACTGGTGGTGACGAAGTGCGGTGTTGGCTGCAAGTGAGGAGCCATTAGAACCTCAGGTTCAGGGTGAGGGGCAAAATTTGTTGTTCAATAAACAAGGTTTTGGAGCCAATTTCCAATTCGCAGGAGACAAGCTTTAAATTTAAACTTGTAATATTCATCAGACTGTCCATTAATTGGTTATAATTATAGGGGTCTGCATTCATATTTTCTGTTTGGTTATTGGACGAACGAGAGATTATCGGTGGCTTTACCCAGTTCCAAGTCTTCCTCGGTGACAATATCTCTTCTTTCTTTCTTTTTTAATGGTTTTAAAATTTTAAGAAACTTTTAAAAAATTGTACTGTATAATTCATGTGTCATCATACTATTGGAGCAATTGGACCACTTCAGCACATTAACAGAAAATTTAACGGATTGTTACGATAAGGACCAAATTGATGTGGAGTAGTCAATTTCAAAGACGACATTGATTGATTTTGAAATTGAGGGACCAAAGTGAGGATATAGGTCAATTTCAGGGATTGTTTATGATAAAAACCCTATTTTAAATACCAAATCAAACATGCATCTCCAATAAAAATAGTAAATTGTCTATCAAAAGTGTATGTGGGATTTTGAGAGAAAAAGAAATTGCTACATAAAGTATTGTCACTCAAGCCACTCGTATTTTTTAATAGGGTAGTGCTATCGGCATATTTATTTTTATTTCTCACACATACCTTTTAATTTTCGACCATCAAATCAAATGAATTGAAGAAGATTAATGGCCACAAATTAACAAAAGTATGTGAGAGTTAAAATGAATGTGGGAATAACACTATCCTTAGACTTGGCAATTTCTTACACGATCCGTTAACATGACATGTAAACGACATGAAAATAACGGGTTTCGGGTCAACACGATAACTAATCGGGTCGTTATCGGGTCACACAATAAGAACCCATTAATAACGGGTCTTTAGAACATCTCCAAATGAGATGTCAAAATGTCCAAATCAGCAATAACGGTAACAAAAGACAGCATTAATGTTTTCCAACCGAGAACCCAAATCTGATGTGGCATGACATGGAATGACATCTCTCCCCCTTGCCGCCAAATTTGACAGCACCTTCAGATTTTTTTTAATTAATTATTAAATGCTTTTGATTAATTTTTTATTGGTTTAAAGCATTATTCTTTTGTTTCTTTTCATTCCCAATGCAAAGAAAATACATATGAATTTTTATTTTATATTTAAAATTTGGTATATCGGTTGAAGTGCAAAACTTCAAAATATGTCAAAATGCCACGTAAGCCTTCAAATTTAAATTTTAGGTTTAAAATTTGACATCTCTTTTGGAGATGGTCTTAACAGGTTTACACGAAAATGACACGCGGATAACCTGTTTCGACACGTTAAGAAAAATGTTATTTTGATGATTTTAATTTTTTAAACTACTTTAAAAACTTACTATAAATACAATAGTCATAGTGTATATGTATATATTGTATATTAAATATATATTATTTTATTATTATTCTATATAAATTTCAAAAATTTAAATTTTATTTATTTATATAGTACAGGCAAAGAGTGAGAATAAAAAATTATAAAACACATTAAAATAAAAGCATCAATTAATTTAAAAATACCAAACATATTAAAAAAACATAATAACTAATTTACAAGTGCGAAAAATGTGAAAAATTATGCAAAGCTCGTGATCGCATCTTATACGCTATGAGTATGGGTACAACGTCGTTTGAATTTTAAAACCATACATACCCTCATGAATAGTATTTTTAAGGAAGTTCAAAATAAATAAAATTCATAATGTTAATGTACAAGTCTAAAAAATGTGAAAGCATATATAAATGTGCAAGGTTCCTCAACCTTGAAACGTAAGTCCCTTCATTTTGCAAATCCTTGAACATGTGGTATTTTATAGTAATGTACTAATATTTTTCATTAGACTCTTATTTTGGAGTATATAATACTTTGATTTTTTTAATATTTTGGAGTAATATTTATGTGACAATGTGGTATGCATATACTAATTTAGTATTATTTTTTTTTTTTTGGTCAAATTATGTTTTTTATATTCATTATTTATTGATTTAAAAAATATTTTCTTTAATGGGTAACGGGTCGGGTCATATTACCTGATAATATTAACGGGTCGATTTCAGGTCAGGTCATATTACCCGTTTACTTTAACGGGTGTTACACAACACAACCCTTTAAGATATCAGGTATGACACGAAAACGAAAAACACGACACGAATGCCAGATCTAAATATCCTTTTTAATAATATAAATCTCGTGGATAATGAGTTTAAAACCAATTTATTTCGCTATTTTTTAATGTAAACATATTTCTCTGCATGGAAAAAGAATGCTAATTTATATGGGAAGGAAAATGAATTTTACTTCTTTTTTTCACACCTTTATTTGTGTTTGTGTACATATATTCCTTCCATTTTTTTTAAAAGGTAACGTAGATGTCTCGGCTATTATATCCTAAGTACATTATAATGCACAATCAACAATAAACTTGATGTAGATTATATGTTCATAAGAATCTTTTTATAGTGAATTTGAAAAACCACCATGAAAACTATAAGTAGATGGATGAGCGTTAAAGGTACTGTAGTTAGTTCACTTCATTACACACAAAATCAGTAGTAAAGTTCTCTTCTCAGATTGTGTAATGACGACATAAGTATTTTATATTTTTAAATTGTGAATGTAGATGACACACCCCGACCCGGAATGTCCACTAGGACTCCGAATTGAGCCGTGCTGGCCGACACCTGGAAGGTGACGAAGCCATAAAGTGTGATGATGTGTAAAAATGTGAATAAATTTAAACCTAAAAGTGTCTATACATATCAGAGTGCACTGTGAGCGGGTATGAACCCAATTCACACGCGTTGGCAGAGCATAAGATTAGTGCAGTAAGATAGGGTGAGAATTATACCATCAAGAGTATCAACTACACCCAGGTTTGCCACGACTCCTCGTCGATTTGAAATCTCAGCTACTAATACCTGGAGGGGCGCAAAACAGAAAATGTGAGTGGGCGAAAATAAAGATTTTCAAAAACATTTATTTTTCTCTAAGGTTATAACCCCTCGCTGTAAAACCTGTATAGTTTCCCAGAAAATAGTATATACATATACTAAATCTCAACTGATAACATCATCATCAAAATACGTAAACAAATCATGAATATGCCGTGCCACATTAATCAAATCACCAGATAAGTAATCCAAATGCAATAATAATTGCAATATCACATCAACTGATCTCTAGCTCATAAGTCATGCCTGCACACGAGTCGAACCCACTGAAAGTGGTCTATACGACAGGACTGGGTGTAAAACAATACGCTCTAGTGCTACAATCACGTGAAGACTGTGCGAATGAGCGCGGGTCACCTACGAGTCGAACCCA
Source organism: Cotoneaster glaucophyllus (assembly GCA_036320875.1). Classification (NCBI taxonomy): domain Eukaryota; kingdom Viridiplantae; phylum Streptophyta; class Magnoliopsida; order Rosales; family Rosaceae; genus Cotoneaster; species Cotoneaster glaucophyllus. The sequence continues at coordinate 7,445,370 of CM070060.1, forward strand.
GTGAAAAGTGGTCTATACGACAAGACTGTGCACCTAACTTGGATCCAAGATGAGCATGTGGTGCGGGAGGTGAATATCACGTGAAGGCCTGTGCCCTGACCACGGGCAGGAGCACTAACACCGGGGTGCAGGTTAATGTGCTCTCAAAGCCTCTCATTATAACCATAACCATGTAATTTACCATTAACCAAAAATAACCTTACCTGAACTTACCTAAGCATTCGCAGCGTCAACCATGATATATGCAACTAATAATTGCATAATCTAACTTATACACATGTAACATAATATTTCAATGCATATTCTACGTAATAAGCATATGGCACGACACTTCAAGGTATAAAACCATTTGAATACGTTTTCTGGGAAAACACGAGACATATATACATATATAGAAAACCAAAATGCCCACTCACCTGGAGTCCACGCTACGACTTCCTAACACAATCATCGAGGCATCCCAAAACGATCGGCGCCTAAAACAATTATCAAACTACAACTTAGAACTCTTAACCATAGAATACGTAAATCACATGAAATATATCCTCAAGGATATTCTAGAATCATTTGAGACCCTTAAACAAAAGTCAACCGTCAATCTTTAGGCGTGGGTGATTTTCACCTATGAACCCTCGGACCCGTGGGTGATTTTTGTGGCAAACACAATGAAATTTCGTTGATTAAGGCTACAAATGGGATGCTAGGATGCTATGATGATGTTTAGGAGTGATGGGAGGTTGAAGAAAGCCTGAATTTTGGACGGAAAACCGTCGGATTTAAGTGGCAAGGTCGCGGGTCACAAACGGGTCAAAGAGAAACCCGGTTTTCCCCTTCATCTTATTCTCCCTCCTTTCCCTCCTTTCCCCTTTTCTGGTTGGTCACTCTTCCCTCTCTCTTCTCCCCATTCGGCTATTCTCTCATTTCTCTCCCAGAGCTCTTCTCTCTTTCTCTGGTTGGGCAGTTTTTGCCCAACCCGTCTCCTCCCTTCTTTTCTTTTATTTCCCCAACTAAAATAACTAAAAGATAAAAAGAAACAAACAATATATAAATATATATATATATATATATATAAATAATGACTAAACAAAAGTACTTCTCGGGTTTACAGTTCCATAAAACTTTAACCGTAACCCCAAAACATCATCTGCTTGCCCCGAAGCGTCCGTAATGTCAAGTAGTTCCGGAATACTCTAAAAGAATAATTCAAACACCTCCCTAAATGCTGCTCAATAAAAGTCAATACCCTCACCGCTAAGGGCATTTTCGTAAAATCACTTATTAAAAATTTATAAAATTGTAAAATCAAGGACGGGCTGTCACATAGACCATTGATTAATGTTTACCCTGTGCAAATGTCAAAGATAATGTAGTGAAGCCAACAAGAGTCGGTTCAATTGGTAAGAATCATTTTCTTCGCTAGATCAAGGCCAAAGTTCGAGCCCTGCTACACAAAATACCTCTTGGTGTATGATCTGTAAAAAAAACCAAAAAAATGAGCTAAAACTCCCTCTATAAGTTCTCAAAAAAGTTTGTGGTATACCCGGCCCTGGGATAGGATAGCTTCCCCTCGCCCTAAACTTTTAACAAACAAACACAAAAAACCTAATGCGGTCACTACAAAAAAAATGGCTTTCCCGACTACTATGCCAGTGAATATTATTGTCAAGCAAGGTCAATTTTCACTGGAAAAGCGACATATCCTTATTAGAAAAGACCTTTCCCGGCGGCCACAGTAAATTTTGCCATCACAGATCTCTCACAGTGAATCTAAGACGACGAAAGAGTAACACCTGTAAGGAATATGTTTGCCGTCAAAGGCAATCTTTCTCGACGAAATATTATTCTCCTAAGCTTTTACCGGAAAATTATTTGACTAGAATGAACCTTTAGGCCGTCAAAATGTTTGACGTAAATGCTTTAGTGGCAAAGTTCTTGCCTCAAAAGACCCCTTTTGTCGACGAAAATATGTTTCGTCATGATAGATATTAAATTTTGGATATATATATATATATATATATATATATATATATATATATGGGGAAAGTTGATATAAGTCCAATTTTTTTAGCCAATAGTAGAAATAGTCAAATTTATTAAAATAAGTCCAATTCTTTAAATTTAATTATTTTATTATCAATAATTATCTATTCACTAATAAGATTTATTATAAAAATCAAATTTCTTCCTAATTATCTCTTTGATTATTTCTTTTTATTTATATTTTTTGTTATTTCTTGTTCTTCCTCCCGCTTTAAACCTTATTTATAGATTTTATTTTTAATTTTTATAATCAACCTATTTCACAGGTTAATTATTTTTATGTATCTATATGACAGATTCTTTTTTATAATCAACGTGTCACAGATTAATGTGTCTTACTTGTAGGTATATTATGTTTTTTCCAACTTTTTAGTTAGGCTTCATATCTCATTTACAAATATAATATACATTCAATTAAGGTATAATATTTTGTAGATAATTTATGTTAGTATATTAGTTTTTTTTTTTGTTATAAGATATTAGTTAGATTTTTTGCAGTTGAAAAATGCATAATATTAGAAGATTTTAATTGATTTTTAATATTTTAAAAAAATAATAAAATGAGTATAAAAGAAATAAAAACATGTAATTAGATACCTGGACTTACTCCTAAAAACCATCTATATTTTTGGACCTAGATCTAATATATATATTTGACACACCCCGACCGAGATCGAGGCATGCTGGCCGTCACGTGAGGGTGACGTAACCATGTGCACAGTGCGGAAGCATTAATAAAAGAAGAAATACAAATAATTAAAAACCGAATTCAAGAAGTGTTAATACACATTTAGAGCATAAAAGTCTAGGTGCAGTCTATGCATAAGAAGTACGTAATTGATTTACACCCGAAGGTGGTCCTACATGAGTGATGTCTGTCAGAATCTCCGATATGTCCTCGTGAGCCACCAACAAAGTTACCTAATACCTGGAGGGGCGCAAAACAAAAGCGTGAGTGGGCAAAAACAAATCTTTAGAAAACCATTTCAAAAGCAATCTTTATAACCCCTCGCCGTAAAACCTGTATACTTTCCCAGAAAATAGTATATAAACATATACCAAAACTCAACTAGAAATCCTCAACAAGATATGCCAAATCATGAATATGCCATAATATGTCGTGCCATAATAATCAACTCATCAGCTAAGCATATCAAATGCAATAACAACTGCAACAGCTCGTCAGCTGATCACTAGCTCATAAATCATGCCTGCACACGAGTCGAACCCACTTATAGTGGTCTATACGACAGGACTGTGTGTGAAATAGTACGCTCTAGTGCTACAATCACGTGAAGACTGTGCGAATGATCGTGGGTCTGAGTCAAACCCACTTTCAATAATCGCGGGTCACCTACGAGTCGAACCCACTGAAAGTGGTCTATACGACAGGACTGTGCACCTAACTTGGATCCAAAATAAGCGTATGGTGCGGGAGGTGAACATCACGTGAAAGAATGGCCCCTAGCTCTGGGCGGGAGCACTAACACCGGGGTGCAGGTTTATGAGCTCTCAACGCATCTCATTATACTCTTCTTAACTCAACTTGTATTTAACCACACAGAATCTTACCTGAACTTACCTGAGCGTCCACAGCACCAACAATCATGCGCATACAATTCATGATGCATAACCACTCCATAATGCATACCTATTTCATGATGCATAACCATTTCATAATGCATAACCATTTCATAATGCATTATGAAATGGTTATGCATCATGAAATGGTTATGCATTATGAAATGGTATGCATTATGAAATGGTTATGCATTATGAAATGGTTATTCACTATGGAGTGGTTATGCATCATGAATTGTATGCGCATGATTGTTGGTGCTGTGGACGCTCAGGTAAGTTCAGGTAAGATTCTGTGTGGTTAAATACAAGTTGAGTTAAGAAGAGTATAATGAGATGCGTTGAGAGCTCATAAACCTGCACCCCGGTGTTAGTTCTTTTGCCCAGAGCTAGGGGCCATTCTTTCACATGATGCATAACCATTTCATGATACAATACATTTTCATAACCATTTCATAATGCATAACCATTTCATAATGCATAACCATTTCATGATGCATACCATTTCCGCTGCCAAAGGTTAAGTTCCATCTCCGCTGCCAAAGGTTAAGTTCTCTCTGAGTGAAAATGTATTGTACGCTCTTGTGGTCCGTAAAGATCTTACACTTCTCACCATAAAGATAATGTCTCCAAATCTTCAGAGCGAAAATGATGGCTGCTAGCTCCAAATCATGTGTAGGATAATTTCTTTCATGTAGTTTCAACTGTCTTGACGCATAAGCAATTACCCCACCATGTTGCATCAAAACTCATCCTAAGCCATTCAAAGAAGCATCGCTATAAATCTCAAAGTTACCACTGTCGTCTGGAAGTGTCAGAACAGGTGCATGAGTGAGACAGTGCTTAAGTTGCTGGAAACTCTGTTCACAATTCTCATCCCACTCAAACTTTACTTCCTTCCTAGTTAACCTCGTCAGTGGTAAAGCAATCACTGAGAAATCCTTAACAAACCGTCGATAGTAACCTGCTAATCCCAGGAAACTCCGTACCTCGGTGACGGTTCGTGGTTGCTTCCAATTTTTCTACGGCCACAACTTTTTATGGATCTACCTGAATGCCCTGAGCTAAAATGACATGACCTAAGAATGCCACTTCTTTTAGCCAAAATTGGCATTTATTGAACTTAGCATAAAGGTGATGTTCCCTCAACTTCCTTAACACTAGAGTGAGATGTCGTCCATGTTCTTCTCTCGACTTAGAATACACCAAAATGTCATCAATAAAAACAATGAAAAATCAATCCAAGTATTGCTGAAATACCTTATTCATCAAACCCATGAAAGTTGCTGGTGCATTCGTTAACCCGAACGGCATCACAAGGAACTCATAATGACCATAACGAGTCCTAAAAGCCATTTTTGGAATATCATCACTCCTGATCTTCAACTGATAGTAGTCAGACCTCAAGTCAAACTTCGAGAACACACAAGCACCTCGAAGTTGGGTCAAATAGATCATCTATGCGCGGCAATGGATAACGGTTTTTAATCGTTACCCTATTCAATTGCCGATAATCTATGCATAGTCTTAAGGTTCTATCTTTCTTCCGAACAATTAGAACTAGGGCTCCCTAAGGCGAAACACTAGGTTGCATGAAACCCTTATCTACTAATTCTTGTAACTGGGTTTTCAATTCTCTTAACTCAGCAGGAGCCATTCTATATGGAGTCAAAGATATAGGGTCCGTACCTGGCAATACGTCAATGGCGAACTCCACATCTCTATCTGGCGGTAACCTAGGCAAATCATCAGGAAAGACATCCGGAAAATGCCTAACCACTCGAACTTCCTCCTCACTATTGGGAGTAGTGTCATTCAGCACAACGTGAGTTATGTATCCCTAGCACCCTTTATTCAACACTTCTTTGCCCTCAAGGCAGAAATAACCCAAAGAGAGTACACAACCTTCCAGAAAAGTGCAACTTCTATATGTGCTAACGCCACAATATGAGGAAACACAACGCGTCCTCCAAGGTAATGTTGTTGATACGCCCCTGGGCCTGCTGTCGTCCTCCTAGACCTCTATTAGCGTGAACATCTCGACCCTGCGAATTACGCCTCTGACCTGACTGACTGTGCTGTCTCGACGACACTCTCCAAAATGTTGATTATTGCACCTACGGCAAAAAGGAGCAACTGAACCACCTGAAGCACCTGCCTCTCTTGGCTTCTGAAAGCGAGATCCTCCAATGAACCTACCACCTCTCCTCTGACCGGTAGCACTGAAACTCCCACTGGAAGAACTAGAACTAGTCCCACTTTTCTTAAAACTCTGAATTTGTCGAGGTCCCTGAGATGATTGCCCTTTGCCTTTATCGTACTTCTTCAGATTACTACTTATTTCTTCTTTTTCTTCACTCTCACTAAGCATTTTATCCGAATCCTCAATCCTCAACAAAACATCATAATACTCCTGATAAGTAGCACAGAGTAAGATAGTTGCCATAGAGTGCCACTTCTTTTTAGTACCTAACTTAAAGCGACGAAGCATTGCAACGAGGTTAGCAGCAACTTCTTGATCAAGATACGCTGGGGGAATGAATCCCTTATAGAACGACCGTCTAAAATTCTCCCAATTCGTTTTTTTTTTTCCTCAGGAGTCTATCCATAAGTTTCCTGATTCCACCAGGATGCAGGCTCTCTATCCAAAAATCAGGAAGTGGTCTCGACCCACCTTTTAGCCGCAAGGCTGCCCTTACTTTGCATCACCTGAAAATCTTCTCCACATGCTCGCGCCAACCCTCGGACCTTTCGTGGTCCTCACTACCCTTAAACATAGGCAGCTTTAGATTATACACCATCTCCAATAGAGTCCTCTGGTGAGGGCATAGTAAAGCCTGAATGGCATTAGCGATAGCCTCCCCTAACTGAGCAACATCGAGGGAACTAAGCTCTACTGAAGAACGTGGATCCCTACGAGGCAGCATAATTCTGACAGAAGACATCTCCATGATTAACCTACTCACAAAATATGCAAGACTGCAGAACCTAGGCTTTGATACCAAACTGACACACCCCGACCGAGATAGAGGCATGCTGGCCGTCACGTGAGGGTGACGTAACCATGTGCACAGTGTGGAAGCATTAATAAAAGAAGAAATACGAATAATTAAAAATCGAATTCAAGAAGTGTTAATACACATTCAGATCAGAAAAGTCTAGGTGCAGTCTATGCATAAGAAGTACGTAATTGATTTACACCCGAAGGTGGTCCTACATGAGTGATGTCTGTCAAAATCTCCGATATGTCCTCGTGAGCCACCAACAAAGTTACCTAATACCTGGAGGGGCGCAAAGCAAAAGCGTGAGTGGGCAAAAACAAATCTTTAGAAAACCATTTCAAAAGCAATCTTTATAACCCTTCGCCGTAAAACCTGTATGCTTTCCCAGAAAATAGTATATAAACATATACCAAAACTCAACTAGAAATCCTCAACAAGATATGTCAAATCATGAATATGCCATAATATGCCGTGCCATAATAATCAACTCATCAGCTAAGCATATCAAATGCAATAATAACTGCAACAGCTCGTCAGCTGATCACTAGCTCATAAATCATGCCTGCACACGAGTTGAACCCACTTATAGTGGTCTATACGACAAGACTGGGTGTGAAATAGTACGCTCTAGTGCTACAATCACGTGAAGACTGTGCGAATGATCGTGGGTCTGAGTCAAACCCACTTTCAATAATCGCGGGTCACCTACGAGTCGAACCCACTGAAAGTGGTCTATACGACAGGACTGTGCACCTAACTTGGATCTAAAATAAGCGTATGCTGCGGGAGGTGAACATCACATGAAAGACTGGCCCCTAGCTCTGGGCGGGAGCACTAACACCAGAGTGCAGGTTTATGAGCTCTCAACGCATCTCATTATACTCTTCTTAACTCAACTTGTATTTAACCACACAGAATCTTACCTAAACTTACCTGAGCGTCCACAGCACCAACAATCATGCGCATACAATTCATTATGCATAACCACTCCATAATGCATACCCATTTCATGATGCATAACCATTTCATAATGCATAACCATTTCATAATGCATAACCATTTCATAATGCATACCATTTCATGATGCATACCATTTCACGATGCATACCATTTCACGATGCATAAACCGATGTATATAGGTATTGGCATGGCATTTCATTTATAAAAGCATTTTAAATGCACTTTCTGGGAAAAACACATAGTATATAGGTATATACGGAAAACAAAAGCCCACTCACCTAGAGTCCGCGCTACGGCTCCCTAACGTAAACATCGAGGCGTCCCAAAACGTTCGGCGCCTAAAACAATTATCAAACTACAACTTAGAACTCTTAACCAAAGAATTCGTAATTCACATAAAACATATCCTCAAGGATATTCTAGAATCATTTAAGACCCTTAATCAAAAGTCAACCGTTGATCAACGATCGACGGTAGGGTCCACAGCCCCACAAACTTGATCCAGAAGATCTGTAACTCAAAACTCCGATTCGTAACTTCCCAAGATACACACTATGCTCCTAGAGCACCATACTAAAATTTCGTTACGATCCAACGGTCGGATCTCCGCCAATTGCCCAAACCAAGTGGCGGTTCACATTTTATTTTATGAACTTACAAACTCAATTCGGGAAGATCCGTAAATCGGATTTCTGATCTGTAAGTTCCTACATTCTTCAAATATTACGTACTACCACGTACCAAAGTTTGGTGACGATCCAATGGTCGGATCGTCAATTCATATTTTCACATATTCCCGTATCGTAATGAACTTAGGTTCAATTACTCAATCTACGCAAATCAATTATCAAAACTGAACCTAGGGTGATAAATACAGCCTAAGAATGATATTGGCGGCCCCGACTCGCCGGAAAATTCAACTATTTTTAAGAATTCCCAAAAATTGCAGAATTGAAGATCTCAAAGAGAGGAACAACTTTCATACCTTTGGCCTAGAAGAGCTCCAATTTCACCGAAATCGTGCCAAACCCTTGGTTTTGGGTGTTTTCGATCCGTCTCCAAAACCACTCCGCCGTCCCAACCATTGCTTGGGCTTTGTTCTAGGCCTCAAGAGGAAGCTATGGGTGGTGGTAATTGGAAGAAATCGTTTCAAAAATGGGAGGATTTTGAACACGAAGCTCGCGGCACCCATGGTGCGGGTTTGATAAAACCACCACCAAAATTCATGATTTTTGGGGTGAAACATGATGAGGGAAGGTTATGGGAGAGTTTTCAAGAAGTTTCTTGAAGCAGTTTGCCGGAAAAACGGGTGAAAACGTCGAAATTTGGGTGTGGGTGCCGCGGGTCGAAAACGGGTCGTGGGGGAACCCGGCCATTCCCCCGTGTCATTTCCTCTCTCCTTTCCTCCTTTCCTTCTCTCTGGTTGGTCAGGCAACCCTCTCTCTTCTCCCCATTCGTCAACCTTCTCTCCCGAAGCTCTCCCGGAGCTCTGTCTTTTTCTCTGGTTGGGCAGCTTTGCCCAATCCGATCTTCTTCTTCTTTTCTCCCACCAGTCACGCACACACACACGTAACCTCCTTTCTTTTTATTTTTTATTTTCTTTCCTTTCCATCCGAGCCATCCATTTCCTCCTTCATTAAATCTGGGCCATCCACTTTCATAAAAGAAATTCCAGATTTTTCGAAAATAATAATTCCTAAAATTTCCAAACTTCAAACGTTAATAACTTCTTTGATATAGCTCCAAATCACGAACCATCTACGCCCACGCGTCTGTGGCGATGAGTACTACGAGGATATGCTAAGAAAACAAATCTTACGTGGCACGACACAACGATTAACCTTGAACAAAGTACCTGCCTCAAATGGCATTTTGTAAAATCCTTTATTAAATTTAAAAACTCTTAAAATCAGGGACGGGCTGTCACAATATTCCTCAAACTAAACAAGTTGTAGAAGACGAAAATATTCTACTTTGTTTCAATAAGATACAATTATTGAGAGGAATATTAAAAAAATAGAAACCCTTAATATTCATTCTCGATACAAATTCATGTTTTGAAGTGTAAGTACATAACCAATGCTACCAAACATAAATAATCTCAGTTTACTACTTTGAAGTTTCTTGGTTTTCAACATTTGGTACCTCAAGTTTTTTTAATCCTAGAGTGGTACTTAAAGTCATAATTTTGGGACACTTGCATACATCCATTAAGGTTACTGTTAAATCAACCGTTAACTAGTGACATGGCGCCCACATGGACAATGACTGGGCCCCACGTGTCATTATAGGTCTACGTGGATATTTAAAAATAAAAAAATATAGAAATTAAAAAAATTGGGTAGTCTCCTACCTCACCCCCGACCCTCCTTCTCTTCTCTCTTCTGCACCCACATTTCCCCCTCACTCTTCAACTCCTCCCACCTAAACCTCATCTCCTATTCGACGGTCCCGTGAGATCGAACCTCCAGGCCCCGCTTACCAGATTTGACGGTGGTGGAGAGACCCATATTCCGATTCGACGAATTCGGGCTATCCCGTGTTAAGCCGGAGTAGTTGGAGAAGAGATCGAGGTTGTAGGCTGATGGGAGCTATCAGATGTGGATCCAACGGTTAGTGCAGTCAGAGTTGGATTAACGATGGTTGAGATTGTTTTTGGGGACTTGGGTGGAGCTTAATTGAATCATGGTGGTGGTAGAAGAGAAGAAGATGAGGAATGAGGTGGTGATTTGTCAAGCCCCGACCCGCGAATAAGGACTATTCACAAGCTAGGGTGTGAGCCATCTTAGCTATAGAAATAAATTCTACAACAAAGATATGGTGGAAAATAAAATAAAATTACAACGATTATTCCATACATCATATAACAAAATCTTACATAAAATTTATCAAAGACGCAGCGGAAAAAATATAGTGCACAAATTAATTCACAACAAAAAGTACCAACAAAATAATAATTCAAATGTAACAATTCTTTCAAATGCATGAAATAGAGCAAATGAGATGGATGAATGTACTCACTCCCTTCTAATCCTGCTAACACATACCTAAGGCATCCAAGCATGCATGTCTTATACCATGCTTATACCACTTGGCTCTGAATACCCTAGAATATGAGTTAACTCCCGTTCATCCCTTAAGCCCAATTTTAGAATTAAATTCTCAATTTCCACTTTATTTATGTAGGCACTTCCCCCCGACGCCCCAATTGTATATTCAAGCCCTTCCCCAGACGCCCGACATATACAAGATTCATTATTTTATATTCAACGCATTCTCCAGCCCTTGAATATCTTCACAACTCAAACACTTTACATAAGTGAGCACTTCACACAACACAACTCAACTCTCTCCCTCTTGCTTTGCAAGCTTATGTATATGCTATGTAACATGGATATCAATAATCACATGCTCTAAAACATCTGCAACACTAATCAAATTGTTAGTAGCCAAAATTGTATTATATTATCAATAATATAGTATTGATAATACACAACAATCTAAGTGAGAAATATTACTTTACCATTTTACTCCATCTTTCTCTAGGTGATATTGATGTATAACCGCGTTTAAGTTCCATTGAGCAATTATGTTGGGCAAGCTCTCATGCATTTTCTGGGATTTGTCTCCCTTATTTTCCAGCATTCTCAAGGGAAGTAAATGGAGATTTTTGATGGTTTGGTGGGAGTTCTTCTCATGACATGATCTCAAACTGTAAATGCATAAACAACACAAGATTTAAGTTGTTCGCCAAATCGACTACATCCACTGAGGTTTACTTTCATTGTATTTCACTATATATGAGAGACTTACAAATACAATGAAAGATGGCTTAAAGCCCTAACAATATGTAAAAGAAAGATAAAAGGTAATATGAAAGGGAGAATGGCTTTTTGTTGGAGCTGTTCTTTTTCTTTTTTCTTCTTCTTCCTCTCTCTTTTCTCCATGTCCTCTGTTGGTTCTTGCTCCTTCCTTTATAAAGATTGCATGACATCCTCCTCTCCAAAAAAAAATCTCCCAAGTGTGCCAATAGAAATAAACCAAGTGTTGTGCCAATCATTAGACATAAAATGTGTTCCAATAATAAGGCAACAAGTTTTGTCCTAATCATTAGCAATGATAAGTGTTTCAATGGCAAAGCAACAAGTGTCAAGTTAATTATGAATAAATAAATATCATGCAAGATGGATGCAAACATCAAAGGCCAAATGATTAAGATTCCTTTAGATTGATGAGTAAGCACTTCTAATACCACAACTATTGCCTCATTCATGCTAATAGACTAACATACACATGCTATATACTCCACCTCTTCACCCTAATTATTAGCTTCTATTAATTACCAACTTACACATCATCCTTTGGAGAAAAAATCAAGCTAACTCTACTCGAAAATTCCCAACTCTCGAAGCTTAACTCTCCAACCCTTTTACATTTTACTAATTAAAGATCAAAAAGGCTAGCAAGGGTAACTTAGTTGCTATTGGCACGAAAAGGATAAGGAGAAACCCTAACAAATCAAACTAATGCATATATATGTGTGTGTGTGTGTGTGTGTGTGTGTGTGTGTATAAGCTACACAGTTATTGGACAAAGTTACAAAATTATGATGAGGATGCCAAATAATAGAAACCTCTCTAGTTGGAGACACTCGACTATAAAAGTACTAGTTAGGCACAAAAATATATTTTTGTAGTAAAAGGGTCCCTACTAACTTACATGTCAAAATAAAAATAATTGTAAATATAGTATATAAAAGAAATCCAACAAAATCAATACGTTTGAAATAAAAATAATTACCTATACACATATATAGTCATTTAAAAAAAAAAAAAAAAAAAAAAGGGTATTACATGATTAGTAACCTGGACTTGGAGGAGACCATTGATGGAGAAAGAGAGAAAGAAATAAGTGGGTGGAGTCAAAGAGGGAGGGGGAAGGGTGGGTGCGAAGAAGGAAGAAGGAAGAAGGGAGAGGGGGGCCTAATTTTTTTTAAATTTTTTTTAATATTCATGTGGGTCCATATTCACACATAGCGCCCAATCATTATCCACGTGGACGTTACGTTACCAGTTAATGGCTGATTTAGCAGCACCTTAATGGATGTATGAAAGTGTTCCAAAATTATGACTTCATGTACCATTATGGGATGAAAAAAAAATTGATGTACCAAATGTTGAAAACCAAGAAACTTCAGAGTAATAAACTGAGATTAACCCTAAATAAAACTTTTATATAAAGGAGAAATGTCAAGAGAAGAAAATTTTATGCAGAGTCGTGACCAGTCTTAACTCTCTTTAAGCCCTTAACATGAGAAATGTCAAGAGAAACAAATTTACCTGATTGCCTCTTTAGCTAGCTGCTTAGTCATAATAGAAACTAATCCTTATCGCCGACAATCTTTAGATTTAGCTTCGAAATTCTTCCCTGTTAAATATCATATTTAATAATGAAACAATCACACGGTAAAATGTTTCACCACAAGAAAGATATCCCGGTGAATTTAGTATTTGACGGTAAAAAATTGGTTATAACGGCAAATAATTCGTCGACTAAGGTTAAAATTTCATCAATGAAGATTTTGTTTGATAAAATTGAATTTCGTCGGGGATAAATAACCTTTTCCGACAAATACCATGTTCGACGAGAGAAGTTTTGCCGCAAAAGCTAATTTTTTTGTAGTGAGTAAAGTTGAAATCATCACATGTTGTAGCAGTATAAGTATCTTAATTTCTTATGTTGTAAAATTGTGAATTTAGACGATTGATTAATATAAAATTAATCATTAAATGTCGCCTAAATTTATAATTCGGTAATATAAATATTTATCTAACAATGCAAATATATATATCTCATAAGATAAATATATGTCTTATAAACATAATTATTTATCTGACAACTTAAATTTCCCAAAATAGTTCGTATTCGAAGAGATTTTGAACTTATTGAATTGAAGGTGCCTGGGGCAAGCCGATATGTCAGGGAGATTTTGAACTCTGAATTGAACTTATTTAGTATAAAAGTTCATGTTCTGCCAAATGGTATGTCAGTATGTGGATTTTTCTATCTTTTGGATTTCTAAATAATTATTCTCTTAACTTATGATTTACGCTGGACCATTAACAAAAAGATCAACTGTTCATAGAAACGAATTACAAAGTGACATACAAACCGGTAATAAACAAGTTGGGTTAAGATTGACCAACTCATTACAAACTAAAAGTCTTAGAGCCTAAATACAACCGAAGCGAAACTATCTTTACTGAATACAAGTGGTGAATTACTCTAATAGTTAAAATCTTCATCTTCAATTCAATGCACTCATAGTTTATACTCTCGCCACTCCGCCCATCACACTATGGGAGTTGGCCATGCCCAAAGCTATCTTAACCGTAAGGGTACGGGAGATGTCGAAGACAAGATTGGTGACTGGAGTGAAGTCATAATAAAATATGAGTTGGTCCTGTGTAATTATTCTTATAAGGTGCTCTCAAAGATTTTAACAAATAGGCTTAAACCCCTGCTTTATGATATTATCTCTCCTTCTCAGAATTCTTTTGTGGAAGGAAGACAGATTCAAGACAATATCATCATTGCCCATGAAGTTTTCCATTTCCTTAAACTCAGGAAGGCGAAGCTCAAGTATGACCTGGGAATTAAACTTGATATGAATAAGGTGTATGATCGGGTGGAATGGGACTTCCTGGAGGCTATTATGTTGAAGATGGGTTTTGATATAAATTAGGTGAATTTGGTGATGAATTGTGTTACCACAATGGAGTTCTCGGTTTTGATTAATGGGCATCCGGGAAGGAGATTTAAGTCGTCAAGGGGTTTAAGGCAGGGTGACCCACTTTCACCCTATTTATTTCTTCTTGTTAGTGAGGTGTTATCTCTTCTAATCAGATATGCTACTGATATGGGATTTGTTGAAGGAATTCGGATCAGTGCTAACGGGCCATGCCTATCTCATCTTCTATTCGTAGATGACACTTTGATCTTTTTAAAAGCCACAAGGAACAATTGTCAGAATATTGTGAATCTTCTCAATGCCTACTATCATGCGTCCGACTAGGAGGTTAGTTTGCAAAAGTCTGTGGTTTATTTTAGTGCTAATACACCAGTTGAGGTGTGTCAGGATCTTTGCAGCGTTTTGAATATGCCATAAGTAGAGGACCCGGGAAAGTATTCGGGAATTCTGACAGATTGGGGAAGTTAAAAAAAAAGGCATTGACATATGTTAAGGATCGTGTTTTTAGGAAGATCAAAGGGTGGAAACAACAGTTCCTTTCTCAAGCGGGGCGGGAGGTGCTGATTAAGGCCATTGCTCAGGCGGTTCATGTGTACCCAATGAATATATTTAAATTCCCAAATACCTTATGCAATGATATTGATGTTGCTCTTGCAAGATTTTGGTGGGGGCAACAAGGAAAAGAAAGAAGAATTCACTGGATTAGTTAGGAAGATATGGGGAACTCAAAATGTGATGGGGGAATGGGTTTCAGGAACTTGAAAGAGTTTAATGTCGCTCTTCTTGCTAAGCAATGTTGGAGATTAATTCATGATCCAAATTCTTTATGGGCCCAGGTTTTAAAGGCGCGATACTTCCCTCACGTTTCTTTTTTGGAAGCTAAGAAGGGTGGGCGGGCTTCATGGATTTGGTCCATTTTACTTGAAGGAAGGGAGTTGTTGCTTAAGGGTATGCAATGGCAAGTTATGAGTGGTAATCAAATAAAATTTTGGGTTGATAAATGGGTTCCAAGTATTGACTGTGGTCACCCAAAACCTCGTAACGGAGTAGAAGTGGACAGAGAAATGCATGTAGCTTCTGTTATTCACCCGGTGGATGGTAGTTGGGATTTGGAGTCAATGCGTGATTTGATATTTGAAGAGGACTGTAAGGAAGTCTCTAATATTCAGGTGAGTGATTCCAAGTGGCAGGATAGGTTGACATGGCATGTGGATAGGAATGGGGTTTATACTGTTAAATCGGGTTATAGGTGGCTTCGGAAAAATCATGATAGAAGACGGACTTTTTGACCTTCCTCTTCCAGGCATATTGATCCAGCGGTGTGGCATGGGATTTGGAGGTTGGATACCCCTCCAAAAATTTGAAATTTCTTATGGAAAGGAATCAAGGGTGCCATAGCTACGTAACTGAATCTTTTCAAGCGGAAGTGTGCAATGTCTCCCCTATGTCCGATTTGCAATGAGTGTGAGGAGTCTGTTGAACATCTTTTGTTTTATTGTCCTTGGGTTGATATGGTATGGTTTGGTGGCCCTCTGAATTATAGAGTTGATAAGAGCTCTATTACTAATTTTGATGTTTGGCTTTTTAAAATGTTTAAGGAGAATTTTGGGGATAAGGCGGAGAGGGCAAGAATTCAGTCTCAGTTAGCCTTCACATGCTGGCACATATGGAAAACTCGTTGTAAGTCTATTTTTAACCTCAATTCTCCTTCTCCTATGCAAACTATACAGGCTATTCAATGTGATTATACTATGTTCATGAAGGCGAGAGAAAGGAACATTATCCAACGTGATGCAATGTCTACTGTTCAACAGGACTATACTTGGTCTCCACCCCTTTCCCAAATGGTAAAAATTAATGTTGATGCGAGCTGGAAACAGGGGGATTCAAAAAATTTTGTGGGCGTTGTCGTGCGAGACTCAAGGAAAAGATGTTTAATGATTCGAAGAAAGGATGTGCATGCCTCATATCCTGAAGTCGTTGAGGCTCTAGCGATTCTTGAGGGGTGTCTTTTGGCTCAACAAAGCCACTTTTCTCAAATCATGGTGGAACCAGATTGTAAGCAATTAATTTCTTATTTAAATGGTAATGTTGAAGATTGCAGTTGGAAGCTATACCCTATTTTAAGTCGTATTCGGCAGTTAGGGTGTCATTTTATCAATTGTGTGTGGTCCTGGGTACCTAGGACTGGGAATGAAGCGGCGAACTTTGTCGCTAGATTTCGTGGAACGGAGAAGAGCGATTCTACCTGGGACGATAGACCCCCATCTTCGTTGGTGAAGATTTTGAACAAAGATGGATTACATTGCCCTCCTTCTTAGGTATGATTGTTGTGGGGTGGGGATGACGTGTTAGCCTTGTTTGGCAGAGTCTTTTGAATTCCCTATCTCACTTGTATGGCGTATGTTTTGTTGGTCAGGCTTTTCTAACTTTCCTTGTTTGTAGTGGCTGTTGCCTTAGAATGAAATTTCCTTGTTCCCCAAAAAAAAAAAATTATTTGTGCAGGAGAGAAACATTCCATTCAAAAATTGAGTTCATCAAACAATAAGAAAATTTTGTATTCACAAAAAAACCAATCTCTCAACCAATCTCTCAACCATCCCCTTTTATTATCCTTCTTTTTTTTCAAAAAAACAAAATAATTGGCTTCTTCTCGCAAAATAAAAAGCTGAAATCCTACATTTTTTTTTTCTTTTTAAAATTATATCTCAGATAATTACAGTGTGTCCACAGTTCGAGCAGTAGTGCCACTAGTGCTTTCCCTCCCCTACTTTTCCCACCATCTCATCCATCAAACCACCAATAACTGCTCGCCACGTGTTTCCGACACCGCCACTTGGCCTCCCACTTGCTGCTGCCTCATCCCTGCTCCCATTTCCAATCCGGCTTCAACCGGGCTCGAGCCGTCCGCCTTCTTTCTCCGCTTCGGAGATCCGTTCTCCGAAGACGAAGATGACGGCTCGGATGATGACCGCTTAGACGTCACCCGCACCGGGTCGGGTTCGCCCGAGTTCACCCGGAGTGGAAAATTCAACAAAGCTCTGGACCCGCGCATTCTGTAAGCGGCTCTATCATAAGCCAAAGCCGCGTCCTCAGCTGTTTCGAAAGTTCCGAGCCAAACCCTCGCGCCGTTCTTAGCCGGATCCCGAATTTCGGCCGCGAACTTTCCCCACGGCCGCTGCCGTACGCCTCTGTAATGCTTCCCCTTCGCTGGCACCACAGCTGGAACGGCTTCAGCCGACTTCTGAACCGGTTGAACAGGCGCCGCTTTTTTCTCCGGCACTCTATCCACCGGTGGCAGAACCTCCGGTTCCGATTTTACCGAAAAACCGTAGGAACACGTATCGGCCGAACCGGATGGAACCCATCCGACGCTAACAGCGTCCCTCAGTACTCCGTAGAGCACCATGTCTTCGGAATCGTCCTCCTTGAGCGGCAAATCGCCCCAATTCTCGGTCAAACACGGGTACAGGCTACTGAAGCTGGAGCTCCGAGAAAAAATGGGTCCCGAACCCGAGTTGTTCATCGGGTTCCCGATTAGGAGATCCGTCTCTCCCAGAAAGTGTCGCCGAATCGAGTCCAGGAGCATGTAGTCCGAGTCAGCTCCACTCTGTCCGTACATTTCGCAGCCAAAAAACCAAAAGATTCGGGTCCGGGTCTAAACCGAAATGTGTTTTGAAGTGTAGAGAGGAGAGAGAGAGAGAGAGAGAGTTATATTTGTTGAGATTTTGGATTTCTTCTGGATTCGAGGAGGGGGAGGTTTAAATAGGTGAGAAGGTTCATGCACACTTCAGCCGGATGGATATTTCGGTATTTAATATTTTTTTATTTTTTATTTTTTAGTGGCCGATATTATTAATTTTTTTCAGTTGATGTCGATGTCGAAGTCGGCTGCTTTGAAATTTCTTTAGTGTGTAAATTGTGTTGTGGGGCCCGTTTTCAATTAATCACGTTTGGTTTTGGGTTGGAATGAGAGAAGCGTGATGTCATCCTGTTACAGCAGCAAAGTGCTACTTCTTGTTGTGTCGCTTTGCTTCCACACATTTTTTTGTCTCTTTGCTTTATCCACAATCGAAATGCAAAACCAACAAGTGCACTTCGACAACTCAAAGTTCATAATACGTGACTATTGATTCAGCAACTAATATCGAGGTTTTTAATAATAAAATTTCATGATTGGTAAATTTATACGTAATAATTATCAAGTTAGAAATAATATTGATATCGTTAGAATAGAGCTTTTGACTTGTCACTCTGATAATTTGAGACAACTTTTTTAATCACTTATATTATATAATTAATTTATGCATTTTATAATAACCAAATCTAACTAATAACTCTTTTTTACAAACAATAGTGTCAATGAGTTAACGGATAGTTGTTAGGAGGAGAGAGATCTTTATCAAGATGCATATACATACTTAGCAGCAATGTTTAGCCACACATAGAAGCGTGCGGATCATATTGGTGCTTTTCTACGGCTACCAAAATCATGCAAGTATATAGCCTTGAGAGCGCCATTGGTGATGAAACTGGCCAAGAGTATTGGCAACCCCTTCGTTGCTATTACTTGGAAGTGGTTTTTTGAGGTGGTACTTACTACTTCGTAATGTAAAAAAAATGTGCGACCGGGCTAGATTAATTGTTCTGATGCTAAAAGAAAATCAAATTACGTTCACCCAATAGCTACTTGCAAAGATCGAAAATGTGCCAAGCCGGGCCATTTCAAACCCATGACAATACTTCAGGTTAGGATAGGGCATGCTTGGGTTCCAGCGCTTCGACTCATATTCACCTTTGTTGTAAGTTTTGCTGCTCCTTGAGGGGGTGCGAGGAGTGCGACAGCACAGGGCTCCCGATTTTTTGGGGCCTCCAAATTCTAAAATCCTTCTTAATATTCTATATATAAAAAAGCTGGGAAATAATTAACAAAGGCTGAACTAGCATGGTTGTCAAGCGTTGGTACTTTCATGTGGGAGTGCATGGGTTCGACTCCTTGTTTTCTCATATTTGTTATTTTTGATTTTTTTTTCAGCCATATTTCTTTCATATAGGGCATGTGCGGGGTAACTATTTTGGGATTTTTGAGCTACACTATTTTTTCTATTTTTAAATATTTGTAGTTTAATTTCTTTCATTATAAAAGATAATTTTGCTAATAAATTTGTAGTTAGGAATATCATAATAAATTAAAATTCTTAAATTTGATATAATCTTTAAACACCCCAATTCCGTATATGATATCATTTAATATAATACATTTCATAATTAGAATCGTTTATTCTTTTGGTCACCGTTTAAAAGTCATCTATTTTTCATTCCATTTGAAGACTATTGAATCATCCATATCAAAAAGAAAATTATAGTACAACTGCACCTATATTGTTAGATTAAGTTGGTTTAATTGTTTAAGACATGAATCTCAAAATTTTAACTAATCTAATGGCAATCAACGGGAGAGGGGGAGTGGGAATCATCCTCACTTTAGGGCGTGATGAAAAATGCAATGGAAAGGGTTCATTATAAGATGCTACGAATATCATAATCAGTGATTCGTTTAACAAATAAATTTTTCTTAAGATGGACTCTAGATGATAAGAAGAGCATGAATGGTTTTGATTATGATTTTTGTACGGTGATATGATAAGTACATAGTCATATCACCATGCTTTTTGTATTTAAAAAGTATGGAGATTCGAACAAAAAACATAGAGAACGCAGATAGGTGCATGACCTACCACACTATGCTTCATTTTTATTTATTTATTATTTTTGCGTTATAACAATTTACACACAATAAAAAATATAAAATATAAACGAAAATATAGCAACCAAATTTTAGACCATACAAGGGCCTCCATTTGCGTCTCGCACAGGGCCTCCAAAATCTCATGACCGCCCTAGGCCAAACAAAATAGGGATGACAAAGAACCCCCACGAGTTTTGGGTATTCGTGGATACCCAATCCTAACGGGGTGGTTATGGTGGATGGTACACGAGTATCGGACAAGTTCAGCGACCTTTTGAAAAATCTGAGTCGCCATGATGGTATTTTCATTCTTGATTAATTCAAACCCGACCCGATTATATATGTAAAATAAATTGTTATAAATTAGTTACACAGAAAAGTATGTCGTTCCACTCTAACCTAAGTCTAAAATTTCAGTCTTTAACTCAAAGAGTAATGCTAAGTAAACTAAATGTGCAAATTACGAAATAAACATGTTAATCAACACTTAAGTAATACTCTAATTATCAACTTCCATGTTATTTTATTTATAATATTTTGTCTACATAATTAATTTCTCTAGCGTTACCCTTAACCCTAATATGATCCTTAGTATAATGCATCTATAGTTACGTTGGATGCCCAGTTAATAATTAAAACTTTTGACTTTGAGAGCCCAAATATGATATACACGATTTTAGAAAATAAATACGTTAATCAACACTAATAAATCAATTATCAACAGCTATGTTATATAGTTTACAAAATATAACTTAAACCGACAATCTCAAACATTACTTTTTTTATACAAAAATATTTCATCACACATTAATTGCAGATCAATCCACTTATATACAATTCAACGTAAATCGACTACATACTTTAAAGAAGACTTTGTAAGATGAAAGTTGGTCATCATAAGAATTTATGTTTCCTCTAAAATCCGGTACGCTAGGAATTGTAAACGAGCTGAAAATGATATTTTCTGCAGATTCATCGGCTGTAGACACCAAAATATGCAAAATGTTTTTTCTTTGGAAAAGTCCCCACAAGGTCAATAGAAAATAGAAGGACCCACCTCTCTCTCTCAATTTGCTTTCACACTCTAACGTCTGTTCGAGGAAGGTGAGGGTGAGTCACTTGCAATACTTTTTGTTATTTTATTTTTGTTAAAAGATGAGATTATCCAAACAGTTGGAGCATCCAAAATCTAAAATGGCCCCAACTTCTTTGATCATTTTCTTATTTGCTTTTTAGGGTTTTTGAGTTGTAATTCACTACATCGTGATGGATCCCCCTCTTGTTCTTTTTAGGATTATTTTAAGAATACTGTTATTCTCACACTCATAATTTTTCAGTTAATTCGATCCGACCGTTAAAAATTAAGAGAAATATAAGAGAAATAAAAATAGGTGCGTGAATAACATTACCCTATTTTAAGGTGGGTTTAAACTAAATCTTGCTCTTAATGCTCCAGACATTCATTAGTAGTTTGATTACATATTGGATGATACATTTTTAATTGTACTCAACTGAACTCTTGAAGGATTGCTTCGATTTGCATTCCAAAAATTAGTATCCACATTTCAATGTTTCATAACTTTAGTTTATCTACTTACCTTTGGAAAAATTGAAGAAAAAAATGTGTTAAAAATTTATCCAAAATTCTAACCTTGGAAGATGCTAGTGTAAAAAATCTCTTTTTTTTTTTCTTTTTTTTTTTCCAGTTGAACATTTCGTCGAGCATTTAGTGTGCATGTCATCCTCTACCAAGCAATATTGTGTGCATGTCGACAAAAGTCGACATCTATCAAGTGCTGTGATAGGCATTGTAGATTTGTGAGTGACCTTGCTTTAGTTATGTCGAGCACCCTGCAAAGTGATGTCAAAAACGCATTTCATCAAACACTTGGTGGCACAAAAAAATCTCGTCCTAGATATTCATAGGTCCCTTGAGGTCCTTCAACAGCCTTTTTTAGACCTAGTTTTGCAACACAATTTGTACAATACCTAGGGGGTGATGTTTGGTCGGATCGGGAACAAGTGTCAATCAAAACAAGTTTCAGAGTCAATTATTAGTTCCAATTTCGGCATTTTGGTTTATCAGAATTAATCGACAATCTCATAATCATTTTTATCTCGGAACTTAATTGGGATCTCCTACATTTTGCAAGACTTTGAAATTTTTCAAACTTTTGTGTATCCACCATTCAATACTTTTTATGAATGTTTGCAATATTTGTGGGTTGTTACGTGTGTGTATGACATAAAAGCATATTAGACAAGATAAAATAGTACGTATGATTATATTCTTCATTTTTAACAGATAATAATATAATTAAATATACAAAATATGAAATAAAGTATATCTAAATATTCAATAATACTAAGTTTAAGAAATTTGGATCGAAACTTTGGAAGTTCGGATCGGGTAGGAACATTATTCCAAGCCATCCAAAATTTTCAAAATAGGAAAGGCTCAAATCAAAACAGTTAATTTTTAATGAAATTCGAAATTCCAATCCAACTTGCACCCCTAAATACTAGGGGTGGGCAAACGGGTATAGGAACCGCGGGTCGAGGCGGGTAATCAAGGTTCGGGGCGGGTACGGGTCGGTTCCAAATTTTTAATAAGAGAAACGGGTCGGGGCGAGGCGATGAAATTTTAGGGGCGGGCCAGGTTCCCGAAGTATAGAAAAAGGGGTACCCGGACCGGCCCATTTGTAACAGAACAAGGCCTATGTAGTATGTACTGGGCTATTTTATTACCAAACAAGGCCTAAGCATTGGACTGTTTACATCAATAAACAAAGGCCCAAATTCCACTATCAGACTCATGCCCATAGCCCACACCTCCCAACGCCTAATACTAAACAAGACCTAGAACCTTCCATCATCCCTACAACTTAATCAACAAGCAGTAGTCGTCCTCTTCCCCCAAGTCGTAAACCCAGTAGCTCCAATGTTCTCAGAGACCCAAATGGCAAGGCGTTTGATCCCAACTCTCAACAGTGTCCTGATCAAGAAAATCATCCCGCCCTCCAAAACCATCGCCGGCATTCTTCTCCCCGAGTCCTCCACCAAGGTAAATTCTATGACATCATCTTCTTCTTCGCATAAATGTAATTAGGGTTTAGGGTTTTATATTGATTAGGGTTTAGGATTTTATCTTTATTTTAATGGTTGCAACTTGCGATTGGTCCAATCGGTGTAGCTAAACTCAGGGAAGGTGGTTGTTGTGGGACAAGGAGCCAAAGACAAGGCCGGGAATCTGATGTCGTTGCAGACGTAGCCGTCAGTGACTCGGTGGTATTGTAGTGGTTATAGCAGTCGAGCTGCTTGTTATCAACCAACAGCGCGGTCAAGTCGTCGCCAGGAGCGTCGTCGATTCGTCGGGGGTCAGTCAGTCTCCATGAGCAGCCTCTTTGTTCTTCTCTGGTTACCCTCGCTACTATAGGACCCGTGGGAACCGGCCTGTTTCAAAAGGGCCGGGTTAGGTCCGGATCTCATTTTGAAAAATCCAAAACCCGCCCCGCCCCGCCCCGCCCCATGTTACTTACAAACGGGTTAGGTCTTGTCCCTTCAAGTTTGGGCCCGGCCCGGCCCGTGCCTACCCCTACTTAATACACCATATAGCCTAAAACAACATGGCTTGCTAGATGAAGATTTTTTTTTCAACTTGTTTATAACACACCCCTTTTCACTTCTCACACGCCATTTCAATTTCTAACCATCGGATTGAATAAATGGAAGAATATTAAAAAACAAAAATTAACAATGAGCGTGTGGAAAGTAAAAACGAGTGATAGATAGCATCATCATATTTTTTATGGTTTCACCATTTATGGAAGTGCACATACACTCTGTACACGTGCACTTCTCTCATTTATCTTTAATTCTTTATGCTCTCTATTTATACGATTACCAAAGGACAAAACATACATTAAAAGGAAAGGTAAAAACTAGAAAGGGAGTAGTGTAAACAAACTGTAGTGAAAAAAAAAAATGTTTTGTTACGTTTTGTTAATTTGAATTATCTTAAGAAGAAAAGGGTGTTGTCACGTTCTGTTAATTTAAAAATATCTTTAAAAAAAAACAAAAAAGTGTTGTCACGTTTTGTTAATATTTGAAAATATCTTAATACCCGCATTTAGTTATCCAAACTATCATCGCACCCCACACACTTCAATACGTATATGCAAAAATTAGATAAAGTTTCAGCATGTACGGGGCTGTGTGTATTTTCATTTGTAAAAAAATGTGGCTGTAGTGGTTGCGGTCTTGTTCTACAATAGAGGATGCGTGAGTTTGAGAACTTAAAAGAAAAAGAATCTTAGGGTGTAGGTTATCTAATGTTAGAATTACCTTGTAGTGTATTCAAAAAATAATTTTCCTAAGAAAAAAAATTGAGTATCAAAATTTAATGTCAAACTTTTAAGTGGGATTAAGAACGAGTATGTGGGACCATGATTTTACAGGGTTGAAGTAAGGCTGATCCGAATATAGTTACCTCAGGAGTCCGTTCATGGATTCGCCACCTCAGAGGCGGAGCTATATCAGATAGAGTAGCGGTACCATCATCACCCTACTTCGGGACAATAGGTAAAGTTCTAGTGACTTTGTTGGAGGACCATGCTTGTTCTGCAATACACGCAATCTGATCTGGATATGGACACAATCAGATCCTCTAAGTCTTAGGGTTTCTACAATCTAGGGATTGGTGTAGGCTGCAACTAATCATAACTCCTGAAGAGGATGCAATATCTACTTCTAGATATCCTCTAGGATTTTTCTGGCTCAAAACGAGGATTCTATCCTAAAAATGTCTCTCCCTCCATGGTACAAGTACATTCTTCTAGAGTTCATCTAGACGCAATCTAAACACTTGAATTCTCTTGCCCATTGGCTGAGTCTAAAATCATCCACTAACTTGACCGTCGAAGAACCTTTGGCTAGCACTCCCTTCCAGATTGGGGCTTGCTTACTGTTGTTTCATCATTTTGCAAGTTGCTTGAGTTTGTGCTCAACCACCACTCACGACAGTGAGTGAATTTGGTTCCAACACAGTATATCCGAGGTAAAGTAGGCGTGGATGCAATTAAAGATAAAATGAGAGAAAATTGGTTAAGATGGTTTGGACATGTGAACCGAAGACCTACAAATACTTCAGTTAGAAAATGCGACATGAAATAGAGCCTTATGGCTTAAAAAGATAAAGGAAGACCTAGGAAGACTTTGAAAGAGACTTTAAGAAAAGACATGGAGTACTTGGAGCTAACGAAAGACTTGGCACAAAACCGAGTACAATGACATTCTAAAATTCATACAGCCGACCCCATTAGTGGGATCAAATTTTCTTTTGTTTCTGGTTGTTGTAAAGTTTTAAGTGCGACATATTGA
Organism: Cotoneaster glaucophyllus; assembly: GCA_036320875.1. NCBI lineage: Eukaryota > Viridiplantae > Streptophyta > Magnoliopsida > Rosales > Rosaceae > Cotoneaster > Cotoneaster glaucophyllus. The sequence goes on from CM070060.1 coordinate 7,470,829, forward strand.
ACAAATGTAGGATTTCAATCGAAACCGTTCCACTTCATATTGAAGTTCAACGATTCAAACCCTCTATTTTGTGAGTCTTGATTCATAAATCATTCTTACAAAAAGTTCAATTGAATTTGAAATCATTTTCCTTTTTAATTGTCAAGATAAAATTTCACTAGTTTCTTAAAATATAGTGTTCATCAATTTTTTTGAACTCAATTAGATAACTCAAATATTTCCGACTTGGCTAATATTTTGCAAGAATGGTCTATGAACATATTATAGTTTCCTTAAATGCGTAGTTACTTCACTTTTACGCTTATATTGCCAAGTCTTCTTTATTGTGATATAAATTGTGATAAATGCTGCTATATGGTTGAGATATTATTGTCATGACATGCATACATATTTGTACATGCTCATCTTGCTACACCCTGGTGGTAGTACTCCGCCCCAGTCTTTCACGTGTATGTTCATCTGCACCATTCGCTCGCCTTGGATCCAAGTTAGGTGCCAGTCCTGTCGGGTAGATTGCATTAGGAAATCCGACTTGTATGTGACCGTGTTTCTGCACCAGTCATAGCGTGATCGTAGTACTAGAGCGTATTGATTACACCCAGTCTTGTCGGGTAGAGTTGCTTTAGGCAATTCCGACTCGTGTGCTAGCTTAGATGATGAGCAAACTGTTTATACTTGATTATCACATGATTATATTACTGCGGCATTTGGCATATCTCATTATGGCATATTGCAGGTTGTATTGCTGTTATACATAATTGCCTACATACTTACGTATTATGTATGAAGAAACTATACTTGTTTTTACGGCGAAGGGTTAGTATATTCGAAAATAAAGGTTTTCTTATAAACATTGTTTTGCTGACCCACTCAACCTTATTTTTTTCGCCCCTTCAGGACCTAGATAGCTGTACTCCTTGTGGCACTCGAGGAATTTCGGCAGTTCTGACATTCTTCTCTGTATTAGACGTACAAATTTATCACTATTATGTAATAAGTGTACTTTAGTACTTTGATTACTCTATTGTAGTCTTACTGTCTTTAAGCTCTGAATAATTGTAGTGGGTTATCCCCACGATTGTGCACTCTATCACTGTTTAGTATATTAGTTCTATTTAGTCTTAGTTTTAAATTTACTCACTTTTCACATCACTTATCCTTATGGTTACGTCACCTCTCGGTGATGGCCCCCGGGATGTCAGCAGGTTAGGCAGCTGTAAGGTTTTTTTATATTCGGTGGAAGGCATGCTGAAACTCTGCCCCAACCAAGTGAAACTAAGGGTCTGAAAGAGTTCACGATCTGATCTATGGCCGCTAAGAATGTCCATTAAAAGGAGCGGGCCGATGGGGTCGTTTTTCAAGCACGAATAGAACGATCCATGCTTCAACCTTCCTAGGCCGGGGTGTGTCAATATGGGCCCCACAACTAATCCATATTTTTTTTAAATATGGACCCCACAATTAATCCCTATTTTTTTAAATGGAGACCTATTCCCTTAAAGACTCCTTGTATCTATAGATATTTGAAAGATACTCATTTGTATATGTATATAGCAGGCCTTTTAAGGGATTCTCATTTTTTTTTCAAACAAATTGAGATTAGTTGTGGGCCCCACACTACATTGAACTTCAACATTCCGAATCGTTTATTTTTCAAGTTGGACTTATAGATCATCCTTGCAAAATATTCGACACTAAGGGGAGGAGGTGGGCTTAGCCTCACAATAGGCTAGCAATAATGTGATTCAAATTTGCCTTTGACGAGAATCGAACTTAAGACCTCTCACTTACAAGTGAAGAAGAATATTAGTAGACCGTAATACTAAGCGGCATTTGAGACATCTAATTAGGTCAAAGAAATTGACGAACACTTTGTTCTATAAGAAACAATGAAATTTTATCATGATAATTAAATAAACAAAGAGTTTCCAATTAAATTGAATTTTTGCAAAGATAATCTATGAATTGAAACTTATAAAATAGATGGTCTGTATCGTTGAAATTTGATTTGGAGTGGATCCTACAACTTGACCTTATTTTTACGTAAAAATGAGGATCACTTTGGATAAAGGTCTGTATGTATGTATGTATATACATATGTACATATGTATATTTTATTTTTCTTCTGTGTTTAGAAATTTGTATTGTAAGATGACATTTTGGGAATACAAATAATAAAAAATAGAAGATATTGCCAATTGAGTTCACCAAGAAAACCAAGATATTGACAATTGACCGCTAGGACTTAAAACATAGATTTGAGCTCTATTTTGTCTTGGTTTGTAATTTTCTAAACAATTAAAACCCCTTATCAATTGGACCCTATCAATAATCTCCCACGTCGGATACAAAGGTAAGAGTGGCCCACCAGGGAGTAATATTGTGACACGTCATGTATGATGGTTTGATTAGTTGACCAATGACCCGTAGTGGTCTTAGTAAGACTCTGACCGCAACCGCAGGGAATATTTCTCCCCTCTTTTCCAAAAATAGCAACTTGCTCTCTTATCTCTCGCTACTTTACGCAACAGCCCGCACGTGCCAAGCCCCACACATTGCCCTGCCTTTTATCCCGGACACGACAAACTAAGATTTATTACAGGATGCATGAACTAACTCACACGAACACGACAGACTTCCACAACAATTATTAATTAAAAAATCAAATTAACCACATGTCTAAATTAGGAGCCTACGTGGTAACTTCTTGTCACAAAAAGTATATGGGTTGTTTTCCACCAAAAAAAAAAAAAAAAAAAGTAAAAAGTATATGGGTCCGACGTATCCACTTGGAACATGAAAGCCCATGATTGGATGAATATTTTAGTGTACAATAATTGTACCTTCTTTTATATATATTAGTTAACAAAACATTATGTAACGTTTAGGCACCATTTAGTAGTACGATCTAACAGCTGTAAGTGAAAAATTTTATATTTGATTATTGTCAAAAGTGAATTTGAACTATATTATTGCTAGCATATTATGAGGCCAAACTCATTCTTTATTTTTTAAAGTAAAAAATATTGTTTGTTCAAAAAATAAAAGTAGTTGTACCTTTTTCTTCTTTTTTTATTTAAAATATTTTTGGTTTTCGTAATATTTTAATTTTTGTGGTAGTCAATGATGTGTTATGGTGTGATTTTCGGCGGTTGTCGAATTGAATTCAAAATCTAAACAATTTGACAAATATATCATATTTTGATTAAAGAAATATATATACACACACGTATATGTGGTGCGCGCGCGCGCGGGGGGTTTAGGCTTCATATTTCAACCAACTTGTTTGTTTTTTGTGTATAAAATAGTGAGTGCTAAAAGATGTTAGTTTGAATTTGATCATTGATTGTATGCAAATAATGGACACATTCAAATTGCTTCAACAATAACATAGGCTTAGTAAAATCTCAACATCAACAAATTACGACTCCATGACCAAGTTCCACTCTTCGTATCTCGAAAATTTTGATCGTTTAATTATGTTAGAGATTTCAATAATATATATATATATATAATTTGGTGCTGCATTGTGCTGCATGTGTGTGTATAATAAAGGGTGTTGCGTACCAGTGTACGGACGACATCCCTTACAAAAGGTTGGGTTTCTTTCAACCTTTTAGGGTTGTATATTTTGTTGAATGGTTGCAACTTTTGGTTAAAAAACATGATGTTTACTTAAATTGTATGAGTAAAATTAAAATATGTAATTAAATACTTATTTTCTGAAAATTCTAAATAGAAGACATCTGTTTTGGGTCAATACTATTAAGAAAGATTAAATATCTTCAACTAAAATGAAAGGACTCGATGAACGGGTGCTTTAATGCCTATAAATACCTATTGTGGCATAATGTTTCTGTTTGGGCCCAAAATAACATTTTGGCCGAGCACGAACTATTCTCGGCCCAAGACCCGCGCGAAGGTAGTGGGTCGGCGTTATGGGCCGTGGGCCAGAAAGAATTCTATCGGGGGATGAATTGGAACAGTTGGGCTGACAGAAGCCGAGACTTATTTGGAGAAGGAGTCTGGAGAAAATGAATCGGACTCGTGACTGAAGGAAGGTTCAAAGTCCTATTTGGATTGGGATTGGCCGATTGGATTGGTATCGGCCGAAGTAGAGTCAGACTAGGAGTCAGGTTCCTATCTGAGGACGGTTGAAGGGTTTGCACTATAAATAGGGAGAGGGAGCATAACGTTAAGCCTCTCCAATTCAACACACAAATCTGCCCTGCGCAAACCCTCTCAACCTTTTGAGAATTTTACTTTCTTGTCCGCCAACACATCTTCAGTTTGGATAAACAGCACTGTGAAGGCAACCGGTAAACATCTTCAGTTTGGATAAACAGCACTGTTGCCGTAGAATCAGCCGACCGCGGAGCACCTTCAGTTTGGATAAACAGCACTGCGTCGGGGCCGACTGGTTATATATCCAAGTCTCGGCCGAGAAGGATTTTCGAATTCTTTTCGACAGAGGTCATCTCACCAGCCTTCTCGGCGAAGTGAGGTGTTACAGTTTATTACATTCGGCACATTGAAAGCCGAAATTTGATATTGAACTTCGCAGAACTAGCAGCCTTGTCTTCAGGCTCTAGGACCCAAAGGCCGAGGCGTGTTCCTTCCTCGGCCGCAGTCGCAAGATCAAGAAGTCAGCCGCGCAACACAACGCCACATCCACATATTTTACTCACCGGCCGAGCTCGGCCGTCGAGTTGGCACGCCCCGCATTCAACCGAAGGACGTAGTTAGCTCATAGATTACTCGGCCTGCGCGCCACGTAGGCTTTGTAGTTTTTAGGGTCAACATTTTGGCACGCCCAGTGGGACCTAGTGCTAGACCTTCGAAGTTCATGCCCATTGAAACACGGTCAGTAACAAAGAAAATGGGAAAATCAGTCGCTACCCACTCGAGTCAGAACCCTGGGGCCGAAGGTTCATTACGCGCACAACCTTCTGTTACTGGAACACCTGAAGCATCGAAAGGGACGCAACCAGAGACGAACGTTGGCGAACTACCTCGAGAACCCCTTGTAAATGTAACAAAGGGAGCTGTAATTGAAGGCTTAGCAGAGGATTGTGACGAAGACAGTGGTGAGGGGTCCGACCCGCCGACTAGATCGTTTTTTCGTCGAAGACTCGAGGAACAGACCCGGCTATTCGAAAGCACGTTCAGACAAGGACTAAAAGGAATACTTGAGGAAATACACAGTCAAAGCGCCACGCACACGAGATTGCTCGAAGCCGTGGTTAACAATACCCAGCAGTTTGGTTATTCAGATCGTTCTAGACAATCTATTCCCAAAAGCAATTTTGTACCAATAATACCGGCCGAAGCAGGACCTGCTCGGCTCAAAATGGCCGAGCCAGACAACAGAGGCGCCTCAACCAGTCGAACGGAGAATTTCGATTCAAGGGTGGAAACATCTGTCGATATGGTCGAGGTTCAGAGAATGATTGATTCGGCTTTGAAGAAAGGGCCGAAGTTCCCTAAATTTATCCATCCATATCCAGCCTACGTGGAAAAGTTTGAATATCCCAAAGGTTTTAAAATCCCAGATTTTAGCCTTTTTGCTGGAGAAACATCTTTGTCCTCCTTGGAGCACGTCGCCCGCTTCACCGCACAATGCGGAGATGTTAATAATGACCTTTATAAGTTGCGGCTATTTAACTTCTCACTCACGGGTTCGGCGTTCGCGTGGTACATCAACCTTCCACCAATTCCATTCAAAGTTGGGAAGATTTGGTCGAGAGGTTTCATGAGCAGTTCTATCGGCCGGGGATGGAAATGTCAGTCTCTTCGTTGGCCAGGATGGCGCAAGACGTCGACGAATCGCCGATGGATTACCTTACGAGGTTTAAATCGGCCAGGAACTGGTGCCGAGTGCCCTTACCAGAGGTCGAGTTTGTTCGACTTGCGTTGAACGGTCTAAATGTTGAATATAAGAAGAAATTCCTGGGGGCGAATTTTCGCGATATGTACGAGTTAGCTCAGCACGTCGAACAATATGACTATCTGCTCCGCGAAGAGAAAGCCTTGAGATCCCCATCTCGAGGAACCGTATATAAAAACCCCTCGGTCAGTTATGCATCGGCCGACTCTGAAGAATACGCTAGCATAGATGCGGCCGAGATAGTGATTGACAAACCTTATATTTGCAAAGCGTTGACCCATGTCAATCCTAAGGATGCCAAAGTTCGGCCAATAGCAGAAGAAAGCGCTGTGAAAACTACAAAGGTATACACATTCGACATTACTAAAGCCGACGCAATTTTCGATCAATTACTACTCGCAAAGATTATAAAACTTCGGCCGGGACATAACATCCCCAAGGCCGAAGAGCTGAAAGGGCGGATATATTGCAAGTATCATGACTCGAGCAAACACACGACGAACAACTGCGTCGTATTTCGCGATACTATTCAGAAGTGGATCGACGATGGAAAGCTTAAGTTCCCAGAGAAGAAAATGACGGTTGATACCGATCCTTTCCCTACAACAACGGTGGGTATGGTCGATGCTCATTTGCCTCAAGACAAGGGAAAAGGAAAAGCCGAAACCGTCTCGGCAAGATATATTCCCAGAAAAGAGGCCGAGCCACGGCTTCAGGTCAAGTTGTCCTCGAATCCACCACCTGGAGATTCGACCGGGACAGCAATCGTTGAACCTATGTCGAGTTCAAAAGTCGAGATAGTCCCTGCTCGACGCTACTTAACAACAGATGGCCGACCTCGACTTAAAATCGATTTGTTCTCAAATTCCCCACCTCGAGACTCAACCGGGCCAGCCATTGTTGAACCTATGTCAAGTTCAAAGGTCGAGATCATCCCTGCTCGGCGCTACCTAACAAAGGGTGGCCAGCCTCGACTCAAAATCGATCTGTTCTTGAATTCACCCCCTCGAGATTCAGTCAAGCCGGCCATTGCCAAATCAAGGCCAGGCTCTAGTGTTGCCAAGACCGATGAATCGGCGACTCTGCGTACACAGCGCAAAGCCGATGGTCCAGTTAGACCCCAAGCACAGCCACGACAGGGAGAAAGATCGCGTTTGCGCTCAGAACCAGCAACGCCTCAACAAACGTCGAGTTCGAGTCCGCGCAATACCGTCTTTAATAGGCTAGGCCCACAAGAGGTCAAATCATCCTCAGTCAGGAGACGACTCGACTTTGATACTCCGTTCTACAATGAAGAGTATTACTCTCGCAATTCTGACAACTCGAGCTCCTCCGCAAGCCGAGGAACCTTTAAACCTCCTGAACCTAAGGACCAACGATGGTATACCTATCATTCGTCTAAGGGGGTGTACACCGCGCTGTCCAAGTCACAGAAACGCCGGCGCCAAAGAATCGATTGCATGGCCCGCCGGCAGGCAGCACAAGAAGCTTCGGCTGCATCAAGCCGTAAATGGCAGCCGAAGGAAAATGATGCTGATGACGATACCCAGCAAACCCCTACCATTATGAGAGAATTAGCACAAGGTAAGCAGCAGGTTGACCAGGCCCTGATGACCACATTCGAGGAGGCCGAAAAACGAATCAAACTTCTTATTCGGCCTGGCGAAATGAAAGCTCGACTGGAGCATTTTAAGACAGAGGCCGAAGATAAACTTCCACCATTGCCTACAAAAGAACCATTGATCAAAGTTCGGCGAAATTTGCATCCACCATTCGTCGGCGAAGCCTTGCAGTACATGCGGGAGTTTCACAAAACTCATTCGGCCAATGATTTATATGGTTTGCCGAAAGCGTGTCAGGACACAATCGACCTAGTTCTAACCTGCCCAGATGCCGAGCGAATCATCCAAACAAATTCCGATCCTGGGATGAAAGCGAGGTTCCAACACATACGGGAGGCCCGAGTTCTTGGTTTCAGTGTCGATCCATACACGGACATCGACTCAAGTGAACTTCCCTTTTCCTTGGAAGATCTTCAATACTTACGATACCACTTCGAGGTATTTTCGGCCGTCTCTCTTTTCGGCCTTACGACCGATGAGATGCGTCGCGTCGAACGCTTGGACGCCTACCTGGATACGAGAAATGCCCGGATAGCATACCAAGAGCAAATCCAGGCCACGGCGCGAGTCTCGGAACCGGCACCAGTACCAACGGTTCTCGACGACAAGGAGGTGACCCAGGAAAAAGACCTTGGGGATAACGACGAGACTCTCGGCGACGAAGAGGAAAACCTTGGGAATGAGGACGGGAACCTCGAGGATGTGGTCTTTACGGATGAAGATGCGAACTTTGAAGGCGAAGACGAGACCCTAAAAGACGAGGAAGAAAATCTGGAAGACAAAACCCTCGATGAAGAAGAACCGCTGCAAGCGGAAGGTTCCCATTCGATGGGCCCCTCAATCCTCGATAACATGGAAATTAGCAAGGTCCATGTATTATCTGCCGATTTTCAGTCAGACCCAACTCAACCAAGTTTCTTAGACGGCGATGTCGTGGCCGAAGAAGCCACCCAAGTGGATTTTGTTTCCCTCACCAACCCCGAGCCAGCAACGAAGGATGATCATCTCAAGACAGCTTTGGCCGAATTGTTCCCTCGCTCTTCGGCCGCTGACCTTCGTCACCTAAAACCTCTGTACGTGACGGCTCACATCGAAGGATACCCTGTCTCGAAAATCTTCGTCGATTGTGGGGCCACGGTCAATATCATGCCCGTATCTGTCATGCAGGCTTTGCACCGTTCCCACGACGAACTCATACCATCCGGCATCACCATGAGCAGCTTCGTCGGGGATAAATCTCGGACTAAAGGGGTACTACCATTAGAAGTAAGCATCGCTGGTCGCAACCACATGACCGCCTTTTTCATAGTTGATTTGAAGACCGAGTACAATGCCTTGCTCGGTCGAGACTGGATTCATCAAACCAGTTGTATCCCGTCTTCGTTATACCAAGTCCTTGTCTTTTGGGATGGTGAATCAGTCGTCGTACATTCGGCCGACCATCGGCCCTTCGAGGCCAATATGGTCCAAGCAAGATACTATGACGATCATGTTGGCTACATTACTTTACAGGGACTCAACGAAGAAGGATGACCCACCCGCATTTCTGTCCAGAAGGCCGTCGAAGTTGGCGCCGAAACTGTCTATCAGGATTCGGCGAGACTCGGACTGGCTAACCTTATCATCGATCCTGATGTCTGACACCACTTCGACCCGACGCCGAGCCGCGGTTTCATCGATTATGGAACGACTGCTGGCTCATTGGTATATTATATCCAAGCAATCTTATTCAGACATTAATCTTGTGGAATTCTTGGCCGAGGACGATAGCGGTCCCGTAATCTCGTATGACAATATTCCAGCAGCTCCGGTCGACCTAGAAGACACTCGGCCTCAAGTTAAGGATCCATTGGAGGAGATAAATGTCGGAATGGCCGAGGATCCTCGGCCATTGTTTATTAGTGCTTTACTTCCCCCATCTCTGAAAAAGGAGCTTTGCACACTACTTCTTGAATTTAAAGATTGTTTCGCATGGAGCTATCATGAAATGCCGGGTCTCGATCGCACACTCGTCGAGCACGAACTACGCATCAAACCTGGCTGCAAACCGTTTCGGCAACCACCCCGCTGATTCTCGACCGAAGTACAACTCGGCATTAAAGAGGAACTCGTTCGTCTTTTAAACGCCGGGTTCATTCGGACGGCTCGATACGTCGAATGGCTCGCCAATATCGTCCCAGTGCTCAAGAAAAACGGTGCCCTCCGCATATGCATCGATTTTCGCAATCTGAATTTGGCCACGCCCAAGGATGAGTATGCAATGCCACTCTTGGATTTACTCATCGACGCCGCAGCCAATCATGCCATATTATCTTTCATGGATGGGCATGCCGGTTATAACCAGATCTTCATTGCCGAAGCCGATGTCCACAAAACCGCATTTCGTTGCCCGGGGGCACTCGGCACTTATGAATGGGTGGTCATGCCATTCGGCCTTAAAAACGCCGGTGCCACATATCAACGGGCCATGAACACCATCTTTCACGATCTGATTGGCACGACTGTTGAGGTCTATATCGATGATGTGGTAGTCAAATCCAAGAGCCGCCAAACGCATCTGGATGATCTTCGGCAAACTTTCCTCCGTATGCGCCGACATCATCTCAAGATGAATCCGGCTAAATGCGCCTTCGGCGTGTCGGCCGGCAACTTTTTGGGTTTCCTCGTCCATCATCGCGGCATTGAGGTCGACGAGAACAAGGCTCGGGCGATCTTGAACGCCCCATCACCAACTACCAAAAAGCAACTCCAGTCGTTGCTCGGCCAAATAAACTTCCTCCGCCGATTCATAGCGAATTCGGCAGGAAAAATGAAGGCATTCTCTACGCTCCTGAAACTCAAGGATTCCGCCCACTTCGAGTGGCGTGAAGAACACCAGGCGGCTTTCACGCAAATCAAGGTTTCCCTTACGAAACCACCCGTCCTTGTTCCTCCTCGGCGCGATAAGCCTCTAAAACTTTACATATCCGCGGCCGAGGAATCCATAGGCTGTCTCCTCGCTCAAGACAATAACGCCGGTCGTGAGCAGGCCGTTTTTTATCTCAGCCGGAGACTCAATTCACCAGAAGTCAATTATTCCCCAGTCGAGAAGCTTTGCTTGGCCCTATTTTTCGCCGCATCCAAACTCCGGCACTACCTGTTACCAACGGTCACTCATGTTATCGCCCAAACAGATGTTATCCGATACATGCTCACCCGGCCCATAGCTAGAGGCCGCATTGGGAAATGGACGATGGCGCTATCTGAATTCAGCCTGCAGTATGTCCCTCAGAAAGCGGTCAAGGGGCAAGCTCTCGCCGATTTTCTTGCTCAACATCCTTCCCCATACGATTTCGGGGAAGACAGTGTCGAGATCGGCATGATTGAAGCACGCGACAACTTCTGGACGATGTATTTCGATGGTTCCAGCACCTCCACATCAGCCGGCGTTGGCATCGTCATTCAATCGCCACACCGGCATCGTTGGTGTTTTTCGCTCAAACTCGACTTTGAATGCACCAATAATCAGGCCGAATATGAGGCTCTTGTCATCGGCCTCGGCATTCTTCACGAATTACGAGCACCCTGCGTCTTTGTTCTCGGCGATTCTGAACTTGTCATTAACCAGCTCAATGGCATTTTTCGTTGCACGAGTTGTACTCTGGCGCCATATCACATGTTTGCCAGCTACCTGGCCGAGTCATTCGACGGTATTACATTTAGCCACGTGTCTCGAGATCATAACACCGTCGCTGATGAACTCGCCCAACTAGCCTTCGGAGCACAACTCTTGGGGGGCGAAGTAGGCCGGATGATACCCACATTACACCAGCTATATCCGGCCTTGGTCAATCAACAAGTCTTCCACCGCGACCAAGTAATTCGAACACGAGTCATGTCTTTACCTTCGTTATTGGAACAGGAAGAATCAGCGGTTGTTGGTGCGGTCGAGGCATTACCAGACGATTGGAGACGACTACTTATGCAATACCTCGACAATCCGAACGGCAAGCATGATCGAAAGACAAAGGTGCATGCCACGAACTATGTCGTTTATCAGGATAGGCTATACCGAAAAGGTGAAGACGGTCTTTTACTGTTATGCCTTGGACCACAGGAAGCCATCCAAGCAATCGCAGAGGTGCACGAAGGGATATGCGGAGCCCATCAGTCAGGCCGAAAGATGCGATGGCTGTTACGCCGCCATGGTTATTTTTGGCCGAGCATGCTAAAAGATTGCATCGAATTCGGCCGAGGATGCCTGCAATGCCAGATCCATGGCCCTATACAAAGAGTACCAGCCGAGACGCTACATTCAGTGACTAAACCGTGGCCGTTTAGAGGTTGGGCCATGGACGTGATCGGAAAGATCACGCCGTCCTCGGGGGCAGCAAAGCATGCCTGGATATTAGTAGCAACAGACTACTTCACTAAATGGGTCGAGGCGAAGTCATATGCTGATTTGACATCCAGAGAAGTGTGTAACTTCGTGGAAGAAAACATCGTGACAAGATTCGGCGTGCCGGAGACAATCATAACAGACAACGGCACAATTTTCACATCCGACAGGTTTAAGGAATACACGAGTGGATTGAATATCCGACTTGAGCAGTCTACGCCGTACTACCCACAGGCGAACGGACAAGCCGAGGCGAGTAATAAGGTTTTAATCGGTATTCTCGAAAAAATAGTAAAGGAAAGACCTGGTATGTGGCATCTAAAGCTAAATGAAGCTTTGTGGGCTTATCGGACCTCACCGCGATCGGCGACCGGAACAACGCCGTACGCCTTGACGTATGGGCACGATGCGATGCTGCCAGTCGAGTTAAGCGTGAATTCGCTGCGAATAATCGAACAGAGTAGTTTGTTCAGCGCCGAGTACGACCAAGCCATGAGGCAAGAGTTAGAAGATTTAGAAGACGCTCGACTCGATGCCTGTAACTTACTAATAGCACAAAAGAAGATCGCCGAACGAGCTTACAATCAAAGGGTTAAAAAGAAGACATTCGGCGAGGGTGATCTGGTTTGGCATACTATATTACCAGTGGGAACTAAGGATCCTAGGTTCGGCAAATGGTCGCCGAATTGGGAGGGGCCGTTCGTTGTTCACAAAATCCTCGGCAAGGGGGCATATCGTCTCAAGGACAGAACGGGCTTGATTCATAGATTGCCAATTAATGGGAAATTCTTAAAGAAATATTATCCGGTTACTTGGGAAATGCGAGAATAGTATGCAGTTTCTTGAATAAGAAATTGGCAAAGTCGGATCAAGACAGCAATCGTTCATAAATTCTCATTATTGTTTGCCGAAGGGAGTACAGGTAATTACAAAATAGAAGCCCTAAAGGGAAGATGGAAGAATAGTCTTGAGGAAAGCTTTCAGCTCCAACCACCGTACTTCACCCATAATGACCTCCGCCTGCCGAATCCCTTCGTTCATCTTCAGTTGCTCAGCACGCTTCGCTTTAGCAGCATATTCAGTCAGGCAAGACTTGTTCGACTCAAATGCTTGCGAAAGTTTAGCAGCAAAAGCCGATCGCCGATTTTGAAGTTCGGCAATTTGCCGGTCAAGCTCGGCCAATTGCTCCTTCTGGGCTATCAGCTCCTCGACTTGTGGGCGAAGATTCTCTTCTGCGGCCGAGACAGCCTTCCATTCATCCTCAGCTCGGATAGCCCTTGCGAAGATCCCGAAGTGCTCCCGAGCTCGGTCCAGAAGGGAAGACGCCCGCGTAACGGCAGCGTTGTCTAAACCACCATCAGCAGCAAGATTGTTTAGACACGCCCCAACGGAGTCAAGGCCCTTGCGCTCCAAGATCTGAGAAGCCGAAAGCGGTAACAATTCGTGCAACCTGGCGAACGCGTCCGGGTCATGCGCTGTTGAAGTCGAGGGTCCGGCAGTCCTCTTTGTCGTGCCAGAGACGAGAGCGTCAAACTCAGCTTCCCAGGAAGGCTACATGAAGGAACAAGTGTTAGTACGGGTTAAACCAAAATGATAAAAGTAAGGGAAGGTGATAAACCTGACGCGACGAAACCTCGGCCATATCTCCTGGGTCGTTGCTCGAACCCAAGGAACTGAGAGGCCGAGCCCAATATTTGAGGCTGTCCCTCAGTTCACGTGGCCGATGGAGGCTATCTACATTCGATGGCCACTGAGGAGGCCAAGAAATATAAACAACGCCCCTCGGCGCGTAGAACTTCCGATGAAATGAAGTAGGGGGCACCTATCAGTTAGTACATCCTCAATTCAGAACTCTACAGAAGGACATTGCTAAGAAGTAAAGGAAAATAGGGACCCTCACATAATTTGACGAGACCTCCTGAGGAGGGATGCCGAGATCGACGTCCTGTGGATGTATCGGAGTCTCCGCGGTCGCCTCTGGCTCGACAGGAGGAACCTTTTTCGGAGTAGCATTCCCTGCCCCGGCCGGAGCGGAGGTATTACCCTCGGCTGGGGCGGCAGTTTTTGCCTCGGCTGGAGCGACTACCGAAGGATCATCGGCCATAGCCGGAGGGGGCACGACCGCCTCGATCACGGCGGGGCTGGATGGTAGGGTGACCTCCCTCGACGGCTGGGAAGAAGCGACCACAGGCTTGGACGGCCGAGAACGGCGAGGGCGACGGGCCAGCGGAAGTTCCTCACTAGCATCGTCCTGCAGAAGCATAATGATGGAGTTAGCATCAGGCTAGAATAAGACAAAACATTTAAAAAAAAAAAAAAAAAAAAAAAATATTTATACCTCCTCTAAAACAGTTGCCGTTCGTCTTGGACGCTGAGGGGACTGTCTCTCGGCCACCAACTCCGGAATGGTTGCGGTAGGATGAACCGAGACAACAGGTCTCCCGACCAGCGCAACAACGGGTGACTCGGCCACCTCAGGAATGATCGGGGCAGCAGAAGGCTCAACCACTCCCGGAGCAGGTGACGCCTCGGGAGGTTGGCTGACGAGAGTTGGTCGCTCCTGGGTGGCACGAGTGGAGGGAAGGTCGTTAGAAACAGTCTCCTCGGTCGTTTGACTCGTGATCAAATGAACCTCCCGTTCCCCCTTCTTCGCTAGCATCTTCACACGCTTTTGAGATCGGGGAGCTTCATTGACCGGCTCGACCTCCTGTCGCGGCCTCTTGCTCGGCGCGCTGGGCACAACGGCATCGGCCTTCTTTTGGGAGGCCGCCTTCTTCTTGGCCACGGCCGCGGCAATCGCGACCGCTTGCTTAAGTACTCGACCACCTGTGAAAAAACGAGCAATTAAGAAATAAAGTTGGAGTCGCATAGTCATGTTGAAATATAAAACTGAAAAAATGATCGAATACCTTGAGTCTTTTCTTTAGGGGGAGGGGCAGTAGTTCTCTTGGGGCGGTTGCCGAAGATCGCGACAACGAGATCGGCGACCGGGGTCCCAAACAAATCTTGGGTGTACGATTCCCACCAATCCCCGAAGGTATCAGTACTCATGGCCTCTGGAGCAACCGGCCGAAGACGGAAGTGAGTGCACGTCTCCTGGAACTCGCCCTCGACCTCCCGGCACTCTTTTTCTGACGAGCCGGAAAGCCGTCCTCGGCTGAGAAGTGAGCGGGAGAGGAGTAGGGGCACTGGACAGCCTTGCAGGTAGCCGAGCTGCCTGGCCATGAATTGTGGATGATAAACCTCCCAGCTCGACCGACGGGCATCGCAGCCAAGGGGTAGGTCGCGTGACAACACGAACGACCCCCAGTTTTGTCGAAGTAAAGAGTTCTCGTCTTCGCCCCAAGCTACGATGGGGAGACTGATAAAAGAGGGATACGCTCGACGACGGCATACGAGAAACTCATCGTCAGAGAATTCTTCAAGACCAAAGAGGTACTTGAAGACGTCTTCAGCTTAATGGGGAGGCACTGGTTTAGAAGCCAGCGGGAGGCTGAGTGCTTCGTCGACAGGAAAGCTTGAGATATCTGGCCGGAGCGTGACGAAGTAAGTTTGCAACCAGAGCTGGAATACCCAAAGTGGTCCGTTTTGATGAGGGTCGATCTGTTGGATGGTCGCGTCGGCCAAGCAACGCAGGAGATGGACGAGAATGGCCGGGCTGAGCGCCAAAGAAAGACCACTTGCCAGGGCCTCAGCTACCGGCATGTTCTCGACCAAACATTTGTTCGATTTAGTACAACAAATAAATTTGTTGTACCAATAGAACAGAAAAGCTTCATGTTCCCCTTTGCGCGGGCGCTCATCCCCTCGACCGGCGAAGTGAGCTATGAGGGTGCTGTAGTTGAAGAAATTTTTGTGCAGCTTCTGGATTGCGTCCTTGGAAGGGTCTTGACCATCTCGGCGCAAAGTTTCGACGGCTCGAGCATCGAAAAGGGCCCTAAGGTCGATGTTCGTTTCACATCCGAAGAGAGCTGCGTCGACCGGGATACCAGCGGCAGAAGTCCCAAGGATGGCAGAAATGTCGAGGATGGTGGGACCGATGGGACCTAGGGGTAGAACCATGGTATTGGTGGCCGAGCACCAGAAGGTCAAAGCCGCCATAAGAAGCTCTTTGTCGATGGCAATCTCCATCGTCGAAAGCCTGAGGGCATCATAAATCCCCAAAACCTTCCATTCTTGGCCGAAGAACTTCTCCATACGGCTGACCCAAGCAACCCAGGTCGCGGTAGTAGATGGCCAGGCTCCTTGAGGCTTCGACGAATCCCACTTCGCCCAATCGAGTCCTTGCCGAAGGGGAGTCAAGCAGTGCTCCTTCATAAGATCAACCATGGAGGAAGGCACTGGCTTCTTGAACAGAGGTCCAAGAATCTGGTGAGGGGTACTGGAGTCATGCGCGAAACGGATGGCCTTGATGGTGCAGCGATCTATGATTTCTTCGTGGGTATTGCACTCTGTAGTAAGTTTAGAAATAAACGAAACCATTGCTGATGAAGAAAAGTTGGAGAGGAATTTCTGGATTGAAGTTGCTAAAGAAGTAAATTCTGGGTTTCTGAGAGAAGGAAAACAAAGGGAATTTGAGAAATTTGGAAAGCGTAAGATTGAAATGAATAAGAAGAAGGGTATTTATAGGCGTTTTGGTTAGAAGACCAATCGGTCTGATTTCGAAATTTGAAATCGCCCAATCAGAAAGACTGCGCGCCATGATTTGTTTCAGAGAATCCAGGTGAAAGGACCGAGAATCTCGCAGAGTTGATAGCGTATCGCGTGGTTTGAGGACGCACGATTGCGTGTGACGGCGAGAATTAATGCAATGAGATGTTTCGACGACTGCGTGCATCCAGAGTCATCATTACAGACTGTTGAGATGACCGAGGACTGACGCGTGGCAAGTTTGGGAAGCATTCGAGGGGGACATCATTGTTCGTAATAAATGGGCATGGCGTTATCTTCTGTAAAGACTTATCGATTATCACGAGGAGAATAACGACATTTCGCTTCTTCAAGGCCGAGGCTCGACCATAGACTCTAGGTCGACGACCTCAGAAGCGAGGGGGCACTGTTTGGGCCCAAAATAACATTTTGGCCGAGCACGAACTATTCTCGGCCCAAGACCCGCGCGAAGGTAGTGGGTCGGCGTTATGGGCCGTGGGCCAGAAAGAATTCTATCGGGGGATGAATTGGAACAGTTGGGCTGATAGAAGCCGAGACTTATTTGGAGAAGGAGTCTGGAGAAAATGAATCGGACTCGTGACTGAAGGAAGGTTCAGAGTCCTATTTGGATTGGGATTGGCCGATTGGATTGGTATCGGCCGAAGTAGAGTCAGACTAGGAGTCAGGTTCCTATCTGAGGACGGTTGAAGGGTTTGCACTATAAATAGGGAGAGGGAGCATAACGTTAAGCCTCTCCAATTCAACACACAAATCTGCCCTGCGCAAACCCTCTCAACCTTTTGAGAATTTTACTTTCTTGTCCGCCAACACATCTTCAGTTTGGATAAACAGCACTGTGAAGGCAACCGGTAAACATCTTCAGTTTGGATAAACAGCACTGTTGCCGTAGAATCAGCCGACCGCGGAGCACCTTCAGTTTGGATAAACAGCACTGCGTCGGGGCCGACTGGTTATATATCCAAGTCTCGGCCGAGAAGGATTTTCGAATTCTTTTCGACAGAGGTCATCTCACCAGCCTTCTCGGCGAAGTGAGGTGTTACAGTTTATTACATTCGGCACATTGAAAGCCGAAATTTGATATTGAACTTCGCAGAACTAGCAGCCTTGTCTTCAGGCTCTAGGACCCAAAGGCCAAGGCGTGTTCCTTCCTCGGCCGCAGTCGCAAGATCAAGAAGTCAGCCGCGCAACACAACGCCACATCCACATATTTTACTCACCGGCCGAGCTCGGCCGTCGAGTTGGCACGCCCCGCATTCAACCGAAGGACGTAGTTAGCTCATAGATTACTCGGCCTGCGCGCCACGTAGGCTTTGTAGTTTTTAGGGTCAACAGTTTCACACACAATTTCAGAAATTTGTTTCTACATTCCTTGTGCTCTTCTATCTCCATCACATTCATACAATTTCTTTCCAGTTATTTCTAAGAGAATATAATTCGGTTTTGCTAATCATATATTCCATACTTTGTTGTATCATGGAAGCAATTTGCCAAGAACCCTTTAGCAAACTCATTCGAGTGGGGGCAAATAACACTTTAAGGAAACGATTCAAGTCGTACCTCAAAGTCATCATTCAGATTATTCTCTATATTTCTACATTTATTCTAACAATCTTAAAGTGTTATTTTCGTCATGGAGAACAAGTCCGATAACATGGCTTTGAAGATTATCAATCAAGATGTCTACAAGCTAGACAAATTTGATGGATCAAATTTCACCTGATGGAAGGACAAGATGCGTTTCATGCTTACTTTTCTAAATGTCATATATGTGTTGGACCCGAAGTAGGAGCCTATTCGTGAACCAAGTGACAAAGACACGGACAAAATAGTTGCCCATCGAAAGAAGGGTGAAGAAGATGAATTGGTATGTCGGAGACACATCTTGGGCACATTATCTGATCGCTTGTATGACCTGTACGCACACACTCAATCTCCAAAGGAAATTTGGGAAGCACTTGAACACAAGTACACAAAGGAGAAAAGGGGTACCGATAAATTTTTAATGTTCAAATATTATGAGTTCACTATGTTTGATAACAATCCCATCCTAGACCAACTTCATGAATTATTGGTCTTGGTCTCAAAGCTTCGTGAACTTAAAATAGTTAGTCCGGATCCTATGATAGTTGGGGTTATTATGGCAAAATTACCCCAAACATGGAATAATTATTGAAAGAAACTTCTACACATGAAGGAAGATATTAGTTTGGAGGATTTGCAAAAGGGTATTCAAATTGAAGAAGAAACTCAAAATCGTGATAAGAATTTTGCAAATCAAGATTCCTCCAAAGTTCACATTGTCGAAGGAAACAAATACAAAAAGAACTTCAAAGTCAAAATTGACAAAGGGAAGTTTAAGAAGACCAATCCCAACAACAATCAAAAGAATGCAAATGGTGTCTGCTACCTTTGTGGAAAGAAAGACCATTACATTCATGATTGTAGACACAGAAAAGCAAGTGAAGAATATGCCAATAAGACCAATAGCGCAAATATGGTGAAAAATTATGGAATTGATAACATTGTTGCAATGGTATCAATGATGCATATTGGCATGATTACCGAACTAAATATGGCAATGGCAATAAAATCATTTGATTGGTGGCTCGACTTAGGGGCTACTATACATGTGTGTAATGACAAGGCACAATTCAAGACATATGAAGCATTAACGGACAAACAAGAGGTTTTAATGGGGAATCATAATTCCGCCAAAGTTCTAGGAAAAGGAACGGTTGAACTTCAATTTACTTCTGGGAAGAAATTGATGTTGCCTAATGTACTACATGTTCCAAAAATTAGAAAGAATCTTGGGTCTACAAATTTATTGTGTAAGAATGGTATAAAGACTAGGGGTGGAAAAAATTCCCAAAATTCCCAAACCAAACCAAAAAAATACCGATCCCAAACCAAAAATGTCCCAAACCGATTTTCCCAAACCGAAAAAATACCGAAATTTCGGTATGGGAATCGGGATTGCCTTTCCAATATTTCGGTATTCCCATACCGAATCGAAAATATATATTTTTAATTATTATATATATTATTATTTTTAATTATAATTAGAATTAATTTGAACCGTTGGATTGTTTCAAATTAATCTATGCCGTCCATCTATTCCTTGTATATATTCTCGTTTAAGCTTACCATTAAGAACTTGAAGGGTAAAATGCATAGTTTATCGCCCCTTTTGAATTTAGTTAAGACGATTGGATGAATGCATTTTTAAGCGGGAACAGATCAAAGTTTAAGCAAGCTATTTCTAGACGAGCCACGTATAGATATGTTATGTCAGTTCATGTTTTTTTTTTTATACTTTTGCATGCTATTTCTAGACGAGCCACATATAACTATAGTATAATTCTTTATATATACTTGCTACTCCATTACCTGCTTGAATTGAAGCTTAAGGAGATCGGTTTGAATTGAGGCTTTTCAAGGTTAGTACTATATCTTCATTTTGCATTCAGATGTTTGTGTTGTTTATGTCGTATGAACATTAGTTAGATATGAATAAATATGAATTCTCTTTATAAATTGATATGACTCTTTAATTGTGTTTCCTCTTTATGAATAAATACGAATTCTCTTTAATTCTGTTTAATTGTTTCCTCTTACTTTGCACATATTGAATATGTTAATGTTCTTCCACTTGAATTGGATCCTCTTATTTTAGTCCAAAAGCCCAAAAGCCCAAAACCGTTTCAGGATTCCCGATTTGTCCCGAAATCCCGAAACTATTTCGAGATTCCCGAAAATTTGGTTTGGGATCGGTATTGAAATTGGGATTCCCGAAAATTTCGGTTTGGGAATCGGGACAAGGGTTTCGGTATGGGATCCCATACTGAACCACCCCTAATAAAGACTGTTCTAGAGTCCGACAAGTTAATAATGTCCAAAAATGGAATGTTTGTTGGGAAGGGGTATTCTTGTGATGAGATGTTTAAACTAAGTATTGATAATAAAGTGAATTCTTCTGCTTATATTGTTGAATCTTCCTCTCATTTATGGCATTTACGTTTAGCTCATGTAAATTTTAGATCTTTAAAATACATGCACACACTTGGTTTAATTGCTTGCAATGATGATTACAATGATAAATGTGAAACATGTATTCAAGTGAAAATGACTAAGAAACCTTTTCCAACTGCCCAAAAAAATACAAATTTATTAGACTTAATACATTTTGACATATGTGAATTTAATGGTGTTTTAACAAGAGGAGGAAAAACGAGTAAAGGTGGCTATGGGTGGGTATTGCGTGACTTTGCTGGTTTGCTGCACGCGGCTGGTGGTGCGGGAGGGCTGTTTTTCAGATCAGCAGCAATGGCTGAGGCATCTACCATCTGTGCTGCGTTGCAGGTTTGCAGAGAGATGGGAGTTCATGATGTGGAGATTGAGTCTGATTCTCAGTTGCTAATTCACATGATCAATGAGATTTATGGGATTGATGCTACGTTGGAATGTTTTATTTATGATATCAGCCAGTTAGTATCTCAAATTGGAAGGGTGAGGTTTCTGTTTGTTAAGCGGGATGGAAATGCTGCTGCCCATGTTGTGGCCTCATATGTTGCCTCACAAGAGGTGCTTTCCGTTGGGATGCTCTGGATCCTGGGTTTTTATTTAATATTTTAGAGAAAGATGTAAACGTTTCTATTCGTCTTTAATAAAGTCTACCTTTTGACCAAAAAAAAAAAAAAGAAAAAACAAGAGGAGGAAAAGATATTTTATCACACTTATAGATGATTGTTCTAAGTTCACTTATGTTTATTTATTGTCCAATAAAGATGAAGCTTTTGAGTGTTAAGGACGGAAAATTAAATGCCTTCGTAGTGATAGAGGTGGTGAATATTTTTCACATGAATTTGACATTTTTTGTGAAGAGCATGGTATTATACATCAAAGAACTGCACCCTATACACCACAACGAAATGGTTTTGCAGAAAGAAAAAATAGGACACTCACTGACTGAAATGATTAATTCTATGATGATTAATGCTAATACTCCAAAATATTTATGGGGTGAAGCATTGTTTATTGCATGCCATATACACAATAGAATTACTTCTACGAAGACACATGTGTCACCATATGAAATTTAGAAGGGAAGAAAACCAAATTTGTCATATTGAGAGTATGGGGTTGTGTAGCTTTTTATAAGGCACTCGATCCTAAGAGATCCAAGAGGAATTAAAAGCATATTTGGAGGATATGCAAAAAATTCAAAGGCATATAGGTTGCTTAATTTAGACTCAAATACAATAGTTGAGTCTAGAGATGTCGAATTTATAGAAAGTAAATTTTATAACGACTACTCAGTGTCTGGAAAAGAGAATGATAAAAAACCTTTCTCTAATCCGGCTACTAATCATTCTTAAGGTGAGAAAAGAAAACAATCTGAAACTATTAATGAACCAAGGAAAAGTCAAAGGGTAAGAAAAGAAAAGACTCTAGGCTCTGATTTTATTTCATCTCAATCTATTGTATTTTTAGTCGAAGAAAATAGAAAAAAGTTTCTTAAGAAAATACCCTTTGGAAAGAGGCTATAAATGATGAATTTGAATCATTAATATCTAATCAGACATGGATTTTAGTTGACTTGCCCCAAGGATCAAAAGCACTAGGTTGTAAGTGGGTATTTAGAAGAAAATACAATACAGACGAGTCTATTCAGACATTTAAAGTCAGGTTGGTTGCCAAAGGTTTTAAGCAGAAAAAAGGAATAGACTATTTCGATACATATGCACCAGTAGCTAGGCTCACATCAATTAGAATATTGTTTGCATTGGCATCTTTATATAATTTGCATGTGCATCAAATGGATGTGAAAACAGGCTTTTTTATATGGTGATTTAGATGAAGAAGTCTATAAGGAACAACCAGAAGGGTTTGTTCTCCCTGGGAATGAAAAGAAGGTTTGTAAATTAGTAAAGTCGTTAGATAGATTGAAGCAAGCACCAAAACAATGGCATGAAAAGTTTGATTTTGTCATTTTATCATATGGATTTAGACATAACAGTGCTGAAAAATGCATATACTCTAAATTCACAATGCTGATAAATGCATATACTCTAAATTCACAAATGTTTATGGTGTTGTTGTATGTTTATATGTCAACGACTTACTAATTTTTGGTACAAACATGAAAGGTGTATCTGAAACTAAAGAGTATCTAAATTCAAAATTTAAGATGAAGGACTTGAATGAAGTAGATACTATCTTGAGAATTAAAGTAAAGAAGCATAGTAGGGGTTACGCTTTGTGTTAGTCACATTATATAGAAAAATTACTTCTTAAGTTTAAGCATCTACAAATAAAAGAAGCAAATACCCCTTATGACCCTAGTGAAACTTTGCTTTTTAATTCTGGTAGGTCCGTTGCACAACTTGAGTATGCTAGTGTAATCAGAAGTTTAATATATGCCATGCATTGTACCAGGTCAGATATCGCATTTGCAGTAAGCAAACTTTCTAGATACACTAGTCATACAGTTACTGTTCATTGGAAAGCAATAAATAGAATTTTTGGTTATCTTAAAAGAACTATTAACCTGAATTTAACTTACTCTGAGTTTCTAGCAGTACTTAAAGGATATTCAGATGCAAGTTTGATAACAAGTACTAATGATAATAAGTCCACATCAGGATGGATTTTTACAATTGTCGGAGGAGCAATTTCTTTGGCTTCGAAGAAGCAAACATGTATAGCACATTCAACTATGGAATCTGAATTTATAGCATTAGCGGTAGCAGGTAAAGAAGTGGAATGGATTAGAAATTTGTTATTGGAAATAGAGTTGTGGCCACAACCAACACCATCCATTTCTTTATACTGTGACAGTGAGGCTACTTTGTCTATAGCATACAATAAGGTATACAATGGAAAGTCTAGACATATTAGCTTGAGACATGAATATGTCAAACAATTAATAATTGATGGAGTTATTAATATTGTTTATGTTAAATCAAGTAATAACTTGGTGGATCCGTTAACGAAAGCACTTTCAAGAGCTTTGGTAGTTAGTACAGCTAGTGGATTTGGGCTAAAATCCTTTACTGAAAATTAGCCACCAATAATGGTAACCCGACTTTGTCTAGAACATCACTAGTTTAAAAGTTTAATGGATATTGATAAGTGGTTGTGAAAGCACTGAAAATTAATATATAGCTCATTCTAGGATGATCAGTGCAAGATTGCTACGTTTAGGAGGATGAGTTTTATCTCTTAATGAGGTTATTTGTAGTTATGTCTATAGTAGCAGGGACATGGGAATGAACCTCACCTATATGAACATAAGAAGTGGTGCCGCTTCTACCAAGAGTTGGGTTTTCTCTTGTAAATGTTCATGAAACCAGGATGAAGCACAAGGTCATAATAGTGCTTAATTAGTTCATAAATTTCTTTAAGGAAATAAGACATAGTCATGTGTGCAGTGATTCCGGTTTTAACATAAGAATAGTTGGTTTAAACTTAGGTCACCATCACATTCGTTATAACTTTGAATTACTTACACTAATTAAAGGTTTAATTCGAAAGACATCTTTACTGTATGCAAGATTATATCAGTATGTTTGTGGTTAATTATAAAGAGAGAATTGTTAATAAATATATAAATTTATTATATATATATACACTAATTAAAAGTTTAATTCGAAAGACACCTTTACTGCATGCATGATTATATCAGTATGTTTGTGGTTAATTATAAAGAGAAAATTGTTATTATATTATTTAACATATTATTGAAATTGAGAAGGATTGTCAAAGATTTCAATTTCAATAATAAATATATAAATTTGTTATATATATATATATATATATATATGACTTGGTGCTGCATTGTGCAACATGTGTGTGTATAATAAAGAGTGATGAGCACCAGTGTACGGGCGGCATCCCTTACTAAAGGTTAGGTTTCATTCAACCTTTTAGGGTTGTATATTTTGTTAAATGGTTGCAACTTTTGGTTAAAAGACATGATGCTTACTCAATTTGTATGAGTATAATTAAAAGATGTAATTAAATATTTATTTTTTGAAAATTCTAAATAGAAAACTTGTCTTTTGGGTCAACACTATTAAGAAGGATTGTATATCTTCAACTAAAATGAAAGGACTCGATGAACGGGTGCTTTAATGCCTATAAATACCTATTGTGGCATAATGTTTAACACACAATTTCAGAAATTTGCTTCTACATTCCTTGCTCTTGTTGGAACCTCCATTTGTCCCACATCGGACAGAGGGAGAAGAGAATAGTACTTTAAATAGAATTACTTTACTCTAACTAACACCGAGGCATTTTGTGATAAAACCCCACACCTGAGGATTGGGCAGGTGGTAAAGTGAGGACAGTATCGGTGTTGTTGGAGTGGGCCCTCTCCTCGTCGACCTAAAAAATTCCACAGTTCTCTTCTCTCTCCATCACATTCATACAATTTCTTTCTAGTTATTTCTAAGGGAATATAGTTCGGTTTTGCTAATCGAATATTCCATACTTTCCTGGAAGTGATTTGCCAAGAACCCTTTAGCAAACTCATTCGAGTGGGGGAAAGTAACACTTTAAGGAAACGATTCAAGTTGTAACTCAAAGTCATCATTCGGATTATTCTCTATATTTCTACATTTATTCTAACAGATTATATTGAAGAAAGTTGAGGTTGCATCAAAAAACTAATTAGCAACATGAAAGGTAACCTATCACTTTATAGGCAGATGCAATAATTGGCGAGTTTCGATGTGAAAACATTTCTTCACATCCTCACATATTCAGTATTCTCCCTTGACACAAACAACCAAACTGACAGATTTCTCTTTTAAATCATGGTCACCAAAGATTTTAATTATGAGTTACTTAGTATTTCTAGGAAGTGACCAGATATTCAATCAATTTATTCTTTCACCCTTTAGTGTATTTCTAAATATATTATTGTAGAAGGCTTTAATAATGAGATTAGATCAATAATTAGATTCTGAGTTTGATTAAACAAAACATGAATAAGAGACACCAAACCCTAAGTGAGTTGTGAAGAATCTGCATTGTGAGAAAATTCTAGGTGTTTGGTTTCATATTAATATTAAAATACTTGATTATAATTATGAGTTTTGACAAAGAAGATGACCAAAAAAATTCAAAATGTTGTCACCATTCAGAGCAAGTCCATCTGTTTTAGGAGTGTAAGGACAAAGGGTATGTAAATTGCCCTCTGAAAAGTGATCGTCTTTGTGCACTCCCTTTGTAGCCTTGATCAGGACAAGGGTAAGGGCGACTATTATTCACAAATATATATATATATATATATATATATATATATATTTTGCCTTGTAAGTGTGTTTCAGTATGAACGTGTAAGTTTA
The DNA here is from genome assembly GCA_036320875.1 of Cotoneaster glaucophyllus. Classification (NCBI taxonomy): domain Eukaryota; kingdom Viridiplantae; phylum Streptophyta; class Magnoliopsida; order Rosales; family Rosaceae; genus Cotoneaster; species Cotoneaster glaucophyllus. Next base: position 7,496,743 of record CM070060.1, read on the forward strand.
TTCTTTGAAAATAAAACTCCTTGTTTAACTCTGAAAAATTAATTTCAAATACAAAGCAAAGCATAGCGTTACAACAACCATAATTACTTAAAAAAAAATAAAAGGCGAATGAAGAAGATGGTTGTAAAAAAATAAATTTCTTCAGATTTTTTTTTTCCTTTCCTATTTTCTTTTCATTTTTTAACTATTGAAGTCGATGCTTCAGAACGTGCCACGTGGCACAATAATAACTTTTTCAATTTTTTAGCCGTTGAAAATCCAAAGGTCTAGATCAACAAGCCGTTGAAAATCCAACAACTCTCGTTGCGCCACATCAAGCAGTCATTTGGATTTCTTTTGGATATGCAGCAGTGGGCTCACGACAGCAGAAGCTGTCAACCCACTTGCCACTCACCCAATTCACACTTGTATAACAAGCGCAAGAAAAAAAAAACGTAGTTGATATCATGCTGACGTATGTCTTGCTTGTTGGAGTAAAGGGCAATTCCAAAGCCCTTGTTCTGCCTTTTAGGTCATGAGTTTACTTTCTCTCCAACAACATAAAATCAGCTACCCAAATATATAAAAATGGTTTGGATTATGTTATTGCAACTTGACGGTGGCAAAGTCAGAATTTCGAGGTTAATTAATTGGAAGTCACAATATTACATGCAGGACCAAATCATCGTGATATCATGCATATGCACGCACTATGCAGAAAGAGAGTTGGATTATATTAACCACTGTTCTAAAAATCCCCGCCTAGGCCCCGCCTAGGCGCTAGGCGGCTGGTCACCGCCCCGATTAATGCCTAGACCGCCTAGGCATCCGCCTAGCCCACCCAGACTTGCTAAGGCGCCCGTCTAGACCGCCTAGGCGCCCGCCTAGACACCTGCCTAGGTTGCAACTCACTTAGATAAAAAATAGATAACTTTCCTTTTGCATTTTATTATTTCCAATAAATTGTAAGAGACTTATTGAATACTTAAATAAACACACATTATATGTTTGCTCCCTATGTTTTCATTATGTTCCAATACTTCATAATATAGATGTCATTCAATTTTCTAGTTTATGACGAAATTATGTATATTTTAAGTATAAACAGACACTTGTTTACACGAAATAGAATAGATTTACTTAAATCCGCCTAGTCCGCCTAGTCGCCCGCCTAGGCTCCGCCTAGGCGCCTAGGCGCTAGGCCCTATCCCGCCGCCCGACTAGCGCCTAGCGCCTTTTAGAACCTTGATATTAACATTAATAAAATGGGAAATAAAACACGTTTCGGCTCTTAGATAATAATTAAGGAATGCAGTCATAAGGGAATGCGGCAGCCAGACATACTCGATTTTCTTTTCAACTTGCATTTTACTTTTGAAGCTTTTTTATTTATTTGATATTCTTTATTTGCATCAGGATTGGTTAGGTTAAGAGAATGTACCATGTTATTGTTTCCATCTCTCACAACAATGAAAAAATCACTAGATCAAATGTGTTGTAAACATTCCTAGTTTAAGTGTGATTGTATAAATCCTAGATTAGATTTGATTCTAGTTATCCTTTCCTATTGTATATTGTATTCCTTGGGGAAGAAGGAATATCTTCTCTCCTTTTACTACTATAAATAAAGGCACAATGTAGGAGGGATAACAACACACATATTCCTCTACAATTCTACAAACACATCTCTCTCCCTTCTCCTTGTCGTCGGCCACCCTAAATATTGTCAGATAAAATAGGCTACAACACGTTATCAGCACGTTCCTACTGTTGCGCTTAAGAATCTAACGTTGAAGAATTTTTCTGCATCAAACCAGTTCATTCATATCATCACGCAATCAGGTTCTTTCAAAACAATGGTTTTTATCTCGATATTTTTGCAGCCCTGCAGGGCTGGCCGTGAGAATTTGGGGGCCCTAGGCGAGCCTTCGAAGTGGGGCCCTAAATGTAAGATCCCACATCGTCCAGGGGTGTGGATCATGTAAGGCTTATATGTATATTCTCATCTCTAACTAGCACGAGGCCTTTTGGGAGCTCACTGGCTTTGGATTCCATCGGAACTCCAAAGTTAAGCGAGTTCGCGCGAGAGCAATCCCATGATGGGTGACCCACAAGGAAGTTCTCGTGTGAGTTCCCAGAAACAAAACCGTGAGGGCGTGGTCGGGGCCCAAAGCGGACAATATCGTGTTACGGTGGAGTTGAGCCCGGGTTGTGGTGGGGGGCCCGGGCCGGGATGTGAGAATTTGGTATCAGAGCCAATCCCTGGCCGGAAGTGTGCCGACGAGGACTTCAAGCCCCCTAAAGGAGGTGGATTATAAGATCCCACATCGTCTAGGGGTGTGGATCATGTAAGCCTTATATGTATATCTCAAAAACCATGCTCAAGAATGCAAATTCATATGCATACCATGCCAAATCTCTCAATAAAACTAAGTAAGGAATCCCGACAAAATAAATTAATGAAAAGTAACATATCAGCCGGATCCACCTAATGTGGCCTGTACGGCTGCATAAAGATGTATCAGTCGGATCCACCTAATGTGGCATGTACGGCTGCGTAAAGATGTATCAGCTAGATCCACCTAAGGTGGTCTGTACGGCTGCGTAAAGATGTATCAGCCGGATCCATCTAAGGTTTCCTGTACGGCTGAATCTATAGCTCATCTAATATACCTGCACACGAGTCGGAATCACCGATGGTGGTCTGTACGACAATACTATGTCGGAACCACTGATTTATGCTCTAAATGTCACTAGGTATCACCACAACCGTACATCTTACCATAAACCACATATAACCTTACCCGATACTTACCTGTGCATCCGCAGCACCAACCATAGTATATGCGACTAATAAAAATGTATTCTAACTTATAAACATGTAACATGATATTTCAACGCATAAAACCAATTAAATAATTTTTTTGAGAAACACAAGGCATATATATATATATAGAAAACCAAAGTGCCCACTCACCTGGAATCCGCGCTACAACTCCCTAATACTAGCATCGAGGTGTCCCGAATGATCGGCGCCTGTGACCAATTATCGAATCACATCTCAGAACTCTTAACAATAGAATATGTCATTCATAATAACACATCCTCCAAGATATTTTAGAATGGTTTATGACCCTTTGACCAAAAGTCAACCGTCGATCAAAGTTCGACGGTAGGGTCACAACTCTACATAACTCGATCCGGAAGATCTACAGTTCAGATTTCTGATCCGTAACTTCTAGAGATCCACATTATACTTCTAGAATAACATACTAAAATTTCATTACGATCCAACGGTCGGATCTTTGCCAATTGCCAAAACTAAGTGGCGGTTAACGTTTTATCTTATGAACTTCCAAATCCAATTCGGGAAGATCCGTACGTCAGATTCCTAATCCGTAAGTTCTTATGATCTTCAAATATTACGTATTACAACATATCAAAGTTTGGTGACGATCCAACATTCGGATAGTCGATTCATATTTTCATCTAACCACGTATCGTAATGAAATTAGGTTTAATTGCTCAATCTACGTCATTCGATTATCAAAACTGAACTTAAGACGTCAAATATAGCCTAAAAATAACATTGACGACCCACTGGCAACGTGCCGCCGCACGCGCCGCCGTGGGCGGGGATCGGCCGTCCCGACTCGTCGGAAAATCCAACTATCTCAAAAAATTACCAAATTTTGTAGAAATGAATATCTCAACGAGTAGAGTAACTTTCATACTTGTGACCAAGGCCAATTTGGCCTGGAAAAGCTTCAATTTTTCCAAAACCTCTCGGAAACCCTAGGTTTTGGGTGTGCTCAATCCGTCCTCAAATTAACTCAACCGTCCCCAAACTTGTTTGGGCTTTGTTCTAGGCCGCTAGAGGATTCTATGGGTGGTGGTGATGGGTGTAGTGGGCTTCGGAATTGGGTGGTTCGAACCCAAAACCACCGCACCCACCATTCGGGTTTTGGTGGAACCAACTCCAAATCCCTTGATTTTTGAGGTGAAATAGGAAGAAGGATCGATAGGCCTTGAGCTAAGGATCATTTTGGCACCAACCTCGCCGTCTATGGTGGTCGGAGGTGGAAGATATAGGCGGGTCGGGTCACGGGTCATGTGAACCTGGCCGTTCCTTCCTTCTCTTCTTCTCTCTGTTCTCTCATTTCTTTCTCCCCTCATTGGTCACCTTCATTCTCTCTCCTCTCCTTATTCCTCATTTTCTCTCCTTTCCTATTCTTTTCCTTGCATCTCAGCCACCCGTTTTCTTCTTCATTAAATCTGGGCCACACGTGTGGCACCCCATATTTAATTCCCAAAATCTGAAATTCTACAACAATTAATTAAATTACTAAAATGTCCCCAACTTCAAACGTCAATAACTCCTTCGTTATAACTCCAAATCACGAACAACTTGTGCCCACGTGTCCGTAGCAACGAGTACTACAAAGATACACCAAGAAAACAAACCTTACATGACACGACACTACGGTCAACAACGGTCAAAGTATATGCCTCGAAGGCATTTTCGTAAATCCACTTATTAAAATTATAAAAATCATAATTTTCAGGGACGGGTCGTTACACTAAAATTCTCTGATCTTCGGTTCTTTGTATATTGATTTGTATAAAAAAAGGTAAATTACACAAAACTACCTCAACTATGGGTCGAACGACACTTTCATACCTCATCTTTTTAAAATGACAATGTCATACCTCATCTTACGAATTTGTGACAATGTCAGACCTCCGTCAGTTTTTCTGTTAGTTTTTCTGTTAAGTACTGACGTGGCTAGTCCAGCTGGATTAAAAAATAATTAAATATATTTTTAATAATTAAATATTATAAAATTGTAAAATTAAGAAAAAAATATTTAAAAAAAAGTTTTCCACCCGCACCAAACCTGCCCAGAAGAAGAAGAAGAAGAAGAGGATGAGAGAAAAAAAAAAACCTATTCGCCCCTCCCCCCAACCTGCCCAGAAGAAGAAGAAGAAGAAAATGAGGAGGAGGAGGAGGAGGAGGAGAGAGAAAAAAAACCCATTCGGCCCCCCCTTCCCAACCTGCCTAGAAGAAGAAGAAGAAGAAGAAGAGAGGGAGAGAGAAAAAAAACCCATTCGGCCTCCTCCCAACCTGCCCAGAAAAAGAAGAAGAAGAGGAGGAGGAGAGATAAAAAAAAAATTAACCCATTCGGCCCCCCCAACCTGATACAAACCCAGTTTCGGCCCCCAGGAGGAGGAGGAGAGAGAAAGAAAAAAAAATACAAATCCAGTTTCGGCCCCCTAGAAGAAGAAGAAAAAGAAAAAGAAGAAGGAAAGAGAAGAAAGGAAAAAAAAATACAAAACCCAGTTTCGACCCCCTAACCTGCAACCCAAAAGAAGAAGAAGAAGAAGAAGAAGAAAAAGAGAGAGGAAGAAAAAACAAAAACAAACCCAGATCCCTTAACACCCCCTCCCCGCCCCCCGAAACCCCATTCCCCCCAACCTGCAACCTAGCAGAAGAAGAAGAAGAAGAAGAAGAAGAGAGAGAGAGAGAGAGAGAGAGAGAAAGACAAAAAAAAAAAAAAAAACCAATTCGCCCCCCCCCCCCCCCCCAACCTGCAACCCAGAAGAAGAAGAATGTTGGTTTGGGTGGAGGAAATGGGAGGTCGGACCCCTAGGCCATTTTAATTTTTTTTTTATTCTCAGTTTTTTAATTTTTTAATATTTAATTATTTTTTAATCCAGCTGGACTAGCCACGTCAGCACTTAACAGAAAAATTGACGGAGGTGTGATATTGTCCCAAATTCATAAGATGAGGTATGACATTGTCATTTTAAAAAGATGAGGTATGAAAGTGTCGTTCGACCCATAGTTGAGGTAATTTTGTGTAATTTACCCAAAAAAAATTTCGCTAAATACATAAAAAGTTCTATTTTCGCATCAAATATCATTAAAAATTAATATCAAAAGAAGATAAATATACAAACATTATTTAAACATTACACGATTCATGTTTTTAGACACAAATGTACTAAATGTTTGCAGTCAAGAGTCTAAGATTGAGAGTGAAGAACAATAAAACTTGATGATCAAGAGAGTAAAAAACATTAAAACTTGATTGACGAGTAAAATAAATTCAACGCCAATTGTTTCTCTTGTGTTTTTTTTTTCTTCTAAAATCAACATCACACTAACGAATTGAATATTAAAATAATCCACTGAATAAAAAGTTATTGAAAAGAAAAATATAAATTCAAAGTCTTGATTACCTTAAAGTACAATCTTTAAGACCATATGATAGTTGGTTTTGAACATTCAATAGAAATTGAGAGAATAGGAAGTTGGTTTAAACATTCGATAGATATGGAGAGAATGAGAAGTTGAAAGAAAAAAATTGCAAAGAGAATTGAGTTTTATAACTTTATATGCATTTGGACAGATGGATTGGGAGTTAGACAGATGGATTGGCAGTAAATTTGAAAAACAAGAAAAATCTAGTGAGTAAAAGGCAGCTTTGTGTTTCGAACTCAACACCCCAAAGAAAAATGAAGCCAACATTTCCATTGAACTAACAAAAGAACTATGATATTTCTTACTTTTTTTTTATTTATATGTTAATTACAGGATATAAAATTTTTTTGGGGGCCCTGCCGAAGTGGGGGCCCTAGGCGGGTGCCTACTTGGGCTACCCTTAGGGCCGGCCCTGCAGCTCTGATAGCATGAACAATCACCATGATGCAAGACCCAACTTTACGTTTTACAAATTTTAGATTCTACATAAATTGTGTATGCCTCATAATCATAATTGTTCAATTATGTGAATTTGATATTTGTTATGAATTGCATATGCATCAATAAAATTGCCTATGAATTACATCAACTATATTTGTATATGCGTCAAATTGAATTCAATTAACATATTATTATTTTGAATATGCATATAATTGAGTTATATTTGAATTGAAAAAAAAAATGAAATTGGGAATCACGGCTTGGGTTCTTTGAACCCATGACCTCGAGCACTCGCCCAAGCCTGAAGCTTGCGGTTGAACCGTGCCCAAGCCGAGAGATCCAGGTTGAAACCCAAATCACCCCGATGCCAACTACGGCGTCCCCCACCATCGCAAGATGGCCTGCAGACCACCCTCACACATCTGGCCACCATGTTTGACAGCCTAAAGCTCGTCCTTGACATCAATTGACCGAGATTCAATTGAATCTCATCAGTTTTTTTTTTTAAAAACCCGATTCGAAATTCTAGGGTTTTGATATCACGTCAAGATTTCTCCAATCTCCGTTCATATTTGGGTCCCCAGTTGGACCCCTTACTTTGCCGTGCCATAGATCTTGAGGACAATCTCCTGAAGCGAAGCCGGCGTTCCCCCCAGTTCAATTCCGACACCCAGCGCCTCTGGGGTGTCCTGATCCTCTTTGACCCAAGCCCTAGTGGGCTTTGGTTCCTCGGTTTGTTTTTGGCTCACTTGCAGTTACCCAAAAACCCTTTGGGTTCCCAGTTTTGGGCCAATGCATGTTTCCCCAACCCGTGAAAGAAAGAAAAAAAAAGATGATTTTTTTTTTGGGCCCGCCTACAGTGGGCCAGGTGACATTGTTTTTCAAGGGTCCTTTTTTTTTTAAGCGGCCCGCGTTTTGTTTAGGTCTGTTTTCTCAGCAGCCCCCCTACCCTGTCCTCCCCGTAGGCCTAGGTCTCACGGACCAATTTTTAAGCCACCCGTGGGGTTATTTTCTTCTTTTGGGCCCCGAGCTTTATTCGGCTGATTATTTTAGGCCCAATGGATTATATATTTTTTTTGACCCACACTTTAATTTGGCTCGAAGTACAAATAATTAAAATTCAATTATAATTGTAAATCTAAAGTTATATTTTTACATATACTTGTTGCATATGTGCTTGCATATATATTTGTGTTTGCCTGCAGGAATATATGAACATGAAGTTCATAATTATTTTGAAACCTTAAGTTTCTTATAAACATGCCTTGTTTGAAAACCTGAAGTTTTCATTTAAACATCACCCATGAAAATCCGAAGTTTTTCATGCAAAATTAAACCAAAACATGTCTATTAGAACTTTTATGTTCTACTCCTATGTGAATGGATTGATTTTTCTCCATTACACTAACCACATCTTGTCCATCTATTTTGTGATAGGAACATGTCGAATTTGAACAAACTCGACTTCACCGCTTTGGAGGTCTCTGTAATGAACTACCTCAAGTGGGTCCAAGATGTGAAGCTCCACCTCATTGCAAAGAATTTGCGTCCTGCCATTGAAGAAGCAACGGACGAGCCTGTTGGGGAAGCTGAAAAAGCCACCGCTATGATCTTCATCCGAAGACATATCCATGACGATCTGCAAACTGAGTATCTTGCCGAGGAAGATCCACATGCACTCTGGGTAGCTTTGGTTGATCGTTTTGATCACCAAAAGGACATATTCTTGCTTGAAGCAAGACACGAATGGCAACACTTGCGCTTCCAAGATTTTAAGTCTATGAATGAATATAATTATGAAGTTTGTCGAATCCGTTCACTTTCCAAGTGAAACTTTGATTGAAGAGGATCTCCTGGAGAAGACCTATTCGACCTTCTCTGCTTATAATATTGTCCTACAACAATAATATAGAGTTCAGAAGTTCACTAAGTTCTCAGATTTGATCTCTATTTTACTTCTCGCTAAAAAACAAAATCAGCTGTTGATGAAGAATCATCAAGCTCGACCTACTTGGGCGACTGTTGTGCCTTAAGCACATTATAGCACAAACCAATGCCCAAAATGCTAAAAGAGGCATGGTAGGAGCGGCCAGAAGCCATCCCACCAAGGTCAACAGAGTGAGGGCCAATCTAAGAGAGGAAACAAAGCCCAGAAGCGCCCAAACCTCGCTTCCAAGGCCCCAAACTTCAAGAATAAGGGCAAAGCACCTGAAACCATGGATGCGGACATGTGCTACTGTTGTGGTTCAAAGGACCATTGGTCTCGTGTTTGCCGAGCTCCCAAGAAGGTTGTAGATGAATATCATTCTTGTCGTAAGAAGTTTGAACCAAACTTCATGCAAGTGGACGAACCGGAGGCTACAAAGATGGAGGTTTCTGACTTTCAGGAGGATACCACCCCTATGGAAGATTAGAATCTTAGACTTATTGTGAAATAAGACAATTGGGGCCAAATTCCACCTAGTGGCCGAACCCCCCTTGTTTTTGGTTGATTTTTGAACAATTTTCCTTTATGTTTGTATTATTAGTTGGTGATTTGTTTTTGGATATTAAGTTTTAATCCTTGAATAAATGAAATTATTTTCGAATTGATAATTGTTTTTCAAAACCTTTATGCATGTGACCGATTCAAATTAATTTTTCATTCTAGGTATGACTAGTGGGAAAGTTAGTTATCTGGAAGATAGTGCAACCACGCACACCGTTTTGCGTGAACGCATCTATTTCACTAACTTCATACCTAAGAATGCACCTCTGACAACCCTCTCAGGCCCATCTAACCTGATAGAAGGATACGATAAGGCATGTATAATATTGTCCAATGGTACAATCTTGACCATTTCTGATGCACTCTATTCTCCATGTTCCGGAAGAACGTTATTAAGTTTCAAGGATATTAGAGATAACAATTACCACGCTGAAACCCACGTAGAAAACAAAGTTGAATTTCTATGCATAACTTCATATGAATATGGCCAGAAGCGTATTCTAGAGAAGATGAAGCGTATCCTGAGTGGTCTGTATACTACGACCATACGCCCCATAGAATGCCACTTGTGGCTGGCCCTACTACTGGGACCATGCATAAAATTACACTTTGGCATGATTGTTTGGGACATCCTGGACGAATAGCGATGCGCCGTATCCTTAAATCTTCACACGGGCATCCACTAACCCAAAGTTTAGGTTCGATCCAAGGAATCGCATGTCAAACATGTTCAATGGGAAAGCTTATTACTAAGCCTTCTTATGACAAGATTCGTTTGAATCTTCCCACTTTTCAACAACGGATTCAGGGGGGACATTTGTGGACTGATTCACCCTTCTTGGGGACTATTTAGATACTTTATGGTTTTGGTTGACGCTTCCATACGTTGGTCACACGTGTGCTTGTTGTCCATAAGGAACGCTACATTCTCCAAAATGTTGTCTCAGGTTATCAAGCTCAGGGCTCACGTTGGTCACACGTGTCTCACTTTTCAACAACGGATTCAGGGGGGACATTTGTGGACTGATTCACCCTTCTTGGGGACTATTTAGATACTTTATGGTTTTGGTTAACACTTCCACACGTTGGTCACACGTGTGCTTGTTGTCCATAAGGAACGCTGCATTCTCCAAAATGTTGTCTCAGGTTATCAAGCTCAGGGCTGACCACTCTGATTATTCGATCAAATCTATTCTATTGGATAATGCTGGAGAATTCACATCTAAAACTTTTGACGACTATTGCATGTCAGTTGGGGTTGAAGTTGAACATCTTGTACCCCATGTTCACACCCAGAACGGCCTGGCAGAGGCTTTCATTAAGCGTTTACAAATGATTGCTCGATCGTTGGTCATACGTACCAAGCTCTCGATCGCTGCTTGGGCTATGCAATATTGCACGCAGCAAAGTTGGTCCGCCTGAGGCCTGTTGCGACACAACCATTTAGTGCCCTTTAGTTGGTTACCGGATACGAACCTGACATATCGCATATGCGCGTTTTTGGTTGTGCGGTATATGTGCCGATCTCGCCGCCCTTACAGACAAAGATGGGGCCTCAGCGAAGGATAGGAATCTATGTCGAATATGATTCTCCTTAGATTATTTGTTACTTAGAACCTTTGACAGACGATCTGTTTATCGCTCGTTTTGCGGATTGTCACTTCTATGAGACAGTCTTCTCGTCGTTAGGGGGAGATAAAAATGTCACCGTTCCTGAAGAACGACGCGAATTATCGTGGACGACTCCCACTTTATCTCATTTAGATCCCCGCACCGCTCAGTCTGAAACTGAAGTGCATCGCATATTAGATCTTCAGAGCATAGCTCAGAGCATGCCAGATGCTTTCAGCGATCTAGCGCGCGTGACAAGATCACATATTCCAGCTGCGAATACGCCTACAAAGATGGATGTACCAAATGTAGGACGGACTGCCCTTTTCGAAGCCCGGGACCCAATTCTGGTGATCCACGTACATTAGCGGCTAGCCAATCATCTGCCCCTACACAAAAGCATGGCAGACCCCTTGGTTCAAAGGATTCACATCCTCGAAAGAGGAAAACCACAGCACAAGGTCCTGAAGAGCCTATTGTGAATCCCACTATCGCTTACTCATTCTACCCAACTCATGAGGAAATTCTAGATTACGGAAGCGTCCTTGAAGAGAAGAATCCTCATCCCGAGAATTGTGAGATTTCGGTCTATTATGCTAGCTTAGATGATGTGTGACATAGAAATGAGATGATGGTCGACGATGCATTGGCATTTGTAGTAGCTACTGAGATCATGTTGAGCGATGACATTGAACCGTGTTCCGTTGATGAATGTCGACGTAGAACTGATTAGTCAAATTGGAAACAAGCAATCCAAGTCGAACTCGATTCGCTTGCGAAATGTAAGGTGTTTAGACTTGTTGCTCCTACTCCTCCACATGTGAAGCCCGTTGGCTATAAGTGGGTTTTCGTTCGGAAGCGTAATGAGAATAATGAAATTGTGCGTTACAAAGCTCGTCTTGTTGCACAAGGTTTCTCACAACGCCTCGGGATTGACTATGACGAAACTTATTCACCCTGTTATGGATGTGATTACTTTTCGCTACCTTATCAGTTTGGTAATTTCCGAAAAACTGGATATGCAGCTGATGGATGTAGTAACCGCGTATCTCTATGGAGATCTTGATACAGAAATTTATATGAAAGTTCCCGAATGACTTACATTGACTGGTTCATATTTCCAAACCCCGGAACACGATCTCAATTTGGCTGAGACGTTCACTCTACGGTTTGAAACAAACTGGAAGAATGTGGTATAACTGTCTGAGTGAGTATTTGACTAGTCAGGGATATGTGAACAATGAACTATGCCCATGTGTGTTCATTACGAAGTCACATTCTGGATTTGCGATTGTTGCAGTATATATCGATGACATGAATCTCATCGGAACTCCTGAAGAGCTCGCGAGAACTGCCGCACACCTGAAGTCGAAATTTGAGATGAAGGATCTAGGTAAGACTCGATAATGTCTCGGTCTCGAGATAAAGCATTGCTCGGATGGAATCCTAGTACATCAATCGAACTACACCTAGAAGGTGTTGCGCCATTTTAATGAGGATAAAGCGAAGCCTTTGAGTACTTTTATGGTTGTTTGATCGCTAGATGCAAAATAAGATCCCTTCCGTCCGAAGGAGGATGATGAAGAGATTTTGGAGCCTGAAGTTCCTTAACTAAGTGCGATAGGCGCTTTATTGTACTTAGCTCAATGTACTCGACCCGACATCTCTTTCGCTGTTAATCTTTTGGTAAGATACAGTAATGCACCTATATGAAGACATTGGACTGGCGTGAAATACATATTCCGTTACCTTAAGGGTACTATGCATTTGGGCTTGTTCTATCCCTACGAATCCTCGAATGATGCCGTATCCTATGCTCCTCGAGTTGATTCTTGCCTTGTTGGTTATGCCGACGCTGGATACTTGTTTGATCCGCACAAGGCGCGTTCTCAAACGAGTTATGTCTTTACCATTGGAGGCACCACAATCTCTTTGAGGTCAACTAAACAGACCTTAGTTGCCACTTCGTCTAACCATGCTGAAATTCTCGCCTTACATGAAGCAAACTTGGGAATGCTTTTGGTTAAGAGTAGTAGTGGGCCATATTCGAAGCTCCTGCGATCTTTATCCCGTCGTTGATGTCCCGACAATAATCTTTGAATACAACGCAGCTTGCATCGAACAGCTCAAGAAGGGTTACATCAAAAGCGACAATACCAAGCACATTGAGAGCATCAAAAGATTGAAGTCACGCAAATCTGTTCACAAGACAATCTGGCCGACCTTTTCACCAAATCACTGCCAAATACGACGTTTCAGAAGCTTGTTCATGAAATTGGTATGCGTAAACTTTCTGAGTTGTAACTTTGCTATTTCTCTTTGGAACTGTGTCAAACTCAAGGGGAGTATCCTGTATATACTTACTTGATCTTAATGTACTCTTTTTTCCTACGATTAGGAGCATTTTTCCCGCTGGGTTTTTGCTACCTAACTAGGTTTTAACGAGGCACCCACCTTAGGCTGGTCATATCCCTGATGACATCATCTAGACGTTTATTTTGACTTTGCATTTCTCACACATTTTTCCTTAGACTATGGATTTGTCCCTACTCGGGTTTTTACCATAGCCTTAGGGTTTTTTTAGTGAGATTTATTACTTATGCAAGATCCTACCTTATTAAGAATAAGCATTGTTCCTTAGAATCAGTGCCGACGAGTCGACTTCCTCAACTTCTTCATGATGCTAAGTCTACCTTGAATATTTACACACTTAAGGGGGAGTGTTGTAAACATTCCTAGTTTAAGTGTGATTGTGTAAATCTAGATTAGATTTGATTCTAGTTATCATTTTCTATTGTATATTGTATTCCTTGGGGAAGAAGGAATATCTTCTCTCCTTTTACTACTATAAATAAAGGCACAATGAAGGAGGGATAACAACACACATATTCCCCTACAATTCTACAAACACATCTCTCTCCCTTCTCCTTGTCGCCGGCCACCCTAAATATTGTCAGATAAAATAGGCTAAAACAAAATGAATTTCGTTCATAACATAAAATAACAATATAATCATCAACAAGCGATTTTTTTATTTATCCAACACATTGCATCAAATTTAAATAAGGATAATACTAGGGAGACGATCTAAGATTTTTGTAGGGTTGGAAGATAATATAACAACAAACAATTAGATATTAATGATTTGTACAGCCTTTATTAATCATTTTACATGTTTATTAAGAAAAGACGATACCTGTGTGTGTGAGATTCATCTGTATTATAAAAGTGATGAGTAATGTAACGCATAAAAGTGGTCCAAATAACAACACTTACATGTTGGTTAAATATCAACAATCAATCATAAATTTATATATGCTAATAAATAATAAACGTGAATTGATAATATTCAAACAGACAAACTGAAGATCGAGGCTTGCGTACCGCAATGTCCTTGAAACAGAAATTTCGTCCCTACTCAGTGCTTGTAGTTCTATGGGCGTCTGCCTTACCAGGATTCAACGATCTAAGTCCAGATTCCAGCATTGGAAATCTAGACTTTTGGCGAATTTCTTTGTGGTTCTCTTAGTAAGAAGGTTTGAGATTGTAGAAGAAGAATTTGATTTTTATCTATCCTAAATGCCATGCAAATGGACATATATAATAGATTTATGCCTGTTTACAAAAGGTATGAGAATGAAATGTGTCTGCTGGGAGACATCTTATCAGATGGGTGCATTGCTCTCTGGTGGCATTCTTTCATCGCTTCAGACTTCATCTGAAAAGATGAGTCTTTTGATAAAAAAAAATTAATTAATTAAATTTGAAATTATATATTAATTATATATTAAATAGCACACCCCAAAGCCTAACCCCAAGGTTGAGCCCAATTTTATTCTCTATGGTTTATCACTCTAGTCACTTTCTAAAAGGGACAAAGCCTTATAAAATGAAGTCACTTTCTAGAAGAGACAAAGCTTTATAAAATGAAGGAACCTTTTAGTGATGACCAATATGGGACAATGAAATATCTGCCCAAAATTTCCAACATTACATACAATGCAGCTTCATGGAACCATTTTACTTGAGCGTAATTGTTGACTGTGTAAATGCGTTAGTAATAATAATAAGCTAATTGCCCAGGGCCTTCTATATTAATTTGGGCCAATCCTCATTGGGTTGGTTTCTGGTGGACCTTCGAATTAATGGATCAGATCATGATTCATGCATGACCTAAATGTGCGCTAAACCTTAATTAATTAATTACCAAATGATGTTCAAAGGTTTTATTTATTTATTTAATAAACGATATTATCTACACTAGGGGAAGCAATAACCTGACTCAAATTCTCTTTTGGCAAGAATTGAACTTAAGACCTCTCACTTACAAGCTAAGAGGAATACCACTAGATCGTAGTTCAAAGGTTTTAGTTTTCAGTATAATAATATGACAAACACATCATATCCATTCTCAGTGTGAACAACAACTAAATTAATATCAATCAATGTAAAACCAAAATTTAACTCATTCAAAAGAGTTAAAAAGGTGTAGATTAGCTGCAACTTTGACAAAATATTGTATGTTGCTTGTGACGCGCCTTATCTGGAATACCAGCAGGGCCGGCCCAGGCCCAGTGCAGGCAGGGCGACCGTCCAGGGCCCAAAATAATTGGGGGCACCAAAATTATTAGGGTGGTATATTTATATATGTTTTCATAAGAGTATAAATTTATAAAATTTGATTCAATGACGAAGAAAATTAACTAGAATTGGTGGCTTTGTTGTTTAAAATTAATGAGGAGGTCTTGGGTTCAAAACACCATGTGTGCTTATTTACTTTTCAATTTTTACAATTTTTACGAATTTTTGTTCAGTTGTTTATTTATTTTTAATTAGTAGCTAATAGGTATGTGGGTTGTTATTTTTAAAACATTTGTACCAATTCAAGTCTAATCTTCAACAAAGAGTAATGTGTTGACCAAATTTTTAGACCAAATTTACAAATCATATGACATGTCATAAAAAAGTTTAATTTAGTACCCATTTATTACTTATACATATCAATTAAAGACTCAAAAACATCATTATTTTTTTAGTTCCATATTAACAAGGTTAGTAAATAAAAAAAACACCCCACGATTCATACAAAAACACTTTAAAAGTTCAGATGAAAAACAAAACTTATATCTATCTACTTGTAAACCCAAAGTTTTTTTTGTTTTCATCTCACGATACAAAATAAATTAGTTTTTTATAATTTTATCGATGTCTTAAGTGTGAAAACAAATAATTTTCTTATATAAAATGAGGGACACATTTTGTGTCAACGCCCCGAGCTTTAAAAAACTCTAGACCGGCCCTGAATACCAGTGGTTTGGATTACGTAGGAATTCTCTCTTTTGCTTCTTCAATCCTCCTATTGACCTTGACAAGTGAAATGCTACAATTTCCTGGTCACTTCGTCTCTTATGTCAATTCATTGAGCAATAGCATTCTACTGAGCTGGTTCTATCTATTGCCATGCATAATTCTTACCCATCTTTTAGCCGCTCCCTAGTTTCGTGCGAGCCAGCATCCGCGAAAATATAAAGCAACACCCTTGTTTTCGAGTCAACATCCTTCCTGGTTTGGGTAGGCCTTTAACAAGCTCAGCCATACTTCTTGTACTTTTCAAAGCTAATATTCCAAATCTTTGTATTTGTAAACAAGCAATATTGACTTATTTGCAACTATTTTGTACACAAACATGCTTCATTGAAAATAGCCTAGATTCTTGTGTATTGTAACCTCTACAGAAATATCATAGACTATTGGCATTCACTTCTAATAAACTTCGATACTTTCCAAAAACTAGCTCTACTAAATCAAACTCGAACAATGATGATAGTTAATTCAAGGCTTACTTTCTTTACGGAGAGTTATTTGCTAAAAGGAGTTTTTCAATAGGGAAAGTCTTCGATGATACAATATACAAGACATATGCGAGTTGTGCTCTTTTGCCTTTGACCATGCTTTTATCCCATTGGGTTTTACCTTACAAAATTTAAATAACACAACATTACACGCTTCTAACACCTTATTAATGTTTCATAAAATATTGCGCTTGATTTTTTTCCAAGTTAAGTTTATCGAAATAACTATCAATGATTAGTGGACATTCAAGGGGAAGTTTTGTAAATACTATTAGTTATGCGGATGTCCACATAAGGTCAATGCGTAATATGTAATTAATTAGTACCACGTAAATCCTAAAATTATAAATAGGCACTCTAATAAAAAAGAAATAATACTCTAATTTTCTCATTTCAATCCCTCTTTCGTCTCTCTCTCTATTTTCTTTGGTTCTCTCTTTCTCTATATTATATTTCCAAACATGTTACTATTTGAATATATAACGGTACAGTTGAATAGCTTTCGAAATGAAAGCCCTTGTTCTGCCTTTTAGGAAATGAGTGTACTTGCCCTCTAACAGCATAAAATTAGCTATCCAAATATAACCAAAAAAATAAATAAAGATGGTTTGGATTATGTAATTGCAACTTGACGATGGAAAAGTCAGAATTTCGAGGTTAATTAATTGGAATTCACAAGATTACATGCAGGACAAAAATCATCACGATCATGCATATGCACGCATTATGCAGAAAGAGTGACACACCCCGACCGAGATCGAGGCATGCTGGCCGTCACGTGAAGGTGACGTAGCCATGTGCACAGTGCGGAAGCATCAGAATAAGAAGAAATACGAATAAATAAAAACCGACTTCAAGAAGTGTTAATACACAATCAGAGCATAATTGTCTAGGTGCAGTCGAATATAAGGAGTACTAAAAATAAAAACGTCCCAAGGGTCCTACTTGGGTGAATTTCTGTCAGAATAGCTGCTGCTGCCTCGGATACCACCAACAATGCTACCTAGAACCTGGAGGGGCGAAAAACAAAAGCGTGAGTGGGCAAAAACAAAGTCTTTTCGGAAATCATTTCAAAAATCACATTTATAACCCCTCGCCGTAAAACCTGTATACTTTCCCAAAAAACAGTATAAACATATACTTATCTCATCTGAAAATCATTCATCAAAATATATATGCCAACGAATCAAACATATGCCATGCCATGCCACTAAATCATCAGGTAAGTGCATCAGGTGAAATAAACTCATCCTAGGTAATAACATGTCCACCGTGTGATCAGCACGGCTGGAACTATAGCTCATAATCAATCTCAACATATCTCATCATCTGTATATCCTGCACACAAGTCGAACCCACTCAAGGTGGTCTATACGACAAGACTGGGTGTAATATAGTACGCCCTAGTGCTACAATGACGTGAAGACTATGCGAAAGATCATGGGTCTGAGTCAAACCCATGTTTATGATCGCGGGTCACCTACGAGTCGAACCCACTGAAAGTGGTCTATACGACAGGACTATGCACCTAACTTGGATCCAAGATGAGCGTATGGTGCGGGAGGTGAACATCACGTGAAAGACTGGCCCCTAACTCTGGGCGGGAGCACTAACACCGGGGTGCAGGTTTATAAGCTCTCGATGCATCTCAACAATCTCATCATACTCTTCTTAACTCCACTTATATTTAAACACGCATAGTCTTACCTGAACTTACCTGAGCGTCCTCAGCACCAACAATCATGCGCATACAAATTCATGATGCATAACCACTCCATGATGCATAACCATTTCATGATGCATAACCATTTCATAAGGCATAACTATCTCATAATGCATACTCATTTCATTATGCATACTCATTTCATTATAGATATTAGCATGGCATTTCATCTCATAAAGGCATACTTTCCATTAAAAGAAACATTTCAAGTATACTTAAACATAAATATACTTGACATGGCATTCCATTTCATAAATCATTTAAAAAAATTTCTGGGAAAACGCATAGTATAAGGTATATACGGAAAACAAAAGCCCACTCACCTGGAGTCCGCGCTACAGCTCCCTAACGTGAACATCGAGGCGTCCCAAAACGTTCGGCGCCTAAAACAAATATCAAACTACAACTTAGAACTCTTAACCATAGAATTCGTAATTCACATAAAATATATCCTCAAGGGTATTCTAGAATCATTTAAGACCCTTAATCAAAAGTCAACCGTCGATCAACGATCGACGGTAGGGTCCACAGCCCCACATACTTGATCCGGAAGATCCGTAACTCAAAACTCTGATCCGTAACTTCCCCAGATGCATATTATGCTCCTAGGGCAACATAATGAAATTTCGTTACGATCCAACGGTCGGATCTCCGCCAATTGCCAAAACCAAGTGGCGGTTCACATTTTATTTTATGAACTTACAAACTCAATTCGAGAAGATCCGTAAGTCGGATTTCCGATCCGTAAGTTCCTACCTTCTTCAAATAATACGTACTACCATGTACCAAAGTTTGGTGATGATCCAACAGTCGGATCGTCGATTCATATTTTCACCTAACCACGAATCGTAACGAACTTAGGTTCAATTACTCAATTTACGTCCAACAATTATCAAAACTGAACCTAGAGCATTAAACACAGCCTAAGAATGAAATTGGCGGCTCACTGGCCACGCGCCGCCACACGGACCGCCGTGAGTGGCAGTCGGCCGTCCCGACTCGCTGGAAAATTCAACTATTTTTAAAAATTCCCAAAAATTGCAGAATTGAAGATCTCAAAGAGAGGAACAACTTTCATACCTTCGGCCAAGTCCAATTTGGCTTAGAAAGGCTTCAATTTCATCAAACCCGTGAAGAACCCTAGAAATGGGTGTTTTCAATTCGACGTCCAAAACCACTTCGATGCTCCAACTAATGCTTGGGCTTTGTTCCAGGTCCTAAGGAGATGCTATGGATGTTAGTAATTGAAAGAAAACGTTTCAAGATTTGAAGAATTGCACACTAACCCACCGCACACACACCGCACGGTTTTAATCAAGTTTCAAAGCCAAATTCCTTGATTTTTGGAGTGTAATAGGAAGAGGGAAGATCATAGAGGGTTTTCCAAGTGATGGTTTGAGGTAACTCACCGGAAAAATGATGAAATTTCGACGGAAATGGGTGAAGAACACCGGCGGGTCGCGCGCGGGTCACGGGTTCTTCCAACCCGTTTCTCTTCTTTTCCTCCGCTTCTCACCCTCTCACCTTTCCTCCTTTCCCTGTTCCGATTGGTCAGTCTCACTCTCTCTCTTCTCCCCATTCGCCAGTCTCTCTCCCGGAGCTTCTTCTTCCTTCTGGTTGGGCAAATCTGCCCAACCTTGCCCAACCTGTTCTTCTTCTTCTTTTCTGTTTTCCACAAGCCACACACGCACACACCCACGTGACTTCCTTTCCTCTCCCATCCGAGCCATCCATTTCAAGTTCCTTTAAATCTGGGCCATCCAAATGTCACACCAGATTTTATAATAAATTTCATAAAATCCCCAAACTTCAAACTTTAATAACTTCTTCGTTATAACTCTAAATCACAAACCGTCTGTGCCCATGCGTCCGTAGCGACGAGTACTACGAGGTTATGCCAAGAAAACAAATCTTAGATGGCACGACACATCAATTAACCTCGAACAACGCACGTGCCTCAAAGGGTATTTTTGTAAAATCCTTTATTAAAACTTTAAAAACTATTAAAATCAGGGACGGGCTGTCACAATCAACCCCTCTTACAGAATTTCGTCCTCGAAATTTCAAACTACCACATACATCACTAATACTCATAAAACAAGCGAGGATACATATCTCTCATCCGATCCTCAGTCTCCCAAGTAGCCTTTTCCACTGAATGGTTCCTCCACAGAACCTTTACCATACGAATGGTCTCGTTTCTCAGCACTTTGTCCTTCCAATTCAAAATCGTCACTAGTTCTTCCTCGTAAGCCAAATCCGGACTAATCTCAAGTTGTTGAGGAAGTAACACGTGTGAAAGATCCAAAACATAATGGCGAAGCATAGAGACATGAAACACATTATGCACTCAGACCAACTCTGAAGGCAACTCAAGCCTATAGGCAACTTCGCCAACTCGCTCGATAACCTGGTACGGTCCGATGTACCTAGGGCTTAACTTACCCTTCTTCCCGAATCTTACAACACCTTTCTAAGGCGATAACTTTAAGAATACCCAATTACCAACGTCAAACAGTCTATCAGCAAGGTTATTCTGTCAATCCTGGGCCGCTTTCATATTAGCTTTAATCACTTGAACATTTTGAGTAGTCTCCTCTACTATCTCAGGGCCCACTAATGGTCTTTCACCAACTGTAGACCAACACAAGGGTATACGACAAGCTTTCCCTTAAAGTGCCTCAAATGGTGCCATCCCGATGCTAGAATGATAACTGTTAATATAGGCAAACTCCATCAACTCCAACTTAGCTTGCCAATCAACACCAAACTGAAGTACCGAAGCTCTCAGCATGTCCTCTAAAGTCTGAATGGTTCTCTCTGACTGACCATCTGTTTGAGTATGATAAGCTGTGCTAACTTAGTAAGCCGATCAACAAATACCTAAACGCCATCACACCGGTTCCGTGTACGAGGAAGCTTGTACACAAAATCCATAGTGATATTTTCCCATTTCCACTGTGGAACGGAAAGTGGCTGCATCAATCCAAAAGGCTTCTTTCTTTCTGCTTTGACTTGCTGACGACTGATACTCCTACTCACATATTCAACAATTTCCCTTTTCATACCTGGCCAATAATAAAATGGTCGAATGGTATGATACATTTTAGTACCTCCAGGATGCATTGCATAAGCTGAACAGTGTGTTTCGTCCAAAATTACTTTATTTAATTCCATATCATTAGGCATATACATCCTGTTCTCTTGCATAACCCTGCCATCTGATTCTCTAACTCTGAGGCCTTTCTTTTTCCCGTCGTTCCTTGCCTCAATCAATTCTTGGGTTTCATCATCATCCATCTGAGTTTCAAGCACACGATCCACTAAAATTTGGCCTAACTTGAAAATTAACAAGTAAGGCTTCTTCTTTATCTGCCACTCCTAACTTCACTCCAGTGAATTGTAAATCATCAAGAAGAAGACCATAACAATCATAACTGGCATGAAGTCTAGTTGACGTCTTCCTACTAAGTGCATCAGCTACCACATTTGCACGATCAGGATGATACTCAATCATGTGATCCTAATCTTTTAGCAACTCAATCCACCTTCGTAGACGAAGATTAAGATCCCTCTGAGTAAACAGGTACTGGAGACTCTTATGGTCCGTAAAAATCTTACACTTTTCTCCATAAAAGGTAATGTCTCCAAATCTTCAAAGTAAAGATGATAGCCACTAATTCCAAATCATGAGTAGGGTAATTCATCTCCTGAGGTTTCAATTGCCGTGAAGCGTAAGCAATCACCCTACCTTGTTGCATCAGTACGCATCCAAGACCATTTAAAGAAGCATCCTATAAACCTCATAATTACAGCTATCGTCTGGGAGTGCTAAAACCGGTGTATGAGTGAGAAAATACTTCACTTGCTGAAAACTTTGCTCACAATTTTCATCACACTCAAACCTAATCTCTTTTCTAATCAATCCCATCAATGGCAAAGCAATGACTGAAAAATCCTTTACAACCGTCTATAGTAGCCTGCTAAACCAAGAAAACTCAGTAGCTCAGTGACGGTTCGAGGTTGTTCCCAATTCTCCACAGCTGCAACTTTTTGAGGATCTACTTGAATACCTTGTGCAGATATAACATGTCCCAGAAATGCCATTCAACTCAACCAAGATTGGCATTTCTAAACTTAACATACAACCGATGCTCCCTCAAACTTCGTAACACCAATTCAAAATGTCTAGCATGCTCTGCTCTAGTCTTAGAGTATACCAGAATATCATCAATGAAAACAATAACAAACTTGTCTAGACATTGCTGGAATACTTGATTCAACAAATCCATAAAGTAGCAGGCGCATTCATTAACCCGAATGACATCACTAAGAACTCATAATGATCATAACAAGTCCTGAAAACAATCTTAGGGACATCCTCACTTCAAATCTTCAATTGGTAATAACCCGACCTCAAGTCAATCTTGGAAAACACACATGCACCTCTAAGCTGATTAAATAAATCATCAATACGCGGCAATGGATAACGGTTTTTAATCGTTACCCGATTCAATTGCCTAATCAATACATAACTTTAAAGTTCCGTCTTTCTATCTCACAACCAGTACTGGAGCTTCCCCAAAGCGTCGTACTAGGTTGAATGAAATCCTTAACAACCGATTCTTGCAACTGAAATTTCAATTCCCTCAACTCATTAAGAGCCATTCTATAAGGAGTCAAAGATATAAGATCCGTACCTGGAAGCAAATCGATGGTGAACTCCACCTTTCTGTCTGGCAGCAATCCACGTAAATCCTCAGGGAAACGTCAGGAAGATGTCTAACCACCTTTACATCTTCCACACTACTTGGAGCAATAACATTTAGCACCACTTGAGCTAAGTATTCTTGGCAGCCTTTTGATAACAACCTCTTTGCTCTCACAGTAGAAATAACGGCATGCCTCACTCCACTTTGCTCACCCACAAAAGTAACTTCTGGTAATCCAGGACGATGGCAAGTAACTGATTTCCCGTAGCAATCTATCTTGGCACGATTATAATGCGACTAATCTGTGCCCAAAATCATCTCAAAATCCACAATATCTAACGGGATTAGATTAGCTGGCATAATTACATCTTCCACCATCACGGGACACCCTAGATAACCATAATCCACATAACACTTCTCTTCTCTAGGCATAGCAAACTCTAACTCAAACCCTAGAGGCATAGGATAAGGTTACGTCACTTGAGCAAATGTATGAGAACTTACAGAATTGGTAGTACCACAACCAATTAAAACTCTAGCAAAGTGACCAAGAATGTTTAACGTACTCATGATCAAATCTGGATTGTTCTGAGCATCTTGCAGTGTGATGTTGTTAACACATCCTTGCGCTTGTTGTCGTCCCCCACGACCTCCATTAACTTGGTTACCTCGCTTCTTTTGAAGCTTTGAGTCTTGCGAGGTCCTCGAGATGACTGACCTTTACCTTTGTCATCTTTCCTCTGATTCACATTCTTTTCCTCTTCTTCATCACTACCGTTGTACATTTTCTTAAGGTCTTCAATCCTTAACAAAATCTCGTAAAACTTCTGGTAAGAAGCACAATGGGTAGTGGTCGCCATAGAACGTCACTTTTCTTAGTACCCAGCTTAAAACAAAGTAACATCACAACTGGATTAGCAGCAACATCCGGATGGTAACGAGACAAGTCCGTAAACTTTCTGTATTACTCAATCGCCGTCATTTTTCCTTGTCTCAAATTTGTAAACTCTTGCTTATTACCATCAATATATGTCGGAGGGATAAACCTTTTCTTAAACAATTCCCAATCAGCTGTTTTCTCCGGTGTCATCATTTCCCATAAAATGATTCAACTTCAACTTATAAACAGTCTCAAGAGAAGTCCTTTGGGGAGAACGGATAAAAAACTGAATCATATTAGCATTAGCTTCCCCTAACTGAGCTATATCAGGGAAACTAGGTTCATCTGAACGACGTGGCTCTCTACGAGGCGGCATAATTCTGACAGAAAACACTAGGGAATTCACAAGATACGCAGGACTGCAAACCTAGGCTCTGATACCAAACTTACACACCCTGACCGAGATCGAGGCATGCTGGCCGTCACGTGAAGGTGACGTAGCCATGTGCACAGTGCGGAAGCATTAGAATAAGAAGAAATACGAATAAATAAAAACCGACTTCAAGAAGTGTTAATACACAATCAGAGCATAATTGTCTAGGTGCAGTCGAATATAAGGAGTACTAAAAATAAAAACGTCCCAAGGGTCCTACTTGGGTGAATTTCTGTCAGAATAGCTGCTGCTGCCTCGGATACCACCAACAATGCTACCTAGAACCTGGAGGGGCGAAAAACAAAAGCGTGAGTGGGCAAAAACAAAGTCTTTTCGGAAATCATTTCAAAAATCACATTTATAACCCCTCGCCGTAAAACCTGTATACTTTCCCAGAAAACAGTATAAACATACACTTATCTCATCTGAAAATCATTCATCAAAATATATATGCCAACGAATATAACATATGCCATGCCATGCCACTAAATCATCAGGTAAGTGCATCAGGTGAAATAAACTCATCCTTGGTAATAACATGTCCACCGTGTGATCAGCATGGCTGGAACTATAGCTCATAATCAATCTCAACATATCTCATCATCTGTATATCCTGCACACAAGTCGAACCCACTCAAGGTGGTCTATACGACAAGACTGGGTGTAATATAGTACGCTCTAGTGCCTCAAAGGGTATTTTTGTAAAATCCTTTATTAAAACTTTAAAAACTATTAAAATCAGGGACGGGCTGTCACAAAGAGAATTGGATTATATTAACATAATAAAATAGGAAATAAAGCACGTTTTGTCTCGTAGATGATAATTAAGGAATGCAGTCATAAGGGAATGCGGCTGCCTGACATAGTCGATTTTCTTTGCCACTTGTATTTTGTTTTTGAAGCTTTTTTTATACATTTGATATTGTTTATTTGCATTTGGATTGGTTAGGTTAAGAGAATGTGGGCATTAGAGTATTGTGATGACCTTTCCCTAGTACAAGAGGATTGAGAAGGACGCACCTCTAGTGTACCAGTTATCGTGCCCACGGTATGGGTAGCCAAGTGCGGAGCGGATAACTGCTGAAAGCATCTAAGTACTAAGCCAACCCCAAGATGAGTGCCCTTCTATTATGACTTTCCCAGAGCCTTTGGTAGCACAACCAAGACAACAATGGATTTTTTGCCCCTGCGAGGGTGGAGCGTCATAAGTTTAATTTAACGGAAGGTCACAGCGAGACGAGCCGTTTATCATTACGATAGGTGTCAAGTGGAAGTACAGTGATGTCTGTAGCTGAGGCATCCTAACAGACCGGTAGACTTGAACCTTGTTCCTACATGACCCGATCAATTCGATCAGGCACTCGCCATCTATTTTCATTGTTCAACTCTTTGACAACACGAAAAACCATTGTTCAACTCTTTGACAACATGACAAACCAAAAGCTCTGCCCTCCCCTCTATCTATCCAAAGGATGGAAGGGTAGAGGCCTTTGGTGCCCCCTCAAGTCAAGAATTTGGGCTGCATAATCACTAGCCAATATGCTTTTCTCTCATGCCTTTCTTCGTTCATGGTTCAGTATTTTGGTGTCCTCACACCAATCCATCCCGAACTTGGTGGTTAAACTCTACTGCGATGACGATACTGTAGGGGAGGTCCTGCGGAAAAATAGCTCGACGCCAGGATGATAAAAAGCTTAACACCTCTCATTCTTATTACTTTTTCAATATGAAAAAAAAATTGAAAATGAAAAGGTCGTCTTATTCAAAACCCTAATCCAATTATGAAATCCCTTCTCTCCCACTTCACATCTCGGAACGCACCGTTCTTATAGAGATAGAGGTGCTTTCACATCTTCTTAACCGGAAACGGTTGGTTAGAGGAAAGGTAAAAGGAAATGGCTCGGCTAAGTGGGATAGTCGAGCCAAAAAAAAAAAATTAGAAAATATAAATGAGTTGAAAAGAAAGAATGCTTTTAATAAATGGAAAATTTTATTTGAACCCATATTGTAACAACGCGTTCCTAATTTTCCTATGTAATTTCTCCTTGAATTAGTGAACTGACTATTATGCCCTTATCGACAACTGACGTGGATGCGTTTATATTAGTTTTCTTCATTCACATCTTCATATTTTAATTTTTACACGTCATTACGAGTACACGAGAGTTTTTATCAGTAAGAAAATCACTATTTCTGATAGGGGTAGATTTCCTTTTCAGTAGGAAATCCAAAAAGGAGAGACAAACCTATCTTGGCTTTTCTTTAAAGCCTACCCGTGCACTCCTATCCTTCCACACCCATGCCATTTCATTTCAGTCACCACCCAATCCCATCACTCCCTCAATTCTTGCACCCAATCAGAAATCCCAAAGATCTCTCTCTCCTCTCTCTCTCCTTCTTCTTCGCCGAGACCACCATTTTCTCCATTTCTCTGCAACTTCGTCAAACTCTCACAAAAACACCCAACCGTGAGAAACGAATTTCACCACAATGCTCATCTCGACTCCACGAACACAGCCATACCCTTGGTTTGTGAGTTGAGTGAGTTTTGGACGTCCAACTCAAAAGGTTCGAATCGGCGGAGTTTCGTACATTTTCATACACGGCCTAGGTAAGCCCCGAGAAGCTCTAAGAACCGTCATTTTATCTTTATATGTTGTTTTTTAAACTCATATACTTGTTTTGGAAGAACACAAACCCAGAAAACTCAAGGAAATGAAGTCGCTCAGTTTTTCAGCGAAGGAAAAACTGTGGTCGTTTGGCCACTTTCAGCTCTGATTTCTGGTCAACCTCGACCACTACTAGACTTCCACTTGGTATGGACTTGTTCTTCACATTCCTAAGTTCAAAATGGCTTTTGAATCACTAGATTTGGTTAATTATTGGGTTAGTTATAAGCTCTGGAAGTTAGGAAGAAAATTTCAAGTTTCTGGAATTTTTGGCCGTGGCCATTTGGCCACTTTTAGACCCAATTTCCGACCA
Source organism: Cotoneaster glaucophyllus (assembly GCA_036320875.1). Classification (NCBI taxonomy): domain Eukaryota; kingdom Viridiplantae; phylum Streptophyta; class Magnoliopsida; order Rosales; family Rosaceae; genus Cotoneaster; species Cotoneaster glaucophyllus. The sequence goes on from CM070060.1 coordinate 7,524,109, forward strand.
ACTCAGACCACCCTTGAACTTTTTGCGAAGGTAGATTAATAGACCACATTCCTAGCTTCATTTTGGCTTTTTGTAGAAGTGATTTTGGGTGAAAAACGAGCGCGTTCGAAGCTCTGGAAGTGGGACGAAAAATCTGCAAAACTGCAGAAAATCGCGAGGAAGGCGAGTAATGTTGTACTCGCGGGGCGCGTGGGGAATTTAACCAGCCACCTTATGGGGGCGCGTGGGGGCCCGTACGGCCTCTGGCCGGCGCGTGGTTGGTACTTACGTGTTCGTGTCGTCGAGTAGATCGATTTCATATATTTACACCCTAGGTTTGGGCAAACTATGGGTGTTTTATTTAGGTTTCCGTATATGTGCTTTAATTTATTCTATTATAGTTATTTCACATATAGGGGAAACGTATCCCGAGGATGTACAAGGCCAAGCTAGGCTCGGGGGCTACGACCCAACGACGTATTTGTGAGTGGGCAGTTTGTATTTATAACTATACATATTATAGTTTCTCTAATTGCTTAATTACTTAGTCTTATGCATAAATTGCCAATTACTTTTAAATGTGATATAGAATTGTGATAAATGCTGCTATATGGTTGGGATATCACTGTCATGACATTCATACATATTTGTACATGCTCATCTTGCTGCACCCTGGTGTTAGTACTTTGCCCAGGGCCAGGGCCAGTCCTTCACGTGTATGTTCACATCCGCACCGTTCGCTCGTCTTGGATCCAGGTTAGGTGCCAGCCTGTCGGGTAGATTGCGTTAGGCAATCCGACTTGTATGTGACCGTGTTTCTACACCAGTCTTCACGTGATCGTAGTACTAGAGCGTATTGATTACACCCACTCTTGTCGGGTAGAATTGCTTTAGGCGATTCTGGCTCGTGTGCTAGCTTAGATGATGAGCAAACAGTTTATAATTGATTATCACATGATTATATTGCTGTGGCATTTGACATATCACATATTGGCATATCATAAATTATATTGCTGTCATACGTAATTGCTATTACCTATGTACTTATTACGTTTTGAAGAAACTATACTTGTTTTTACGGCGAGGGGTTAGTACTTTTCGAAAACAAAGGTTTTATATTAAGCATTGTTTTGCTGACCCACTCAACCTTGTTTTTCGCCCTTCCAGGACCTAGATAGCTGTACTCTTGTGGCACTCGAGGAATCCCGGCAGTTTCTAACATTCACCTCTTATTTAGACGTATGAACTTATCACAACTATGTAATAAGTGTACTTAGTACCTTGACTACTCTATCGTAGTCTTATTGTCTTAACGCTCTGAATATTTGTAGTGGGTTACTCCCACGAATTGCGCACTCTATCACTATTTAGTATTATTAGTTCTACTTAGTTTAGTTTTAATTTATTTCACTTTTCACGTCACATATCCTTTTGGTTACGTCACCTCTCGGTGATGGCCAACATGCTTCGACCTTCCCGGGTCGGGGTGTGTCAGATTGGAATCAGAGCATAGGTTTGGACAGTCCTGCACTTCTTAGTGTGTTTTAACTCTTGCTTTCTTATGTCAGAATCATGCCACCTCGAAGAGAGCCACGTGCTCCAGCCGAAAATAACTTTCCAGACTTTGGACAGTTTGGCGAGGCTATCGCAAACGCTATTCAGTCTGCACTTCGTCCTGCCCAGAGGAATACCCTAGATGTCGTATCTCGCCTGAAGATCAATGAATTCTTTGGGAACGAGGGACCAGAAAAATCAGAGATATGGTTTGACCATGTGGAGAAGACTTTCCAAGTTATGGAAAGACAGGGGAATCTTCCACGTGAGAGATGGGTTGAGACAGCGACTTGGTTCCTTCGTCTAGGAGCAGAGACTTGGTGGGCTCAGGCGAAGAAATAGTTGTCTGAAGAAGAGGCTATGGATTGGGATACATTCAAGCGTATGTTCCAGACCACGTTTATTCCTCCGGGTTATATAGACCGTAAGAAGAATGAGTTCACTGAGCTGAAGCAGGGAAAAATGTCAGCTACGGAGTACCATCGTAGGTTCACTAACCTATCACGTTATTGCCCAGACATTGTTGCTAATCCCGAGGAGATGCTTCGCTTGTTCAAGAAGGGAACCTGCAAGAAATGGCGCTCTTGGGCGACCACTACAAACTGTGATACCTACCAGGAGTTCTACGAGATCTTGCTTCGAGTTGAGGACTCAGAGAATACTCCTGATGATGATGATGATAGTGGTGGCAGGAATACACAAAGGAGCTATGACAGAGGTCAGTCATCGCTTGGTCCGAGGAGGACTCAGAACTTCAAGAGAAGCGGGAATAGCTCTGGATCGTCTAGCGGGGGTTCTAACTCCGGTACACCTCGTAGGGGAGGTAGATCCACTGGCAGCTGTCGTTTTCAGAGCCAAGGGAATTCCAGCAGCTTGGGTGCCCAGCTATGTCGCAGGTGTAACACTCGTCACTTTGGCGAGTGTAAGATGGGAGAAAAAGGATGCTACACTTGCGGACAGCAAGGACACATGTCCTACAATTGTCCTCAGAGTCAGAGGAATCAACCAGCTATCCAGCCACCTGCCATTCCCTTACAGCAGTTCCCAGCACCTGGTACTCGTCAGCAGGTAGGCTACGGGGGAGCCTTCCACTATCAGGGAGATGTAGCTCAGTACCAGGGAGGACCATACCAGTATACACCTGAGGTTCCTTACTACCAGGGAGGCTACCAGCAGTATCAGGGAGATTACACTCCATATCAGGGTGGTGGAGCGCAGATGTATGCTGGAGGACAGTATCAGAATCTAGATGTTGCATCTAGCAGTGGAGGTTCGGGCAGGCAGGCGAGTCTACCTCAGCAGGGCCGACGTAATCAGGGTCGAGGAAATCAGACGCAAGGAAACAGGGATCGTGGAGGCAGACAACAGGTCCAGGGAAGAGTCAACAACATCACTCTTCAGGATGCTCAGGCTAATCCGGACTTGATCATGGGTACGTTGAATGTTCTAGGCCATTTTGCTAAAGTTTTAATTGATTCTGGTGCTACACATTCAGTTATTTCCCATAAGTTTGCTCAAATAACTCAACCACATCCTACTTCACTCGGTTACGAGTTGGAATTCTCGATGCCTAGAGGTGAAATTTGTTACGTTAGCTAGGAGTGTCAAGGATGTCCTATCCTTATTGAAGATGTAGTCATGTCGGCTAATCTTGTTCCTTTGGATATCGTTGATTTCGACATTATCTTGGGCATGGATTGGCTAGACTATAATTGTGCCAATTTGGATTGTCGTGGGAAGGTGGTTACCATCAATTGACCAGGCATGCCTACTGTTACGTTTGTTGGTGAACGTAGTGGTCTAAGGCATGGAGTTATCACTGCCATGAAGGCGAAGCGAATGTTGAGTAAAGGTTGTCAAGGTTACCTAGCTCATGTCGTATTAGCAGAAGAGACTGCTACATCAGTGAAGGATGTCGGAGTAGTCAGGCACTTTCTCGATGTTTTTCTTGAAGATTTACCTGGTTTACCTCCGGATCGTGAAGGGGAGTTCACCATCGATCTACTTCCAGGTACTAATCCTATTTCCCTTACACCTTATCGTATGGCTCCTGCGGAGTTAAGGGAGCTTAAAGCTCAATTACAAGAGTTAGTTGATAAGGGCTTCATTCAACCAAGTATTTCCCCTTGGGGAGCTCCAGTTCTGTTTGTAAGGAAGAAAGACGGAACTTTGAGGTTATGTATCGACTATAGACAGTTGAACAGGGTGACGATTAAAAACCGTTATCCATTAACTCGTATCGATGATCTCTTTGACCAGCTTAAAGGTGCTTGTGTCTTCTCTAAGATTGATCTAAGGTCTGGATACTACCAGTTGAAGATCAGGGACGACGACGTTCCGAAGACAGCTTTCAGAACTCGATATGGTCATTACGAGTTTCTTGTGATGCCATTTGGGTTGACTAATGCACCAGCAGCTTTCATGAACCTAATGAATCGAGTATTTCACCCTTATCTCGATAGGTTCGTCATTGTTTTCATAGATGACATCCTGGTGTATTCGAAGAATGAAGTTGAGCATGCCAGACATTTGCGTTTGGTTTTACAGACGCTAAGGGCAAATAAGCTATACGCTAAGTTCAGCAAATGTCAGTTTTGGTTGGATCATGTGTCGTTCCTAGGGCACGTGATATCGTCTCAAGGTGTGCTCGTAGATCCTCAGAAAGTGGCAGCAGTGGAGAATTGGGAACAACCTAAGACTGTCACCGAAGTGCGAAGCTTTCTTGGTCTTGCGGGCTATTATCGACGATTCGTGAAAGGCTTTTCGACCATTGCACTACCCTTGACAAAGTTGACTAGAAAGGAGGTACCTTTTGTGTGGAGTGAGGAATGCGAGTAGAGTTTCCAGCAGTTGAAGTATTTTCTCACTCATGCACCTGTCTTAGCACTTCCCGACGACAGTGGGAACTTCGAGATCTACAGTGATGCGTCTCTGAATGGTCTTGGATGTGTGTTAATGCAACATGAGAAGGTGATTGTATATGCTTCACGCCAGTTAAAGCCTTATGAGAAGAATTATCCGACTCACGATCTCGAGTTGGCAGCCATTATTTTTGTCTTGAAAATCTGGATACACTACCTTTACGGAGAAAAGTGTAAGATCTTCACAGATCATAAGAGCCTTAAGTACATCTTTACTTAGCCAGATCTTAATCTTCGGCAACGAAGGTGGGTAGAGGTTACTCAGTGATTATGACTGCACCATTGAGTATCACCCAGGCTGTGCCAATTCTGTGGCTGATGCTCTTAACAGGAAGTCTCATGGTCGACTTAATGCTCTCTATGCAAGTCGTATCCCTCTTTTGACCGATCTAAGGTCCACGGGAGTAGCTTTGAAGGAAGGTCGACGAGGAGCTTTAATTGCTAGTTTTCGGGTCAGACCGGTTCTAATAGATCGTGTTCGCGAAGCTCAGGAAAATGATGCGGAATCTCAGGAGTTGATTTAGGCAGTGACAAGAGGGGAAAAGAATGACTTGTGGATTAGATATTCTGACGGCATGTTGATGCAAGGTGATCGGATGTATGTGCCGAATGTTGAAGAACTAAAGAGAGAAATCTTGGATGAAGCACATATTTCTGCTTATGCGATGCATCCCGGAAGTACCAAGATGTATCACACCATCCGACACTACTACTACTGGCCAGGTATGAAAAGAGAGATCGCAGAGTATGTTAGTCGTTGTGCGATTTGTCAACAGGTTAAGGCGGAAAGAAAGAAGCCTTATGGATTGATGCAGCCACTACCGATACCCAGTGGAAATGGGAGAATATTACGATGGATTTCGTGTACAAGTTACCTCGTACACGAAATGGTTACGATGGTATTTGGGTAGTAGTTGATCGACTTACCAAATCAGCGCACTTCATACCAGTTCGTGAGAATTACACGATGAGTCAATTGGCCGAGCGGTTCAACTCAGAAGTGGTTAAGTATCACGGAGTCCTAGTTAGCATCATTTCTGATCGGGATCTCCGATTTACTTCGAAGTTCTGGGTAGCTTTTCAGGAAGCATTTGGATCGAGATTACGCTACAGCACAGCCTATCATCCTCAAACCAATGGGCAGTCAGATAGAACTATCCAGACTCTGGAAGATATGTTGAGATCGTCAGTTCTGCAGTTTGGCGATGCTTGGCATAAGCGCTTGTCGTTGGTAGAGTTTGCCTACAACAACAGCTTTCATTCTAGTATTGGTATGGCACCATTTGAAGCGTTGTATGGGAAACCATGTCGTACACCACTGTGTTGGTCCGAAGTTGGTGAACGAGCATTGGTGGGCCCTTAGATCGTGGAGGAGACGACTCAGAACATTCAGGTGATAAAGGCAAACATGAAGGCGGCCCAGGATCGGCAGAAGAGTATCGCAGACGGACATGCCACGGACAAAGTCTATGATGTTGGTGATTGGGTGTTCTTGAAATTATCACCATGGAAAGGCGTCGTGCGATTCGGGAAGAAAGGGAAGCTTAGCCCTAGGTACATCGGACCGTACCAGATTATTGAACGAGTTGGAGAAGTGGCTTATCGACTTGCTTTGCCGCCAGAGTTGGCGAGGGTGCATAATGTGTTTCACGTGTCAATGTTACGGAGGTATGTTTCTGATCCGTCTCACGTAATCCCTTCGCAGCCACTAGAGCTCAATCCAGATTTGACCTATGATGAGGTTCCAGTGACTATCCTTGATTGGAAGGATAAGGTACTTAGGAACAAGACCGTGAGCATGGTGAAAGTCTTGTGGAGGAACCACTCAGTTGAGGAAGCTACTTGGGAGACAGAGGAGCGCATGCGAGATATGTACCCACGTTTGTTCTATGGTTTCGATGGGTAGTTTGTACTGAAATTTCGAGGACGAAATTTTTATAAAGGGGGTAGATTGTAACGACGCGTTCCTAATTTTCCTATGTAATTTCTCCTTGAATTAGTGAAGTGACTATTATGCCCTTATCGACAAATGACGTGGATGCGTTTATATTAGTTTTCTTCGTTCACATCTTCGTATTTTAATTTTTACACATCATTACGGGTACACGAGAGTTTTTATCAGTAAGAAAATCACTATTTCTGATAGGGGTAGATTTCCTTTTCAATAGGAAATCCAAAAAGAAGAGACAAACCTATCTTGTCTTTTCTTTAAAGCCTACCCGTGCACTCCCATCCTTCCACACTCGTGCCCTTTCATTTCAGTCACCACCCAATCCCATCACTCCCTCAATTCTTGCACCCAATCAGAAATCCCAAAGATCTCTCTCTCCTCTCTTTCTCCTTCTTCTTCGCCGAGACCACCATTTTCTCCATTTCTCTGCAACTTCGTCAAACTCTCACAAAAACACCCAAACGTGAGAAATGAATTTCACCACAATGCTCATCTCGACTCCACGAACACAGCCATACCCTTGGTTCGTGAGTTGAGTGAGTTTTGGACGTCCAACTCAAAAGGTTCGAATCGGCGGAGTTTCGTACATTTTCATACACGGCCTAGGTAAGCCCCGAGAAGCTCTAAGAACCTTCATTTCATTTTTATATGTTGTTTTTTAAACTCATATACTTGTTTTGGACGAACACAAACCCAGAAAACTCAAGGAAATGAAGTCGCTCAGTTTTTCAGAGAAGGAAAAACTGTGGTCGTTTGGCCACTTTCAGCTCTGATTTCTGGTCAACCTCGACCACCCTTGAACTTTTTGGAAGTTGGACGAAAAATCTGCAAAACTGCAGAAAATCGCGAGAAAGGCGAGTACTGTTGTACTCGCGGGGCGCGTGGGGAATTGAACCAGAAACCTTGTGGGGGCGCGTGGGGGCGCGTGCGGCCTCCGGCCGGCGCGTGGTTGGTACCTACGTGTTCGTGTCGTCGAGTAGATCGATTTCATATATTTACACCCTAGGTTTGGGCAAACTATGGGAGTTTTATTTAGGTTTCCGTATATGTGCTTTAATTAATTCTATTATAGTTATTTCACATATAGGGGAAACGTATCCCGAGGACGTACGAGGCCAAGCCAGGCTCGGGGGCTACGACCCAACGACGTATTTGTGAGTGGGCAGTTTGTATTTATAACTATACATATTATAGTTTCTCTAATTGCTTAATTACTTAGTCTTATGCATAAATTGCCAATTACTTTTAAATGTGATATAGAATTGTGATAAATGCTGCTATATGGTTGGGATATCACTGTCATGACATTCATACATATTTGTACATGCTCATCTTGCTGCACCCTGGTGTTAGTACTTTGCCCAGGGCCAAGGCCAGTCCTTCACGTGTATGTTCACATCCGCACCGTTCGCTCGTCTTGGATCCAGGTTAGGTGCCAGCCTGTCGGGTAGATTGCGTTAGGAAATCCGACTTGTATGTGACCGTGTTTCTACACCAGTCTTCACGTGATCGTAGTACTAGAGCGTATTGATTACACCCACTCTTGTCGGGTAGAATTGCTTTAGGCGATTCCGACTCGTGTGCTAGCTTAGATGATGAGCAAACAGTTTATAATTGATTATCACATGATTATATTGTTCTGGCATTTGACATATCACATATTGGCATATCATAAATTATATTGCTGTCATACGTAATTGCTATTACCTATGTACTTATTACGTTTTGAAGAAACTATACTTGTTTTTACGAAGAGGGGTTAGTACTTTTCGAAAACAAAGGTTTTATATTAAGCATTGTTTTGCTGACCCACTCAACCTTGTTTTTCGCCCCTCCAGGACCTAGATAGCTGTACTCTTGTGGCACTCGAGGAATCCCGGCAGTTTCTGACATTCACCTCTTATTTAGATGTATGAACTTATCACAACTATGTAATAAGTGTACTTAGTACCTTGACTACTCTATCGTAGTCTTATTGTCTTAACACTCTGAATATTTGTAGTGGGTTACTCCCACGAATTGCGCACTCTATCACTATTTAGTATTATTAGTTCTACTTAGTTTAGTTTTAATTTATTTCACTTTTCACATCACATATCCTTAGGGTTACGTCACCTCTCGGTGATGGCCAGCATGCTTCGACCTTCCCGGGTCGGGGTGTGTCACATATAGCCTCTTTCTACACCCAGCTTAAATTTTAAATGTAAATTGTCTCTTTTGTCCTATTGCATAATTACCATCAAGTACAAGATGAAATTAATAATTAAACTAAAATTTATCAATAAAATCCACATCCAATAATTTTAGAGCTTATTCTCTAATTGGATAGTTCGGCACCAAATTGGTAAACGATTTCTGCAGCTTTGAGAACAACAATAGGGAGCTTTCTCTTGCCATTCTTTGTTCTTCTTAGTAGTAGAGCTATGGATCTCATTCACAACCCTAATTGATAGCTAATTAGGTTGGGGTTAAGTTTTATTTATTTACTTTATACTTTCTGCATTTTCAGAGTAAGAGAACAGAATTGTGGTGTATATGTTTAGGAATATGCATATGTAGTCTTCCACTTAAAAAAGAAGAAGTCATATTTAGTTTCGTAAAACAACCCAAATGCTCTTAATTTGGGGTGCATAGTGAGAAGAGCTACGAGGAGTCAATGAAATACTAATACAAGGTGTTGTTTGATACCCATCATTTCCGATGTCCCTAGCGTTTCTCCTATTGTAGTAAAAGATGCTAGTCAAAAGGATTACACGTCTGATTCACTTTATGGGCTACATTGTTCAAGTTATGTGAAACCCAATAATATGGAAGGTTCATAAACAAATAGAAAATTCACCAAATTATTCAACTTGTCCTTTGAAGTCGAACGCGATAAAGCTTTCATTCCCATAAAGAAGTAAAAACTTCATCAAATTATTCAATATGAGATTTTATTTTCTAAATGGGTGTAAAGATAAATTTACATTATAAATTGGGTTTGTGAGGGTAGTTTAGGCAGTAAATTTAGGTTTAAAGAGATATTAATTCTTTCATTAAAAATAATATGGGTGTAAAAAGTAAGTTGGGTGTAGAAAGCGGTTATATGGGTTCAAATAAAATTTTCCTTAATAAATACAGAAGTTGCGGTCGATAAAGTAGGGATCATCAAAACACCAAACCATCCAATGTGAAGACGGTTTTCAGTGCTGGTTATCCAGTTACAAAAGCGACCCCATAGGATTTTGCTTTCGCATCTCTCTAAAATTGCAGTCATGGTTTGAACTATTGATTCACGTAATTGGAAGTAACCAATTAGGTTTACGACGAAACCTAGAAATCGATCACTAATCCAATTTGATATTGATGATAGTGATGACCATGACTTTTATATGGAGCTGGCGCTTCTAACTATGACGAATGCGCTAACTATGGATATGATGTCGGAAATAGACCGATTTTATATCACCCTTCAATTCGAATTAGCATCCAACTTTCTATTCACTTGTGGGATCCAGGCAGTCCGGGAAGGATCACCACGGCTCCTTTATTCTCGAGAATCTATACATAAAGAATTTGTCTTTTCTATTGGATTGGATAAAAAACAATTCTTGAATGAGGTATTCAACTCCAGGAATGAATCGAAAACGAAATCTTTATTGGTTGTACCTCTTATTTTTGAGTGCCATGTTATTGTTTCTATCTCTCACAACTATGTGAAGCCCACTCGGTCAAATGAATTTTGTCCATAAAATGAAATAAAACATATAATCATCAATGAGCGATTTTGCAATTCATCTGACACACTACATAAAATTTAAATAATAATGACATTAGGTACGTTCAAAATTTGGAAGAAAAGAGTTGGAAGAAAATATAACAACAAATAAAATTTGGAAGACATTATAACAACAAATAATTCGATTTATTTGATTTGTACCCAATGGGGGAGCCACTTGAGGACGAGGACAGGTCCTAGCCTATTATGGAGTTTTTTATTTTGTAGTTTCTGTTTGTGTGCTTTTAGTTGGATATTCTGCATTCTTCGACTTATGTGCGTTTGCTTCCAGCTAACTTTATTGTGTATCTTTTACAAGTATTCTTATGAAACCAATACCAACTAGCCTTCCTTAGTTCCTAATTTGCATGATAGAGTGTTGTTTTACAGTGAAACCACGAATATATAGAATAGAGGAAGAATTTATCTTAAAAGACAATTTTCAAAGCTGCAGTTTTGAGCCATGATTATTAATATTTGTTCAACTTCATTATAGGAACTTATAAATAAGTTCGGTGCTTACGATATCAATATCTCAACAAAAAAACAAAAAAAAATATCATGACTTCATTACTCTCTTTTGGTTAAAAAAATTTCATTCCACTGCAAAAAGTGAACCTTTTTCTCCTATTAGATATATATTTTTTTTCAATTATTTTCTTATGGCTTAGAGGTCCCTCCTAGTTTCAATTTTTAGCTCCGTCACAGCCTTTATTGATCATCTTACATTTTTAATAAGAATAGACAATACTTATGTATGTGAGATATGTATTATAAAAGTGATGAGTAATGTAACGCGTAAAAGTGGTCCAAATTAATAACAACACTTACATACAATGGAGCTTCAAGGGACCATTTTACTTGATCATAATTGTCGGCCTTGTAAATGTGTTAGCATGAAGCTAATTTTCCAGGGCCTTGTATGTTTTGGGCCAATCCTCATTCGGTTGGTTTCTGGTGGGCCTTTGAATTAATGGATCAGATCATGCATGACCTAAATGTGCCTGCTAAACCCTAATTAATTAATTACCAAATGATGTTCAAAGGTTTTAGTTCATATCCATTCTCAGTGTGAACAACAACTAAACTAACATAAATCAATGTTAAACCAAAATTTAACTCATTCTAAAGAGTTAGAAAGGTGTAGATCAACTGCACAACTTTGATAAAAGATTGTATGTTGTGTCAATTATCAAAGAGACAGACGGAGCCAAAATCCCACTTCCAACACTTCCCAACTTGATAATTACCACTTGCATAATCCATCAGAAGTGAAATTTTATTACAAAATGCTTCAATATTAGTTAGAATGTGGTTAAGATACTTAAACTTTTCTTTTCTCAAATATACAATCAATGTGAGATATATCAACAACTTATGCCGCCCCTTCTGGAATACCAGCGGTTTGGATTACGTAGGAAAAGTCTATCTTTGCTTCTTTAATCCTCCTATTGACCTTGACAAGTGGAATGCTACAATTTCCTAGTCACTTCGTCTCTTATGTCAATGCATTGAGCAATAGCATTCTACTGAGCTAGTTCTATCTACTGCCATGAGAAATTTTTAGTTATGACGAGAACACATATGGTATACCATATGTTTTTATGTAAGTGGTGAAAAATTTAAATTTTTAAGTTATTAACCTTTTAACACACATATTCCACCATTTATATAGGGACACGTAGTGTACCACCTCGTGTGATGATCACACTGAAAAATCTCTCCTACTGCCATGCATAATTCTTACCCAACTTTTAGCTACTCTCCAGTTTCGTGCGAGCCAGCATCCGAGAAAATATAAAGCAACACCCTTGTTTTCGAGTCAACATCCTTCCTGGTTTGGGTAGGCCTTTAACAAGCTCAGCCATACTCCTAGTACTTTTCGAAGCTAATATTCCAAATCTTTGTATTTTTGTACAAGAAATATTGACTTATTTGTAACTATTTTGTACACAAACATGCTTCACTGAAAATAGCCTAGATTCTTGTGGATTGCTCTAAAGCTCTACAGAAATATCATAGACTATTGGTATTCACTCCTAATAAACTTCGATACTTTCCAAAAACTAGCTCTACTAAAACAAACTCAGACAATGATGGTAGTTAAATATTCAAGGGTTACTTTATTTACTGGGAGTAATTTGCTAAAAGGAGTTTTTCAATAGGGAAAGTCTTCAATAATACAGTATACAAGACATATGCGAGTTGTGCTCTTTTGGCTTCGGCCATGCTTTTATCCCATTGGGTTTCCCCTACAAAATTTAAGCAAGGCAGCATTATGAGCGTCTAACACCTTATCAATGTTTAATAAAACATTGCGCTTGATTTTTTCTAAGTAAGATTCAAAGAAATCTTGTTTGAGTAAATTTTTTTCTCTTGTTATATTATTCAACACAATGTATATGGTTATATACAATAGCTATGATATAATTGATGCTAAACTAACTCCTACAATTAAGCTAGCATACAACAGAATAGGAAAATATATTACAATTAATTTGATATCAGCTAGATTGATTTGTTACTTGAATCGTGCTGATCCTTTCCTTCTTTAACACTCCCCCTCAAGTTAGAGTGTATATTAATCACTCCTAACTTGCTGAGTAATACCGCAAATTGTGGGGAACCCAGCACTTTGGTAAACAAGTCTACTAGTAGATGATGTGTTCGAACATGAGCAGTCTTGATCATTCCTTCTTGGAGCTTTTCACGAACTAAGTAACAGTCGATTTCGATGTGCTTCGGGCGTTTGAGAAAAATTGGATTTGAAGCTAAGTGGATGGCTGCCTGATTGTCACAATGGAGCATAACTGGCTGCAACTGTTTGACATTTAAATCAGCAAGTATGTATCTCAACCAGGTGATCTCGCAACAAGTGGATGCCATGAAGCGATACTCGGCTTCCATTGTTGAACAAGAAATTGTGGTTTGTTTCTTAGTCTTCCAAGAAATTGGTAAGTGACCAAGCAAGATGCAATATCCACTGACTGATCTTATAGTGTCTTTGCAACGTGCCCAGTCAGCGTCACAAAAGGCTTTTACTTGAAGTGAACTAGAGGCCGAAAGAAATAACCCTTGTCCCGGTGTTTGTTTGATGTACCGCATAACTCTATGTGCAGCATTAAGGTGTGGAATACGAGGTTTGTCCATGAATTGGCTAAGAAACGTGTACCGTATATACCAAGTCAGGTCTCGTAATCGTCAAGTATATTAATCTTCCAACAAGTCTTTTATACACAGAGGCATCATTTAGTAGTGTGCCATCAGTTTGCGTGAGTGTGAGATTCGGCTTCATGGGAAATTTCATAGGCTTTGCACCAAGAAAGCCTGTATCCTCCAAAATTTCTAGAGAATACTTTCGCTGTGAGATTGTAATGCCTTTGTTTGATCGTGCAACTTCTAAGCCCAAGAAATATTTTAACTTTCCAAGATCCTTAAGCTTGAACCTTTCAGATAAGAAGCGCTTTGTTGACTCGATTTAACGCAAATCATTACTGGCCAGGTTGATATCATCTACATAAACAAACAGCTCTGTGAATGAAGCACCTCGTGTTTGGACGAACAATGAATAATCTGCTCGTGATTGATGATAACCACATGATTTAAGAGCTGTTGACAACTTCAAGAACCATTGTCTAGACGCTTGCTTAAGTCCATACAACGATTTGTGTAATTTGCACACTCGAGTCTCCCCCTTTCGTATAAAACCAGGTGAGAGTGACATGTATACATCCTCAACAAGATCACCATGAAGAAAGACGTTATTAATATTGAGTTGGTGTAAATGCGACCCTTGGACAATGGCAATGGCAAGAAGAAGACGAACTGTACCGAGCTTGGCAACAGGGGTAAAAGTTTCCCGATAGTCAAAGCCTTTTACTTGGCTATAACCCTTTGCCACCAATCGGGCCTTATATCGTTCAATAGTACCGTTAGGATTGAGTTTAACCTTGTAAACCCATTTGCACCCAATGACCTTCTTGTTGGGTGGTAGTGGCTGGAGCGTCCAAGTCTTGTTGGCTTGAAGGGCATCAATTTCATGTCTCATGGCAGTTCTCCAATGTTCATCCTGCATGGCTTGAGAAAATGTTTTGGGTTCTTTGACATAGTTGAGTGAGGTAGTAAAGGCATGATGGTTAGTGGATAATTGGTCATAGGCAAGATAATGAGAAATAGGGTGAGATATACCTGACTTGCGAACCATGTTGGAGACAGATTTGGGATGAGAATGGAGCTCAACATCAACCTGATAATCATTAGGGCGAGAAGGTGTATGTGTTGGACAGGTGGAACGACCAAGAATTGGTTCGGTAAGTGGTGAGATAGGATTGGGTGGTGGTGATATAGGATCGGATGAGGGCGAGATAGGATTAGATGGTGGTAAGCTGATGCTTGGAGAAGGTGGTGTTGGTGAAGTGATTATAGTTGGTGTCATTGGTAAAGAGGAAAGCGAATTGGTGGTAGTTGCTTGTGTGTTCGAGTGGTATGATTTGTGGGATCAAAATCATCATCTTCATGTCCATGAAAATGAGGTACATGGGCTGGTGTAATAATGGGTTGAATGGTAGCGGAGATGTGAGCATATGGGAATTCATGTTCATGAAAAGTTACATTTCGAGATGTGAACATCTTTCCGAGTTCACTGTCATAGACCTTGTATCCTTTCTGGCCATGTGGATAACCAAGAAATATGCAACGAGTGGCTCGAGCATCAAATTTGGAAGGTCGGTGTGCGTGTATGGAGGTAAAACACAAACATCCAAAAACCCTAAGGTGCGTGTATTGAGGTGGAATATGAAACAAGAGCTCATATGGAGTTTTATCGTTGAGAACCAGTGTGGGTGTGCGATTGATAAGGTAGGCGGCGGTTAGAATGGCTTCCCCCCAAAATTGTTTAGGTAATTTGGCTTGGAAAAGTATTGCTCGTGCTACGTTCAACAGATGGCGGTGCTTTCTTTCAACAACCCCGTTCTGTTGAGGTGTTGCAACACAACTTGTTTGGTGGACAATTCCCTTTGATGAATAAAAGGAGACAAGATTAAATTCTGGACCATTCTCACTACGAATAATTAACAATAGACATATATTGTGTCTCAACAAGAGCAATGAAATGCATCAAAAATATGCATGTGTCACATTTATGACGCATAAGATACACCTATATGCAACGAGTGTAATCGTCGACTATTGTAAGGAAATAACGAGCACTAGAAAAAGAAGGGATCTAGTAACCACCCCAAATATCCATTTGCAATAATTCAAAAGGTTTAACGGTGTAAATTGAGCTTAAAGAAAAAGAAGTTCTTGTTTGCTTTGCCAGTGGACAAACAAGGCAATCACTAGCATCACAAGGCTTGATTGAACCAACAAAATTTGGAAGAAAACGTAAAGCTTTATGTGAGGGGTGACCAAGGCGTTGATTCCAAGAAGCAGGAGATAGTGTTTGGCCGGCATGGCAGGTTGCAGGCTTGCATTTATCAAGGTAGTAAAGTCCCTCCTTCTTAGTTCCCGTCCTAATCATCTCTCCCGAACGTAGTTCCTGTATGACACAATATCGATGAAGAAAGATGGTTATACAAAAGGAAGTGAATGTGAGTTTGCTTATTGAAATGAGATTCAGACTAAAGGATGGGACGCAAAGAACATCTGTAAGAATCAACTGGCCTGAAAAGGCCATTTTCCCAACATGTGTAACCTTGGCATAAGACCCATATGAGAGTTGTACAGTTCTATTATGGACAGGTATGCAAGAGGTTAACAAGGTATGTGAACAAATCATGTGGTGGGTAGCACCACTATCAAATATCCAAGGCATCCTTTTTCCATGTGAAGAAAACAAAATGCTTTAACTGACAAGTCACTAAAGGTTGTAGAATTACCAACATTATGTGCCATCGCGTTTGATTTGTTGGTGTTCAGCATGCTTGGGATTTGCTTGCATTGCTCCGGAGTAAACGGGAATGAGCTAGACGGTTCTGGTTTGTCCGAGGCAGAGGAGAAGACATTGTTACCTCTGGAAGTATCTCCTCGTGTGTTGTTGCATTGCTCATCCTCACAAACTTTTTTGTATTTACGACAGTAGTCAATTGTATGACCCGTCCAACCACAAAAATCACATTTTAGATGAGATCGACACTTTTCAGTTGTGTGTCCCGTCTTGTCACATTTTTCACACTTAGCATTTGGGTTTCTTTTTGATGTCCCCTTCCCTTGGTCGCGGTTGCTCCATTTCACAGCAAATGCTGCTGCCTCTATTACTACCTTCCCAGCATATACGTCTTGCTGTCATTCATGATGAAGGATTAAGGAGTATACCCTGTTGACTGTGGGCAAGGGATCCATCAACAAGATCTGCCCCCTAACTGCTCCAAAATTCGCATTTAATGACATCAGAAACTTGATAATTTTCTGAGTTTGCATGTAGTCGCTAACGTTCTTCATGGCCCCACAATTGTATGTGGGAATGGCAAGAAGAGCGTTGTGCTTATCCCAAAGTCCCTTGAGCTTGGTAAAATAAGAACCAACTGTCATGGTCCCTTGAACACAATCAGAGATCTCACTCTCTATGTGGAATAGTTGCATGCTATTAGCATGGGAAAAACGTTCCTTAAGTTCTACCCAAATTTGAGATGCTGGTTCACAATATATCACGCTAGCTGATATCTCCTTAGAGATAGAACTAAGCAACTATGTTTTTACTAACATGTTGCATCGTCCCCACTGCTACATATCTTCCTATGAACCTTCAGCTGGTTTCTTGATAGAGCCATCAACGAAGCCCATCTTGTTTTTGGCTTGCAATGCCATAGTCATGGCAAGGCTCCATGTGCTATAGTTGTTCTCACTCAGTGGCTATGTCACGAGGGACACTTCAGGTTGGTCTGAGTGGTGTAGGTAGAATGGATGATTACGATCATACTTCGTCCCTTCCGACATACTGGACCTAGAGCTCGATTTCGTCTCTTTGCTGTCACTCATGGGCAGTGGCTAGGGTTTGTGTATTTGGATGTTGTTTTAGGTCACCAAGAGCTTTCTGCTCTGAAACCATCAATGAAATCTTGTTTGAGTAAATTTTTTCTCTTGTTATATTATTCAACACAATGTATATGGTTATATACAATAGCTATGACATAATTGTTGCTAAACTAACTCCTTCAATTACGCTAGCATACAATAGAATAAGAAAATACATTTCAATTATTTTGATATCAGCTAGATTGATTTGTTACTTGAATCGTGATGATCCTTTCCTTCTTTAACAAAGATTTTATCGAGACAACTATCATTGATTAGTGGATATCTAAGGGAAGTGTTGTGAATACTATTAGTTATGTGGATGTCCACCTAGGGCCAGTGTGTAATATGTAATTAATTAGTACCATGTAAATCCTAAGCTTATAAAGAGGCACTCTAATAAAAAGGAAATGATACTTTGATTTTCTCTATCCAATCTCTCTTTCGTCTCTCTCTATTTTCTTTGCTTCTCTCATCCTCTATATTATATTTCCAAACATGTTACTATTTGAATATGTAACGGTACAGTTGATAGCTTTCAAAATTAAAGGTGGTGACTTTCACTTCCATAAACCAAATGGAACCCACGAAAGGAGGCTATTATTTTGTAATACATATTCACAAACATACGATGCATCTTTTGAGTCAAGAAATGGCTCTTCACAACAAGTCACATATTTTGAGGAATGACTCTTCAATATTTATAAATAGGTTAGTACTCTTGTACTGATCCAAAAAAAAAAGGTTAGTCCTCTTATAGTTATGAATAGCGCTTGAATACTTGCATATTCATTCATATACTAGAATTAGGGAGTGTTGTAGTGTCTCATTGAGTCTATATGCATGGGAGTATTCAATACAATTGTAGTTTTTAGGAGCCTTCTGGTTTAGTGTGCTAATATTATTAGAACGCGATCGTTGTATCCTAAGAGAGAAACGTTGATTGATCTTGACCATCATAGTGAGGCGTAAAACTTGTCTTAAGAACAAAATGTCGAACATTGAGTCGACCAATTTCACGTTTTTATAACTCATATTCATTTGCATTTTAGGATTGTATTTGCTGAAGAGCTTGCAAGTTTTTGGTATATAATTGTATAAATTATTTCTTGATTTTCTTTGTGATTAAATATTGCAATTAGACCGTTTTTTCCAACAATTTCATCACAATGGAAAGTATTCTTTTTCTATGTCCCTTTAAAGACAAATCAGTTGAAATGATATCATCAGTATTTGGCGTTAATATTGTTACATCAAAACAATCTGAATTCTTTCGTTGAGATGAAAGAGAGTAAAATATCAGCAAAGACCTTTTCCTAGTTTCATTTCAGCACAAGGCAAGTTAACTAGTTTCTCCGACTGAAACTAATTATTGTCTAAATTACTCAACACAGGTAGCGCCTGCAGATATACAACAACATACTGTGACGACTCTTTCAATTGGTGAAGTGTTCAAAAACTTGTTTTACTGTTCTTGTTTAATTCGAAACACGCCCTTTAAACCTGGTCCCCACCGGAATCTTTTGGCTCTATTTTTTAACTCTATCCGGCAAAAATCATGCATGATTTCATGCAGAAGGTCAGGGCGGTTAACTTACACAGACTAATTCACAACAGCACAATGAGTATTGCAAACATACAAAAACACTAGTAATTTAACCTATTTAGAACTGTTTGGTGTCCCCAGTTATGACTTGGCTTTGTTACGATATATTTAGATCAGAAATATTCTCTTAGTCATTAGGGTACCATGAAATACGTGGTCCCTCATATTTAGATTTGATATCAAAGGTAAATAACAGATAAATGTGTTTTTAATGTTTTAACCTGAATTCTTCTTTTCAAATCGAATAATAAAGGACCACAAGTCTTTGGTCATCTGAAAGAAACTCATCTTTATTTAGATGTGTTTAACATATATATATATATATATATATATATATATATATATATATATATATATATATATATATATATATATATTTGGCAAACTACATTATGAACTATGTTGTTCTTGTTTGGGAACCCTTTGGTTTAAAAGAAGAATGAGACTTGTCAAATTCTTGGACTTAGTAAGAGCTCTCACTTCAGTTGTTAAGTGCGTTGTCTCTAAACTTATTCTTCAAATTTATTAAATAGGACAATGCTTGGGTCCTCACTAGATAGTACTCAATTTGCTCACCATCCTATGTGACCCATTAAAATTTTAACACCTGTCAAATAAAATTCTCT
This sequence comes from Cotoneaster glaucophyllus, assembly GCA_036320875.1. Taxonomy (NCBI): domain Eukaryota; kingdom Viridiplantae; phylum Streptophyta; class Magnoliopsida; order Rosales; family Rosaceae; genus Cotoneaster; species Cotoneaster glaucophyllus. The sequence goes on from CM070060.1 coordinate 7,543,517, forward strand.
CTCAAACTCGTACTATCTTCATAACCAAACATTATTCATCTGCTATCTTCGTAACCAAACACTATAATCTTCCTTCTCCTTTCCTGTCTATGTGCAGAAAACCCTCATCCCCCTCCATTCTCCCCCTTCTCTTCTCCGGTGAGACCAACCCAATCCCTTACTTCTCCGGTGAGCCCACCCCCAACCCTTCTCTTCTTCGGCGAGATCGCCACCAAGCTCTTCTTTTTCCAGCGACCCCACTCCGCCCATATCTTCTTCGACGACCTCGACAACCCCAACGTCTCTGTTCACCGGCGAACCCATCTCGAACCCTCTCTTTTATGGTGACCCCACTCCAGTGCACTTCGACAGCGACCGCACTCCATTCCTCATCGACGGCGACGAGTTAGTTATTCAGAAACCCCACTCCTCTTTGCCGGTCAAATTTATTGGTTTAATATGGGTGTTACGAAGGAAGGTCAACGGAGGTGAGAAATGGGGGTGGGTTGGTTGGGTCGACGAGGAAAGCATCAGATTAGAGGGGGTGAAGGCGTTGGGTCGCTGTGTTCGACGTCGATAGATATGCCATGGCAGTTTGGGAGGGGAAGGATGAAGCATGATGTTTGGTTATAGGTTCAAAGGAAGTGTAGGATGTTTGGTTAGCATGATAGGATGGTGTTTGATGATAGTCTTATAATACAGGTGTTAACATGTTAGAGAGCCACATAAGATGGTCAGTAAATTGGGTACTCTCCTGTGAGTACCCAAGTATTATCCACTTCGATCCATTGACCCAAAGGACCCTACCTCATCATTTAAGGCACAAGCTTAATTAAGAGTTTAGCTCGATTGGTTCAGGTCAAACCAACAGAGAAATTTATGTTTGATCTTTTAGTTGTACCCGAAGATACTACTCACTATATAATGTTATTGATAATATCTGATTTCTTGGAAGTAAAGGATGTTTTTTATTACTGACAAACCACAGTTATTATTATTTTATTTTTTAACACGATTTTTCTTTGATATATCAACATCAGTATATATTTTAGTCTTTAATTTGAAAGTAACAAAGAATTATTCTTTAACCATAAGAAGCTAACAATGTCCCAATATTATAATTCTTTGGGTCGTGAGGAGGAGGGATTCAAGAAGCTGATCGCGGAGTCTGACTCATTATGTATGTTGCGGGGTGGGAGAGAGAAGTTAATGTGGTCATTGAGAGTATCATTGTTGATACTTTACAATTAGCTTCACAGTTGGAGTCATTTAAGCTTCGCATGCTCATCCGCGTTGTTATGGAGTGGTGCATTTAATTAGGGGTGGGCAAACGAGTACAGGAATCGTGGGTCGGGCCGGGTACGGGCCTGTTCCTAATTTTAAAAAAGAGAAACGGGGCGGGGCCTTGAGATTTTAGGTTCAGGCCGGTTCCAAAAGTATAGAAAAATGGGTAGTCGAACCGGCCCGTTTGCAAAAATACCCTCGTGTTGGGTACTGCCTCCCAGGCCCACTTCCTTTTGTTCCTTGTGATAGTACTGAGTCTCACTCTTGAACATTCCACACACAAACACACATCCCACTTCCCCGTGTTTCCCCCCTCCCCCAATCTCTCGAACCTTCTCCCTCATTCCTCTTCTTTGTTTCTTCTCCCCCATCTCTGCATCTCTCCTTCCCAGAGCACAGACACACCACACCCCCCCCCCCCAATCGAGAAATGATATACTGCCGCCATCCTCGTTGTCACATCCCGGCCCGGGGTCCACCACATCCCCGGGCCCGCTCCACCACCGTAGCACAATATTGTCCGCTTTGGGCCCCGACTACGCCCTCACGGTTTTGTTTCTGGGAACTCACACGAGAACTTCCCAGTGGGTCACCCATCATGGGAGTGCTCTCGCGCGCTACTCGCTTAACTTCGGAGTTCCCATGGAACCCGAAGCCAGTGAGCTCCCAAAAGGCCTCGCGCTAGGTAGGGATGGGAATATACATATAAGGATCACTCCCCTGGGCGATGTGGGATCTCACAATCCACCCCCCTTAGGGGCCCGACGTCCTCGTCGGCACACCACGGCCAGGGTTAGGCTCTGATACCAAATTGTCACATCCCTGGCCCGGGGTCCACCACATCCCCAGGCCCTCTCCACCACCGTATCACAATATTGTCCGCTTTGGGCCCCGACTACGCCCTCACGGTTTTGTTTCTGGGAACTCACACGAGAACTTCCCAGTGGGTCACCCATCATGGGAGTGCTCTCGCGCGCTACTCGCTTAACTTCGGAGTTCCCATGGAACCCGAAGCCAGTGAGCTCCCAAAAGGCCTCGCGCTAGGTAAGGATGGGAATATACATATAAGGATCACTCCCCTGGGCGATGTGGGATCTCACACTCGTCCCCCACCAAATCCTCCGTCTCCTCCTCCAATCTCGACACCGAGGTAACTCATTTCCCTCATTTCTTCAAATTTCGTCAATTTCTTAATTTTGATTTACAAAATTTGTGAAAAGTTGTGAAATTTTCAATCGCAGGTCTGGCTACTGGCACTCCTTGTCCAGGATGAGGATGGTCTTCAATCGGATCTCCCCGTTTGAGTCGTCCAGCTGACCAAGAACTCGCCTCTGTAATTATTGTTGGAAAAGTAGCAGTTGACGGGGACGATGACCGGAGTGCCGGTGGGGATGGGGTCGACTTCGGACACGTTGTTGGTGGAGGCGATCTGGGTGGGGAGGGAGTTGAGGATGTAGGCGATGGAGGAGGGAAAGTTGTAGAAAGGAGGGAGGGACCGGAAGGTGAGGACCCGTAGGAATCAGCCCGTTTCAGAAGGGCCGGGTTAGGTCAGGATCTTATTTTGAAAAATCCAAAACCTGCCGCGCCGGGTCCCGTGTTATTTACAAACGGGTCGGTCCGGTTCCTTCAATTTTGGGCCCGGCCCGGCCTGTGCCCACTCCTACATTTAATGGCTTCTTTTGTGAGTAACGCATTCTTTCGAGTGATTATTCAATATTCATGCGGAAGAGGTAAACAATATTATAACAATCTAATCAAAATTTCTATCGTTTGGGAAAAAAAATAAAAGTTGGGTTGTGCAAACTGATGCCCCACAAGAGTCTTGTGACAAGACATTGAAAATGTAAGCCCTTCTATACACTACTTGAAAGTGTCTACTTGCGTGAACATGTAGATCTAACATTAAATTTCAGAACTTTCTTATCAGATTTTTTTCCAATTGGCAATTAACTCAGACAAAGAAATATATTAAAGGCCCTATTGGACTTTATCAATTGGACTAGTCGAGGCAGACTCAGCACTCTCACAAATTAACTCAACTCAAAGGAAATGAGACTTTTTTTTTGTTCCCAAGAGCATCAGGTCTAATTTGTGTACTCAAATATTTGTTTTTAGTTAAAAATATAAAAGAAAAACAAGAACAATGTTTCATACATCCCTACACCAAGAAATAGTTGATTATAGTTCATTAAAGATTATACGTGTTGGTGTAATGTTGGCTCAATACAAGTCAAGAACCTAGTGAAGAAAATCTCATATCGAAAAGTAAAACAATATAATTCAAGGTTTACTTCTAATTTTACCAAGGTTTTTTTGTGATAAAATAACATGTAATGACCTGTTTCCACTTTTACGGTTTTTTTAAGTGAATGTACAAAAATGCCCTTCGAGGTAAATGCGTTGATTTTATTTTACCGTCTTATCGTGTCACGTAAGAATCATTTTCTTGGTGTATTTGGATACTACTCATCGCTACGAAAGCGTGGGCGTAAACAGAATGTAATTTGAAGTTATAACGAAGATTCTACGAACCTTTAAACGTCGAGGGCATTTTGGTAATTTACCATTTGAAACACATGTAGTATGTGGAGTAGTGTGCCACATGGGACCCACAGATTGGTCCCTAATCTTCTGGAACTCTCCTTTTCTTCTTTCTCTCCCGTGGCTCTCTTCTCTCTCCCATAGCTCTCATTCTCTAACTCTCTCGACTCCCTTTCTTCCCGTGGAAACCAAACCAGCACCAATCATTTTTCCAGCAAATTAGACCTTGAAAACATCATAATCATGTCTTTAGCATCCCTGGAATTGTGAATCTGTAGTTGGTTTCGAGAATTTTTGTGGCCAAAGGCAAGTTAGAACTCACTTTTTGGAGTCGTGGGTTTCCCTTCAGTTTCAGATAATTTCCAGCCATATTTTGAACTCTAAACAGTTTCCGGCGACCTCTACCACTTTCGAGGTGTTTTCTGACCAAACCACGGCGAGATAGCCATCGTGCAAGGTTGCCCATAAATTTCGGCAAGTTACCAGTTTTCCCGCGGATAGTCGTCTTTCAGGCCATTTTCTGGCCACCTCAGGCCATCATTTGGACTCCAAGCAGGCGCCGATCATTCGTGATGCCTCGATTTTTGTGCTAAGGAGTTGTAGGATGGACTCCAGGTGAGTGAGTCTTTTTCTTTTTTATAATATATATATATACACACACACCTTACGGTTTTCCAGAAATGTTTTAAATTGATTATGCATAGCATGCCATGATTTAAATGTGTTATATTTAAATATTGCATTATGATGAGGTTTATAGAATTATGTTTGCTTGCCATGTCGTAAATAAGTTACATTTCAAATATTGCATTGTTACACTTGCGAATTGTATGGTGTGATGTTGAGGAGACTCAGGTAAGCTTCAGGTTAGTATTATGCGATTGAATGGGTTTTAATTGCATTGGTATGCATACATTTATTTAGAGCTCATCATGGTATGCATACATTTGTTGAAAGTTTGTATCGAAGAGGATTATTGGCGAATCTCAGTAGAGGTGGCTACCTCTGAGGGTACTCTACTAGACTTTACTTATGCTCTGACGTCGCGTGTGAAATGGGTTCATTCCCGCTCACAGCGCACTCTTGTCTTTAGGCACTTTTAGGTTTAAATTTATTCACAATTTCCACATCACTATACTTTATGGCTTCATCACCTTCCAGGTGTCGGCCAACACAGCTCGATTCGGAGTCCTAGTGGACATTCCGGGTTGGGGTGTGTCAGTTTGGTATCAGAGCATCAGTTGGGCAGTATTGCGTTCATCACATGCGTGATGTCAGCATTGAAGGAAAAATTTTGTCCTAGCTAAGAACATGTGAGAACATTTGAACACATATGCAAACTAATAACACTTTAAAGTAGGCATGCATTAAAAAACAATTCTAAAACCCATGACTTTCAAAGCCTAGTGAATGGTGAACCATGAGACTCTTTAACAACATTAAAGAGAAGGAAGGTTTTGAGATTCATTACCCTTGAAGCTCATCCTTGTTTACACAAGGGATTCACCCAAGTGGAGGGCCTTCAAGTCACCTCCTAGCTCCTTGAATCTTCCTTGTGATTTTCTTCCTTTTGAATGCTCCTCTTGCTCCTTGTAGATGTAAGGAAAGGATCTCCAAGAACACCAAATATTTAGTGTCTCTAAGTCTCCACACCAAGGATGTAGTGTGAAGAGAAGATGGATGACTTAGAGAGATTTTGATGCTAGTGAAACTCTCCCTAAGTGGTCGGCCTCTATGTGAGAAAAGGAGAGAAAATGTTTCTCTTCTTTCCTTTAAGAAAACCCTAATGAGGTTATGGCCATAAAGTTGCCTTTATACCACCTCACATGTGAGTGGCACACTTGCAATTAACCCAAGTTGGGTACCACTCACCCTAGGCCGGTTTTGACTTTGTTTTTGGGTTAATTTCCATTTAGTTTCAGTTGTCACACAACCTAAACTCAATGGTCTTTGTGGACCAAAAACCCTTTTGGGCACCGAAACCCAAAACCAACTTAAAAGCCCAATACGAACCTTTCGTAAGATTAATTAACTAATTAATTAATCTTGACCATTCTCAATTAAACTATTTAATTGCTTATCCATCTCATTTATATTTCTTCACTTTCATCCTTACTCGGTGTACGATCCATTAGGTTTCAATTAGCGAGGCAGTGGGCGATTGTTACTCTTAACGATCGATTGCGAATTGAAACTACATTTCAATTCTCCCTTTGATGAAGATTAGTGTTAGCTAATCCTCAGGGCTTCCACAAACCATGAGTGACACCTAGCAGTATGTCATGGCTACCCAAGCTAAGTAGAAGTGGTTGGAGAACCTATCCAATTACAATTACAATGCAATACGGTCCTTCTCTAATACAATACTCTTGATCACATTGTTTAAGTGATAGTTTATTTCAAGTCTACTATCCAATGTGATACTTCTCTATATGATTCATTTGAATATGACTTGAAACATACTTCCTAAGTCATATTCGTATGCTTTGGCCAAAGACTCCTGAATCATATCTCAGAGTATTCTCCTTCCACCATGGAAGGTTAGAGATCCCTTGTTGTGCATTCATATGCCTACATGACTAGATAGCTTGACCCCAACAATGCCGTGGACACTCTCGATGGAATGCCTTTGACATGATCAAAGATCAAAGACCTAACCATTAGACATCTATGATGCCTGCCTCAGGTCAAATGACTACTTTGCATATTGCAACTTACGAGTTCTTACATGACATGTATGTTCGAACTCTCTTTTGATCGTTGTTCAGTGTACTCGATTACCTTTCGAGCACCTATGTGTTTGTCTCAGTGTCCAACACTAAATGACTTGAGACTAGTCATACTCACGCTTGAGTTAACATAACACATACTAACCTTAGCGGATTGTCAATGCCCAATTGGCAATCCTATGGCTAGGAACGTTTTAGGAATGAACATAAGAGAAAGGTCTCGTTAATCTAACTTACTTAGATCACTTCTCTCTTAGACTAAATACATTCCTTGGATTCCCTTATTGCTTAAACATATAATCCAATAAATAATGATTAACAATAAGCTTTGCCCTTCATTAAACAATATAATAGTTTAACACAATAAGTATTCCAAAAGCTATTACATCAAATGAGTGGCTTTGTGGGCATACTTCCAACAAGCATTCCTGGTTCTTAAACCTAAATGTCGAATCTTGCCACCTCGTCAAATATGAAAAATGTATTAGCTTTTTCTAAGTCTTGAGTGACTTAGTCGACTTATCGACCTTATAGAAAATTATTTTGGCGAACGCCTTTAAATTATAAGTGAAGAATTCCCCTGCCAAGGAAATATTTAGATTTGAGATAAGTTGATGGCCCTGAAGTAGGGCTACTATATCGACAGTTGTGCATCACGGGAGAATTACCTACCAGTTCCACCATTAACTAGTCATTTCTTCCAACCTATTGAGTCAGGAAACCATAAATAGTCTTGATTCCTTGGCAGTACCCGCTAGTGTATCACCTATTAGAATCCCTACAAAGTTTTAGTTTTTGTTGAAATTTTCAGAATTGGCTTGAGTGACAATGGGGTGTTAAAAGGGTAGCACTTGATGTAAGAACGTCAGGGGGAAATCATTTTTGGTCCTTGATAACATTAATCGTTCTAAACACACTAGTGATTATTCCAGATCTTCAGGGGGAAGATCGACTTCCGTCTAAGTCTGTCCTAAAGTAGACTATTAGAAAATTCTAGCCAACGCTAGTTCCTGAGTTTTCTTTTGGTGACGTATTCATCCTTTCAACAAGCATAAACACCGGTATACAAGTTGTTATACCTACAGTTAGTAGAAATCCCTGAAGTAGTAAGTATTTTCTTTAGAATTAATGAAACCACCTCACCGGGCCAATTCCTTACCAATCGTCCAAAACCAATTATCCGAGTGGGCTCTAGCCTGTAATTAGCCTATGGTGGCACTATTAATTGACGATACTGTCCGATATCCAGGAACTGTCAACCAGTATTCTGATGGTATAACTTCTGATACTGAACATAGGCTAGTATTCGAGAGTGATACCATTATGCCAGGACGCTGGTTTACAGATTCAGGGTAGCGAACCATATCAAATATCGTATATGCATCAATTAGCGGCGCGACTGGTAGACTGATTAACAGTGACTACTTCAGCCGAAGAAACTAAATTGTGGAAACTTAGGAGTAGACCTTGTATTAAGACAGTAAACTCACAGTTATGTTAACCATATTACCTATTTAGGTAATCAAAACCTTTTCGACTAGCCACTTCTCGATCACTTCACATGTTGACAGTAGGATCAAAATATGAAATGACATCTCACTATTAGAATGTTTGGAGTGTTGAGAAAACTGTGAAAACCTTTTAGTTCGTGTCGTGGAGTTGGTTAGTAGTTTAGCACGGTTTGAGGAGGTATACCTTCGGCATCATTTCTCAAAATTCTACTTGGGATGCTACCGGATGCGAGAAGTGGAATACACCAGTGACTCTCCTTGTTAACACCACATTTATTCTCCTTATTTCTTATCGAACAACTCCTATACCAGTTTTCTTTGTGACTTTTCGAATAAGTCCTACTTCATTGAGAGAACTTAGTCACTAAAGCCTACCTATTAGGGAATTACCCAACCAAACACATTATCTAGGGAATTTTAAACCTATTTGCGAAGGCGAAAGACTGAACCTTAGGTTTGTACCTAGACTTTAGCAACTTGATCAGATGAAGAAAAAGATAAAATAAAATAAATCGTTATTCCCTACTTCGAGCTGATGGTCTAACCGACCAACCTTTGTAACCCGAGTTTGCCTCCATGGTCTGACGAATTTATAGTGGTCTTATCGACTACCTTATTATCTACCTTGGCAGTGAGACCAAATTCTCTGAGCTCTGTTAGTTAGCTTTATATCAGATTCCTCGACTGTAAACTTTGATTAAATTGATACTCTTCTTGGGAGACGTGATCTCAGTGGACGAGATTCTTTTCTTTTTCCCCAAAAGATTGTAACGGAAGAAAGTGGGAATTCTCACAAAGTACTGTGAATTTCGAGATATCTTTAGTCTTGTCGATTTTATCGACAATCGGTTAGAGATTTTTGGCTATAGTGTTTTTCCTCACTCACAACCGAGGAAAGTTAATTTAGCTGTGATGTTAGTATGAATAAAGTTCTGACAACCGAATTGTTGTCTCAATCTACTTTGTGTTACACCTTTCGATGACATTGATCATTTTGAAAATCCATAATGACGTATTCTTTGGATGTTTTGACTTTGTAGATGCAGGATGATGGAGTATCATTTATATTTCCCAACGGTTAAAACCGTTTGAAATGAACCATCCTATTCATAACTTAGAGCCAATTGTATTTATCTTCATTTGAAATATTGGATGACACTTCTCAGTGAGAAACGTGTCTAAAATCTTTACCAACCTTAGATTTCTCAAATATATCTTCATTTGAGATAAGCTAATATTTCTGATAGCAACGTTGGAAGGACCAAATCAATCCCTACGATTACACTATCATGTAATACCCTGGTGGTGCAAACGTAGTTACTGAGAACCTTTAGCTTGTCCTATCCCACCTCAATTGGAATTCAAAAGTATGGTTTTGACGTTACTCGTGAGATATCAATAAATTGTTTGGATGATTATAATCATTTTCTGTACCTGTATAAGGATGGGAAATATCACCATAAGCTTCTGATACGAGGTATCTTGTACATGTGGAGTTATGATGATGTTTCAGTGACCATCTACCGACGCGACAAGTTAGCCACTTTCCATTGATCTAGAGGGACTACATTTTAGACCACTTGAAAAATTCATCATTCTTGAAATTATCAGATTTCTCAGGCGTTTAGACCAGCGTCTATTCTGATGGGGATTCCATATTCACCTCTTTGTGCTGGAAGGTATTTTAGTCAATCTTGGGTCCGTGTCAACCCTACTACACTTTGTATTATTCTTGGAACAGAGAAACTGCCTAAAGGAATTGCTTGGATATTGAAATGTACATGTGATCAGTAATTCTTCAATCACCTAACAAATACTCTACTAAACAAATCTTTACCGTTGGTGATTGAATATTCCTGAAGCTACCATTGTAGTGAGATATCATACATTCATTTCAGTTACCTTATATTCGAGACTTGTTGGACTTGTTTTGACTCTCAAACTCCTGAGTGTTCTTTTAGCCTCTCGACATATTTTTTCACTAAATTCGAGAGGAATTTAATATGAAGATGCTCACTAAGGCTTTATGGACTACATTGTACGACTACATGGTACATTTGTCACTTTTGTATCTTATGATGTGTGGTTCACTTCCAAGCATTGAGAAGTCTTCTTGAAGGCTATGAGTACGAAGTTCTTACCCGGTACTGCCGAATCGTTTTCTCTCTCCATCGCTTGCAACTTCTCCTCCTCCTCCTTCTCTGTTTCGCCCTCCTCCAACTTCTCCTCCTCATCTTCTCTGTTCCGCCCTCCTGCAATATTTCTTGCATTTTTCCCAGGTTCTTCTCCTCCTCCTCCTCTGTTCCGCCCTCCTGCAATTTTTCTTCTTCTTCTCTCATTGTTCTACCCTCATCCTTCTATTTTCCTTCCAGATTTTTTTTTCAATTGATTGAATCTGGTTAATCTTCTCTCTAATTTTGCAATTGATTGCAAATTTTTGTTTTAATTGAAATTTTAGGGTTTTTAGTTTTCAGATTTTTTTTTTTAAAAAAAAAAAAAAAATTGATCTGTATGTTATTTTTTTGTTTGTGCGCCCTGAGTTGGGTATGTTGCAAATTCAAACCCAGTTGAAGAAATGGGTTAGGAGATTTTTCCAACTTCTTGGCTTTTTGGTGAATTCATAATATCATGCATACTGGGTTCGTGTGCTGGTTTGGCTGGAGGAAGGTCTGGAGAGCAGATCCAAGGATATGCATGTTCAAAATTCACAGATATGAATGTATGCAGAAATTCACTATACTCGTAAAAATTTGTTTTTTCACCTATTTTCTTGAATCATCAATTGTCTTATCTGATAGAGTGTTAAACCAAATACAGTATAAATTATACGGTCATTAGTCCGATATTGCACCAAACGTTTGACTAATTTAGTCAGTACTATCCGATGACTATTTATCCTATCCGACTGAAATAGTCAGTACAGTCTGCGCTGCCAAACAGGGCCTTATTTTATTAGGGTTGTATATAACTGTGGTTACACTTTTGATTTGGGTATGACACAATTTAAGACATTGTATGGAGACTTTATGCACAATGCATAATTGGCAGGTGAGTATTGCGAACAAGTATCTGAATGTTTGAGATTGCGATATAGAAAATTTTATATTATCGACGATATTGCCCGAGAGGGTAGTTCGTGAGCACCATCAAGGCTTTGACTAGACGATTTATCTGTATTTCTCAATGGGGGGCATGATGCTAATATTGCACCCTCGGGATTTCGTTACTTACTTATCGGGACAACAATGAGTTGTTGGTATTGCGGGCTGCAAACCGTAATATTGATAACTTATTTGTTGAACTCGTTGAGTAAGTGGACATTTAGATCCGTTTACGTTAGTATTTTAGTTATTTATACGTTTAGTTACTTATTTATTATTTGGGCTCAATCCAAAGATACTACATACCTTCGGAATACGATATGCTACAAGTGTGTATGCTCAGTTTTGATTTCAGTACAACTATTTCTTCGGTATTACGTATACGTATTTGGACATTATTCTTTTATACGTCTATTTTTGACCCTATGTTTTTATAAAAGTATTAGATTTTAGTATTGGGCTAATGGAGAAGGAAAGTAAGAGCTTGGAGGCACGAAAGAGGAATAATTGCAATCCGATCGCGATTAGTGCTCCCGCCCAAGACTAGGGCCAGCCTTCACGTGATTGTTCACCTCCCGCACCACACACTCACCTTAGATCCAAGTCTGGTGTCAGCCTATCGTACAGACCACAATAGATGGTTCCGACTCGTAGGTGACCAGCGATTTATCGCACAGCCTTCACTTGATCGTAGCACTTGAGCGTACATATTTATTCCCAGCCTGTCGTACAGGTCACAGTAGGTGACTCCAACTCATGTGCTAGCCTAGATTTATGAGCTATAGATCCAGTCGTATAGGTCACGTTAGGTGACTCCGACTGACATGTCGGTTCAGACTGATTTCACACCTGGCTTACACTTACTATTGCTGAGATATTATGACATGGCATGCTTCTGTTTTTACTGCACCTGTGCATTCATTTTTCGTACCTACGTAGTATTATTTTCTGGAAACTATACAGGTTTTACGGCGAGGGTTTATACCGTTTTCAAAAGGTTTTTATTAAAACTTTATTTTCAATCCCACTCACCCTTATTTTTCGCCCCTCCAGGTTTTAGCTGCTGAAAGTTCATATCGACGAGGATTCTTGGCGAATCTCAGTATAGGTGGCTACCTCTAAGGGTATGATCCGTACCCACATCCTTACCTACACTACTGTACTTTACTTATGCTCTGACGTCGCGTGTGAAATGGGTTCATTCCCGCTAACAACGCACTCTTGTCTTTAGGCACGTTTAGGTTTAAATTTATTCACAATTTCCACATCACTATACTTTACAGCTTCATCACCTTCCAGGTGTCGGTCAGCACAGCTCGATTCGAAGTCCTAGTGGATATTCCGTGTCGGGGTGTGTCACCACATGTACACTTGAAGTCTATTAATAGGGCTTGATATTAACCATGATATCGATTCTATATGGCTAAATTGTGAACGATATGGATTCACAGTTGGACTTAGTAGTGGACACTTATGAAGCTCCTGGCACCACAATATGTATCATGCAAAGCATATAAACTTTTAATTTGTAGGTCGAGACATACTAACTTTTAGGCTTTTTAGCCAAAATGATAATTGAGATTGGCATGACTCCTCACTTTGATCCCTGAGATTTAAAATCAATAGAAGTGGTCTATGAGATTGTCCACCATTAATAATTTTGGCCGTTTGGTGAAAAACTTCGTTAAATTGATATTTTTGTCAAATTAACCCATGCACTTGAACCGGTGATTTATTCAATTTAACGGATATTTTTCACAAAAAAAAAAAAAAAAAAAAAAAGAAAAAAAGATTGACGATGGACAATCTCAAATATCACATTTATCGATTTTAAATCTCAAAACCATAATGAGGAGTTATGACAATCTTAGGGACCATTTTGACTAAAAAAAACCTAACTTTTATAAAACCCCTGACACGGCTCATAATAAAAGTTAAGAATCGTCGAGACAAATCAAGAATTCATTTGCGAATTAAAAAAAAAATAGTACGTATGAAATGGATCGTTATATGTTCATTTTAACCTGCGTACGTATATGATACGATAATCAGTAGACAATTTACAATTGTAAACGTATTTGAATTGAAGAAAAATAAAATATTTCTACTACTTCACAAAAGCATCAACAAAAATAATATAATCATCAACGAGCGATTTTTCAATTTATCTGACACACTATATCGAATTTAAATAAGGATAATGCTACAGACATGATCTAAGATTTTATAGATTTGAAAGACAATATAACAACAAACCATTTGATATATCTTATTTGTACCGCATTTATTAATCATTTTACATGTTTATTAAGAATAGACGATATCTATGTATGTAAGATTAATTTGTATTATAAAAGTGATGAGTAATGTAACGCGTAAAAGTGGTCTAAATAACAACACTTATATACAATGGAGCTTTATGGAGACATTTTACTTGAGCGTAATTGTTGACTTTGTAAATGCGTTAGTAAGATTATTAAGCTAATTGCCCAGGGCCTTCTATATTTAATTTGGGCCAATCCTCATTGGGTTGGTTTCTGGTGGCCCTTTGAATTAATGGATCAGATCATGCATGACCTAAATTTGCCTGCTAAACCCTAATTAATTAATCACCAAATGATGTTCAAAGCTTTTAGTTTTGAGTATAATAATATGATAAACACATCGTATGCATTCTCAGTGCGAACAACAACTAAACTAATATCAATCAATGTAAAACCAAAATTTAAGAGGTAGAAAGGTGTAGATCAACTGCAACCTTGGTAAAATATTGTATGTTGTGTCAATTATCAAAGCGACGGAAGGGGTCAAAGGCCTTCCAACACCGATATTATCCCCAACTTGATAATTACTACTGGCACAATACGTCAAGTGCAGAGTTTTATTACAAAGGGCCTCAATACAGTTGGAGTGGGATTAAGATATTTAAACTCTTCTTTTCTCATAGATATGATCGATGTGAGATATTTCAACAGCTTGTGCCGTGCCTTACCTGGAATACCAGCTAGGAAAAGTCTCTCTTTGCTTCTTATTCAATCCTCCTATTGATGACCTTGACAAGTGGAATGCCAAAATTTCCTGGTCACTTCGTCTTTTATGTCAATGCATTGTGCAATAGCATTCTACTGAGCTGGTTCTATCTACTGCCATGCTTAATTCTTACCCAACTTTTAGCTACTCCCTAGTTTCATGCGAGCCAGCATCCGAGAAAATATAAAGCAACACCCTTGTTTTCGAGTCAACATCCTTCATGGTTTGGGTATGCCTTTAACAAGCTCAGCCATACAACTAGTACTTTTCAATGCTAATATTCCTAATCTTTGTATTTGTGTACAAGCAATATTGACTTATTTGTAACTATTTTGTACACAAACATGCTTCACTGAAAATAGCCTAGATTCTTGTGGATTGCTCTAAGCTGTACAGAAATATCATAGACTATTGGCATTCACTCCTAATAAACTTCGAAACTTTCCAAAAACTAGCTCTTCTCAAACAAACTCAAACAATGATGGTAGTTAAATATTCAAGGGTTACTATCACTAGTACAAAAATATGTTTGCACGACGCAGAAAATTTCGTCGCGTATGTTTGTGCGACGTTAAACACAAAACGTCGTGCAAAGGCTTTTTTTTTTGCCCTTTTTCTTATCTTTTGGGGTTCTTGCATTGCCTTTTTCTTTTGTGGTATCCGCTTGTGTAAATGTTTTAAATTGACGATCGAATTAGTTCATTCTTTTTATATAGGGTTAAAGAGTGTAGCTGTAAAAAAATCATTAAAATCAGAGTTAAAATAACCGTTAAATCGTGATTTTTCGTTTATAGCCGTCGAAAAGGTTTGTCCGGTTACTTGATATCTGAATGTTTGTTTTTTAGCGATTTTTGGCGTTTGCGATCTCGAAGCACATACAAACAAGTTTGACGGTTGGATGGTTGAAATTAGTTTTGTACAATGCGTATCCCATTAAAACAATAGATTCACTAATACTTAGTTTATTTTAAATTGACGATCGAATCAATTCGTTGTATTCATATAGGGTCAAGGAGTGTAGCTGTAAAAAAATCATCAAAAATGGAGTTAAAATAACCTTTAAATCATGATTTTCCGTTTATAGTCGTCGCAAAGGTTTGTCCCGTTACTTGATATCTGAATGTTTGTTTTTTGCGATTTTTGGCATATGCGATCTCGAAGCATATACAAACAAGTTTGACGGTTGGATCATTGAAACTAGTTTTGTACAATGAGTATCCCATCAAAACAATAGATTCACTAATACTTAGAGTTCATTTATACTTTCATCAAGTATAACATAAGATTTTGTGGTATCCACTTGTGTAAATATTTTAAATTGACGATCGAATCAGTTCGTTGTATTCATATAGGGTCAAGGAGTGTAGCTATAAAAAATCATCAAAATCGGAGTTAAAATAACTGTAAGTCGTGATTATTCGATTATAACAGTCGAAAATTTTTGTTCTGTTACTTGATCTCTGAATGTTTGATTTTTGGGATTTTCGGCGTATGCGATCTCGAAATATATATAAACAAGTTTGACGGTTGGATCGTTAAAATTAATTTCGTACAATGTGTTTCCCATCAAGTTCAATGGTATATATATTTACTAAGTAGATTTTAATTTATTTATTTTGTACCCATAAGCAAAAGGGCCAAAAAAAAAAAAAACTTTGGGCGACATAGGTACATCTACGTCGCGCAAAGCTGTTTTGCGCGACCCAGGTGTACCTACGTCACGCAAAGTTCCCCCCTCCAATTTGCTTTTCATTTGGGGTTTTTGCATTGCCTTTTTCTTTTGTGGTATCCACTTGTGTAAATATTTTAAATTAAAGAGTGTAGCTGTAAAAAATTATTAAAATCGGAGTTAAAATAACTGTTATATCGTGATTTTTCTTTTATAGTCGTCGAAAAGGTTTGTCCTGCTACTTGATATCTGAATTTTTGTTTTTTGCGATTTTTGGGGTATGCGATCTCGAAGCATATACAAACAAGTTTGACGGTTGGATCGTTGAAACTAGTTTTGTACAATGTGTATCCCATCAAAACAATAGATTCACTAATACTTCGAGTTTATTTATACTTTCATTAAGTATATCATAAGATTTTGTGGTATCCACTTGTGTAAATATTTTAAATTGACGATCGAATCAGTTCGTTGTATTCATATAAGGTCAAGGAGTATAGCTGTAAAAAATCATCAAAATCGAAGTTAAAATAACTGTTAAGTCGTGATTATTCGTTTATAACAGTTGAAAAGATTTGTCCCGTTACATGATCTTTGAATGTTTGTTTTTTTGGGATTTTTGGCGTATGCGACCTCGAAATATATACAAACAAGTTGGACGATTGGATCGTTGAAATTAATTTTGTACAATGCGTTTCCCATCAAGTTCAATGGTATACATATTTACTAAGTAGATTTTAATTTATTTATATTGTACTCACAAGCAAAAGGGCAAAAAATAAAAAAAAACTTTGCGCGACGTAGGTACACCTGCGTCGCGAAAAGCTGTTTTACGCGACGCAAGTGTACCTACATCGCGCAAAGTTTTTTTTTTCCCCACCTTTTTCTTCTCTTTTGGGGTTCTTGCATTGCCTTTTCCTTTTGTGGCATCCACTTGTGTAAATGTTTTAAATTGACGATCGAATTAGTTCATTGTATTCATATAGGGTTAAAGAGTGTAGCTGTAAAAAATCATTGAAATCAGAGTTAAAATAACCGTTAAATCGTGATTTTTCGTTTGTAGCCGTCGAAAGGTTTGTACCGTTACTTGATATCTGAATGTTTGTTTTTTGCAATTTTTGGCCTATGCGATCTCGAAGCATATACAAACAAGTTTGACGGTTGGACAGTTGAAACTAGTTTTGTACAATGCGTATCCCATCAAAACAATAGATTCACTAATACTTAGAGTTTATTTATACTTTCATCAAGTATAACATAAAATTTTGTGGTATCCACTTGTGTAAATTTTTTAAATTGACGATCGAATCAGTTCGTTGTATTCATATGGGGTCAAGGAGTGTAGTTGTAAAAAAATCATCAAAATCGGAGTTAAAATAACTGTTAAATCGTGATTATTCGTTTTTAACCGTCGAAAAATTGTCTCGTTACTTGATCTCTGAATGTTTATTTTTTGGAATTTTTGGTGTATGCGATCTCGAAATATATATAAAAAAGTTTGACGGTTGGATCGTTGAAATTAATTTCGTACAATGCGTTTCCCATCAAGTTCAATGATATATATATTTACTAAGTAGATTTTAATTTATTTATTTTGTACTCATAAGCATAAGGGAAAAAAAAAAGAAAAACTAAACTTTCTGCGTCGCGCAAAGCCATTTTGCTCAACGTAGGTGTACCTATATCGCGCAAAGTTTTTATTTTTTATTTTTATTTTTATTTTCCCTTTTTTTTTTCTTTGGGGTTCTTGCATTGTCTTTTTCTTTTGTGGTATCCACTTCTGTAAATGTTTTAAATTGATGATCGAATTAGTTCATTGTATTCATATAACATTAAAGAGTGTAGCTGTAAAAAATCATTAAAATCGGAGTTAAAATAATCGTTAAATCTTGATTTTTTCGTTTATAGCCGTCGAAAAGGTTTGTCCCGTTACTTGATATCTGAATGTTTGTTTTTTGCGATTTTTGACGTATGTGATCTCGAAGCATATACAAACAAGTTTGACGGTTGGAATGTTGAAACTAGTTTCGTACAATGTGTTTCTCATCAAAACGATAGATTCACTAACACCTAGAGTTTATTTATACTTTCATTAAGTATAACATAAGATTTTGTGATATCCACTAGTGTAAATATTTTAAATTCACGATCGAATTAGTTCATTGTATGCATATAGGGTTAAAGAGTGTAGCTGTAAAAAAATCATTAAAATCGGAGTTAAAATAACCGTTAAATCGTGATTTTTTGTTTATAGCCGTCGAAAAGTGTTGTCCAATTACTTGATATCTGAATGTTTGTTTTTTGCGATTTTTGACATGTGCGATCTCGAAGCATATACAAACAAGTTTGACGGTTGGATCGTTGAAACTAGTTTAGTACAATGTGTTTCCCATCAAAACGATAGATTCACTAACACCTAGAGTTTATTTATACTTTCATTAAGTATAACATAATATTTTGTGGTATCCACTTGTGTAAATATTTTAAATTGAATAATATATATGTAAAAAAAATTATTGTGGGTTTTTGTTAGAAAAATATATTATTGTGGGATGTATGTAAAAAAAATGAATTTGAAAGGAGTAGTCACATTTTCAGTAATTTTTATAATAATTTTTTTAAAAAAAATACCTTGCGCGACGCCCTAATGTGATCGTCGTGCAAAACCAGTTTGCGCGACGTCAAATTGTATACCTACGTCGCGCCAGTTGTGATAATTTTTGCAATGCAATAGTAAAAAATAGGCCTTTTTTTTTTCAATTTTCCAAGTTTGGACCCCAACTATTTCTTTCCCATAGACCTCTCTCTTCCCTCTCGCTCATCTCTCCCTCTCTCTTTCCCGTAGACCTCTCTCTCCTCTTTGCAAGCTTGACCCCCAAATTTTGAACCCAGACCTGTCTTTCCTCTTCACAATCTCGAATCCAACCACCACCACTACTCTAATTTTCAACCCAGCCGCTTTCTCTCACTCTCTCTCCTCTCCCTGAGATCAACTCCTCGCCTCTTCCCTAACCCTAGCTCCCTAACCCTTTCGATGGGATTGACGGCTCAGTGTGGGATTTGGTGAGGGGAAGGCATGCGGCTTATAGAGAAAAGGAGAGATAGAGGGTGAGGGAGAGAGAGAGAGGGGGATTTTGTGAAGGGAAGGCACGCGGCTTGCAGAGAGGAGGGAGGATGGGAGGAGAAGATGAAAAGTAACTGCAGCAAGTTCATGGACAGGGTCACAGCAATGAAGAACCCTCGGCAGCAGATTCAAGTCAATCGGAGTAAAGTCATGGCCTTCAACCTTCATCAAAGCTTCCCTTTCAGCCCCATCTCCAGGTTATTTTTTATTTATATTATTCAATTTATCTCTATTTTTTGTGGTTGAATTCGGCTTATGGGATTGCAAAATTCTTCGATTCTAAGTTTGAATTCTTCAATTTTGATTTATGGCGGCAGTTTTTATTTTCAATTATTAAAAAAAATAAAATTAAAGCTTCATGCTTTTTTGCTTAAAAGTAATCTTCGTTATAGTTGCATAATGGAGGTCAAATATAAGATTTCTGGGTGAGAGAAGTTAAAAATCCAGAAAATGAGGTTTGAACTGAAAAAAATTAGACTGCTTTGAGATTGGGAGTTGTTATTGGCACTTCAAAAATGAGCTTACATTACTCCTCGATTTCTTAATTTCTTAGGCGATTCTTTGTATAATTGTCGAGTTGAAAGATTAGGTTTTTCTTCATAAGAAGTTCAAATTACACTATTGGGTCTGAGACTTGGAAACTCAATATCTTTGTGATATTAGATTAACATGGTTAAACTATATTTTCTTTTGGTGGGCATGTCTGAATTTATGTATTTGCGCTGTAGGGATGTCTTATCTGGTAAAGTGTTCAAAGTCCTTCTGCTAACTGATTTAATAGGTTGAATCTGTATCCAAGGTTTTCTTCCAATATGGTATGAACTATTTTGTTTAATTAACGAAAACAGGTCACTTCTCTCTATGGTGGTCCCTTAGAGTTTATGTTTATCATGGAAAGCACAGACGACCCTGCTTATCGGGCTGTATCTATGCTACTATCAGAGCTTAAGGTATACGCAACAATAATCATGGTTTCTTTAATATAAGAAGAACATCCAAGACAAGTCATATATAATATATGCTTGGAAGCACAAGTTTAATGCATAACAATTTTTAGGTTACATGTGTTCCCAGATTGATCTGTTTTAAGTTTAATTTCATTTCCTTGCAGGACGAGGTTGATGCTAAGATTGTTGTGGCTGGTATTTCAACAACCTGCAGTCAGAAAATTCACAACCGATTGGTATGTACCTGATTAAAATAAATTACGCTTTGCTACCATGCTGGTGCAATAGCAAGGTCTTGCACAGTTTAAGTGTTATCTTATCAAATCATTATGTACCTATAATTGTTCTATATGACGAATTTTTTTTTTTTTTTTATGGAATACAGGAATATAAATTACTAAGTCTTAATGGTGTAGGGTATATGTAAATGAATTCAATTACAACTCACTTTTTTGTTTTCTGTTTTGTAGATGCCTTGATCATTAGTTGGTCATATTTGGGAGATTAAGAATAGGATAGGATAATTTTATTGTATAATCGAATACTTTTGTATGACCACTGTGCTTATACATTTTATATAACCATTGTACTTATACGTTATACATCATCAGAGACCCTATTTATTGGATCAATATAGTATATAAAAAAGGATTTGTCATCATCAATGGGAATGGGATTATAATTTGGTTCAACTCATTTCACACATGGTTTATTTGTTCAGTTTTCTTTGCTTTTTTCTTCTAGTTTCAAATGCAAGAAATGATCAGTTTTCTTTGCTTTTTTGTCAGCTTGCTGTCCAGGCGAGCAGATGAGGGCCCAGGGTGAGGAGATGAGGGCCTATGTCGGGCACGTGAGAGACCTTGTACGAGCCATACAGATGTTCAGCCTCCAAATCTCGCTACCAACACCTGATCTTGCTACACCTTCGACCTCCAAGCCGTTTTGCCCTGCTGATATCCAATAGCCTGATGTATCAAACCTATAAGACTACTTGTAGTTTTTTTCTTTTTTGTTCGGACATCTTGTATGTACATTTTCATATATTTTATAATTAAATACTTTTCCTTGGTTAATTAATTATTGTTTAGAATTTAATTATAATATTTATTAAAAATAAAAAAAAAATTACCAAAACAAAAAAAAAGGGGGTTTGAGCGATGATGAAGAAACCTTTGCGTGATGTAGGGATGTGTGTCGCTCAAAGCCACTTTGCACGACGTAGGGATGTGCGTCGCGCAAAGCCACTTTGCGCGACGCATGTTTCTTGTTTGTCGCGCAAACCCTTCCGTCACTACCTTGGCGCGACGGTTAGCGCGCGACCTTTTTTTGACTTTATGCGACGAAGGACCTGTTTCGCGCAAAGTGTATTTTGTATTAGTGTATATTATATTTCCAAACATGTTACTATTTGTATATGTAAGGTAACTGTTGATAGCTTTCAAAATTAAAGGTGGTGACCTTCATTTCCATAAATCAAATGGAACCCACGAAAGGCGGCTATTATTTTGTGATACATATTCACAAACATATGATGCATCTTTTAAGTCAAGAAATGGCTCTTCACAACAAGTCACATATTTTGAGGAATGACTCTTCAATATTTATAAATAGGTTAGTCCTCTTGTACTGACCAAATAAAAAAAAAAAAAAGGGTTAGTCCTCTTGTAGTTATGAATAGCTTGAATACTTGCATATTCATTCATATACTAGAATTAGAGAGTGTTATAGTGTCTCATTGAGTCTATATGCATGGGAGTATTCAATACAATTGTAGTTTTTCGGAGCCTTTTGATTTAGGATGCTAATATTATGAGGACGCAATCGTTGTATCCTTTAAAGACAAATCAGTTGAAATGATATCATCAGTATTTGGCGTTAATATTGTTGCATCAAAACAATCTGAATTCTTTCGTTGAGATGAAAGAGAGAGTAAAATATCAGCAAAGACCTTTTCCTAGTTTCATTTAAGCACAAGGCAAGTTAACTAGTTTCTCCGACTGAGACTAATTATCGTCTTAATTACTCAACACAGGTAGCACCTGCAGATATACAACATACTGTGACGACTCTTTCAATTGATGAAGTGTTCCAAAACGTGTTTTACTCTTCTTGTTTAATTTGAAACACGCTCCTAAAACCTGGTCCCCACAGGAATCTGCTGGCTCTATTTTTTAACTCTATCCGGCAAAAATCATGCATGATTTCATGCAGAAGGTCAGGGTGGTTAACTTACACAGACTAATTCACAACAGCAACAATGAGTACAGCAAACATACAAAAACACTAGTAATTTAACCTATTTAGAACTGTTTGGTGTCCCCAGTTATGACTTGGCTTTGTTACGATATATTTAGATCAGAAATATTCTCTTAGTCGTTAGGGTACCATAAAATACATGGTCACTCATATTTAGATTTTACATCAAAGGCGATGAACAGATAAATGTGTTTTTAATGTTTTAATCTCAATTCTTCTTTTCAAATCCAATATTAAATGACCACAAGTCTTTGGTCACCTGAATAAAACTCATCTTTATTTAGATGTGTTTAACATATATATATGGCAAACTACAACGGGTCACTATTTATTCGTTGAAAAATATTATTATCCACAACGTGCTCACTAAGCCGGTGATGAATATTCACTTTTTATCACGCGCACATAAAGCCCGTGGTAGAATTGTCGTTCAATTGTTAAGTGTTTTGTCTCTAAACTTATTCTTCAAACATATTAAATAATATGACTTCTTTCTTGTGGTTTTTGGGGAAAGGGATCCTCTCCGGATCCCTTCCACCAAGTTCACAAATTTGAGCTTTTGAAATTTGATCCAACGGCAACAAACAGAAGCTCACTTTAAAAGTTATAATAACTTTAGCCGTTAAATTAAATTTTAAAGGTCCGAATTTATGATTTTGGTGGAAGGGATCCGGAGATGACCCATCTCCCGTTTTTGGGGACCCAATTGGATTATTATAGCTCAAACTGCAACGCTTGACTCCTTCCATCCATTGACCCAAAGGACCCTACCCATCATTTAAGGCACAAGCTTAATTAAGAGTTTAGCTCGGTCGGGTCAGGTGATCAAACCAACAGTGAAATTTGTGTTCGATCTTTTATTTGTACCTGAAGATACTATTCACCATATAATGTCATGGATAATATATGATTTCTTGGATGTAAATGATGTTTTTTTTTTTTTTTTTTTACTGACAAACCAAAGTTTTTTTTAAACACGATTTTTCTTTGATAAATCACGTAAGTTTATATTTTAGTCTTTAATTTGAAAGTAACAAAGAATTATTCTTTAACCATAAGAAGCTAACAATGTTCCAATATTATCTTGTTAATTCTTTGGGTTGTGAGGAGGAGGGATTCAAGAAGCTGATCGCGGAGTCCGACTCATCAACGCTGTTATGTATGTTGTGGGGTGGGAGAGAGAAGCTGATGTGGTCAGTGAGAGAGTATCATTGTTGATACTTTAGCTTCACAGTTGGAGTCATTTGAGCTTCGTATGCTCATCCACGTTTAATGGAACGGTGCATTTAATGACTTCTATTTATTGTAAGTAACGCATTTTTTCGAGTTATTATTCAATATTCATGCAGAAGAGGTAAACAATATTATAACAATTTAATCAAAGTCTCTATCGTTTGGAAAAAAACATAAAAGTTAGGTTGTGCAAACTGATGCCCTTCAAGACATTGAAAATGTAAGCCCTTCTTCTATACACTACTTGAAAGTGTCTACTTGCGTGAAAATGTAGATCTAACATTAAATTTCAGAACTTTCTTATCAGTTTTTTTATTTTATTTTATTTTCCAATTGGCAATTAACTCAGACAAAGAAATATATTGAAGGGCTCCTGTCCTTATTGGACTTTATCAATTAGACTGGTCGAGGCAGACTAAATGAGACCTTTTAATTTGGTTCCCAAAAGCATCAGGTCTAATTTGTATACTCAAATATTTGTTTTTAGTTAAAAATATAAAACAAAAACAGAAATAATGTTTGATACATATCCTGGACCAAGAAATAGTTGATAATATTTATCTTCTATTTTGCAGTTCTACCATTAAAGATTATACGTGTTGGTGTAATGTTAGCTCAATACAAGTCAAGAACTTATGTGAAGAGAATCTCCTATCGAAAAGTAAAACAATAATTCAAGGTTTACTTCTAATTGCACCAAGATTTTTTATGATAAAATCACATGTACACTTGAAGTCTATTAATAGGGCTTGATATTAACTATGATATCGATTCTAAATGGCTAAATTGTGAACGATATGAATTCATAGTTGGACTTAGCAGTGGACACTTGAGAAGCTCTTGGCACCGCAATATGTATCATGCAAAGCATATAAACTCTTAATTTGTACGTCCGAGACATACTAACTTTTAGGCTTTTTAGCCAAAATGACCATTGAGGTTGGCATGACTTCTCACTTTGGTCTATGAGATTTAAAATCGATAGAAGTGGCATCTGAAATTGTCCACCGTTAATAATTTTGGTTGTTTTGTGAAAAACTCTGTTAAATTGATATTTTTGTCAAAATCAACCCCTGCACTTGAATGAGTGATTTATTCAATTTAACGGAGATTTTTTTACAAAAAACCAGAATGATTGACGATGGACAATCTCAAAGACCACCTTTATCGATTTTAAATCTTAGGACCAACGTAAGGAGTTATGACAATCTTTGAGACCATTTTGACTAAAAAAACCTAACTTTTATAAAGCTCCTGACACGGCTCATACTAAAAGTTAAGCATCGTCGAGACAAATCGAGACTTCATTTGAGAATTAAAAAAAAAATAGTACGTATGAAATGGTTGTTATATTCATTTTAACTTGTGTACATATATGATACGATAATCAGTAGGCAATTCGTAAACGTATTTGAATAGAAGAAAAATAAAATATTTCTACAACCTCCCAAAAGCATCAACAAATATAATTTGTATATCGTTTTCTGGGTCAATGATACTTTTTCATATTATATGAAGCAGAATTTGCATTGTTTCTAAAGAACGTAGAGAATGAGGTAGATGAAGAATGAACTTTGATTACTTAGACAAGACATAAAAAAGAACAAAATTTGATTACCATGTTCAGACGTTGCAACGGAAAATCAAAGAGAAATGTTTAGTTCACACATCCATTAGCAGAAATTAAGATTAAAATAATTTACTCGGTTAAATAAAGTAGCTAGCTAGCTTTACAGAAGCCGATGAATTATAATTCAAGCAATGAATAAAATAAGAAAATATTGAGTAGAAAATTTGAAACAAATTGTTTCTGGAACAAAACGGGACAAGGAGAGAGCAATTCCTTCGGGTTGGATTTTACTTTCTTGCACGTTAATGTCAAAGTTTCGTCTCCAAATTTTAAATTAATATTAAAGGTCTCCAATTAAAATACAGAGATTAGTGAATAATTAAGCCTGAGATGACCAAATCTAATGTTGATTAACTCGTGTCCTAACCTGCATGGATGACCTACGACTTTGTCTACATTTTGGTAATGATTCCACTGAGCGATTAAACTGAGGATAATTATCATGTTCTGCTGCAAAGATGCACTTTTTGGAAGCATCCACGATATTAACCACTGCTTAACCAATCTCAAATCCTCAAAATTAGCTACCATTGAGCATAAGACGACAAAATGATAAACAGATACAACACGATTAGGAGAATTGGTTTGGGGTTATTATTATTTTTTGGTAGGAGTTAAGTGAGGCATCAGGAAAAAAAAAAAAAAAAAAGGGTGTTGGCAGTGGGGAGAGAGAGAGAGTTTAGAAAATCGGGATTGAGTGACATGACTGTGAGATTTAGGAAAAAAATAAAAATAAAAAGTTGTTTGTTCAAAATTACTTTAATGTCCTCATATTTTTCTTTTCTCACAATTTATTTTTTCAATTATGTATTAAAGATTATAATTGTAATTTCATTAGTTTTTTGTTGACAAAGTGAGTACTATTAATATGTAGTCTAGATAGTGCTAAATTACAAAATAACCAAGAAAATAATGACATATATTCGAAAACGAAAAATAATTGTTAACTTTGATACATTATATTTTTAACTGGATTGTGTTTATTTTCCTGCATAATCTTTTTCATGAGAGTATAAAAATATGTGGGATTGTTTCTACTACGTGTTACTACATGATAAGATGTGTTTGGAAAATGAAAATCATCATCTGAGTTTGGATGCATGTATGTTTTCAACTGATTCGGATAAAAAGAAAAATAATTCAAAAATTAGACTCACCGGCACACATCTTAACGAGAATTATTCATGCGTGTAAAACTCATAAGAAGAAGACAATGGGATCAGCCTAGGAGCACGAACAAACCCTCGTACTCCATCAATTACTTGAAGGGAATTTTAATGAAAAACTTGAGTACTGTTTATTTTAACGAAAAATCATATTTTTACACTAAAAGTCAATTATGATACTATTCATTTTATCTTTTATTTGTCTTTATTATTAAAACCCAAAGTTTTCAAATTTTTTTTCGTTAGTTTTTCTGTACTTGAAATGAAAGAATGAAAGTGAGATGAGGCATCCAACGGCGGAGATGCGAAGGAGAATAATTGCGCAACGTCACGTAGCAGAAGGTAGTAATGGATAGGACTAAATGGGCCCCACAGAAGAAAAGATCAAAGGATGGTTCGTGCCCTGCCTCATCGAACCTCAGCATGAAGGTCTTCTCCTTTTTGTCCACCCTCGGCCACTTGTATATATATCCCCACCCCCTCCCCATCTTCCATTTCACTCCCAAATCTCCACTCTCTGCAAAATATTCAAAACCTCTCTCCCTCTCTCCCTCTCTCCTCCCTCCCTTTTTCTCTCTCTACAACTCTTAGAGCTCAGAGATTGATAGGAAAATTAGATACTTGCTAAAAAAATTTGTTATCAATGGCTTTAGATCAGGTCTCGGCGCTCGAGCTCATCAAACACCATCTTCTCGGCGAGTTCTCGCCGGTGAAGAGCTGCGCCACCGAGCCCAGTGACCCCGGTTCCAGCTTCACCCTAAACCAGTGGAGTCCCGAGGACAATTCTGACCTCTCCAGGTCCCAATCCGAGTCGTTTTGCTCCAAATCATCTTCCACTTTCGACTCCTCCATTGAAATCTCCGATTACTTGGACTCCAGTGACATCTTCGAGTTTAACTCCGCCTGTTTCTTTGATTTCGAAGAAAAACCCCAAGTAATTGACCTCACAACTCCTAAATCCACAAATTTGAGTTCGCAAAACTCGTTCGAGTTCGATTCAAAACCTCTAGTCAGCGACGATTACTTTGAATTTGAGCAAAAACCTCAAATTCTGAAGCAAACGGATCCGAAACCCGCCAACTCGATCCGAAAGCCTGCGCTCACAATCTCGCTTCCGAACAAAACAGAGTGGATCCAGTTCGCGAGCTCGGACCAGGCCGCCGCGAACCCGGCGACGGTTCAGAAAGCGATTTCGAACAAAGAGAAGAAGAAGCACTACCGGGGAGTCCGACAAAGGCCGTGGGGCAAGTACGCGGCGGAGATCCGGGACCCGAACCGCAGAGGCTCCCGGGTCTGGCTGGGGACCTTCGACACGGCGATAGAGGCAGCAAGGGCATACGATCGAGCGGCGTTCAAGCTCCGCGGCGCCAAAGCGATTCTCAACTTCCCGCTCGAAGCCGGTAAGGCGGAGCCAGTCGCGTCCGTGGAGAGAAAACGACGTCGTCAGGAACACAGAGAAGATGCGAAGGCGGTGGTGGCTGTAAAGAAGGAGAAGTTGACGGAAACTCCATTGACGCCGTCGAGTTGGATGGCGTTCTGGGACTCAGAGAAGGAGGACGTGAAAGGAGTTTTTAACGTGCCTCCATTGTCGCCGTTATCTCCTCATCCAGCCGTGGGTTGTCCACAGCTTATGGTCGCATGAGGGATTTAACGTTGGTGTGTGATTAGAAATTAGAAGCTGGTTTTTTATTTTTATTTTTTTGAATTATTTAGAAAAAAAAAGTATATAAATTGTCCCGTACATATATGCTGATATATTTGCGTGAGATTTTCCGACAACGGAGACGGCAGTTGTCTGAATAAAGGATCAGAATTCTCTTCTCTCATTTTTTTTCATTTTCTTTTATCTTTTTTTTTATATTCTCTATTTTATTTTAATTTTTTTATAAAAAAATTAGGGTAAATTACACAGAATCACCTCCACTATTAGTCGTGAACATTTTCATACCTCGTCTTTAAAAATTTTCAATGTCATACCTTATCTTCGAATTTGTTTCAATTTCATACCTTCCGTCAGCCTTCCGTCAATTCCTCCGTTAAATGCTGACGTGGCAAGTGACGGGACCCATTTTATATTAAAAAATTAATAAAAAAATAATAAATTAATAAAAAAATAATAAATTAATAAAAAATTAATTTTTTTCTTCTTCTTCTTCTCTCCTCTCTTTTCTCTCTCTTTCTTCTTCTTCTTCTTCTTCTCTTCTCTGCCCAGACCGAGAACCTCTTTTTTTTTTTTCTTCTTCTTCTCTTCTCTCTCTTCTCTCTCTTTCTTCTTTCTTCTTCTTCTTCTTCTTCTTCTTCTTCTTCTTCTCTTCTCTGCCCAGACCGCCTTCTTTTTTTTTTTTTTTTTTTCTTCTTCTTCTTCTCTTCTCTCTCTTTCTTCTTTCTTCTTCTTCTTCTTCTTCTTCTCTGCCCAGACCGCCTTTTTTTTTTTTTTTTTTTTTTTTTTTCTTCTTCTTCTCTTCTCTCTCTTCTCTCTCTTTCTTCTTTCTTCTTCTTCTTCTTCTTCTTCTTCTTCTTCTTCTCTTCTCTGCCCAGACCGCCTTTTTTTTTTTTTTTTTTTTTTTTTTTTCTCTTCTCTCTCTTCCTTCTTCTTCTTCTTCTTCTTCTTCTCTGCCCAGACCGAACACTTTTTTTTTTTTTTTTTTTTTTTTTCTTCTTCTTCTCTCTTCTTCTTCTTCTTCTTTTTCTTCTCTTCTCCTTCTCCTTCTTCTGGGCAGGGCCGAACCTGGGGTGGGGTAACAATTTTTTTTTTTTCCTTCTCTCTCCTCCTCTTTCTTGTTCTTCTTCTGAGCAGATTGGGGGTAAGAAGAAGAAGAACAGAGACAAAGACAGACAGAGAGAGAGAGAGAGAGAGAGAGAGAGGAAAAAAAAAAAAATAACCGAACCAGTTCGGCATGCAAGAAGAAGAAGAAGAAGATGAGGGGAGAGAGAGAAAAAAAATATTAAATTAATATTTAAAATATTTTTTTAAGTTTTTATAATATTTTAATAATTTTTTAATATAAAATGTGCCACGTCACATGCCACGTCAGCATTTAACAGAAAATTTGACAGACAAGTGACGGGAGGTATGAAATTGAAACAAATTCGAAGATAAGGTATGACATTGAAACTTTTTAAAGACGAGGTATGAAACTGTTAATGACCCAATAGTTGAGGGGGTTCTGTGTAATTTACCCAAAAAATTAATATGATTTAATCGTGACTGTTCAAATAGAAGTGGAGGAAAAAAGAGAAAAAAAGAAACGAGAAATAATCCTTCTCCCTAATAAATCTTGATTTGGTGGGTCTAGTTGGTGTGATATGATTGATTTGATATGTTCTTGTCACTTCTGTTTACTTGAATTTTATTGGATGAAACATTTAAGCTTCTCGTAAATAATTTTATTTAAGGAAAACTAATGAAAAGAGCCTCAAAATTTTGAGTTTTAATGAATAGTATCATGTTTGACTTTTTAGTGTAAAAATATGATTTTTCGTTAAAGTGAACAGTACCATGTTTGACTTTTTAGTGTAAAAATATGATTTTTCGTTAAAGTGAACAGTACCGCGAGCTTTTCGTTAAAACTCTCTTTTATTTAAGGCTCCACGTTAAACAAATTTACACATAATAACTTCCATCGAAACCTTTCTTATCAAACTATCATCAAAAGAAAAAGTTAGCATGTTTGCTACTCTCTTTGAATCCAATTTATCTGCGAGTTACTTTTTTTTTGGTCAAATTTTATCAGTTAATTACTTAATAACCAATGGTTTTCTAACAAAAAATTGGATAAAAAAGGATAGCAATTATTTCTATATTTCAGCATTTCATTCATTTTTTCAATAATATATGTCTTTTAGTATTACTGTCTCGTAATATTCTTCTTCACTTGTAAGTGAGAGGTCTTAGGTTCGATTCTTGCCAAATGTAAAGTTGAACCACATTATTATGACATCCCATTTTAAGGCTTTGCCCTCTCCACCACCCCTTATTGTAGATACTATTGTTTGTTAAATATATATATATATATATATATATATATATATATATATATATATATTCACACACTTTTTTTTTTTCCGAAAATTTGTAAAGAAAATCAAGCAAATACTTCTGAGGGTGATGTGGGCATGCCAATGCGCTACCAAGCTCGACCAAGCGAATACTTCTGAGGGTGATGGTGGTATGATGGAATCTGCTCCTGACTTTTGACTCCTGCAACTTGATACAAAGTTTTGGGTTTGTACATCGGGTTCAACAGCATCAATTATATTAGTGAGAATGTGGGTACACCGAGTTGGAATTAGCTATAGGGACAAAGATACTCAAAGAAGATGAACGTCTTTATGGTAAAAGTGGTTCATCCATCAATATGCTAAACTTTGAATGTCACAAGGGAATAATCGATAATAGAACACTTCACTTTGTCGAGAAAACTAAGGAAGTGGTCTCGTTCTGCAATAGAATCAAAGATTATTTGCCGTCAGAGACTTGAGATAGATGACTAGTCGAAAAAAAAAAAAAAAAGAGAACTTGTTGTTTAACCAAACTATCAAAACTCCTAAGCCAAGTTGATTTTGCAATTCTAGTGTTGTTTAACCAAATGTCAACTTTGTTGGTTGCCTCTGGAAAACTCTCTATTTAACCAAACTGTAATCATCGTTCGGCTGCCAACCCAAATCTTTTTAACCAAATTGAACTTGTGATGGCTTGTTTGTGGAGCAGTTAATATTCTTCTTAATGGTTGAGAGGGTTCGTATAGAGCGTTGATTTGTGTGGTGAGTTGAAGGTTTATTTCTACGTTGCAAAGCCTCATCATATTTATAGGGATGAATTTCGTGGTGGCCAAGTTTGCCGAGTAGTAGACTCCCAGTAAGACTGTGGCTCTTCGGCAGGCACCCGGATATTCTTGACACTTATCTCATCAGACCTTTCTTTTGCCAAACTCTTTCTACCCAGTTTTAGCCTCTTCGACCTGAACTAGGATTCTGAACCTAGTCTCCTTGTGTTCTATTCATTCCTCATCTGAGTAGCCACATGCATTGATCCTTAGAATAATTCAAATCTTGTTAAAATCGATCCTGATCCTTCAATAATCCCACATCCTTCAGGACTCAACCTAACCATCATTTAAATCTGACCCTTTAGCAATCCTAATCCACCAGGACTCCATCAAATTGTTAACGTCTTACTACGAGGCGGAATACCAACTGGGCTAAATATTCACCATTGGACCAAGACTTGCATCTTTATTCCCCTTTATTCCTTCTCTACCCAAATCCCAAATTTCATGCCCAAACAGTATTAATGGTGAGAAGTATATTCTTATAATCACTCTCGATCAATCAACAAATCATAGCGTGCAAGCCAATGAGCAACTGCACAAGTAACATATCAAAACACCAAACCTCAATTCATGACTTGTAAAATTCTTGATGTTTTTAGTCCTTCCAATAATTAGCTTCATAATGTAATGTGAAGAGTAGGATTCTATTCCCTTCAAATTTTCTTCTCGTTTGATCTCTTCCTATTTAAACAGTCACAATTTATCTATATTAATATTATTTAATCACAACCTAATGAGAAGAAATTGCGTTTAGCCGTCCTTTTCCTATAATAACTATTTTGATGTGATGCTTCAACAATAAAAATTAAGAGCTCATGTGACATGTCTATGAAGTCAATAAATCTATACAGACCGCCACTCAATGGACTTGGAAAATTTCCCTTTGTTTTTATGTTCTGGAAAAAAAAAAAGACATACAAAGTCAAGAATTAATAATCATTTTCATATTAGAAAAAGCTTTTCGTAAGGTTTTGTGCTGTAATCTTTAATTTGGTAATTATCATCTGTATAATGCATCAGATGTGAAGTTTTATCACAAAAGACTTTGATACTAGTTAAAGAGGTTAGAATATTTAAACTCTTCTTTTTCTTATAGATACGGTCGATGTGAGATATGTCAACATGATCGAATTTCAGATCCCACGTACGAATCCATGACATATTCATATTAATTTTTATTAATTTTTATCCAGATCAACATTATGAGAATTTTCGTTTAACTTTGAACTTGATAGACCGAGTTCAAGGAAATTTTAGACTTGAACATTACACTAGTAGCTAGTTGTAATTCAAACTATTCATAATTATGTTGGCGTGAGAGACGGTGATTAGCATTACTCAACGATTTACCTTAATGAATATTAAGGTTATAAAAAGCGTTAGGCAGTAGTCAGGCGACCGGACAGAGGTCTAGCGCCCAGACATATAGGCGAGACAAAGTACTAGAACATATTCAAAATACTAGAACATAATCTCAATCAATGCCAAAGTACTAGAACATATTCAAAATATGGGAAACAAGTACTAGACAGGTGCCTAGAGTGGGTCTAGGCGAGTGCCTAGAAAAAATTAGGCACCATTTCTTATTTTTTTTAAATGCCTATAGATTAATCATAGCAGTGGTCAGCAGCCTACAGCCCAGGTGGGGCTAAGCGGAGACGTTTAGAACACAGATAAATATATCATTACAGCAACGATCTAGACAATAATTGATAATCTCAATCAATGACAATCACTTGTGTGTGAGATGTTATAAGTATAGTACAAAAATTATTGCCAATTATGTTGCCAATACTGTAGTTTGTAGTATACTCTACTTAGTACAGTAAAATTTATACGTGATACTCTAAATAAGAAAAAACTCTAGATCATAATCAGTATTTATTTTTTTTAGCTCCCCTGTTGACAAACTTGCATCCACATATAGTAATAATTATATTTATTTTAAAATTGATGTTACATCTTTGAGTTTACCGATATATAATAACTCATCAAAATAGAAACATTGTTGTTGAAGCTAAAATATTTCTAGCTTAAAGCATGCATATTTACAATCTCAACATAAAACTTTTACATTAAAGAGAGTACTACATAGATACATGCAGGAGACTCATTTTTTCATGTCTGCATCTTAAAAATTACCATGCTCTACTAATTTAGTTCGTTAAAAAACAATTTTTGTAGCTACATGTTTAATTAGGTAATAACCTCCCTATAATAATAATAATTAGTTTAATTCTATTATTATAAGTATATAGAAGTTCTACTGTATTAGTTTTTCTGTTCATGTTTGACGTCGTATGCCAACAATTAATACATGTTCTTGGTCTACTATCTTTGTCCTGTTGTCACGCGAACCTTCACCACTACTGTGCTTCCAACACCTGGGAGGTTTACTTTTCCTTCAAATTTTGAAACAATATATTAAGATAACATTCTGACCATTCAAACAATTAAGCTCGTGGGTGTTACGGTTGTCTTCAAACATACAGGTTTGAATGTTGGCAATGTCACCGTAACACTGTTTGGCATGTGAGCCGGGCTTTGACTGCAAAAACGAAGTTCAAAGCTTAAGATAAATCCAATCATACAGAGCTTCATAAGGTAACCAGACAGTGACGGTCTTCACGTAACAATTTCTTTGCTAACTTCACTCTTACTATATTTGGACTGCAACTTTTCAACCAAAGCAGTTGGCCATGGAGCATGGAGATGGAGTCGTCGTGTTGAATAATATAAGTGATGATATTAGTACTTGGAGCTGTGACGCTGTACTCTCTTACTGCCAGCACCACTTGCACCAATTCACACTTGCCGACGCCCGTTTCATTCACAAATTATGTGGTTTTTATTTAGTCTTATCGTCTGTACAATATGTCGATATTTATTGAGAGTAAATCTCATATAAGAGAATAAACGAATATTGCAAAAATTTATAAGAATTTCGATACATTTTAAATAGATAACAGATTTTTCTCATAACAAATCCGCTTAAATTAGTTTTGAATTCTGCTTAAAACCCTAACCTTGCTCGCCCAACCTTTCTTTCTTTTTTTTTTTTTTTCTTTTTTTATCATTTGAAACTTAGCCCTTTACCCCAACCCCAATATCAAAAAAAAAAAAAGAGGCCGAAATAGGGTAAATCGAGAAGTGAATCTTAGCCCCGAGTATGAGTCCTGCTCCTTAAGGTTTTCATTTTTAGGACATGTGAGGACCAAAAGTATATTAACCATAAGATTATATTTGTTTATATCCAAAGTCTTAAAATATTTGACAACTTTAAGACATCCCGATTGGAGTCGAGGCATGCTGGCCAACACCCGAAGATGGGGTAGCCAAAAGAAAAGTGAGGTGAAAATATGGGTAAATTTAAACCGAAACAAGAAGTTATTTAAGCTAATAAAGAGAGTGCGCAGTAGTGGGAATAACCCAAAATACATAAGTAGTCAGAGCATAGATGACAGGACGACATAAGTAGGGCAGTCGAATCTAGTTAAGATACTTATTACACAACCGGAAATGAACTCCAACATTTATTTGGGTAGATGTTAGAATCACCAGAGATCCCTCGTAAGCCATAGAAGATTCAGCTAACTAAGTCCTGGAGGGGCGAAAAACAGAAAGTGTGAGTGGGCAAAAACAAAGGTTTATGAAACACATTTATTTTCCGAATATACTAACCCCTCGCCGTAAAACTAGTATAGTTTCTAGAAAATCATACTACGTATAAGTATGAAATCAAATGTAATTCATCAATAATTCAAGAAACACAACAAATCATAATATCTCAACTGTAGCATATGAAAATTAGGTGTTCATCAATCTATGCTAACACACGAGTTCATGCAGAGAAATTCTGACATGAACAGGACTGGGTGTAATCGTAATATACGTTATAGTACTACAATCACGTGAAAACTGGCGCTAAGTGCATTACATACGAACCCTAGTTGCTTATTGCAACATAGGATAGAATTGTCACCTACAATGGATGCAAAGTGAGCATGCGGTGCGAGGTGAACATACATGTGAAGTCATGCCCTTGTCCGAGGCGAGTACTACACCAGTGCAAGCATGCATAATGTGCAAGCATGCATAATGAGCAGATAAAATGTATATGAACATGCCATGATAATTTATAAAACTCAACAATATAATAGTACTTTTAAAAAGAAATAAAACATGACATGATAAGCATAATATTAAATCCAAATGCATTTGTGGAAACCATAAAACTTTATATATAATATATATATAAAAACCCACTCACTGATACATAGTTGGATTGTAGCCTTCTAGCCTTGCTTGACCTCGTACCTCCTTAGGATGATTATCTCCTATATGTGAAATAACTATAGTAATTAATTAATTAAAATATACACGAAAAGACTAGGAAAGTCCCCACAATTTGCTCAAACAAAGGATTTAAATACACGAAAACATTCTATGCGACGTCACAGACTTATACACATCGACCACGCGCTGCCATGAAGCGGCACGCGCCCTCTCACGTCGCCAACAATTGACCACACGCACAGGCTACGCGCCTACAAGCTTCGGCAGAAACTCCAGAGAAATATTTCGTTAACTATAACGGAATACCTTAACGACGTGTGAATAATCTGTAAACTTTAACGGAATATTCTCCTTCTTCCTCAGTTCTCCAGTTGTCGTCGCCGCCGTCTTCGCCGGAATCTGGAAAAATGTTTGCTGGATTTTTGTAAAAACTTTAAAACTTCATAACTTTCTCAATTCACAACCATTTTCGATGTTCTTTATATGGAAATGAAGCTTTGGAGGAGAAGAACAAAGTTATACCTTTTGGGAGTCCAAAGAGTGGACAGAGATGATCTGAAAATGGCTTGAAAGTCTCGATCTTAATTCTGACGTCACAAAACCGTGTATGGCTTGGCTTCAAACTTGGACTAGGGACCTCAGGAAGTTGTTTGGTTGCTTCAAAATCTTCCAAAACTTGTAACTTGGATGGAAAGTCATTGGAGAAGTTCGATCCGAGTCGGAGTTTCGAGTTGAGAAGTCAAAACTTGCTCGTTTTCGAATCGGCTTGTACGGATGGGCTCGTGGTAGTGAAAGGAGTACGATGGTGGTGGTTTGAACGTCGATCTGTGATGTTTGATGATAGTGGTTTGTGTTGCAGAGAAAAAGAGAGGTGCAGAGTGAGAGTGATGAAGAAGAGAGAGAGAAAGAGAGAATTTGATTGGATGAGAGAGAGAGTATCTGATTAGGTGAGAAAAAATAGGGAGATGTGTGATTGGGTGATGAGGTAAAAAGGAAACCGGTTTTTAAAATGAGATGTGTCCAATAATTGAACAATTCTAGAAGTAGAAAGAAAAATTTGCTTCAACCTATCTGAAATAGTGTCCACCGACACTCAATAATTTGCACATATGTGTACATTTTACCCTGTTTTAACGTACTTTAACTAAGCGTAATTTCTTCGTTACAAATCTGATTCGGGTCTAACCCGCGCTCACGTGTTCATAATAACGAGTACTATTTAATTACAATAATAGAAAAAATAAATTAAATGCCGAACAACAAACGTACACGTCGGATTTCTACTTTACCAAAAAGGGCATATCCGTCATTTTACACACTCGGGAAGGAAATTACATGGAAAATTAGGGACGGGTCGTCACAACCTACTCCCCTTAAAAAAAATTTCGCCCTCGAAATTCAACACTACTGAGGATTATTGTTAAAGAACAAATGTGGATAAAGATCTCGCATGTGCTCCTCGTTTCCTAGGTAGCTTCCTCAACTGAGTGGTTTCTCCATAAGACTTTCACCAGTGGAACGGTTTTGTTTATGAGAAAATTTTCTTTCTAATCAAGAATCGTCGCTAGAACCTCATCGTAAGTCAGGTTTGGGTTAATATCAAACGGTTGGGGCTGAATCACATATGACGGATCAAAGACGTATATCCGTAGCATGGACACGTGGAATACATTGTGCACCCTTGACAATTCTGGTGGTAAATCAAGTCGATAGGAAACTTCACCAACTCGCTTTATAATCTGATATGGCTCGATAAAACGAGGACTTAGCTTTTCTTTCTTCCCGAAACGTACAACGACTTTCCATGGTGGCAGTTTTAAAAATACCTAATCTCCAACCGCATACACTTTTTCTGTCGAATGTTTGTCTGTTATACTCTTTTGTCGATCCTGTGCTGCCTTCAAATTTTCTTTTATCACTTGAATATTCTGCGTTGTCTCGTCTACTGTTTCAGGACCCACCAAAACTCTTTCGCCGACCTCGGACCAACACAAAGGTGTATGGCAAGGTTTCCTATACATTGCTTTGAATTGTGACATACCAATGCTAGAGTGGAAGCTGTTATTGTAGGCGAATTCTATCAATGGTAAGTGTTTGTGCCATTTGTCTCTGAACTGAAGGACAGAAGATCTCAGCATGTTTTCTAGCGTCTAAATAGTTCTCTTGGATTGTCTATTAGTTTGAGGATGATAGGCGATACTGTATAGTAATTTCAACCCTAGGTTTCTTTCTCTCTACTTTGATCTGCTGACAAATCGGACAACGACTCACATACTCAGCAATTTCTCGTTTCATTCTTGGCCAATAGTAGAAAGGTCGGATGGTATGATACATTGTAGTACTCCCAGGATGCATTGTATAAGCTGAGAGGTGTGCCTCGTCGAGAATTTCTTTATTCAGCTCTTCCACCTTCGGTGCATACATTCGGTCACCTTGCATAAGCATATCGACAGTTTTTCGTATTTTGAGGTCTTTTATATTGACGTTCATCACTGCTTATTTTGACTCATGGGATTCTGAGTCATTCATCTGAGCCTCGAGAACATGGTCTAATGAGACTGATCTGACTTGAAAGTTGGCTAGTAGGGTTCCCTGGTGATCCACTCCCAAGACGACTCTAGTAGATCTTAGGTTAGTTAGAAGAGGAACACGATATGCATAAAGAGCATTGAGTTGACTGTGAGATTTTCTGCTGATAGCATATGTTGTACTGTTCACATGATCGGGATGATTATTCAATAGTGTAGTCATAATCGCTGCTCAATTCCATTCATCTACGCTGCCGGAGATTAAGTTCTTTTTGAGTAAAGATATACTTGAACCTTTTGTGATCAATGAAGATTCAACACGTTTTCCTATAGAGATAGTGCCACCAAATTTTCAAAGGGAGAATAATAGTTGCCAACTCTAGGTCATGGGCAGGGTAGTTCATTTCATAGGGTTTTAATTGTCGTAAGGCATACGCGATCACCTTTCCATGTTGCATCAACACACAGCCCAAACCATTCAAAGAGGTGACACTGTAGATATCAAAGTTCTAGTGTCATGGGAAGTGCCAGAACAAGTGCATGCGTGAGACAGTACTTCAACTGCTGGAAACTTCACTCACGATCATCATTCCATTCGAATTTAACTTCTTTCTTGGTTAACCTTGTCAGAAGCAGTGTTATGGCTGAGAAATCTTTCACAAAACATCGATAATAGTCGGCAAGACCAGGAAAACTCCGCATTTCAGTGACAGTTTGAGGTTGCTACCAATTTTCTACTGCAGCTACTTTCTGAGGATTTACGAGAATACATTGAGCTGATATCATGTGTCCCAAGATAGACACCTGATCCAGCTAGAACTGGCATTTACTGAATTTAGCATATAGTTAATTCTCCATTAGCTTTTTTTTTAAAACCAAACGTAAATGTCTAGCATGGTTAGCCTCGCTTTTGGAATACATTAGAATATAATTGATGAAGACAATTACGAACATATTGAGATACAGATGGAATACCTGATTCATTAGGGCCATAAAAGTGCTGGAGCATTTGTTCACCTGAATGGTATCACAAGAAACTCATAATGACCATATTGAGTTCATAAGGCTATTTTTGGAACATCATCACTTCTTATTTTTAACTGATAATAACCGGACCTTAGATTTATTTTCGAGAAAACGCAAGCACCATGGAGTTGGTCAAAAAGATTGTCGATACAAGGTAACGAATAACTGTTTTTAATCGTTACCCGATTCAGCTGTCTGTAATCGATACATAGCCTCAACGTTCCATCATTCTTCCTCACAAACAAGACTGGAGCTCCCCAAAGGAAAGTGCTGGGCTGAATAAATTTCTTACAACAAGTTCTTGCAACTGGGTTTATAATTCTCTCAACTCTGCAAGAGCCATACGATGAGGTGCTAGAGAAATAAGGTCAGTACCTGGAAGTAGGTCGATGGTCAACTCAACTTCATGACTCGGTGGTAAGCCAGGTAGGTCGTCTGGAAAAACATCAGGAAAATGAGTGACTATTCGTACATGAATATCTTCAGTCATCACTACGGGAGCTAAATAGCCTTGCCAACCATTTCTCAACATTCGCTTCGCCCTCATGGCAGAGATTACTCTGTGTTTTAGACCAC
Source organism: Cotoneaster glaucophyllus (assembly GCA_036320875.1). Classification (NCBI taxonomy): domain Eukaryota; kingdom Viridiplantae; phylum Streptophyta; class Magnoliopsida; order Rosales; family Rosaceae; genus Cotoneaster; species Cotoneaster glaucophyllus. Next base: position 7,582,975 of record CM070060.1, read on the forward strand.
TACGTTCACTGACAAAGGTTACAATAGGCATGCCTAGTTGATGGAAAGTAACAATTTCTGACGACAATTCAACATGGCATAATTGAAATCTAACCAATCCATGCCCAAGATTATATCGAAGTCAACAATATCCAAAAGGACGAGATTGGTTGGCAGTACTTCATTCTCGATAAGGACGGGACATCCTCGACATCCTCGATACTTCCAACTAACATAACAAATTTCACCTCTAGGCATTGAAAACTCCAATTCATAACTGAGGGGAGTGGGAGTGAGGTTGAGTCTTTTGAGAAAACGTATAGGAAATAACTGAGTGAGTAGCACTTGAGTCAATTAAAATTCCAGCATAGTGGCTTAGAACATTCAACGTACCCATGATTATGTCAGGATTATTCTAAGCATCCTATATGGTGATGTTGTTGACGCGACCTTACACTTGCTATGCTTGCCTGATTTTGATTGCCATGTCCTTGATTACCTCGTCCTTGATTGTTTGATTTGTCTGCCTGCCTGAGCTGTCGCTACTAGAAGCTACATCAGGACTCTGATACTATCCTCCAGTATACCACTGTGCTCTACTACCCTGATACGGTATATAGCCTCCTTGGTACTACTAATAACCTCCCTGATAATGTGGAACGTCAGCTGTGTATTGAGAAACGTCACCCTGATAGTGGAAAACACCTCCATAACCGGTCTACAGGTAGGCACTAGGTCCCATAAGTAAATTCTGCTGTGGAGGGATTGCTACTAGTAGTGCAGGAAGCTGATTCTTTTGATTATAAGGACATTGATTAGGAATGTGCCCCTCTTGGTTGCATATGTAACATCCTTTATTTCCCATCTTACATTCACCATAGTGATGATTAATGCACTTGTGACAGAATTAAGCACTGGAATTGTTGGAACTTCCTTGATTCTGAAAACATGAATTGCCAGTAGATTTGCCGCCCTTTCAAGGTGTATTGGAACTTGAACCCTTGCTAGATGATCTGGAACTGTTACCACTTCTCTTGAAATATTTAGTCTTTTGGGGACCCATGATTTGCAAGAGGAAGACAACAGAGGGCTGATGTTGGAACTGTTACCACTTCTCTGAGTGTTACTATTTTCCTCTCCATCATCGTCATTGGGGCCCTTTTTGGAATCTTTAACTCGAAGTAAAACCTCAAAAAATTCTTGATAGGTAATGCATGGAGTAGATGCTGCCAAAGAACGAAGTTAGGGGTGGGCACGGTCCGGTTAGGCATGGTTCCACCCTCAAAATGGAACCGGAACAGAAAAATTTCAACGGTTCAGTTTGGTGCGGTTCCACTTAAATTTATTACTAAAATCGTACGGTTCGGTTCATGACGATTCCGGTTCGATTCATGCCGGTTTACGGTTTTAACACAAATTATATATATGTTTTTTTCTTTCTAATTTTCTACTTCTAATACCAAACACATATTTCAACCACAAATTCAAGTCAATTTGAGTTTCCACTACTAGATCTACAAGATTTGTGACCGGAAGAAAGAAAGTGTCCATATAAATATAAATCAAAAGATAGAAAGGCTCATATCAAGACCAAAGTGTAGATCTTAAACTAAAACTAAAATGTACATAATGCATAATATACTGAAAAATAATGGAGAAAAATAATGTAAGGGGAGAAAAGTGATAAAACAACAAAGGAGGGGGAGAGAAGTGAAGAAAAATATTGGGCTTATGCACGCGGTCTTCTTGGAAAAATGTCTTATTTATATAAAAATAATAATAAAACAATAACTTATATTAAAAGCGGTTTGGTTTGGTTCCCTGGTTCTTAATATTTCCAAACCGAAACTGAAACCGTTTGACACAGTTTTGTTCGATTTTTGTTCCGGTTTTGACTTTGTTGGTCAACGCGGTTTTTTATAGTTTTTTTTTCCGTCTCGGTTCGATTCGGTTTTCCGGTTTGACGGTTTTTATGCCCACCCCTAAACGAAGTCGCTTACAAGTCCCTTTCTTAAACTAACGAAACATTTCTTTTGAATTTTCAGCAATAGTAGGACAATAGCGAGATAAATCAGTGAATTTTCGATGATATTCTGTTGCTGACTTTTACCCTGTTTCAATTTTGTGAACTCATCTCTTTTTTTATCCTTGTATTGAGAAGGTGTGAATCTGGCATCAAATAAGTGCTTGAATACATCCCAGTTTCCAGCATCCTGTGCAGACATCGGGCGTGACTCGTATGTCCACCATGACTTTGCTTCTCCACGGAAAAACAACGTCCCTGTTTCGACCCATCATTCAGCTAGAAAATTTCCCCGTCGCTACATAGTGCAAAAAGTCTTTTCAACATTCTTAAACTAAGCCTCGGCTACTTCAAGTCCCTTGTTGCTAAAGAACTTATTTATTTGAAGATGAGATGCGGTGTCTAAGGTAGTCCTTTGGGAATGATGAATTGTTGTCTGAATAACGGTGGCGATAGCCTCACCGAATTGCCCAAAATCAAGAAAGTTTGTCTCAGGTGGGAAAGGTGGCATTCTACGAGTTGGCATGATTCTGACATACGAGATAAAAAAAATATTAGGACTTATAACACATATGACGAAAGCAGGACTGCCAAACCTATGCTTTGATACTAAACTGACACACCCCGACCGGAGTCGAGGCATGCTGGTCGACACCCGAAGGTGATGTAGCCAAAAGGAAAGTGAGGTGGAAATATGGGTAAATTTAAACTGAAACAAGAAGTTATTTAAGCTAATAAAGAGAGTGCACAGTAGTGGGAAAAACCTATAATACATAAGTAGTCAGAGCATAGATGACAGTACGACATAAGTAGAGCAGTCGAATCTAGCTAAGATACTTATTACACAACCGGAAATAAACTCCTACAGTTGTTTGGGTAGATGTCAGAAATACAAAAGATCTTTCGTATGCTACAGAAGATTCAGCTAACTAAGTCCTAGAGGGGCGAAAAACAGAAAGTGTGAGTAGGCAAAAACAATGGTTTAGGAAGCACATTTATTTTCCGAACATACCAACCCCTCACCGTAAAACTAGTTTCTAGAAAATCATACTACGTATAAGTATGAAATCAAATGTAATTCATCAATATTTCAAGACATACAACAAATCATAATATCTCAATCGTAGCATATGAAAATCAGATACTCATCAATCTATGCTAACACAGAAGTTCATGCAAAGAAATTTTGACATGAACAGGACTGGGTGTAATCATAATATACGCTATAGTACTACAATCACGTGAAGGTTGGTGCTAAACGCATCACATACGAGTCTTAGTTGCCTATTGCAACCTAGGACATGATTGGCACCTACAAAGGATCCAAAATGAGCGTGCGGTGTGATGTGTTCATAACGTGAAGCCTGGCCCTGGCCCGAGGTAAGTACTACATCGGTGCAAGCATGCATGATGAGCAGATAAAATGTATATGAACATGCCATGACAATTTATAAATCTCAACAATATAATAATACTTTTAAAATGAAATAAAGCATGGCATGATAAGCATAATATTAAATCCAAATGCATTTGTGGAAACCATAAAACTTTATACATAATATATATATAAACAAATGCACACTAATGCACACTCACTCATACGTAGTCGAATTGTAGCCTCCTAGCCTTGCTTGACCTCATACCTCCTTAGGATAATTCTCTCCTATATGTGAAACAACTATAGTAATTAATTAATTAAAACATACACAAAAAGGCTAGAAAGATCCCCCATAGTTTGCTCAAACGGAGGGTTTAAATATACAAAAACATTATACGTGATGTCATGGACCCGTACACGTCGACCATGCATCCCCACAAAGCGATACGCGTAGGCCACATGCTGGCAGAAACCCTAAGGAATATTCCGTCAACTGATGGAATATTCCGTTAACTATAACGGAATACCTTAACAGCATGAGTAACATCATGAGAATAATCCGTCAACTTTAACGGAATATTTTCCTTCTTCTTCAGTTCTCTGGTTGGCGTCGCTGCCACCGTCTTGTTCCCCGAAATCTAGAAAATGTCTGCCGAATTTTCGCAAAACTTTAAAACTTCATAACTTTCTCATTTCTCAACCATTTTCGACGTTCTTTATATGGAAATGAAGATTGGGAGGAGAAGAACAAAGTTATACCTTTTAGGAGTCCAAAGAGTGGATGAAGATGGACTGAAAATGGCTCGAAAGTCTTGGCCTTAATTTCGACGTCTCAAAACTGTGTATTTTTATGTTGGCTTGGCTTCAAACTTGGACTAGGGACCTCATGAAGTTGTTTAGTTGCTTCTAAATCTTCCAAAACCTTGTAACTCGGACAGAAAGTCACCAGAGAAGTTCGATCAGAGTCGGAGCTCCAAGTTGGGAAGTCAAAACTCGCTTGTTTTCGAATCGGCTTGTATGGATGGACTCGTGGTGATGAGAGGAGTACGATGGTGGTGGTTTGAATGTCAATTTGTGATGTTTGATGATGGTGGTTTGTGTTGCAGAGAGAAAGATAGGAGTGGAGTGAGAGTGACGAAGAAGAGAGAGAGAGAGAGAGTTTGATCGGATGAGAGAAAGTATCTGATTGGGTGAGAAAAAGTAGGGATAGGTGTGATTGGGTGATGGGGTAAAAAGGAAACCGGTTTTTAAAATGAGATGTGTCCAATAATTGGACAATTCTAGAAGAAGAAAGAAAAATCTGCTTCAACCTATCTAAAACGGAGTCCACCGACACTCAATAATTCACACACATGTGTACAATTTTACCCTTTGTTAACATACTTTAACCAAGTGTAATTTCTTCATTACAAATCCGATTCGAGTCTAACTCGCACTCACTCGTTCATAATAACGAGAAATATTTAATTATGATAATAGGAAAAATAAATTAAATGCCGAACAACAAACGTCCATGTAGGATTTTCACTTTGCCAAAAAGGGCATATCCGTCATTTTACACACTCGGGAAGGAAATTACATAGAAAATTAGGGATGGGTAGTCACAATTGAATCAAGTAAGACAAGAAAATGAGTTTTCTAATTGCTCATTGCTTTTAAGTTGATTTTTCTTTAAGTTGTCAAATATTTTAAGCCCTTGAATCTAAATTAAATTAATTTTATGACAAATATACATTTGATCGTCGCAAGTCCTAAAAATGAAGACCTTGGAAAAGCAAGACTGCCTCGAGTATTGATCAAATGGTAAAAGTGCCTAACTGTTCGAAGTAATTCTACCTATAAACCCTGAACTAAAAAATGAAAAAGTGATACAGATATACATGGCAGAGGCGTTGAGTGCATGATGAATTATGTAGCATCAGATAATTAAATTCTTTGTATAATGTAGTTATTTTTATAATTAAAAGTAGGCAGATATCATGGTTTTTGTATAATTAATTTAGTTTAGCTACACTTGCAATCAAGACAGAGATTTAATATAAATAATTTTGAATTTTCCAATTCCAATCTTTCATCGGCTGACTGGTATACGTGCCATCTGCTATACTGGTCTTGGATATGAAGATATAAAGGCTTGATTTAGGCTAATACTTTAAGGAAGATGAATATTAGACCTGACATTTTTTTACACGATTCATTAACACGATATGGAAACAATACAAAAATAATGGATTTTGGATCAGTACAATAGCTAATCGGGTCACCCGTTAAGAACACAATAATAATGGGCCTTAACGGGTTTACACACGGGTAACCCGTTTTGACCCTTTAAGAAACAATTTATTTTGATAAGTTTTAAAGTTAAACTGCTAAAAAGCTTACTATAAAATACAATAGTCATAATATCTATATTGTATATTAAATATGTATTTAAGTATAAATAAAAATTCATAATTGCATCCTCCATGCGTAGACAATAGTTACATCGTTGTTTAGATTTTTAAAACCCTCCATACTCTCATGAACTTTGCAGGCAAGTAAACTAAGTCTAGGGCTTTTCCAAGGTGCATACTAGGTTCAATTAGGGAGCTTATTCCATTGATTATAGAGGAAAGCTTTGGAATGCAGCTTCTGAGAGGCCAATTTATTTTTGAGTATGCAAATGATGTGCCTGGGTCTACTTTGCAACTTGGAACAACTTTTCTGTTTGTTTACTTTCGAAATGGATACGATGATCATTTTTCTTTGCAATTGAGGTTGTTGATAGAATTATATTGATTTATATGATCTTGTATATGTAGAGCTACCTTCCCACTTTTCTCATTTTCTTATTATTATAGTCTGCCAATGCAACCAGCTTTTCTAAATTCCATATTAAAAAAAAAAAAATCAAGTTTTATAAAATTAAAAAAAAAAAAAATGGAACCGAACCTAACAAAACCCAACAAAAAATAGACCGAACCGAAAAAATCAAAAGAAAACCGAACTGAACCAAACCAAACCGAAATTTCGGTTCGGTTTCGATTATGGTAAAAAACCAAACTGAATGAAACCAAACCCACCCCTAATAACACATACTAATCTTAGCGGATTGTCAATGACTAATTGACAATCCTATGGCTAGGAACGTTTTAGGAATAAACATAAGAGAAATGTTTCGTTAATCTAACTTACTTAGATCATTTATCTCTTAGGTCGAATACATTCTTTGAATTTCCTTGTTGCTTAAACACATGATACAATAATCAGTGATTACCAATAAACTTTGCCTTTCATTAAACAAATAAGAGTTTAACATAATGAGCATTCCAAAAGCTATTACATCAAATGAGTGGCTTTATGGAAATACTTCCAACATCTTCGACCATACGATTGACTGACTTTGCACTATTAACTGAATCATCCGTCGGAAAATATTTCTTAACCGACGAAAGTGCATCCGTTGCGTCTGGTTTGGTAGACAAGCCATAATTTCTGGTAGTGGAATGAACATATATGTTTATAAAAGTTATTTATATTACATAAGTTGACAACCAATTATTGAGAGTTCAATTTGTCAAAGGACCCCGTGAAGTAGACTCATACGGAAAGTAACAAACAACTAGTTCATGTATTAATTAGGAATTCAAATAATTAAAGATCATTTCTATAATAAAAATTGTTCCAATCAAAGATTGTTTAATCATTTAAATGTGGTTTTTCATTGAGTGTTTTTCTGCATCAGCACCGCTCCTATCCGTCTCTACCGGTTTGAGAGTCGTTGGCATGCCTTCTCGACGTTTATCATTGCCCCTCTTCCTTTATTTCCTTCATGCTCCCACTCTTTATCTTTTAGTTTTACCTTTATGCCCAAATCTTGTAAAATCCAATCCCCCTCCAAGCCACAGTTTTACATTCCCTTTCCATTCTCCTTCCACACAACTCCCTTGACGACCCTTAGATTTCCCCTCCCTAACCATAACTTAGTCCTTCAAGTTTCAAGCCTGATTTCGGATCTAAATCCACAACCCACGCTCCCCTGCTTTACCGGAATGCTGAAAGTTTTGGGCGACGAGCTCTACGACTTTCGTCGTAGGAATTTTGATGCTTTAGTGAAAAATAATACTTAAGCACATTTATCAAGAGGCACTAGTTAATTCTTATTCCATTTTTGGTCGGACCCTTTACTCTTTACTACATGATTTTTCTCTCTAAACTTATGTGTTTATGTTGATCTTAAAAATTACAAAGCCAGTTGAAAATAAATGGATGAACAAAAGAAATATGGGCATTATTTTGTTAATGAAAAAACAATTAAAAAAAATTGTCGAGATTACTACAAACTTATGGCTACATCTTGACTAACTTATTCTCTACTATATAACAAGCATACTATTTATATAAACTAAACCCTAATCTCTTAACGAAAACCTAATTCTAAAGGACTAGGCCGAAATTGTAAACTTATTATTTTCCAACATCCCACGTTAAGCTCATGGCGGTAAACAACATGAGTTTGCCAACAAGAAGATGTGGATTCAGGCTTCGTTAGTCGAATATACATGCAAGCTCCGCTTTGCAGACAAACAAATATGCATGCAATTTTCAGATCGCAGATAAAAGTAGATTTTCAGTAGTAGATGGCAGATCTATTTTCAAATGCCAGATGACTGATAGATTCTGGTAAACAAATTCAAATTCCAGCAGATAGATGTTGGAGTATAAACCCTGTCACTAAACGGACGAGATTTCTATATCCAAACTGTAGCAATAGACAAACATACAATTTCAATTATCACTAGTTCAATGTCACTCAAGTAATCACCGGTTTAAACACTCTAAGTGTTCATTGTGATGGAAAATTTCCTAGCAGCATGTGGGTGCCAAGAACAAAGGCCTCATAAAAAAACCAAGAGCAATGGGCCTATTTTTTACTTTTTTATTTTTTTATTTTTTTTATTTTTTATTTTTTAAATTTCCTCGGTCTTTTCCCGATTGCAGCACAGTTGTAGTGGTTTGTTGTGGGTCGTTGCACTGGTTTAGGTAGAGTACTCAGTAGGTGGCTTTGTCAACAAACGAAGTCAGGTAGCGAGGGCAGCAAATTTAGCCAAACAACGGCGGGTGGTTCACCCAGATTCTGAAAGATGAAAGGTGTTGTAGCAACAGGAGGCAAGCGAGTCGATTTTCAACGAGTTTCTGGGTTTTTAGCAGCAGCAGAGGGCAATTTTTGGAGTTTACCAGCAACGGTAGTTAGCGGAACGATGAGTTTAGTCGGATTTGCAAGTGGTGGTTCCAGGCGACATCGTGGTGGTGATCTTATGCGAAAATGATGGTGGGTATGTAGAATTTATCAGAAACACATGCCATAGGTCAACTTCCAACAACACCGATATTGTCCCCAACTTGGTAACTACCACCTGCACAATTCGTCAGTTGTGAGATTTTATCAAAAAATGTCTCGGTTTCAGTTAGAGTGTCGTTACGATATTTACACTCTTCCTTTCTCAATGATAGGACCGATGTAGGATTTCAACATGTCCCCTCACGTTGGATCTAATTAGTTGGTCACACGTGGGAGATTCACACATCAACAACAACGTGGAGCCAATGAAACTCACCCAACACGCGGAGCCAAGGGACGCACTATCATCGCCCAGGGCCAAGGGGACCCACCCATCACGTGGCAATACGGGCACGCTCTTTAACTCTGATACCATGTCTAATTATCAGAGAGACGGGTCAAAGAGCCCTACTTCCAACAACACCGATACTGTTCCAACTTGGTAACTACCACTTGCACCATTCGTCAGGTGTGAAATTTTATCACAAAAGGTCTCGGTATTAATTGAGTGAGGTTAAGATATTAAAACCCTTCATTTCTCAGAGATAAGACCGATGTAGGATTTCAACAAGGTATGATCCAGGCAAATGCAAGTGCAAACTAGTTTGATTCAAGAAAAAAGCTTGCAGGCAATGGGTGCTAAGCTTTCAGGCAAGAATCGGTCTGGTGGGTCAAGGTGCAGACTTTAGACGCCGGCACAGCAGACGTGGTTCCGATGGCGCGACTCAGACACCACAAATTTTATTTTTTCGATTTAAAACAAAAACCAAACAATAACAAGCAAAATGACTGGTACAAACAGAAGCAGATAAACACCGAGGATGAAACCCAAATGAAATATGAATATTATTTTATTAATGGAAAAACAAATAAAAGAAATTGTCGTGACGACTAAAACTCATGGCTATATTTTGACTAATGTTGCAGTCCTATTAGATTAGGAATGTGATTGTGTAAATCTTAACATATTTAAGATATCCTTATGGGATTCTACTATATCTCTTATACTAGATATTATCCTATTAGAGTTGTAATCCTATTAGGGTAAGGAATTAACCTTCCTTACTACTATAAATAAAGGCACAATGGGGTGGAATAGAACAACCTCACAATTACACATCTCTCTCTTCTCTCTATGTGCCACACCCCCTTTTTCCCTATGGCCTCCATAATTGTTCAGTAAATTATGCATACAACACGTTATCAGCACGCTCTTGACGCTACGCTAAAGAGAGTTTGATCTTCAATCAGGGGAGTATTACGTTTTAATCATTCTTTTTATTATTTTATTGAATTGACCTACATGCTATTGATTCAATTTAATTTTTCTATGTTGAACATGATACAACACATTGGAGATGCAATTCCGGCTTTCTGAGATGGATCTTTTACAAATTAAAAGACTTTTGTTGTTTTCTGCCAATCAGGTATGCTTCAAATAAAGTAAGATATTTGAAACGACCATGAAGCATGAAAACATTTTTCATGATGCATGAATCCCCTACATTTATATTTACCTTTCGATATATATATATATATGTTTCTTGTGAGATGTATATGTTTTCAAAATATGAACTACCCAAAAGTTGAAACAATTAAAGTTCAAGCCATATCGTAACACTACAATATACGAGGTGACAATCCCATTCTCTAAATAATTCATCTTGGAAGAGATATCTATCCCATAATCGACAAAGAAAGACCTCGAAGAGGCATTGGTACCATAAAATCAATTCATTTTGCAAGCTCTGCATGCACATCCAAATGAAAATTGTTAGATCACGAATTTGAGATAATCAATTGTTTTTATTTTAGTAGCTACTCATATCATTAAAGGCTATATAATACTTAATTATGTTTTTTTCATTACTGTATATCAAGTAAAGGTCAAAGTGGAAAGATGCAAATTTCATTTTTGAGTGCTGTTGAAAACATGTAAAAAGGGAACCTATAAGTCAAACTCCGAAAGTTACGCTTGAGTGGTTGTAATGAAGTGAACACAAACCACTAATATGACATAAGGCTTCATAGGTCTTTCCACCCTCACTTGATCAGACTGTATTTCCTGACCTGATTGACCTCTCGGGTTACCACTAGACTGTGAGGACTGCTTACAGCTCCAAACCTAGTAGGGATATGATTGTTCTAAATAATTTTTTTACTTAAACGTGACTTATAACACATGTTCAATGTACGTTATAACTAATGGAGAATGCATTCTACATGAGAATTTTAAAACATTGAAAATGTCATTAAATTCTTTATCAAATTTTTCAAACTAAGAGGTTGAAGCTTAAATTATGTACTCAATACCAATACATTACAATGTAGATAAATTGAGTATTTTCTTTATTTCAAACTAAAATTATATTGTTTAGAACATATCTCCCAAAATACAAAGATTTGTATAAACGGTTGATATTTTCCATGAATTTTACTAAAATGCTCCCAATATCTTTCGAAGGTAATATGCTAACCCCTTTTCGAAGGATAAATTAGAGTTTTCTGCATTTTTTCAATACTTTTTATATTAAACACTGGTTTCTTGGGAGCTTTAATGAAAATGACTTGTGTTAAGTTTATTTTGACAAAAAGTCATCATATTCAGCCATTTTCTCTTATTTCCCAAACTTTTCCTCCTCTTAATTACCTTGTTATGTCTATTTTCTCTGGGATGTAGTTGCTTTAAGCCTATGTCTCAGTGTTCTTTGATTTTTATCTTAGTTTATCCTGAGCTTGTCACATATATGTTATTTTCCTCTCCAAATGTTATTCATCACTGTGTATCCTCTAGCATCTACCTCTGCTTCTTAATTCTTTGAGTGTTTCCTTCAAGGATCTTTTATGGCGGCACAGCTAGGTGGTTAGTAGCTTTTATGGTGCATTTTGACTATTTGGTAGGATTATGGGAGCGATCATAGCACGGGTGGCTTGCCTACCTCATTTTTTGTTCCTCCATTTGGTTCATTAGTCCTTCTTTTAGGTGGTAGCGGCTTTGCAATGATGGTGTTACTGGATATTGTGTAGGTGGTTGTTTGCTTTTTTCGATCCTTGGGTTTTTTTTTCTTTTGTGTTACCATGAGCTGCCTCATTCGGCCCTATTTGATTGTAATTTCTTTATGTGGAGTTGGGCTTTATTTGGATGTCTTTGACTCTTTATTTGAATGGTCCTTACCTTTGTATTAGCTTTCTCTTTTAATGAAATTTACTTTGATTGACAAAAAAAGTACGTAATTAATGAAATCACCTCAATCATGTTTGTAGTTGCATTACAATTCAACGACAATTTATTTTGGTCAATTTTTCTACAAAATTAAGATGCATTACATTGTGTTACTGCGAAATAGGCACACTGTGGTGCTATTCTGTACGGAATGTTGGTGTGGTTGCTTCGTCACTTTTTCTATAATCCATGTGAGTATTTATTAGTTTTAAAAAGAACTATTCAACCATGTTATTCACCTTATTATATAGCTGTGTAGTATTATGGTCACACTAAAAAAAATTCTCATATCGACTTTTGAAGTGTAAAATACCTCACACATAACTTCAATTTTGAGTTTGTCAAAAGAAAAAAAAATGAAGGAAAAAAATTGTTTTATCTTAATTGCACAATCTTTTTTTTTTCTACTTATTTTTTGGATAAACAAAGAGGCAAATAGCCGAACCAAAAAAAAATTACAAAATAATATCGCGATGTTGGAAGACCTAGAAATATCACACAATAATTGCACAATCTTTTTATTTATTTATTCAATATATCATATTTATTAAAAGAGAAAATAATTACAAAGAGAAAAAAGCCGAACAAAGAGAGCCCAAAAAAAACAAACACATTACAAAGGCCCAAAATAGAAGCAAAAAAATAGAATTAAAACAAAGTTCAGGCCAAACCTACAACACAAAATTGAAAACCATAAATCTGACAAGAAAACATAGTAGCCGCAACAACGGTTTGTACACAACAGCCGCGCACACCACCATCCGAAATCCACAACCACCAAAGAGAAACCAGTAACTAGAAGAGCGAAAACCACGAACCAAAAATAGAGGCGAACTTGCATTCGCGCAAGAAACAAGGAGCATTATTCCAAACATTATTCAAAACCTTATCTTATCTTATCCAAACTTACCTCATCTTATCCTAACCTTATCCTAATCCTATTCTACCTAAATTCCCGCTGCAAGGAGGATCCCTAATTACATTTAAACACTTAAAAATCAGATTTCTAGAAGGCCTATCCTTAGATTAGTGTCGAACCTTAGCCCTTCTCCTCCTAGGAATATGCCTCAGACCCTTAATCCTTTTCCTCATTGGTTTATGTCAAGTCCTAATCCTTCTCCTCCACAACCTTGCCATGATCCCTAGCCTATATATAGCCACATTACTGCCGTATATCGCAGAGAGCATAGAGTCAGTTTTTTAGAGAAAATTTAGAGAGAAAAACACAAGTTTCTGCCGCAGCTTTGGAAGGAGAGGAGGAGTGCCGCAACCTGCCATTGCTGGGAGCCTTTTCGGGTTTATTCTATCCTTAGTTTTAGTTCATTGTTTCTTTTAGATTGGTTGCTAATTTTTACAAACATGTGGAACTAATTTCGTTTTAGCTAGAGGTGAATTCAAAGCCATGAACATATATGTTTGATATGAATTGATTGCCTCCAGTTATTGTTTCATAAATCGTAAATGCAATTTGCTTAACTGTTTGATTGATAACTTATTCTTGTGTGTTGATTAAGGATGCATACTTAGTTTGCATGCATGAATTTGATGCTAAAATATAAGGGAGTTTCACCTAATAGTTATGAACTTATATTTACAAGTAGTGGAGTGGAGTGGAGGTCGCTAGTCACGATTGCGTTAAGTAAATTTCTGTCAGGAGTATCATGCAGTCATAGTTACGAATGCCTTGTCAATGCTTATGATTTTCATAGAACTTAATGATCTTTGATATGTATCTCTATTATGCAGTTCATGTAGGGAACTTGATAAGAATAATTTGGTTGAGGCGCTGAGTCCAATTCAATGAATTTAGGAAAATCTGAAGGTTAATTAGTGCAGTTCACGGTTAACTTGGGGCATTGTCATTCATGGTTTATAGGAATAATAACTGGAAATCGATTTATGTGCATATGTGTCATGTGTGGAGAAGGACCCTATAGCTAGCCTTTCACCCTCGTAATTCACCCAAATTCATGCTACCTTTACTTAGTGTCTTTAAGCTGTTTGTTTTTACTTTAAAATTGTCCAAACCAACCCCCCCCCCTTTATTGTTTCATGTCTACATAGTTAGAATTCGTCCAAATAAACCTTTAGTTCCTGTTTTGAGTCAATTTAACTTAGTTTTGTGTTTTGAGTCAGTTTAGCTTATTTTGAGTAGTTTAAGTCTAGTTTTCTGTTTTTGAGTCTAGTTTAGTATTTTAGAAGTCTAATTTGTGTAGATTAGCATCCCTTCTAATCCCCGGCCTAGAATGATCCTTACTTATTCATACTATAACTACATAAAAAGGGTTTAAGTTTGTGTGTTATTTTATATCACATCAAATTTTTTCGCTTCAACTGGATGGGTAGATGAAGGTTTGGAGTCCTGAGAAGTTTGAGACCTAGTCATTTTCTTTATGGGAATAGCTCTTAGGCTAGGTAAGGCAAGCTGACTCAAGGACCCCTCCTCGTGCTCAGACTCTGAAGACTCCATTACAATAGCCCTTGCCCGACGATGGGCTCTTGTCTCCACTTCAAGCCCATCCTCGACCTCTGATTCACTGAATAGCTTAGAGATATCCCCCAGCATCTCCAGAAGCATGGTTGGACCCTACTCCTTGCTGCCTCCGCAACGGCTTATTGGAGAACCATGGCATCTGCAGCCTCCTCTTTCTGCCCGACATCCACTTCCTCAATGTTGCCTTGGGCTGCAAACCAGAAAGAATAGTTAGCTCACCATAGATTATGAAAGCATCATAAGGAAAAGCAAAATAGAGGTAACATGATGTACCTATAGAAGCTGGTTCTTTTGGTTGATGGTCTACTTCCAGCTCTTCAACTCGTCCATCTTGGGGAGAGAGACTTGAAGAAGACTTGCCCGAAGAGTCTGTCGTGCGCCTCCCTGATGTCTCCGTTGTACTTCTTTGACCAATTGGCCTCTCACTAAGTGGTAAACTGGGGAGTGCACTCGAAGTTGAGAACCACAGGCTTATGGACGATCTTGCTCATTACTTCGAGGCTGCGCCGAGTTGCCCAAAACGTAACCTTGGAGGGGGAGTGGAGGCGATAGGAGGTCCCACATCGAAGGAAGTCGAAGAAGGGCACTGAGATTGCATGCCTGAATCCCAGTTGTCTACCACAGAAGTTGGGGTGGTAAACTTATAACCCGCGCTCATATCCAGTTCGGTCACTTCAAACTCCCCAGGCTAGATCCCTATTTGGATGCAGCTGATGAACTTCTCTCTGCACGAGCTGCTGGCATCCTCCCCGAAGGAATCTTGGAAAATTAGGGTACCTCCTAAGCACAGAGGCACCCCACTCCAAATCTGCTAGAGTCCGACATATTCTGAAGAAGTAGAGGCAGGCGAGAGTGGAGTGATTGGAAGTGAAAGCTTCTGCTAGGATTCGGGCTGGAGCCACACCTTCAAGGAATTCTAAGTTGGCAGCCTTAAACTCGGGGAAGTACCGCTGGAGCTAAAGCTGCACGATCCAGGTGGCCCCATTGACATTGGTTTACCCTTTGTCATTTCATGGAGAAGGTGGTAGAGATATGCCAGGATGAAGGGCCCCGTGGCGACATCGTCAAATGAATTCAGAGCCTCCACTAGTGGGATCCAATCCAGCTTTACACCATTTGACTTGTTGGGGAACATATGTTTGTTCAACCAGTAGAGGGGGAAGTACATGTGTTCCTGTGCCTCATCTGCAGTTTGAGAGGGTGGGCTAAACATCTTCTTGGCGAAGGGTATGAAGCCCGCGAAAGATGTCACGTAGCTTTTGAAAGTGGAGGAGTTGTACTCTAAGTGGGTGATTGACTCAGAGGCCATTGAGCTTTCAGCGGTGAGGCGAGAATGCGAGAATCAATCGTGTTTGATATCCACACACCTACCTGAGGGCTTCAGATCAAAAACCTGATCCATGTCCAAGACTGTGGGAGTCATGAAACCTATTCTGAAGTCGAATGTATTGGTCCCATTGTTCCAGAAAATAAGTGCAGTGGCCAGAAGCTCAGGCTTGACTGGGACAGTAATCTTCGACATCATGATGAGTTCATAAATGCCATTTGTCATCCATTTTTGCTTCCAAATGGGCTCATGCCCATCCATCCATTGAGACCAAGCCTCGTCCTTCATCAAGGGAAGCCCATCCTGAACTTCGACCAATTTGAGGCAGTGATCCCAACCTCAACGGAATAAGGGTTAAGGGTAAACCAATTGGCAGTAGGCATGTTGTTCTCCACTGCATTTGGGACTTGGGAAGTCCAGCCAGGCCCCAGAGAGTGTGTCATTTCCTCCTCACAGAAGATGGATAGATTCAGCCCAGCCCGAGGGCGATGATGATCGTTGAGTCGGCGACGCAAATTAACGATTCCTTCTCCAGATTCACATGCAGGGTGAAGTTTGGGGGCCATGGTCGATTTAGAAGGGAAGAAGTGAAAGTGATTGATGGCAGAAGGCAATAAAGGGCTGAAAGTGCAAGAGATTCGAGAATTCTGAAAATTCAGAGAGATGGGTGCTGAAAGTGATGGCCGAGGAAATTTAAATGAAAGATATTTAACGAGCATTTAGTTAACGTTGGAGATCGTGGGTTATTGCAAAGGTTTATTCGAAAATAGCTGAATAAATAGTTCGAGTCCCGAATTAAAGCATGTATTTAATTTTAATCATTATCAATGTCTTGGTTAACAGACTTGACAATGATTAAAGGGGGCACTATTTGGGTTTACAATTGACATTGGGCTTTGTAATGATAAAGGCGCAAAGATGCAAAGATAAAATAGAAGACTGGGCTTCGGCAGGCCAATAGGCCCCAGAGGAATTAGAAGCCATGTTAGCAAAAGTATAGGCCACATGCCTATGTTTGAGGTGATGGGCACTAGAGAACACCTCACCACCAGCCAAAAAGCACTTTTCAGGGGCATAAATAAGTAAATAGGTGATAACTCCCCACCCTCCGAAAGATATCAGCAAAAACAAAACCTGAGTAGGCGGGCCAAATTTTCTATAAAAGCAGAAATGGACATTAGAGACAAGAACACTCAACCAATTAATCAAAAGACATACAAACTTTGCTCTCAAACTAGTTCGTACCCAGAAAGTTGCACTTTGTCCAGACCCAGTCTTTTGTCAAGTTTAGAAGCTCTGCTACCTCCTCTTAGTGTTATAGTATCGATTCTTTTTAGTAAAACTTATTTACTTTTCATCCCTCACTGTCTACAAACCTTTGTAAACACAAAGAGAAATGGTTGCAAGATGTTCAACCTTGCCCGACAAGGTTAAATCTTGCCCGAATCTCTTTTGTTTGTATTTATACATAGTAGATATGTCGTTTAATGCATCTTCCTTTATGTATTTAAGTAATTTTCAACTATTTTACAAGTAAAGATCTCATTTGCAATCAAATGTGGGTAACTTAATGAACCTAAAGCAAACTGTGATCAAGGAAATGGTTGGAAGGGCCCTGAACCCCCTTCATCTTGGACATACAATGTTATGAATTAAAAGTCCTTGTTTACAAAGCAAGAAAAAGAACTTAATGCAGACTTAGCCCATCTGTGACAATCCTTTGATAAACAAGAAGTCTAAATAACTTGTGGCATAAGTAATCAACCTTATTCACACCTATTCAACAACCTGTTATACAAAGATAACAGTGGCACGCTTAGATCTTTGTTAGTTTTGATTGTGAGCCTCAAAGCCTACACCAAAGATCCCATAAAGGCACCTTTCAAGCTAACTATAAACTTGTATTGTAGCACACCAAACAGCAAGATCTTGCCCGACATACAAGAAAGAGCCATTTTCCTAGGGAGCTGTGTGAGGGACCAAATCCAGAAATTCTTCCCGAACATAAATTATTGTTGATCTTATTATTTATGTGAACAAAACAGTGGAGACTGGAAAAAGAAGAATAAAAAGACTCCAAAATCGTTATCCAAATTTCTAAAAGAAGAAAAAAAAGTCCTCCAAAGAGGTATATGAATGTTTTTCCTCATGGAATTGGAATACGATGGCTTTTAGTTGTGAGCCTGTGACTTGTATATCTTCTTGTGCAATAAAGTTTGTGTTGTCTTGTTTTTGGTCTTACAAGGTTCTAAAAGACACTAGGCGCTACTCGGGTGGTGGGCCCAGCCTAACACCTAGGCGGCTAGGCAGGGCTTAGGTGGACGCCTAGGCAGACTAGGAGGAATTGAGTAAATCTATTATATTTCGTGTAAATAAGTGTCAGCTTGTACTTAAAATATATATATTTTCATCATAAACTACAAAATAGAATGACATACATATTATGAAGTATTGGAACATAATGAAAACATGGGGAACAAGGATATAATGCGTGTTCATTTAAGTATGCAACAAGTCTCTTACAATTTATTGAAAAAAAATAAAATGCAAAATAAAAGTTATCTATTTTCTGCCTAACTGAGTCGTGACCTAGCCAGTGCCTAAGTGGGTCTAGACGGGCTAGGCGGGTGCCTAGGCAGTCTAGACAGGCACCTTAGCAAGTCTAGGCGCCCTTTCTTATTTTCCAAACGACTAGGCATTAATCGGGGCTGTGGCCAGCCGCCTAGCGCCTAGGCGAGGCCTAGGCGGGGCCTAAGAGGTGCTAGGCGGGGATTTTTAGAACAATGTGCTCTTATAATCTATTTATTTCTCTCAATTGTATTCTGTTTTTTGTTATTTTGTTGGTTGATTCAAAAGTCTAACACTGAAACTATTACTTTATATCATCAGAAGTCTAATTGTATTTTGGTGGTGTTGTTTTCCAGTTTTAGGTCAATTTCCAGCAATTACATCACTGTTTTCACATACTATATAATCTTTGGATGACACCCAAAAAATTTTATGTTGTAAACTAAACCAAAAACCAATCAAGAAATAAACAAAACACAATTATTTCAGAGTTCCTCCAATATAGGAGTACCTTTCTAACAACGGAAGCTTTATTGATTACCAACGAATACAAGAGAACTCACAAACACAAAGTGTTCTCAATTATACAAAGTTATGCCTCTCACAACTTTCACACACAAAACTCTATCCCACAACCATCTATTTCTACTAATAGATGTCCTAGGTTTATACAAAGTCTCTAGAATATAGGAAACCAAATCCTATACTAAAACCATCTCCCAAACCAACTAGGAAACACAAATCCAAATATCTTGCATCCAAGATATCCTAATCCTTTTTAGTTTAGGCATGTTGATTTAATCCCATATCTAACAATCTCCACCTTGGCATGAAATCCATAACGAGGCATCAAACAACTTCCGTTGCTCCACCATATCACAAGATCAAACTTGCTTTAACTGCACCAAATCCAAGCAGTGCTTGAACTTAGCTGCATTAACCATTTTTGTCAACATATCAGCTGGATTATCTTCTGTAACAACCTTTTTTAGATGAATCCCACCTTTAGCTACCATTTCTTTCACAAAATGATATTGTACATCAATGTGCTTAGTCTTAGCATGATGTAACTGATATTTGGCCAAATAAACTGCACTTTGGTTGTCACAATATACATCCAACTTGTGTTGTTCTACACCTAAATCTCCTAACAACCCCAAAGTCCACATTGCTTATTTGATAGCTTTAGCGATCGCCATGTATTTTGCTTCTGTGGTTGATAGTGCCACCGTTGGTTGTAATATTGATCTCCAGCATATAGGACCCTTTGCCATAGTAAACATATACCCAGTCATCGATCTTCTCTTGTCTAATTCTCCAGCAAAGTCTGTGTCCATATATCCAACTGAGAACTTATCAATTCCTTCATCACATCTTTCAAAAGAAATACCTTTGTCCCTCGTTCCATGTAAATACCTTAGTATCCATTTGGCAGCATTCCAATGCTCTATTCCAGGATTGTGCATGAATCTACTAACAATTCCAGCTGCGTGTGCTATATCAGGATGAGTACACACCATAGTATACATTGATCCTCTAACCAAATTAGCATATGGAATACCATCCATCTTCATCTTTTCTTCATCGGTTTTGGGACATTGTTGACTGCTCAACTTGAAGTGAGCACCTAATGGAGTTTCTATAGGCTTAGTTTATTTTGTTACTCCAAACTTTTGTAACAACTTCACAAGATATTTCTTTTGAGACAAACACACCAAACCTTTTTGTCTATCCCTTGTGATTTCCATTCCCAATATTTTATGGGCTTCACTGAGATCCTTCATTTCGAACTCCCTTCTCATTTGCTCCTTCAACTTTTCTATCTCTAAAATATTGCTTGAGGCTATGAGCAGGTCGTCCATATAGATTAACAAGTACACGAGCGAACCATCTTTCAACTTCTTATGATAAACACAGTGATCATAGTGACTTCTTGTATAATCTTGATCCTTCATAAACTTGTCAAATCTTATATACCAGTGCCTGGGTGACTGCTTCAAACCATAAAGAGATTTTCTAAGCTTACAAACCAATCTTTCACTGGATACCCCCCGGGTTGTCTCATATAAATCCCTTCATCCAAATTACCATGAAGGAATGCAGTCTTCACGTCGTTGTACCAATTCAAGGTTGAATTATGCAACTAGGGCAAGCAATATTCGAATGGAGGAGTGGTTAACCACAGGAGAAAAAATCTCATTGTAATATATTCCCTCATTCTGAGCATATCCTTTAGCCACTAGCCTAGCTTTAAATCTTACCAAGCTCTTGTCATCCACTCCATCCTTCTTTGCATAAACCCATTTGCAGCCAATTGGTTTTCTTCCTCTAGGCAGCTCCACCAATTCCCAAGTCTTATTCTTGTGAAGGGAGAGCATTTCATCATCCATTGCATCATGCCATTTACTTTCTTCTTTACTATTTATTGCTTCTTCAAAATTAGTGGGAATTTCAGCCTTAATTATTGGCAATGCATATACCATGCAGGCCATGCAATCTTTATATCTCACAGGTAGGGATATGTCTCTTTTTCCCTTTCTTTTGGTTATGCAATCATCTTGTATCTTTATTTCTTCGGATGGTGTTTCTTCTTTGTGATCACTCTCTTCATGTTGAAGTTGATCACCTTGTCTTTCTTCTTCCACAACTTCCTTACTTGGTTATGAATTCACAACTACTTGTTCCCTAAGCTCCACCATCTAAACATCTTCCTTCAAATTCATGTGACTTTCATCGAATGTCACATCTCTACTTACTATAATATTGTTCAACTTGGGACACCAAAGTCTGAAGCCTTTCACACCACTATTGAATCCCATAAAGACTGCTTTCTTAGCTCGTGGATCTAGTTTGTTTTCCTTCACATGAAAGTAGGCATTGCATCCAAACACTCGTAGCTTATCGTAGTCCTGAGCTGGTTCTCCAGACCACACTTCAATGAGTGTTCTACCATCCAATGTTGTTTATGGTAGTTGATTAAGCAGATGACATGCATAGCTCAAAGCTTCTGCCCAAAATCTCTTTGGCAGCTTAGCTTGAGATAGCATGAAACGAACTTTCTCGAGCAACGTCCTATTTAGTCTCTCTACAATCCCATTTTGCTGTGGAGTATGTCTAACACTGAAATGCCGAATAATCCCTTCCTTTTTACACACTTTGAAGAAAGGATCAGAGGTATATTCCCCTTCATTGTCACTTCTTAGTATCTTAAGCTTCTTTCCAGTCGTGTTCTCCACCATGTTCTTCCATTCTAGAAAGATGTCAAGAACCTCGTCCTTTCGTTTCATCATATATATCCATGATCTGCGAGAGTATTCATCAATAAAAGATACAAACCAACTTTTTCCACCTAAAGAAGCATTATTTTCAAGCCCCCAAACATTAGAGTGAGCATAGTCCAAAATCCCTTTCGTTTGATTAATAGTTGAGCCAAATTTCACCTTTATTTGTTTTCCAAGAACGCAGTGCTCACAGAACTCTATCTTTCCAGTTTTTGCTCCTTTTAAACACCCTTGCTTGATCAATCCTTGCGATGCTTTTACTCCTACATGTCCCAACCTCATGTGCATAATGCAGACAAGTCACTTTTATCACTTTGCACTTCATCGGCTACCATAGCCACTCTATTTTCCAAAGTCTTTCCTTGTAGCATATAAAGTAAGCCATTATGAGGCCTTTTCTTTATCTTTGATTATCTCTTCAAGATTTGCCAGTTCGGCTATAAGCTTTTTAAACTCTTCTAGATTGCCAATCATCTTTGTGCTCTCTTTGTACTGGAACCTGTACAACTTGCTCTTGAGATGTCGTCGATTCTCTGCACTCTTCTTCATATATTTTGACTCCAATGCAGCCCGCAATTCCTTCGCAGAAGTTATGTTCATCACACCATACTTCTGTTGCTTTCCCATTTTTCTTTTTTCATCGGAAATGGCATGTCTCCTAACACAACAGCCAAACCTTGTTGTATCAAGACATCTCGAACCTCACACTGCCATATAGCAAAATTGTTCGTTCTATCAAACTTCTCAATTTCAAACGTAGCACTTTAAATCGTCGTCTTGGTTCCACTAGTGCCAGACTTTTCTTCAACATCATCACTACTGGTGGAATCACCAGTCTTCGTCATTGCTTGATAGTCACAACCCACGTAAGAACCTAAGCTCTTGATACCACTTGTTGTAAACTAAACCAAAAACCATTCAAGTAATAAACAAAACACAACGATTTCAGAGTTCCTCCAATATAGGAGTACCTCTCTAACAACGGACGCTTTATTGATTACCAACGAATACAAGAGAACTCACAAACCTAAAGTGTTCTTAAGTATACAAACTTATGCCTGTCACAACTTTCGCACACAAAACTCTATCCCACATCCATCTGTTTATACTAATAGATGTCCTAGGTTTATACAAAGTCCCTAGAATATAGGAAACCAAATCCTATACTAAAACCAAATCCCAAACCAACTAGGAAACACAAATCCAAATATCTTGTGTTCAAGATATCCTAATCCTTTTTAATTTAGGCATATTGATTTAATGCCAAATCCAACAGTTTAAAACTTTGGATATTATGCTCTTGTTGCGATTACAATAACCTTCAACAGCCAATCATCCAATGCGCCTTTGCATGCCAATTTTTTTTATCTTCTCTCATCATAAAAAACAAATATCCTTCCATCCAGTGACGGAGCCGTAATTTTATAACAATGGTGTCACAATTTTGGCAAAGAAAACTACATTGGATCATTTCGCCAAGCTACTAGTTAGTACCTGCTGAGTTATGCCGCGTTCTTTCGATTTATATAGAAGCCTATCAAGTGTGGCATTTTATTGACCATTTATTGCAGACCATAGGGTCACACACAAGAAATAAGAGAAGAAAGACAAAAAAGAAGTAGTAGGTTGTAATTTAGTGTATTTTACTCATTCTTTCAGTTTGTCGCAATTGTGTATATGAGTCATATACATATAAATATACATTGGGACTATGAAGCTATTAGGGTCATGTGATATCAATGACCCCATGTTGACTTTTATTCCATTATGTTTCAAGTTCAAACTTTCTATTTGTTAATGTGTAGCATAATGTGAAATATATTTAAATAAAATAAAATTTAAATAAAACAAATACCATTGCAATGGTTGCAAAATCTTGGTTCCAATGGACCACAATTTATTACAAAGAATAATGCAAGGTAGACCAATTTTTCAGACAAATTTTGCAAACCATATAATGTCGGCTAATAGAAAACAAACATGTTAATCAACAGTTAAGTAATATTAGAAAGATTGTCATATACGTTGGACTATTACGTCTTGTTTTGGGTTGACTATTATTTGGATTATAATTTGTATACACAAGAAATCCTTCAAATTTATGCGAATTTGATTTTCACAATGTCAATTACGCACTCTTATCTATTGTTTTCTTTTTTTATATTTGGAAAAAAGATGTTTACAAAACGTGTCCAATAACTCCAACCGTACAATGATAGTCCTTTAGTAGGACGTGGAATTTTGGCCCTTAGGATTGTCCGCACAATAAATAGAACGAAGAGAGATTTTTTTTTATTTTTACATACAATGATATATTTTATGTTAAGGGAAGGAGGAATTCGGTTAAGTCGCATAATAAGCAACCTAATTTGGTATTGAATTTTCAATTTACGAGATTCGAACTTAAGACCTCTTACGTAATGAAGAGAAACACCACTAGCCCGTAGTGCTGAGTGGGTGCTGAGTGGCTAAAATGAAGAGTGATTACTTGGGAAAATTTATTGGAACCATTAAACCTCTTTTCTACCTTCAACATGAAAAATATTTTAATCAACCACACAAATATTGCCCTAATTCCGAAAGTGGAGAATCCGGAAACCGTCAATAACTATCGCCCAATTAGCCTCTGTAATGTTAGTTACAAAATTATAACGAAAGTCATGATTACCAGGTTAAAGCCCCTTCTTCAGGTCTGTATTTCGCCCAACCAAGGTGCTTTTGGCCCGGGTAGGTTAATACAGGACAATATTCCTATTGCTCATGAATTGTTCTGAAGTTTTAATAGGAACCGGGGAGCTAGCTATCAAGCTAGATTTGGAGAAAGCGTATGATCTTCTAAACTGGGACTACATCAAATGTGTGTTGGAGGGGTTTGGGTTTTGTCATAAGTGGGTAAATCTAGTTATAGAATGTGTATCTTCTACTTCCTTCTCCATTAATATTAATGGTGAGTCTCATGGATATTTCTGTGCAAGTAGAGGTATTAGGCAAGGCGACCCATTATCCCCTTATATTTTCATTCTTTGTATGGAACCCTTGTTTTAGACCTGAAGATGATTTTTGAAGAACGCGCCGTCGAAGTGTTGACAAAGGGAGATCAAAGGCCGCCGAAAGAAGAAGTACATAAGTTGTATAAAAACTTCTTCAACTATAACACCTTGATCACCCACTTTGCCGGTTCTGAAAGGGAAAACCTCAAGAAGGGAGAACACGGGGCCTTCTTATTCTACTGGTATAACAAGTATCTCTTTTATGCCAAGTCGAATGAATGCTTGGCCGAGAATATGCCTGTCGCCGATGCTCTGGCTAGCGGTCACATCCTGGCTCTCAGTCCAACTGTCCTTGCCAACCTTACCCGGTGTTTGGACGAGACAACCTTGGGGAAAATCGACCCCCATCAAAACGGCCCACTCTTGGCCTTCCAGCTTTGGCTGCAAGTCTACTTTTCTACCCTGCGGCCTGAAATCCCAAGCCTTAGTCCCTCGATAGCTATAGGTCTGGAGCTGGCTTCAAATATTTCTTCGACCTAGAAGTCTGCTGTCATCGGACATACCCACCTTCTATCATCCTTCTTCAATTGGCGTGGGGAGCATCCGAGGATGCTGATCTTCAGGAGACCTGGGGATCATTCATCATGACTCGTGACTTGCCTTACAGTTGCGAAGCTCGACGAGGAAGTTGGGAAGTCTACCACCCCAACTTCCTGGCTCGCCAACTGGGTTATCTCCAAGGGTCCCCCTACCATTCCTTTCATCTCGCTCCTTTTTTAGCCGAGAACACCTTTCTAGTTCCCCAGACCGGGAATGCGATAAAGCCGAGAAACAGGTTCACATTGGAAAATATCTCGGTATACACAACATTGTGTTATGGAATGACCCTTTAAATGGGAATGAGCTAATCAGGAGGTTCAAGCAGAAGCTTGCAGGTTGGAAGGCTCACACCCTTTCAAAGGTGAGAAGACTTACCCTCTTCCAATCAAACCTCTCAGGTATGCCTAATCATATAATGTCTTGTTTTAAAGCCCTTATAAACTAACAAGCCAATTAAATAGGGAATGTAGACAGTTTTTCTAGGACAATAGTCATAAGTGTAACCCTGTGAGTTGGAAGAAAATTTGTAGACCGAATAGTGCGGGTGGTTTAAGTATCAGGAACCTAGACAGTTTTTATGTTAATAGAGTCAGTTTGTGTTCATGTTGCTAAAATGTCAAGCCAATAGACATGTTTCGTATGAATTACCATCTCTGCATTACTATTTGGACTGATTGTTTCAGGTCTTAACATCTATTGGAAACTTTTGCATTTGCTCATTTGCAGCTGGAATTGTGATCGAGCTAATTGTCTTGAAATGTCAAAAAAAGAGGATATCGTGCTTCAATTGATAACCTTCTTGTTCTACTTATCGGTGGTATCCCAATTGTTATGCCAACTGTTCTGTCAGTCACGATGGCCATTGGTTCTCAACGTTTGGCTTAGCAGGTTTAAGAAACTTCATTCAATTAAAAGCATGAATTTCGGCACTGAATTAGACCATCTTTTCTCTTCAATTTGGAAATCAAATTAACTTGTACGAGTCTGTTTCAAGGTGTAATTACAAAGACATTGATAGTATTGAAGAAATAGCCGGGATAGATGTGCTTTGCAGTGACAAAACAGGAGCTTTAACTCTCAACGAACTAACAGTGGACAAGAATCTGATAGAGGTGATAATTCTTGATCCTGTCATATAGTTTAAAAAAAAAGTTATTGTTTGCAGATAAAAAGTAAGACCTAGTATTCGATTTTACTGACATTTGATGACCACTTCACTTCATAGGTTTTCGCCAAAGGTGTTGACAAGGACACGGTTGTATTGGTGCTTTCAAGATTGGAAAATAAAGATGCAATTGATGCAACAATTGTTGCCATGCTAGTTAATCCTAAGGAGGTAGTAGACAACACAACTCAAAAGTGTTTATTTAAAGGGAGCTTTAATGAAAAGGGCTTGGGCCAACAAATATTTAACCAAAAATCATTCCAAAATGTTATTTAACCAAAAGGGCTCAATGTTTAATAAAAAAACCATCATCTTCTCACCCTTCTCTGGCTTAAGCGGTGCAAGCTCCGTGCAACACTTGGGCTTTTTCAACTTCTCCAACATCGGCGACCCCAACAACATCTTCGGTGTCGAGTTTGATGTCTTCGAAAACCAAAAGTTCCAGGATCCTGATGACAACCATGTTGGTTTGGAAATCAACTCCCTTACGTCTAATGCTTTGAGCACAGCATGGTTTGTTTGTTGACTTTTTTTCTGACGGTTTTGTTGATGGGTTTGACGGTGTAGGAGTCGATCTTTTGCCTTGGAGCTTTGGGTTTGGCCATGGCAGAGATTCTAGAGGCTCATCGCCCAAACCAGACACAGAATTTGGAATTTGGAATTTGGAAGAAGAAATGGGGATGCTTCGTTGAGGGGTTGGATTGTAGAATCATAGCATGGACGCATCTACAGAGGACAATAGCTCCTTTATTATAGAGGACTTTTTCTTCTACCTATTGACTAGGGTTTGTTTGTTGACTTTTTTAGCATGAAATTGTTTCGACTCCTGGAACTGTGAGGTTGGACTTGAAATTTTTGTTTTCTTAGTTTCCGACTTGGTGCAGTTTGTTGAGTCACTCATACCTTAACACTGTTGAACTAGGCAAAAAAAAGAACCAAAACATAAAACTGTTTCTGGAGAACCCAAAACATAACACTATTTCAGAAAAAAAAAAAAAAAAAATCAGATACAGTGTTTGTTTTGTCTGTGCACAAACAAACACTGTATCTGGAAAGAAAAGAACCAAAATCCAGAAACAGTGACTTAAATTCCAGAAACAGTATATGTTTTAACCTTTAACTGTTTCTTTTCTTTCATGCATCAGTTGATTATATTTAAGAAACAAGGTGCTTAATTTGCTTTGAATCCAAATACTGTGAATTTCACTATTTCTTTTCTAGCTTACATTTAAGAAACAATGTGTCTATTTCATTTGGATCCAGAAACAATGACTTAGATTCCAAAAACAGTAACTTAAGTTCCAAAAACGGTGACTTAGATTCCAGAAACAATGGCTGAGATTCCAAAAGCAGTTTATTTTTACAGTTTAGAAACAGTGACCCGTCATTATTATTGAATAGCATGCAGATCTTAAATTTATTTTCTGGAGAAACAAACGATGAACTCCACTAATGAAGAAAAATTGAAAAACAATACCTCGAATACACTATGAATAATAACGACGATCACATTTCAACGAAATAATACAAAATATATAGCATGAGGATCTACATTTTTGTTTCAAAGAAAAGAAGAAGGTTTGCAAAACAACGATGAACTCCATTAACAACGAAAATCTGGAATTCAACCTAAAAACGTTAGGGGTAAAATCGACAAATTATAATTTATTATAGTTGAGCTATTTTTAGTTGGTTTACTTTAATATGGGCCTTGTAGTAATCATTAAAAAAAACTTATAACATGGTTTTTTTTTATTAAAACTAAAACTTTTCAAGCCTTTTTCATTAGTTTTCCTTTATTTAAAAATTCCTAAATTTGAGACTTTTCGAGAAATTGGACCTAATTATGTGTTCCAAATTTCAGTTTATTCTTCCACACAATTCAAATGTGAATGTTATTATTGTATAGCGTAAACTGCCAATTTAGTCCCTGAATTATCACCTTAATGAAAATTAGGTCCCTAAACTATTTTTTCAGAAAAATTAGTCCCTGAATTATAAAAATCTGCCAATTACATCCCTAATGTTATATTTGAGGCTACTACATTCAATTTTCCGTCAATTTAAGTCACGTTACTTGCATGTGATATGCATTGGAGGGTAGATTGGTAGTTTTTCATAAAGAAATAGTGTATGGAGTTAACTTTGGAGGAAAAATTGGTAGTTTTTCATAAATAAATAGTGTAAGTTAACTTTTTATAGTAAATTAGACAATAATTTGCAATCTATATGAAATGTTAAACACTTATAGACGAGAAAATGATGGAATTACACTCTAAAGTATGTCAAGTGACTTAAGTTGACGAAAAATTGGATAAAATAGCTTTGAATATAATAGTAGGGATGAAATTAGCAATTTCTAATGAATTTAGGGGCTTATTGTACCGAAAAAATAATTCAGGGACTTAATTTTCACTGAGATGATAGTTTAAGGACTAAATCGGCACTTCACCCTATTGTATAAGAAAAAGTACATATTTATAGTATCATATTACGCCGGTGAAAGTATCATCTCTCTGGTGAAAAAAAGATATAGCATATAGCCTACTCTAACTTGCCATTCTTTAGGGTATTAAAAGTTTCATATGCAATCACGGGTGTTGTTAACTAAGGGTTCATTAAGCTCAGTTTCTCTTGTGTCCATTTGCAAGGCTCGAGCGGGGATTACAAAAGTTCACTTCCTTCCATTCAATCCAACTGATAAGAGGACGGCACTTACATACATAGACAAAGCCGGTAAAATGCAGAGTGAGCAAAAGTGCACGAGAGCAGGTACTTAATTAATCAATTTGAAATCTTAGTTTCTTAGCCCTTCAGATTAATTGCAACCTGAGCATAAAAAAAAATAAATAAATAAAATTAAAAAAAAAAAAAAATTGTCTGTTTGTAGATACTCAATTAGGGAAGCAACAAATCAGAAATTGAAAAAAGGGTACACACAGTAATTGATAAATTCGCAGAGCGTGGACTTCGATCCCTAGCTGTTGCTCAGCAGGTAACCAAGATTTTAACAGACCTACTTCTAGATGTATATTTTTCTTATGCATTATGGATGACAGAGTTCTTTAAATTACAGGAAGTTCCTGCTGGTACGAAAGATAGTCCTGGTGGACCTTGGGAGTTTGTCGGTCTTCTCCCTCTATTTGATCCACCACGTCATGACAATGCTGAAACTATTAGAAGAGCTCTAGATCTCGGTAGGTGATCAACTAGCAATTGGTAAAGAAACAGGGAGACGACTTGGGATGGCCACAAACATGTATCCATCATCAGCTTTGCTTGGTGACAACAAGAATGGCATAGATGGAACTGTAGTAATTGATGAACTCATTGAGAATGCTGATGGTTTTGCCGGTGTACTTGTTGGAGCAATATTAGAAAATATGAAAATAAAACAAAATTTTTAATGATAATAATCCTATAGAAAATAAAATCAATAGTATACAAGATTAATATAAACAACTAGAGATAAAGTTAGAAAAATTAACAAACTTGGAGATTAAGGCTTTGTTGACCCTAAAAATTCCTAAGCCTACGTGGCGCGCAAGCCGAGAAACTAATGAGCTAACTACGTCCTTTGGTTATGTGTGGGGCGTGCCAACTCGTCGGCCGAGCTCGGCCGGGGAGTGAAATGTGCTGATGTCGCGTTGGGCGCGCTGCTGACTTCTTTGAGCTCGCGAAGTTCAATATCAAATTCGGCTGTCAATGTGCTGAATATAGTAACCTGTAACACCTCACTTCGCCAAAAAGGCTAATGAGATGACCTCTACCAATAAGGATTCGAAAATCCTTCTCGACCGAGACTTGGATAGATAACCAGTCGGCCTCGACGCAGTGCTGTTTATCCAAACTGAAAGTGCTCAGCGGTCGGCTGATTCTACGGCAACAGTGTTGTTTATCCAAACTGAAGGTGTCACCGGTTGCCTTCACAGTATTGTTTATCCAAACTGAAGATGTGTTGGCGAGAAAGGGGAAAAGGAAAGATTTCTCAAGGTTGTTGAGAAGTTCGCGTAGAGCGAGTTTGCGCAGGGCAGTTTTTGTGTTGAATTGGAGAGAGCCTTGAAATGTTGCACGGTGTCCCATATTTATAGCAATGAATCTACTCCTGGCCGAAACAGAGATGTACTCAAACTAGAATTCCTCATCCCAATCTGATACTAATTCGGCCAATCCTATTACCAATGGGTCCCTGAATTAAGCCCTATAATAAGCCAGATTCACTCCCGAATTTTACGCGCCTTTAACTATGAAACCCCATTGTCATACCAGGACTCGACTTTTCTCATCCGAATCAATTCTTCTTGCAATAGGACTCGGCTAACCTGATTGGGCGGCCCATGGCGGCTTGGGCCGAATACCACCCCAAGCTCGGCCCAATAATTATTTTGGGCCCAAACATTGCCCCTCGCTTCTAAGGTCTTCTGCTTGGCACTCCTTAGCCGAGTCTCGACCTTGAAGAAGTGAAACCAAACCCTTAAGGGTATCATTCAAAGACAATGAAAGGCCTCAAATATTCTGTCTACCAAGCGCATTTATGAAGCACGACTGCACGATCTTAATTTTGTCAGACACCCCACCATGTGGCATCTTCTTGGCACGTTTGTCCTTGACACTGAAACACCCTCTCAAACCCCAAACTCTTCACCACATGCTATCATTATATCCTCGATTTGCGAATTTTTTGGTCTTTTTGAGACGTGCAAATACTCAAACGTCCTCTCATCATTGAATTCGCCGCCACACGCCATCGTGTAGTCTCAATCTGCAAGTTTTTCGGTCCTTTCACCTGGATTCTTTGATAATGATTACTAAATCCCTCAGTCGATTTTTTCCCCTAATTTAAACTTTAAACAGTTGATCTTCCTCTCAACATGCCTATAAATACTCAACTTTCTTCGTTCAACTTTTACGTTTTCAGAAATGTCAAATCCCCTTGGCCTAACGGTTCTAGACATGACTGCCGTACTCGACAGTTCTCTCGCCGGGTATGATTTTGTTTTAGACCTGAAGATGATTTTTGAAGAACGCACCGTTGAAGTGTTGACAAAGGGAGATCAAAGGCCGCCGAAAGAAGAAGTACATAAGTTGTATAAAAACTTCTTCAACTATAACACCTTGATCACCCACTTTGCCGGTTCTGAAAGGGAAAACCTCAAGAAGGGAGAACACGGGGCCTTCTTATTCTACTGGTATAACAAGTATCTCTTTTGTGCCAAGTCGAATGAATGCTTGGCCGAGAATATGCCTGTCGCCGATGCTCTGGCTAGCAGTCACATCCTGGCTCTCAGTCCAACTGTCCTTGCCAACCTTACCCGGTGTTTGGCCGAGACAACCTTGGGGAAAATCGACCCCCATCAAAACGGCCCACTCTTGGTCTTCCAGCTTTGGCTGCAAGTCTACTTCTCGACCCTGCGTCCTGAAATCCCAAGCCTTAGTCCCTCGATAGCTATAGGTCTGGAGCTGGCTTCAAATATTTCTTCGACCTAGAAGTCTGCTGTCATCGGGCATACCCACTTTCTATCATCCTTCTTCAATTAGTGTAGGGAGCAGCCGAGGATGCTGATCTTCAGGAGACCTGGGGATCATTCATCATGACTCGTGACTTGCCTTACAGCTGCGAAGCTCGACGAGGAAGTTGGGAAGTCTACCACCCTAACTTCCTGGCTCGCCAACTGGGTTATCTCCAAGGGTCCCCCTACCATTCCTTTCATCTCGCTCATTTTTTTAGCCGAGAACACCTTTCTAGTTCCCCAGACCGGGAATGCGATAAAGCCAAGAAACAGTTTGCCAAACAGCGTTCCAAATTCCGTCTTCGATCGAGAAACCTATAATCTCGATGCGCCGAAACTTTCGTCGAGTAGTGGGATGCTTATACTAAAGACTTGTTCCATACGTTGGCTGAAGAAGTCATATAGAAACTCTTCGACAGTCGCCCAAAGAAACCTTCTACCTTTTTGTTCATTTATTTTCCTTTGAACTTCATTCTGACCCGAGTTCAATGTTTTCAGGCGGCCGTCCCATCAAGAAAGCTGAGGTGGTGGCAATGGTCGTGACTAAGATGAAGGTTACCTCTGTTGCAAAAAATTGTGGCAGCTGCTGTGCCGACTCCACCGAGCAAATGACCTCGTTTGGAGACCGAAATAGCAGGAGACGCCCCCCAGGCCAAAAAAACGCGTCAAGAAGTTGGCTAAGAAGGGGAGCGGGAGATTCATGTCACCTCCAGCCAAATTACGGGAGCAACCGCTCCTAGCGTTTCTCTTCATTCCCCTGTCGTCGAGGCCTAAGCCGTTGTACAACCAGACTTGGTGACTGAGTCGGTCGTTAACCTAGTTGAATGTCTTGCACCTTCAGCACCGGCAGCTGCTCATATCGAAGCCAGCCCGGTGGTTGCCACCTCGGAGGGAGCAATTCCCTTGGTCGAGCAATTCCCCTAGAAGAAGAGGTACAAAATTCTATAACGTTCTTCCATCTAAAACTCTATCTAATGATTAACCCTTTTGTCTAGAAGGATGAGTGCAAAGGCCCCCAATTGGTGAGGAGGTCTCGACAGACCGAGAAAGCAACTCCTAATCCTCAGCCGATGGTCGAGGCTGCTGGTCGAGTTAAAACTCCCTTGACCAAAGCCGATCCTGAACTTGTGGTGGCACTGTTGGCCGAATTGGAAGCAACAGCAGAAACCCTGGTTAATCCTCAGGAACAAAACCTTGGCATCCCCCATCAGGAAGTCACTTAAGCTTTTGTAAGGCGTGGTTACTTTCTTTTATTAAATTTTTACCGTAAAAAATCTAAACCAAGGAAAACATTAAATGTCAGGTGCCCAATTATTCTTTTCACCTAAAATTCTATGCGTCAAAGGGTGTTTTCTACATTTCCTGGCCGCCTCAGTGGCCATCAAATGTGGAAAGCCTCCATCGGCCGCATGAATTAGGAGGCTCCCTTAAACACTGGGCTCGACCACTAAGTTCTCTAGGTTCGAGCAACGAACCAGAAAACACGGCCGAAGTCTCCTCACGGCAGGTCTTAAAACAAACCTTTCTGTTTTTTGCCTCTCTGACTTGGCTTTTCTAAACATTTTTTTATATATGCAGCCTTCGTGGGAAGTTGAACTCAAAGCCCTTCTTTCCAACTCTTCGGGGGCGGCCGACCATTCCACCACCACAGCAAAGCCTTCTGCCTCAGTAGCCGAATCGAATGCCTTTGCTAAGCTGTAGGGACTCTTGTCTCTTTTGGCATCTTAGATCCTCAAACGCAAAGGGCTCGACTCTGTAGGAGAATACCTGAATGACCTTGCAACTGACGGCCAATTGAGCAATGAAACTGTCACTCGTCTGTCCTCCATCCTAGAAAGAACTCGAGAATATTTTAATATCTTCGAAAGCGCTATTCGGGCAGAAGAGGACTTTAAGGCTGCATTGGTCATTCAAGAAGCTCTTTGTCCAAAGGTTGAAGCGATAAAAGCAAATAATGAAACTCTAGATGACCTCGACCGACAAATTGCCGATCTCAACTGTAAAATTACTGAACTCCAACATCAGCGGTCGGCCATTGGCTCTGATCTTGTGAAGGATTTTGAGTCGAGCAAACCTCTTTTGACTGAATACGTGGCTGATGCAAAACAGATCGAGCAATTGAGAATGGACAAGATAACTCGGCAAGAAGAGATCACAATAGGTGAAGTGAGGTGGTTAGAATTGAAAGCTGCCCCTGAAGCCTTCATTCCTTCGACCCCCTAGAATTTTGTCTTTATAATTTGGTCGATCAGCTTCTACTTGTACACCTTTTTTTGCGAATATTAATGAAATGAACTTTTATTCTCGCATCTCCCAAGTTACTGGAATTTTTTTTTTTAGAAATTTCCCAATGATTGGTAATTTGTGAATTAGGCCGGTCTGATCTCGGAGGTGGTATGCCCCCTTGTCGAGAACTTTATGGATGACAAACGATCTTTCCCAATTGGGCAACCATTTCCCAAATCTAGGATCCTTGATTCCTACTGGCAACACGGTTTGCCAAACCAACTCTCATTCGCCGAACGTTTTCTGTCTAACCGTTTGATTATAGGCTCGCTCAGCTGTCTTTTTCTGCGCCACAAACAAGTTATAAGCATCAAGTCGAGCTTCCTCCAAGTCCTCTAACTCTTGTCTCATGGACTGACTGTATTCGATGCTGAACAAGCTACTTTGTTCAATTACTTGTAATGAATTTATGCTTAATTCGACTGGTAGCATCGCGTTATGCCCATAAGTTAATGCATACGGAGTCGTCCCTATTACTGATCGAAGTGAAGTCCGATATGCCCATAAAGCCTCGTTCAACTTCAGATGCCACATGCCAGGCTTCTCTTTTATCATTTTTTCGAGAATGTCGATCAAAACTTTATTACTCGCTTCGGCCTTTCCATTTGCTTGTGGATAATACAACATGGATTGCTCGAGACAGATTTTCAACTTCGCCGTATATTTTTTGAACCTATTGGCTGTAAAGATTGTGCCGTTGTCAGTTATGACGTTTCTGGCACACCAAACCTGGTTATGATGTGTTCCTCAACAAAATCACAAACCTTCTTGGATGTTAATTCGGCATATGATTTTGCTTCGACCCATTTGGTGAAACAATCGGTTGCCATAATTATCCATGCATGTTTAACTACTACAGAAGATGGTGCAATTTTACCAATTACATCTATGGCCCATCCTCTGAATGGCCATGGTTTAGTGACTGAGTGGAGTAATTCGGCTGGGACCCTCTGTACAGGCCCATGAATTTGACACTGTATGCATGCCCTTGCATACTCGATAGCCGTGTCGGCGAAGCAGCCAACGCATCTTGCATCCAGATTGATGTGCTCCGTAAATTCCTTCGTGTATTTCTGCAATTGCTTAGGCGGCTGAGGCATAGTAACAATAAACCATCCTCTCCTTTTCGATACAACTCATTCAGGTATGATACATAATTTGTGGCATGGACCTTTGTCCTCCGGTCGTGTTTACCACTAGGGTTGTCGAGGTATCACATAATTGGCCTTCTCCAATCGTTCGGTAATGCTTCGACAGTGCAAACATTTACAAGGTTTCCTCGTTCTAACAATGAAGGTAAAGACCTGACTCGTGTTCGTATCACATGATCCTGCTGGAGAATTTGTTGATTAACCAGGACCGGGTACGGTGGTCGTATTACAAGTATCGCCCGACCTATCTTGCCCTCATGAGTTGTGCGCCGGAGGCTATTTGAGCCAGTTCGGCTGCATCGGTATTTCGAATGCTAGAGATGTGTTTAAATATAATGTCGTCGAAGGACTCGGCCAAATAGCTGGCAACCCTGTGATAGGGTGCCAGAATACAACTCATGAAACGAAAAGTGCCATTGAGTTGGTTAATCACAAGTTCTGAATCGTCGAGAATGAGGATGCAGGTCGCTCGCAAGTCGTGAAGGACACTGAGGCCGATGACAAGGGCTTTGTACTCGGCCTAATTATTTCAACAGTCAAAATCAAGCTTGAGAGAAAAATACCAGCAGCGGTGATGCGGGGACTGAATGACGATCCCCACACCAGCCAAAACGGAAGTGCGAGAGCCATCAAAATACATTCTCCAATGATTATCTCGAGTTTCCACCATGCCAATTTCTACGTCATTGCCCCCAAAACCGTATGGGGAAGGGTGTTGCATGGCCCTTGACTGCTCTGGGTACATACTGCAAATTGAATTCTGACAGCGCCATTGTCCAGTGACCATGTAACGAGTGATATCGGTCTGGGCGATAACCTGAGTGACTGATGGAAGCATATAATGCCTGAGTTTGGACGCGATGAAAAATAAGGCTAAACAGAGCTTCTCGACAGCAGAATCATTGATCTCGAGTGGGTTGAGGTTCTGACTAAGATAAAAAATAGCCTACTCACGTCCAGTGTCATTGTCTTAGGCAAGAAGGCATCCGATGGATTTTTCAGACACCGAGATATACAACTTGAGGGGTTGGCCGCGTCGTGCCTGGACAAGGACAGGTGGGGTCGCGAGAGAAACCTTGATTTGTGTAAAATCCTCTTGGTGTTTTGTACGCCATTAAAAAACATCAGAATCCTTGAGTTTCATAAGTGTGGAAAAAGATCGCATTTTCCTTGCCGAATTAGCAATGAATCGGTTAGAGGAAATTAATTTTTCCGAGCAACAACTGCAGTTGCTTCTTAGTCATCGGGGGTGGGGCATTGATAATTGCTCGAGCCTTATTTTCATAAACCTCTATGCCACGATGATGTACAAGGAATCCTAAAAAATTTCCAGCTGATACGCAGAAAGCACATTTGGTAGGATTCATTTTCAGGTTGTGCTGGCGCATACGCAGGAAGGCATGTTGAAGATCATCTAAATGTGTCTGCCGTCGTTTCAATTTGATTACAACATCGTCAATGTAGACTTCAACGATGGTACCAATTAAATTGTGGAATATAGTATTCATCGCATGTTGGTATGTGGCGCCTGCATTCTTGAGGCCGAACGGCATAACAACCCATTCGTATGTGCCGAGTGCACCCAGGCAATGAAAAGCGATCTTATGGACATCGGCCTCGGTGATGAAAATCTAGTTGTAACTAGCATGTCCATCCATAAAGGATAAGATCTCGTGGTTTGCAGTCGCGTCGATTAGCAAATATGAAATTGGCATTGGATATTCATCTTTAGGGGTTGCCAGATTCAAATTTTAAAAATCGATACAGATACGTAGGGCACCATTTTTCTTTAAAACCGGGACGATGTTTGCCTACCATTCGACGTATCGAGCTGTCCGAATAAACCCGGCCTTTAGAAGTCGAACGAGTTCGTCCTTTATACCCAGTTGCACTTCGGTCGAGAATCGTCTAGGTGATTGGTGGAAAGGTTTACATCAGGTTTGATACGCAATTCATGCTGGACAAGTGTTCGATCCAAACCAGGCATCTCATGGTAACTCCAAGCAAAACAGTCTTTAAATTCTTTAAGAAAATTACAAAGCTCGGTTTTCATATGTTGGGGTAACAAAGTACTAATAAATAAGGTCGTGGGTCATCGCTCGTTCCAACATTTATTTCCTCCAAGCGATCTTTGACTTGGGGCTGGCAGTCCTCAAGATCGGTCGGTCCAGCCTGAACCTTGTCTACTAATAGTGATGGGCCGTTGTCTCCCTCGGCTATAAATTCGACTAAGTTTATGCCCGAATTTGGTTGCTTGGAAATAGCATACCAATGAGCCAGTAGTCGTTCCATGGTGGATGAAACCGCGGCCCAATGCCTTTCTTCTTTGGCGTCAGACATCAGTATTGGCAATTAAGTTGGCCAACCTGAGTCTCGCCGAATCCTGATGCACAGTCTCAGCGCCCACCTCGATAGTTTTCTAGACTGAGATCCGAGTCGGCCGTCCTTCCTCGTTAAAACCCTGCAAGGTAATGTAGCCGACGTGGTAGTCATAATAGCGAGCCTGAATCATGTTGGCCTCGAACGGCTGATTATCGGTCGGGTGAACCACGACCAATTTACCTTCCCAAAAGATAAGAACCCAGTATAGTGATGAGGGGATACAGCCCGTTTGATAGATCCAGTCGCCGCCGAGAAATGCATTATATTCAGTGTTTGAATCGACTATAAAAAATGCAGTCATGTGGTTATGACCTGCAACGCTCACTTCCAACGGGAGCATCCCCTGTGTATGAGTTCGTCGTTGGAACATCATAGCGCTCTCATAATGGACACGGGCATGATGTTGACTGTTGCCCCACGATCGACAAACACCTTGGAAATTGGGTATCCTTCAATATGAGCTGTAACATATAACGACTTCAGATGTTGAAGATTTACAGAAGAATAGCGGGGAAATAGCTCGGCAAGAGCTGCCCTAAGTTTTTCTTCTTTGCTTACTTGGCCGACCTCCTCAATTGTGACAAAATTGACATGTGTTGCTTCTTCAGCAACCACGTCGCCATCCAGGAAGTTGGGATGAGATGTGATTGGTTGGAATTTGGCAGGTAAGACATGGACCATGTTAATTTCCATATTCTTAAGGACCGAATGGCCCATTGGATCAGGGTCGTCGTCTAGGTTATCGACCGGAGTAGCCTTGTCATGAGTATCTTCAGCCAAATCATCTTTTTCTCCAACGAGTAACTGCTGCGAAATATTCTCCAGTTCTGTTTCATTCTAGGCATCCTCCCTAAGTTCACTCAACATTGGGGTCTGGTCTTGTTCCTGATAGGCGATTCGGGCGTCCTTCGTGTCTAGATAAGCATCCAAATGTGTCACACTCTTTCTCGTCGGCCGTGAGACAAAAAAGAGATACAGCTGAGAAGACTTCAAATTGATATCGTAAATACTGAAGGTCGTCGAGAGAAAAAATGAGCTCGGTGGTGTCTATATCCGTATATGGATCGACCTCGAAGCCGAGAACTTGAACTTCACGTATATGCTGGAACCTAGCCTTCATTCCTAAATCAGTAGTCTTTTGTATAATTTGTTCAGCATTAGGGCAAGTGAGTGCCAGGCCTAGAGCCTCTTGACTTGCCTTAGGTTGGCCGTACAAGTCATTAGCGGAATATTTTTTGTGAAACTCCCGCATGTACTCCAAGGCTTCACCAAGGAACGAAGGGTGTAGACTCTGTCGTACTGTGATTAGTGGCTCTGGTGAGGGCAGTGGAGGAAGCTTGCTTTCTGCTTCTTGCCTGAAGTGCTCGAAATGAGCTTTCATCTCCCAGGGCCGAAGGAGGAGTTTGATACGTTTTTTAGATTCTTCGATCATGGTCTCACAATCGCGATCAATCACCTTCTTTCCTTGGGTTAAGTCGGTCATGATTGTCAGGGATCGTTGATCACCTTCATTACCCGATGCTTCTTTCGACTGCAATTTGGGAGCCAAAGCAGCCTGTGCCTCTTGTCGTTGTGCCATGCAGTCTATCTGTTGACGTCGGCGTTTCTGGGACCTAAATAATGCAGTATATACGCCAGTAGGAGAATTGTAACTATACCACCGTTGGTCACGGGTCTCAGGCGGCTTGAAGGTTTTCTGGTTCGCAGATGAACTCGAACTACTAGAATTGCGCGCATAATAGTCCTCATTATAGAATGGGGCGTCGAAATCAAGACGTCGTCTGGCTGGAGTTGGCCCGTCAATTTTTATTTGTGGGCCAAGCCTATCGAACACTCTCTGACGCTGGCCTGTGCCGAGTGCCTGTATGGGCATTGTTGCGGTCACGGACGGCTGTCGCGATGTTGTAGCTATAAGAGGTCTCTTCTTCAACTCGGTCAAAATGAGTGTTGCTTTACACCGACTGCGCAAAACCACCGACCCGTCCTCTTCCGTGTTGGAGTCTGACATGGTTCAACGACAGCTGGTCCCAAAGAATCTTTGGGCGGCTTATTTGAAAATAAATCAATCTTGAGCTGTGGCCGAGAGTTCTATTTTGGGACGTGTTGTATTGGGATAAACTCGGTTTTCCCTTTGTTTTTGGGCAAATGGGCATTTACCATGCCAACTGTCGAAGAAGGGAAATGATCGACGTCAACGACCATTTGTTTCTCAGGAAATTTGAGCATGCCTTTATGAATCCAGCTTTGAATGGCAT
Source organism: Cotoneaster glaucophyllus (assembly GCA_036320875.1). Lineage (NCBI taxonomy): Eukaryota > Viridiplantae > Streptophyta > Magnoliopsida > Rosales > Rosaceae > Cotoneaster > Cotoneaster glaucophyllus. Next base: position 7,622,907 of record CM070060.1, read on the forward strand.
CACGGAACACGACGTAGTTATTTGTCGTACGCATATTCGAGTTATGGTACTTGCAATATGTTTTGCTCTTCAGTTCTTCGACCTTAGGAATGTTATGCCCTGGCCGAAGTTTGATAATCTTCGCGAGCAACAATTGGTCAAAAATCGCATCGGCCTTGGTGATATCAAAAGTGTAAACTTTCGATGTTTTGGTTGTTTCTTCAGAGGCCGAGCGGGTTTTGGTATCCTTGAGCTGCTATGAGCCAATGCCTTGCATATATATAGCTTGTCAATTACTATCTCAGCTGCATCCACACTGGTATATTGGGAATCTTCACCTTCGGCTGATGCATAACTAACTATGGGATTCTTGTAAATCGTTCCTCGAGATAGGGATTTCGAGATTTTCTCTTCTCAGAGAAAGTAATCATATTGCTCGATATGCTGAGCCAATTCATACATATCTTGGTAGTTTGCCCCAGGAATTTCTTTTGATACTCTACATCCAGGCCATTTAGAGCAAGTCTAACGAATTCGGCCTTAGGAAGAGGTATCCAGCACCAGTTTCTGGCCGACTTAAACCTTGTAAGATATTCCATCAGTAACTCGTCCGAGGCTTAACCCATTTTGGCCAATGAGGCTACTGACACATCCATCCCTGGTCGGTAGAATTGTTCGTGAAATTTCTCGACCAATTCCTCCCAACTTTGGAAGGAATTGGGCGTGAGGTTGATATACCATGCAAATGTTGAACCTGTTAATGAGAAATTGAACAACCGCAACTTATGGAAATCATTGTTAACGTCTCCACATTGAGCGGTAAATCGAGCCACATGTTCTAATGACGATAAGGATGATTCTCCGACAAAAAGGCTGAAGTCTGGGATATTAAATCCCTTGGGGTATTCGATTTTTTTCACATAGCTCAGATATGGATGGATGGATGAATTTAGGGAACTTTTACCCCTTTTTCAAAGCCAAATCGATCATTCTATGGACTTCAACTGTATCAACAGGTATCTCTGTCCTTTGATTGAAGCCATCTATCCTGCTAGTTAATCCACCAACTTTTTCCAAATCGACCATTTTGAGCCGAGCAGATCCTGTTTCGACCTACGTCGCTTGTAATGGGTTGTTTTTTAAACTAGATTGCCTGGTTGATCAGTGGATCCATTGTCGTGGCCCTTGTTAACTAAAGCGTCTGGTATTTCTGTTAGTATGTTTATTTCTCGGTTGAACCACTACTCGAATTGCCGAGTTTGCTCGTCAAGTCGTTGCCGAAAAAATGACCTGGTTGGTGGGTCAGAGGCATCACCACCATCTTCCTCACAATCTTCAACTATTCCTTCGACCAAAACTCCTTTTGTTGTTTTAGTGAGGATCCCAGTATCACGAAGCGGCTCGTCGAGATTAACTTTATTTTCTTGTCATGTCGCTTTCAATGTTTCGGGCATCGCGGCAGTAGTAATCTGTGCCTGTGACAAGCCTTCTGACCTTGGGTTATGGCCTGAAGAGCTAGTGGTCGATTTTCCCATGGCTATTTTCTTTTTTACGGACTGTGTTTCAACGGGCATGAACTTCGAAGTTTTAGCACGATGTCCCACCGGGCGTGCCAAAATGTTGACCCTAAAAACTACTAAGCCTACGTGGCGCGTATGCCGAGTAACTAATGAGCTAACTACGTCCTTTGGTTATGTGCGGGGCGTGCGAACTCGTCGGCCGGGGAGTGAAATGTGCTAATGTCACGTTGGGCGCTCTGCTGACTTCTTTGATCTCGCGACTGCGGTTGAGGAAGGAACACGTCTCGGCCTTCGGGTTCTAGAGCCTGAAGACAAGGCTGCTAGTTCTGCGAAGTTTAATATCAAATTCGACTGTCAATGTGTCGAATATAGTAACATGTAACACCTCACTTCGTCGAAAAAGCCAATGAGATGACCTCTGCCAATAAGGATTCGAAAATCCTTCTCGGCCGAGACTTAGATAGATAACCAATCGGCCTCGACGCAGTGTTGTTTATCCAAACTAAAGGTGATCCGCGGTCGGTTGATTCTACGGCAACAGTGTTGTTTATCCAAACTAAAGGTGTCACTGGTTGCCTTCACAATGCTGTTTAACCAAACTGAAGATGTGTTTGCGAGAAAGGGGAAAAGAAAAGATTTCTCAAGATTGTTAAGAAGTTCACGTAGAGCGAGTTTGCGCAGGGCAGTTTTTGTGTTGAATTGGAAAGAGCCTTGAAATGTTGCACGGTGTCCCATATTTATAGCAATGAATCTACTCCTGGACAAACCAGAGATGTACTCGAACTAGAACTCCTCATCCCAATCTGATACTAATTCGACTAATCCTACTACCAATGAGATCCTAAATTAAGCCCTATAATAAGCCAGATTCACTCCCGAATTTTACGCACCTTTAACTCTAAAACCCCCTTGTCATACCAAGACTCGACTTCTCTCATCCAAATCAATTCTTCTTGCAATAGGACTCCACTAACCTGATTGGGCGGCCCATGACGGCTTGGGCCGAATACCACCCCAAGCTCGGCCTAATAATTATTTTAGGCCCAAATAGGCTTACATAAATGCAATGTCCTAAAGACAGAATTTCGCCCCTACCCTTGTGCTTGTAGTTCGGTAGGTGTCTATCTCTCAGGATTCGACAATCTATAATCCGAAGTCAAAGCACTTCAATCTTCAAACTCTTGTGAACATTATATATTCATACTCTCAAGACACGACTCAAACTTTGGCACACGAAGCATTTGAGAAACAAAGTGGGGAAACCCTATTTCTCAAGAGTAAAAAATTAACTCTAATTTTCTATATTAATGATGATGGTTCCATGAGTTTATATAGCACCCAAGTACTTGTTGTTAAAGATATGTAACTTTTCATCTGTAAGTATAATTATTTGACAAGGGAATGCATCTAAATAACATAACCTTTATAAGAAATATGGTTAACACTATTTTTCATTCAATAATTAAAATTATATATTACAATATTTTATATTATAATATATAATTTCCAACAATCCCCACATGAATGAAAAATCAGGAAGAATTTGAGAGTACAGGCGGACAAGAGGTGCATCGGGAGAGGTGTCTTTTGGACTTGAACCTACCCTAGTAAATACTCATCGGGTTTACTTGGTGACGCAATGGGTGTGGAAGATCTTGAATTGTTCACCGCAGCAGTAAATTGAGACAATAAGCAACATACATCACTAATCCTAATATATTACAGTTCATACGGTTGTGTTCATTTTGGTCCTAAAGCTAAATTTGTCAAAAAACTAAATTTGTCAAATCACCCTATGAAGTTTTGAAAGGCAAAAAACTAAATTTGTCACATTTAAAGGTCTTTGGGTGCACATGTTTTGTTCACATTCAATCTTCACATCGTGACAAACTTGACCCTAGGGCTGTTAAGTGTGTTTTTTTGGGCTACTCAACCACTCAAAAAGGATATCGGTGTTACAATCCAAAGACTAATAAAATTGTTGTTTCAAGGGATGTGAAATTTGAGGAAGCTACCCCCTATTTTACACCATCAGTTGATAGTTTTGGACAGGGGGAGAATTCGCTCGATTTATTACCTATTCCATGTCTTGCCGATGTTGAGTGTCCCTCAACAATTGATGGTTCTGGGCAGGAAGAGAATCATGCACCACAAGTGCTCATTCCCAATCAAGGAGTGCAAACTGAATCATCCAACATTTTTAGTCCAACCTATGAGACTTGACAAGTGTTTACTCCTACAATTCAAGTTCGATGCAACCCTGCTCGTGAACGTAATCCTCCACCAAGGTTACTTGACTATGTCACCTACAATGCCAGGTATCCCTTGGCAGATTTTATCACATATGACAAATTCTCATCCTCTTATGTTGCATTTCTTAGTGCTTTCAATGGTGGTCCTGAACCCCAAAGCTTTCAAGAGGCAAATCTTTGTGATGAGTGGAAAAAGGCCATGGCAGAAGAACTTCAAACTCTCCATGAAAATCAAACATGGAGTGTTGTCAAACTTCCAAAGGGAAAAAGGGTCGCGGGCAGTCGTTGGGTGTACAAGACGAAGTTGCATTCAGATGGGACTATCTAGAGACATAAGGCTCGTTTGGTGGCTCGTGGCTTCACTTAAACATATGGCGTCGACTACAAGGAGACATTTGCTTCGGTTGCAAAAATGAACACTATGAGGGTGTTGTTGTCAGTTGCAATTAACCATGCATGGCGATCTTGAAGAGGAAGTCTACATGAAGCTCCCTCCAGGTCATCCTCAATCTAGTGATCCGGATATGGTGTGCAAACTTCACAAATCAATCTATGGTCTCAAGCAATCTCCTCGTGCATGGTATGCTAAACTTAGTTTCGTTCTTGAGGAGTTTGGCTTTCACAGAAGCAACGTAGATTCGTCTCTCTTTGTTCGCATCGATTCAACAGGAAAGCTTATAGTTCTTATCTATGTCGATGATCTAATTGTGACAGGTGACAATCTTCACGAGATTAACTCTCTCAAAGCATCTCTTCAAAGCAAATTTTCAATCAAAGACCTTGGCAATCTCAAATATTTTCTCGGTATAGAGATGGCCTCTTCTCCAAAAGGTTTCTTTCTAAATCAACGTAAATATTTCTTGATCTTCTCCAAAAAGCTAATATGATCGACTATAAACCAACTCGAACAGCCCTTGATAGCAAACTCAAGTTGGAAACTTCAGGTGATATTATCAACGATTGGTTGGAAAGCTCATTTACCTCACCATTACTCGTCCTGACATCTCCTATGCCGTTAGCATTGTTAGCCAATTCATGCATGCCCCAGCAATGGCTCATTTGCAAACTGTTAAACGCATTATTCGCTATCTTAAGGATCTGTTGGTCGAGGTATTTTGTTGCAAAATAATGGGAATACTCAAGTCATGGGGTACACCGACGCAGATTGGGCGAACAACTCCTTTGATCGCAAATCCACCACTGGTTATTGTACATTTGTTAGAGGAAATTTAGTTACTTGGAAAAGCAAGAAACAAAGTGTTGTTGCTAGGTCTAGTGCACAGGCTGAGTATCGAGCCATGGCTTCTACTATTTGTGAGCTTATTTGGCTCAAAGGTCTTCTGTCAAATTTGGGTTTTTACACAGCCAACCTATGTCCATGTTCTGTGATAACCAAGCTGTGATGTAAATTGCCTCCAACCCAGTTGTCCATGAACGAACAAAACATATTGAGGTTGACTGTTACTATATTCGAGCACAGGTTCAGTCTAAGGTGATCGACACTAATTACACTCGAAGTCATGATCAGTTGGCTGATATTTTTACCAAGACCCCTCTTGCTACATTGTTCCAGCGTATTATGTCCAAGCTTAGAGCACTTAATCCCTTTGATCCAGCTTGAGGGGGAGTATTGGAAGTAAATAATAGTTAGCGTCTAGTTGGGATCTTTTATCCTGGACAAATGGTTTCCTTGTTTCCAGCAACATGTTACAGCAAGTTGGTTTCCTTATTTCTTGCAACAAGGTGTAGTGTTCCATCCTAGAAGATACGTTAGTAGAGTGGCGTCCATATCTCTGTAAAAGTCTGTAATCAATCCCTTAATTTAAGGGAAGAAGTTAGTAGCTTAGGCATGATTGAAGGAGTATGTTCCTTCTCTCCTTCGCATATATACGTTGTCTCTTGTCTTTCTTTCAATATAATTAATAAAAACACATACAAGCTTATCAAATTCCACAATTTATTTCTTCTTGTTTCCGAAAAATTAATCTAAAATTTTGAGCTATTTCCCAGGTACTATTATGACAATATCCAAAGACAGGGTTAAGCCATCTCCAGTTCATGACAGTTGGATGCTGGGTGAAATTTTTGCAACAGAGATTGTGTAGGCAGTTATCTTGCCGTGATGACAGTTATATTCTTCTGGCTCATTTACAAAAATTATTTTTTTGCCAGTAATAGCTTCTTATCTTAATTTCGTGTTACTTCATTCTGTTCTACTTTTGGCATAGATAAAAATTGTTGGGCTCACATTCTTTACTTGATGTCAATGATTGATAGGAGCATATTTATGCGACTTAGTTAGCTTGTTTTCGTGCATTTATGTAGTTAGTTTCTAGTTATTTTAGTATTTTAAGCTATTTTCGTGTGTTTGTAGGTCCAAAGGGCTAAGTTGGCATGAAAGTGCATTTTGGAGCAGTTTTGGGCATGGAATGGACAGCACATGCATGGACCAAGGTGGATGGACGAAATTGAAGACCAAAAGAGGCTAGGAATGTGTTAAAAAGAGGAAGAAAATAAATTCAAGACAAAGAAGAAAAGGAAGTCCAGTAAGAAAGAGGAATGTTAGCCAAGTTTCCTTATTTTGTCCTTAAACTTTCCTAATCCTTTTCCACCAAAGTTCCAGCTGCAAGGAGGATCCCTAAATATATTAGGATACTTAAATACCTATTCTAGAAGGCCTAATCCCAGTCAAACAAGGAGCCGCACCAAATCCCTTAGGATTCCCTTTCCTTGCCTTGCAAGGAATCCCCATTCCCTTTTAAACTCCTACCGCAACTCCTTGTTTCCCTTTCCCTCTGGGATTTTGACTTTACTTACCCTTTTCCTTGTGGATTTGGTGTCCAAATTTGTCTCTCAAATTAATTAGGTTGTGCTCTTATAAATAACACCTCTTGCCACAGCTTCTTGGCATCCACCCTTCACCATAATTCACCTACATCCATCCCCTCACCATATTACACCATTCATCCATCATCACAACCCTTGTGCCGCAACAAAGGAGAAGGAAGGAGACCCTTGGACGTGCTGCCATTCAAGCTTCGGATTGTTGGAGCGTTTCTAGGTGTAATCCATCCTTTGTTTTCAATGTTTAAGTTTAATTATCTTTGTTTTGCTGTGTACGTGAGGAGCTAAACTTGTTTTAGCTAGAGGAGATTTCAAAGCCATGACAATATTTGCAATATGAATTGATTACTTCCAGTTGTGATTTCATAAATCGTGAATGCAATTTACTTAACTGTTTCATTGATAACTTATTCTTGTATGTTGATTAAGGATGCATACTTAGTTTGCATGCATGAATTTGATGCTAGAATATAAGGGAGTTTCACCTAATCGTTATGAACTTATATTCAAAAGTAGTGGAGGTTGCTAGTCACAAGTAAATTCCTGGCATAAGTATCATGTTGTTCATAGTTATGAGTGCTTTGTCAATGCTTATGATTTTCATAGAACGTAATGATCTTTGATTGTATCTCTATTATGCTGTTCATGTAGGTGACTTTTGAAGAATAATTTGGTTGCCGATGCATTATCCATCCAATTCAATGACTTAAGGAAAATATGAGGGTTAATTAGTGTTGTTCACGGTTAATCTGGGGCGTTGAGGTTCATGGTTTATTGAAAGAACAACTGGAAATTGATTTGTATGCAAGTGTGTCATGCGTGGAGAAGAACCCTCTAGCTAGCCTATCACCCATCCAAATCACCAATTTCTTGCCAAAATTTGTTTAAGTCTTTAGTTTACTTGTTTTACTTTAAATTCGTCCAAAACCCAATCCCCTTTACTTTATTGTGTCAATTAGGTTAGAATCTGTCCAAACTTGTGTTTTTAAGTGTTTTGAGTCAAGTTAAAATCAATTTTCGTCCAAAGTCATTCTTAGTGTCTAGTTTGAGTCTATTTGGTTGTTTTACATTGTTTTGAGTCTTTTAAGGTTGTTTTGAGTCTTGTGAGTCTTATTAAGTGTTTTTAAGTTTGTTTTTGTGTTTTTAAGTCAGTTTAGAGTTGATTAGCAATCCCTCCTAATCCCCGGCCTAGAACGATCCCTACTTGCATATATACTACAATTGTCAAAAAGAGGGTTTAATTTGTGTGCTTAACTTTCATCACATCAATGATCAAGTTTTCAACTTCTCTCTCACAGAAAACATTCGGTGTAGACCAAATCTTCAACGAAAATCTCTATTATCCCAACAACACTCTCAACCCGGACATGAATGTGAAGTAGCATCTGCTATTTACCTTCAAGTTAGCACCATCAGCCAGGCTCTAATTTTTGTCACTCGCTCCCGAGGGTGGTCATTCATCGAAATACGTGGCCTGCTTTTTCTTAATGCTTTCGTAATTGCTCAACTGGTAAGTGGTTTCATGCTTTCTCAATTGAATTGTTTTGTTCAGAAACTTTAATTAGCCTATATTCCTTCTAGAAAACTAATTAGCCTATATTAAAGACATAAAAGGAGAGTAATACACAAACTAGGAAACACAATTAAATTCCTATTGTATTATTGTTGACTTACGCCAACACTCCCCCTCAAGTTGGTGAATAGATATCACCTAGGCCCAACTTGTCGGTGAGTCTTGAAACCTTCTTGCAGAAACTGCATGAGTTAGAATATCTGCCAACTGTTTTTCTGTCTTCACGAATGGAATGTCAACCAACTTAACATCCAACTTTTCTTTTCTTTAATAAAATGTCTATCCAAATCAATATGTTTGGTTCTATCATGCTGCACCGGATTGTTAGCTATCTCCCATGCTGCTTGATTATCATAGTACAACAACATAGAACCTTTTGGTTTAAACCCTATCTCAGTGAGTTGAATCTGAAGCCATATAAGCTCACAAATACCATGTGCCATTCCTCTATACTCAGCCTCGGCGGAAGACCTTGCCATCACATTTTGCTTCTTACTTCTCCATGTCACAAGATTACCAACTACAAATGTGAAGTATCCCGACGTAAACCGTCGATCAATGATATTTCCAGCCCAATCTGCATCGGTATACCCTTTCACCTCTATATGCCCATGCTTTCTATACATCAACCTTTTTCCTGGAGCTCCTTTAAAGTAACTCAGAATCCGCATTACTGCTGTCATATAATCCTCATTAGGAGCATGCATAAATTGACACACCACACTTACTGCGTAAGCGATATCTGGCCTTGTAAACGGCAAATAAATCAACCACCCTACCAATCTTTGATACCTTTCCCTATTCACTGAGACTTGATCCGGATAAATTACTAGATGATGATTCCGCACAATAGGTGTATCAACTGGTTTACACCCTAACATACCAGTTTCAAACAAAAGATCCAATGCATACTTTCTCTAAGATAAGTATATTCCTTCCTGAGACCTAGCCACTTCAATTCCCAAGAAGTATTTAAGTCCTCCAAGATCTTTTATGTCAAACTCAGAAGACAAATGCCCTTGCAGACATTCGATTTCCATTGTATCATCACGTGTCACAATCATATCATCTACATATATGATAAGCAGAGATACCTTGCCATCCTTGCATTTGATGAACAACGTATGGTCTGCATTTCCCCGTCAATACCCATACTTCTTCATTGCTTGGGTGAACCGCCCAAACCACGCTTTGGGTGACTGTTTAAGATCGTACAGTGCCTTCCGAAGTCTACACACTTTCCCACTAGAGTTCGCAGCACCATAACCTGGTGGAATATCCATGTACACCTTTTCTTCTAAATCACCATGTAGAAAAGCATTTTTAACATCAAACTGTTTCAGAGGCCAGTCATGGTTCGCAACAAGAGATAATAAAACTCTAATGGTATTCATCTTTGCAACAGGAGCAAAAGTCTCCTGATAATCAACCCCAAAGGTTTGGGTAAAACCTTTGGCCACTAGCCTCGCCTTGTATCTATCAATTGTTCCATCTACCTTATGTTTAATAATGAACACCCACTTGCACCCCACTGATTTCTTTCCTTTGGGAAGTGGGACCACACTCCATGTATTATTCTTTTGTAGTGCTTCCATTTCAACTTGCATTGTTTCTGTCCATTTCAAATTTTTCAAAGCTTCCTCCATTCTGGTGGGTATTTTGATGGTTTCCATTTGCTTGAACAAATTCATAGTATTTCGATGAAAGTCGATGAGTAGAGACATAGTTTGAAATGGAATACCACACCTTTTCTTCTGGAGAGTACCTGTCGGGTGGTTTTCCTTGATTTTTTTTAGGAGACAACATATAAGATGGTTCAATAATTTCCGATTAAGTACTTACCTCGGGAATATCATTTGGAGTATAAAGGAGTTTGTTACTGTCTTCTAATTCACTGGAACTATTACTCGAATTTGGGCTAATTATCACCCTTGAAGGCCCATTCGGACCAACACCACAATTTTTATTTAGCCCACTTGGGCTGGCAGCTACAGATGGGCAGACAGCAGCAACAACGTCATAAATTGGGCTGCAGAAAGCAGTGTCAGCATGCGACCCATCATTATTCTCGCTGGGTACAACATTTGGCCCACTTGGGCAAGCATCACACGGTCCTGGCCTATTCCCTCTGCCATGGTCAACATGCCCATCAGAGTAGTCACGGTTAGCTTCATCTAGGCTAGTTTGGTCAGTAGCATCTGGACCGTTTTGGTCTAAAGGCCCGTTTGGGCTATTTACAGAAACAGTAGGCATAATATCAAACCAGCCATACTTTGTCTTCAGAGAAGGTAACATCCATGGTGATAACATCTATAGCCTTTTTGTTGAGGATTAAAGCAAAGGAACACACATCGTACCGCACATGGATCAAGCTTGCTTCTTTGATTTTTGTGAAGATGAACATATGCCACATAACCAAAAACCTGGGGTTCGAGATGAAGAGTGGAAGAGAGCAAAACATGATCATTAAGCACGGCTAAGGGGGTTCTAAAAGAGAGAACATGCGATGGCATTCGGTTCATGATATGTCTTAGGTGCACAGCTACCAATAAGAAGGGCACAGGTAATCTCAAGGATGTGCTGATTTTTTCGTTCGACAACTCCATTTTGTTGTGGGGTCTGAGGACACGTAGTTTCATGAGGAATGCCATTTTTCTGTAAAAAACTGTGAAAGATCCTGATTAAGATAATCACACCGTCGTCTAACCGAAGCACTTTAACAGGAAGTGAATACTGAGTATAGACCATGTGATTAAAGAGTCCAGATCTTCTGCACCTAAAACCCCATGTGGCCCCTCTGTGCCTTTGTTTTTTGGCTGAGTATTTGGTTATTTTTTATTATTTTAATTATTGTCAAGTTAACATTAATTATGTTTAGTTCAAAAAACAAAGGCACAGAGAGGCCACAGAGGGTTTTGGGTGCAGAAGATCTGGACTCGTGATTAAATGCTTTGAAGATGTCACCCACATCACTTTTATTTTTCATGAGGTACAACCGAGTCATCCTAGTGCAATCATCAACAAATGTTACAAACCAACGCACACCATGCTGAGTAGTAACCGGAGATGGCCCCCCACACATCATAATGAATTAAATCAAACAGAATTGTTCTTTTATGCAAACTTGGAGAATAAGAAGCTCTATGACTTTTAGCTAATGCGCAAGTATCACATTTTAACAAGGACTCTGAAATATTATTGAATAATGATGGAAATAATTTTCGCATATAACCAAAGGAGGCATGACCTAGCCGACGATGCCACAACTAAATAGATTTTAATTTTCCATCGTCACGACCTTGAACTTGATGAACATGGCATTGTATAACATCATCAACATAATACAACCCTCTCCTCTTAGTACCATGCCTAATGATTTCCTGAGTCCGAATATCCTGAAGTAAACAGAAAGACAGAAACATTTGCACAACACAGTTTAATTGCTCTGTGGCTAGTCCCACATATAACAAATGACTTGAGAGTGTAAGAACAAGTTATATAATGAGAGAGTAGGAGTGAGTGTTATCAAGCCCGCTCCTGTAACTGGGGCAACACCTCCATTAGCAGTGACAATACTATCATAGGGTGGTGGTGTTCTAGAGTTAAATAAAGTATGATCATAAGTCATATGATTAGTGGCTCCATAGTCAATTATCCAACCTGTATCAAGATCAACATATGCAATTAAGGTTGTTCCCATGTTACATGGATCGTCGAATTTGTCTTGGGAAGCAATCAAATTCGATAAAGATCGTTGTGGGCTCAAATTGTTTGGGTCCGGGTCCGGGTCTAATTCCTGGTGGTCTTCTGTTGGTGGGCTAAGTGGGCCCTTGCCCATTCTGCTACCACCATCATGATTTGCTTGCCGTCCAACTATGTGGGCTGCAAGAGCACTTGCTTGCTGTTGCAGCCCAATTGAATTATGGGCTTCGTTTGAGGCAGGAACTGGATCTATGATGTTCACGGTTTGGTTGTTAGCCATGGAAGAACCAATCGGTATTCAGATTCCTAGGATGGCAAAGTGGGTCTCGGATTTCTAGGTTGAGAAAAATAAAAGATAAAAAAACAAAAGGTGGATGCTCTTGTTTTGAGACGCTGACCTTTAGCTTTCTAGTTTGTGTTTTTTTCTCTTGCTTCTTCCTGTGGATTATGTTGCGACTCTTGCTTCGAGACACGCCTTGAAAAGTTTTTGGGTTTTGGAAGTGTGACTCTTGCGTCGAGACATGCCTTGAAAAGCTTTTGGGTTTTCAAAGTACGACAACTACGGTGAAGGAGAAAGAGTCAAGCCGAAACCAGCTCTGGTACTAAGATAAAACTAATTTTAGGGTTTTAATATATTTCTTTATTCTTCTCTCGTAAGAGGCAACACATATATATACATACTCAATTCTTGTTCTATAAGGAATATTAAAGACATAAAATGAGAGTTATACACAAACTAGGAAACACAATTACATTCCTATCGTATTATTGTTGACTCACGCCAACACATGGGCGGCAAAACAGCGGACGGTTCATGGCCTCACATCTATGGAGGCAAAGAACATTCCTGAGAGGCACACAATCAGGGATGTTAGCATCATGGCTGAAGAAGCCAGGAGACGTGCAGAGATTGCAACGTTGGTTTTCTTTACTAAGTTGGACATTAATCACAAATCAATTGTATTCAAGTTTTCAGAAAACCGATAACATAAGTACTATTCTCTTGCTAGACATATACTTATCTTTACAGACCGTGACAATGTACAATATAATATTAGCGGTCATGTTTCACAATCTGACAATATAAGATAGTTTAGCAAGAGAGCATTTCCATATATAATTTGTTACCACGTGTCTTGGCAGTGTTGTGTGTTGCCTAACTTTGGTTTTTTGTGTTTCCTTGCAATGCAGACTAAGGGAGCTTCACACTCTGAAGGGGAAGGTCGAGCCTTTTGCAAAGCTAAGGGGTTTAGACATGAAGGTGAACCCAAATTACACTATCTAAGGCACTTTGTAATGTGTTGTTGGCTACTCAAATTTCCTTCCAACTGTTACCATTTCGAAATTTTTCACCGTTTTGTTTTGTTTCCTTTCCTGTATTCTTATTTATCTTTCGCCAAGTGTTGTATGGATTTGATGGGCACAAAGCTCTTATTTGAAATAAAACATATGAATAAAAGTTTTTATGTTATGGCTCTTGTATCAGTATTTCAATTCCCTACTCTAAGTTTCCAAAAACACTTGCATGTATGTTGACCGCATTTTTAACCGCCTCTCTAATATACGTAGTCCCAGTATGATTTCTCTTTTCTTTGAAACTCTATAGTGTATCTAAAGATCATTGTGTTTCATTATGTTAATAAAAAATATATGAGATCGGTTTTAGAGGTGTTCTCTCAGTTTTTTCGCAGCTTTCATGAAGTTTCTCGATTTTGCTCTTTCCATGGTGCTCTTCTTTGCCTTTTTTAATCTCTAATAATTTCTCTTCTCTTAATATTGCTTGAATATAAAAATAAAGAAAATATTGCTTGTATATAAAAATAATACATCTGTCCTACTTTGCTCCTTAAATTAAAATAAGATCACTAGTGAAATCATTGGTTTGGTCCATCCCCAGCATGCATCGCGAGTACGAGCAATAAAGGCTTCAAAAATCCCTATCCATACTATTAGGGAAACTAATAAGAAAAGGTTTCAAATAATAAAATGTTAAAAGACATTGCGCGAGTCCCATGAGAACCTGCTGTCTGACCCGCAGCTCCACACCACGCGCTGTCTCACAAATAAATCAATCATACTCAAACTTATATTTTCATTTTATGCTACTTGGTTTCTAACAAGGACTTAAACTTTGTCTAAAAGTCCATTTAACATAAAAATGTTTCAGCAAAATCTGTTGTTTCAACACAAAAGTATTTCTAGAACTACTCAATGAAAGTGTATAATAACTACAAAAATTATATCTAAAGAAATAGGGTACACAAAACTACCTCAACTATTGGTCTCACGACACTTTCATACCTGATCTTTTAAAATTGACAATGTCATACCTCATTTTTAGAATTTGGTCCAATGTTATACATTCCGTTAGCCTGGCCATTAATTTGTCAGTTAAATGCTGACGTGGCTTGATCTAGACCCCACTTTCTATTAAAAAATTAATAAAATATAAAAAAAACTAAAAAAATCATTTAATATTATTTTAATATTAAAATAATAAAGAAAAGTAAATTAAAAAAAAAAAAAAAAAACCCAAAACCTCTTGTCCCTTCCCCCTTCCCTCCCCCCTGTCTGTTTGTCTGTCTCCATCATCTTCCCGCAACCCAGAAACAGAAACATAAAAAAAAAAAAAAAAAAAAAATTCCCAAAACCTCTTCGTCCCTTCCTCCCCTTCCCTCCCCTTCTGTCTCTCTCTTTTCTCCTCCATCTTCTTCCTTGCAACCCAGAAACAGAAACAAAAAATAAATCCCGCACCCACCCTCTTCCCTCCTCTGCACACCCCACTTCTTAAATCCACACCCATTCCCCCCATTTTCTCCGCGCCCATATTCTCCACCCGCGGAGTCGGCCTCGCTGGGTAGACGGGATCTGGGTTTTTTTCTGGGTTTTTTTTTTTTTTTTCCTTCGGGTTGCAGGTGCCCACAGGTGGGGGAGAAGAGGGGGTGGGGTGGGGGGTGGTGGGGTGGTGCGGAGGAAACACAAAGGGAAGACAAATTGGTTTTTTTCCTTTTTTTTTTTTTTTGTTTTTCTGGGTTGCAATTAGAGGGAAGAGGGAAGAAGAAGAAGATGGGGAAGGAGAGAGAGAGAGAGAGAGAGAGAGAGAGAGAGAGAGATAGGGGGAACGAAAGGTTTTGATTTTGACTTTTTTTTTTTTTTTTTTACTTTTCTTTGTTATTTTAATATTTAAAATATATTAAATGATATATATATTTTTTAATAGAAAGTGAGGTCTGGATTAAGCCACGTCAGCATTTAACTGTCAAATTAACGGCCAGAGTAACGGAAGGTATAACATTGGACCAAATAAAAAGATAAGATATAACATTGTCAATTTTAAAAAATGAGGTATGAATGTGTCGTGAGACCAATAGTTGAGGTAGTTTTGTGTAATTTACCCAAAGAAATATTAACTTTTTTTAAGAAATCCTACTTTTCAATTAATAATCTAAAAATATTTTTCACTGGCCAACCTTGACCTCTATTATTTTAAAGCCATATCTAGTATTCAGAGTTTGCCTCGACTTGGTACCGCTCCTGCGGCCCGCACTGAAACAATGCTTTACCCCTAGATGTCCAATCAACTGCTGCACCTCAACACATTTCGGGGAGAACCAGCTAGCTAGCTCTGGGTTCGAGTGCCATTTCACCTCAAACAATAACTCATCTGCTGATTCTTCAACATCAATCGGTTCAATAATGTGTGGTGGTCAATAATCTAGTCAGTAAATGTGATACAAATAAAAAAACTCATCAAATTGATTATAGTTGTGTACAAGGGAGTCGATATGGGAAAATTGTATAGTAAATTTTTTTTTTTTAATAAACGATGTATAATCTACAACACATTTTATGATTGTGACATATGCACATGTTGAATATGGTTTTCTTTCCTTTGAAATTCCATACAATGCAGAGATCTCTAACAAACTAACAGACTCTATAGCGCGTATCTAAAGATCATTGTGTTTCATTATGGAAATTAATGAAAAATATATAAGATCGGTTTTAGAACTGTTCTCTCAATTCTTTCGCGGCTTTCATGAAATTTTCTCTTCTCTTAATATTACTTGTATATAAAAATAAAGAAAATATTGCTTGTATATAAAAATAATACATTTGTCCTACTTTCCACTTTAATTAAAATAAGATGAATAGTGAAATCACGGGTTTGGTCCATCTCTCCAGCATACATCACAAGTACGAGCAAAAAAGGCTTCAAAAGTCCCTATCCATACTACAGCATCACATACACCAAACCCTTAAAATTATAGGGAAACTAATAAAAAAAGGGTTCAAATAATAAAATGTTAGCAGACACTGCATGAGTCCCATGAGAACTTGTTGCCTGACACGCAGCTCCACACGACACGCAGTCTCACAAATAAATAATGTTCTAAAAAACGCTAAATGCTAGTCGGACGGCAAGCTGGGGTCTAGCGCCTAGGCGGACGCCGAGTCGGTTTAGGCGGATTTACATAAATTTATAATATATATTATAAAATATGAGTATATGTGTATGATTTGAGGACTTTTTTTTTGTTAATTTTGTAACATTTACTTACCCCGTGTATATTAATCATAGTTGGACTTTGTTTTTAATTGGAAAAACAAATGGACCACGTTTCCCTCATTAAAAATATATTTATTTTATTCATAAAAAATCACACACGTGGCAAAGTCAAATAAAAATTCCTCTTCCTACTTAAATTTTCACACTACCCGTGAGCCCATGACACAAAAACCCAAAACCGTTCTCTCTCCTCTCTCTCGCTCCCTCTCTTTTTCCAGAAATGTCTAGCAAGCAGCCATAGTTTCCGATGCAAGTGCAGATGCCAAATGCGAGGTGCGAGACGCGATGCAGGTGTTGGAAACTTGGAGTTGCAGATGCTACGAGAGTTCGAGGCGAGAGAGTTGCAGTCTTGCAGAGCCTTCGGTGGTGGCGAGAGTTCCAGAGCACATTGTGCAACGGCAAGAATTTCAGACCGCCTAGAGCGCCGCCTAGCGCCGTCTAGACCGCCTAGAGCGCCTAGCGAGTGCCTAGGCGGCCACCTAAGTCCCCACCGATTTTTTAAACGATTTTCCCCAACTCGCAGCGGGCTTCCACCGCCGAACGCCTAGGCGGCCGCCTTGAGCGTTTTTTAGAACACTGCAAATAAATCAATCATGCTCAAACGTATCTTTTCATCTTATGCTACTTGGTTTTTAACAAGTACTTAAACTCTGTATAAAAGTCCATTTAGCATAAAAATGTTTCAGCAAAATTTGTAGTTTCAACACAAAAGTAATTTTAGAACTATTCAATAAAGTGTATAATAACTAAAAAAATTATATCTAAAGAAATATTGAATTTTTTTTAAGAAATCCTACTTTTCAATTAATAATTTTGACCTCTTTTTTTTTAGGTCATATCTGGTATTCATAATTTGTCTCGATTTGGTACTGTTCTCGCGGCTTGCACCGAAACACTGCTTTACCCCTAGATGTTGAATCAACTGTTGCGCCGAACGTATTTCGGGGAGAACCAACTATTTCTGGGTTCAAGTGACATTTCACATTTTACTCCTAACCCCAACTCATCTGCTGATTCTTCAACATAGGCCCTTAGATTCCCACAAGCTTCATCATGGTCATGGATAGATCACCTAGTTTCGAGTCTATAAGCAATGACAATAGCCCTATGAAGACTCGATTTCGCTACAGCTCTAGCTTGGTTAAGGATTCTCAATTAATATTTTAGAAATAGTAATTGTTTCACAACAAACATTTTATAAATAGCAACTTTTTCTCAATTAACGCTTTATAAATCGTGATCGTTTCTCAATAATATTTGAGAAATGGTGATTGTTTCCCAACAATATTTTACATCTAAGGGCTAGTTTGAGGTTGTGGTGCTTTTAAAAAATGCAGCTTATTAAAAATTTTGAAACATCAAATGTGTTTGGCAAAACAAAAAATAAAAAGAAGAGTTTTTTAAAAAAAAAAATAAATGTTGTCAATGATAGTAGAAAAACATAGAAAAAAAATAAGCAGAGTGTACCATGCTTCTAAAAAAGTGTTTTTTTTTTCGAAGCATAGTAATATGTGCCCATTTAATGTATTTTCCAAATGACAAGTATATCCCTACATATTGTACAACATTACAATCTTTACCCCTACATTATTGTCATTGATAAATTGTTTTTTTTTATTTTTTTATGTTTTTGCTAGCAAAGAAAATTCATTAAAGAGAAGAACCTCTAGTACAAACAGTTCCAAGAGTATCAAATAAAATAACAGCTTTAGCTTCGAACGGAATGCAGGCATCCCAAATACAAAGATTAGCAAACTTAATACCTACAGAAATTAAAACATCAGCCATAAAGTTCGCTTCCTTAAAGATATGACACCACCTAACCTCCTGAAAAACGTTGACGCACCACTTGACATCCTCAAGGATAGATCTCAAGTTCCAAGGCATCTCGCACTTCCCTTGAACATGATCAATGATCAGCTTGGAGTCGTCCTCAATGATAATATGGGAGAATTCTTCCTCGTCGCCCAACAGATAGCTTCTCGAAGAGCTAAGGCCCAGGGACGGAGCCACCTTGGGCTCAGAGGGGGTAGATGCCCCACTCAGTTTATTGGTAAACAAAAAAATGTACATGCTTGTGACATTAGTAAGGTGTATAACTTGTTTACTTGCTTGTGACATTAGTATTAGGGTTAATCTCTGTTTACTACTCTGAAGTTTCGTGGTTTTCAACATTTAGTACATCAAGTTTTTTTCGTCCCAGAGTCATACCTAAAGTGTTAATTTTGGGACAGTCTCATACATCCGTTAGTCAAACTGTTAATTCTCCCGTTAAGTGATGACGTGGCGCCCATGTGGACAATGACTGGGCGCCACGTGTCATTAAAAATATTTAAATAATTAATTAAATAAAAGTTAAAAACCAAAAAACAAAAAAAAAACAAAATCTGCAACATTGGAAGAAGAAGAAGAAGAAGAAGAAGAAGAAGAAGGGAAGAAGAAAAAAAAAAAGAATCTGGACAACTCGGAAGAAGGAAGAAGGAAGAAGGAAGAAGGAGAGAAGAAAAAGAAAAAAAAAAAAAAAGGCAAATCTGGGCAAACCCAGAAGAAGGAGGAAGAAGGAAAAAGGCAAATCGGTCCCGACCCGGCCCCTTTCCAAACCCTGATCTCCCACCTCATGTCTTCCGCCAACGAGCAGCGCTCCCAGGCGGAGCTCCTCTTCAACCTCTGCAAACAGACCGATCTTGACTCCCTCTCCTTCAAGCTCGCCCACCTTCTCCAGTTCTCCCCCGCCGCCGAGGCCCGTGCCATGTCCGCGATTCTCCTCCGCAAGCAGCTCACCCGCAACGACTCGTATCTCTGGCCTCGATTGAATCCGACGACCCAATCAACGCTGAAGACGATTCTGCTGACGTGTATTCAGCAGGAGGACACGAAATCCATCTCCAAGAAGCTCTGCGATACGATTTCAAAGCTCGCCTCTGGGATTTTGCCTGATAACGGGTGGCCGGAGCTGTTGCCGTTTATGTTCCAGTGCGTCTCGTCCGATTCGCCAAAGCTTCAAGAAGCGGCGTTCTTGATATTCGCTCAGTTATCGCAGTACATCGGTGACATCATGGTGCCGCACATAAAGGAATTGCACACCGTGTTCTTGCATAGCCTGGGGAATTCACCGAGGAATCTGGGCAACCCAGAGGAATGAGGAAGAAGGAAGGAAGAAGAAGAGAAGAAAAAGAAAAAGAAAAAGAAAACGCGAATCTGGGCAACCCAGAAGAAGGAGGAAGAAGGAAGAAGAAGAAGAAGAAGAAGAAGGAAAAGAAAAAAAAAAAAAAATTCTGGGCAACCCAGAAGAAGAAGAAGAAGAAGCACAAAAAAAAAATCTTAACTTTTATTTAATTAATTATTTTAATATTTTTAATGACACGTGGCGCCCAGTCATTGTCCACATGGGTGTCACGTCATCACTTAACGGGAGAATTAACAGTTTGACTAACGGATGTATGAAACTGTCCCAAAATTAACACTTTAGGTATGACTCTGGGACGAAAAAAACTTGATGTACTAAATGTTGAAAACCACGAAACTTCAGAGTAGTAAACAGAGATTAACCCTTAGTATTAACTCTTTCAATTGCAATTGCCAATGTTGAAAGAGCATTTTCGGTCATGAAATTTCCGAATAATCGATTGAGAAATCGGATGGGAGATAAATAGATGAATGATAACATGGTTATTTTTATATAAAGAGATATTTGATGGTATTAGTAATGAAGTTGTCATGCAACGCTTTCAAATTATGAACACGCGTCGAGGGATATTGTAATATTTTGTATGAAAGATCTTAAGGATTAATAAATAAGTATTTGTTTAGTAAATTCTCTACCTTTTTATTTTGTGACTTTGTTGTTTAACAATGCCCCCATCTATACAGATTTCTGGCTTCGTCCCTGCTAAGGCCTCAACCACATTAATGGTATTATGCCCCAAGTTTAACTTTCCCACAATAAGAGGGTTCCCCAATTCATTCATAATCACAAAACCTCCAGTAGCAACTGAGTTAATAACAGACCTATCAAAATTGATTTTTACAAATAGGTTAGGTGGCTTACGCCATTTAATAATATCACTCGAACTCTTGGATTCAACTCGAACTCTACTACTCACATTTTCCCTAAAGAACTCATTTGCCACCGACATTGCCCTAATGTAAGTACAGTTACAAATATGATTCTCGCTTCCGAAAATTATACCATTTCTGTCATTCCAGATTTGCCACCAGATCATTAAGGCTTTACCAAAAGTACTTAACTCCCTCCCATCCTTATGAGGAAAAGTACTCAACCAGTCCACGACATTGTCACTAGTAGGAGCATATATCAGCAAATCAACATTTGCCAAGTTCCACACTTCCCTCGCAAAATTGCACTTTAAAAAGATATGATTTTGATCCTCCCCATTGTTTTTACAAAAAGAACAACTCGTGTCAATATTATTCATAAACCTACTCAGACAAGTTCTAGTTTAATGCTTACCTTTGATAAGACACCACCTGAAGATTTTGACTTTAGTAGGAATGGTTCCCTTCCAGAGAATACTGATGAAATTCTGCACATGTGACAGGGCCTAGTTATCCATTTGCAACCAAGTGGTTGACTTAACCGAAAACTTACCATTAGCAGAGGGCCCCAAATCAGCTTGTCTTCAGTCTAATGTAAAGGAATAAGGGTGTGTTTGTTTGAGCTCGCTAGCTTGGACTGGATTAAATGTCACTATAATCCCGTGTTTGTTGCACACACGGACTAGCATTAATGAGACTCGCCTACACTAACCCCGCCTAAACGATTCGCTGGAGGGGCTTAGCGAGACCCCCCGAAATCGGGCGGACTGCTAAGACCACCTCTGTCTGCTTCGCCTCTCCTCACCTCGCCCCTCCCATCTGCTTCTTCCTTGCTTCCACAACCATTTTCAAACCCATATCCCGCAAATTTCAAAAAAAAAAAAAAAATGCAGTCGTTCCATTTTTCAAATCTAGATCCAACCTGCAAAATAGTACCCAGAAACCTATAAAACACACCAAAAAAAAAATCTGCTGTGGGTATAAGCTTAAATCAACGATGGGTTTGACTGAAGGCAAATCGAACCCAGAAAACATGAAGCTCCCTGATTGCAGACTTTCTCCATCTCCCACCTTCGAGCCAATCACACATGCACCCCAACCCCAACTCCTAAATTTTCACTTTATTTCTTGCTCTGTGGTTTGATTTTGAAGATTTGCTGTAGATTATGAAAATTGTGAAAGGAAGTGAAGAGAGAGAGAGAGAGAGTCGGACAGAATAAGGAAAAAGGAAGAGACAAGGGAGAAAAAGAAGGAGAGAGAGTCGGACATGATAAGGAAAAAGGAAGAGACAGGGGAGAAAAAGAAGGAAATAGGACCAAAGGGAGATTCTAGAAAACAGAAAAGAAAACGAAAAAAGTAAAAAAAATAAAAAATTAATTAATTTTTATTATTTTTATTATTCTGTTTTTTAGTCCGACACTGCACCAAACACTTCACTAAGCTAATCCAGCTTAGTCTAGTCTAAGCCAGTCCATCTTAGTCCTTGCAGTTAGTCCAGTCCAAGACAGTCCGGTGCAACAAACGCACCCTAAGTATACTACAAATCTTAGTGAGAATATAATTATCAACAAGTTGTGCTAACTTTTCTTTATCCCATCTACGATTATCAATAAAATTTTCCACTTTAAGATCCCATTGGATTTGATTACGACGGTTTTTCGGAATAAGATAGTAAATAGGATAAGGAAAAACCCAATTATGGATTCAGAACAAAATATTCCTACCATCACCCACCGACCACGTCATACCATTCTTAATCACCTCTCTAGCACCTAAAATGCCTTTCTAAGCCATCGAGTGATGTTGTTTGGGCTTGGAGCTCAAGAACTCATCATTTCTTAAATACTTTCTTAGGACAATTCACCCACCAGCTATTATCATCACAAAGGACTTTCCACCCCAATTTCGCAAGGCAAGCATTATTAAAAGGGGAAACTTGATATAAGTTCAATTTTTTTAGCTAATAGTAGGAATAGTCCAATTTATTAAAATAAGTTCAATTTGTTATATTTAATTATTTAATTATCAATAGTTATTTGTTCAATAATAAGATTTATTATAAAAATCAAATTTTTTCCTAATTATCTCTTTGCTTATTTCTTTTTATTTATCTTTTTGCTATTTCTCGTTATTCCTTCTAATTTAAACCTATTTATAGATTTTATTTTTAATTTTTTTAATCAACCTATATCACATATTAATTATATTTATCTACTTATATGACAGATTCTTTTATTTTTTTTATAATCAACCTGTCACAGATTAATGTGTCTTACTTGTAGGTATGTTATGTTTTTCCTACCTTTTAATTAGGTTTCATATCTCACGTATAGGTATAATATACATTCATATATTTGTTACTTGAGTTAGGGTAGAATGTTTTGCAGATAAATTTATGTTAGTATATTAGTTTTTTTGTTATAAGATATTAATTATATTTTTTGGAGTTGGAAAATGCATAATATTAGAAGATTTTAATTGATTTTTAATACTTTTAGAAAATATTAAATGAGTATAAAAAAATAAAAACATATAATTAGATAACTGGAATCACTCCTAAAAACACTCTACCTTTTTGGACCTGGATCTAAAAGCCCCTTATGAAAATTATCAAGGTTACGAACACCTAACTGACTCGCACTTTTAAGGCCCGTTTACGTATCCGTAATCGGAATGAGAATGTGGAATTGAATTCTGATTACAGAGGACTCCGGTGTTTACTAAACATAGAGGAATCAAAAAAGCAGTGGGGCCCACACAAATTTTGGAATTCAATTCCTTGTATTGATGGAATTGGATTCCCTAGATATAAGTGGTAATCCAATTCTTGATTGTTTGGGCAATCAGAATGACACTTTTGCTCCCTTTATGCCCTCACTTACTTTTTTTTTATTTTCTAGACTATCCTTTATAAACCCATTAAAGTATATAAAATATTTGATTTGGGACAAGGACATTTTAGTAATCATACTGGTTTATATTCTGATTCTGCTGAATTAGTAAACAATTTTACACTATGTTTGGATGAGGGAAATAAACTTGGAATTTGGGTAAAAGTCAGAATTTATAAATTGACATGCACCAATTCCTTTGTTTGGATTCATAAACATAGAAATTTAAAATTTCCGCATGAAAAAAAACTTAGAATTTGGGACTGTGGAGCCAAAAATAATCACAAGGCGACACGTGGACTTTCGGATTAAGGAGACAAAAATGCCCTTGAGGTGCATCAGAATTCCTACGCGCGAGCAGCCGGTAATTATCGTCGGTCAAGTCAAAAGCGCCCATAAAAGGTAAACAAATCCGAATTATTTCATCCATCCTCATTTAAGGCAATTATCTCATAAATCTACCAATTATCCCACATAAATGAAGATAATTGGCAAATTAATGGGATTATTCTTCCTTGATTTGTCAATTAAATGAGCCTTGAAGACCAAGAAAATACCTCAAAGGGCCGGCCCTCTCTCTCCAAAGAGAGGCAAGCCACTCCCCTTTTATTTCCCCTATTTTTCTTCCCTTTTCCTCCTTTTTAAGCCAATTATTCAATTACTCCTTATTACCCCTTTTCATAAATATAAATACATACCCCTTTTGGTTTAATTAGCCAATAAATAGGCTAATTAAACCTAGATCTCCCACAAAAACCCTAGATAGGCCGGCCACCCCTCCTCTCCTATAAATACTACCCCATTTTCTCACAAAACCTAATTCCAATCCTTTGGCAAAAACACTCTAAACACTTTTTCTCTCTAATTCTAACTTTGGCATCGGAGGTTCTTCGGCCAAAGCCCCCCCCATTCATCGTGGGCACGTGAGGCTTTTGGCCTTAACCTAAGGTGTTGATTGTTTTGTAGGTGCAAAATCGTCCAAGACCGAAGAGGAGAAAAAGCTCTCAACGCAGGCTACTACTGGCCAACCATGCATCAAGATGCCCGGGAGTTAGTGCAAAAGTGCCACCGCTGCCAACGTTACAAGCCTGTACCGGCCCTGCCCGCCAGCGAGCTACATCCACAAGCAAGTCCCTGGCCGTTCATGCAATGGGCGATCGACCTGGTTGGGCCCATGCCGCCCGCTGCTGGGGGCAGAGGAATGATGATCGTGGCAACCGATTATTTCACCAAGTGGATAGAAGCGGAACCCATGACGACGACAACTCAAACAGACGTAGAACGCTTCATATGGAGGAACATCATTTGCCGCTTTGGTATCCCTCAATCTAGCGTCACCGACAACGGCCCGCAGTTCGTAGGCAAAGACTTGGTGGGATTCTTCCAGAAATACGGTATAAAGCAACATATGTCTACACCAAGGTATCCGCAAGGCAATGGGCAGGCCGAAGCTTCCAACAAGAAGATCCTCGACTGCCTCAAAAAATCCCTTGCCGACAAGAAAGGAAAGTGGCCAGACGCGCTCCCCGGATATCTGTGGGCGTACCGTACCACCAAAAGGCGAGCAACCGGAGAAACCCCTTTCTCTTTGGCTTTCGGTTCGGAAGCAATCATTCCTCCCAACATCATCATGCCAAGCATCACCACCCTGCTGCCAGATGTCGAGCAGAACAGAGAAGAGATGGCCACAAACCTAGACCTGGCGGAAGAAATGCGCGAGCAGACCATAGCCCGCATCGCATCCTACCAGCAGCAGATCCTCTCTAGCTACAACAAGAGGTCCAAAATACGGCAATTTCAACCCGGAGACCTAGTTCTGAGGAAGGCCTTCATCACTGCTCGAAGGGAGGGATCGAAGAAGATGGACCCCATTTGGGAAGGACCTTACAAGATCAGCAGAGTAGGCGGCAAGGGAAGCTACACCCTCGCCACCATGAATGATAAGGAGATTGAAAAACAGTGGAACGCCTACAATTTGAGGAAATACCACGTGTGATCTCCACCGACGCCCGAAGGCTCAAGCAGCTCAGACGGGCACAACCCTTGCAAGACGAGGACTACCAGTTGTTCCGCAATCTTTACAATTAAGTTATTTGTTCACTTGTTTTTCAATAAGGAACGCTTTTACAACTTGATTCCATTGCGACAACTGACAACTCCTGCGCTTCAAGAGAAGCTCGCGCCCTTCTTAGGGACTCACTGCAGGAACAACGGCCCCCGAGGGACCAATCTACTCTCCAACGAGGGAGGATAAACTCTTCACTTCGAACATCCAGACGTGGATAAGCCTGAAGGCCCTAGTGTAACTAGTTGCACGATGGCTTGCGACGGAATTCCTAGAAGTAGCCACAATGGTCTTTTTCAAGGCTTAGCTAATTGAAGGATTTTGGGTCTCTTGGCCTAATCAGCGGGAACCGGGCCCTAGAGACGGGGGGGGGGCACATTATCCCTGGAAACCCTAAAGCTGCTACCGAGCATACTAAGGTAGCCTACAGATCCAGGAAGACTGCCTACGGCTTGCCTTTCAAGCAGTGAAGCCATACTAGACTTATACAACCGCACATTCTTGTGAAAGGTTAAACAAGCTAGCAGGCATATGTGAAGTTTTATCCACTACCGACATGCTACGTAGTCGATAAGCTTCACTTGTCCAAAATCCTAAAGTGTTGTGACACTTGCTGCGCAACCTACGGAATTGAAAAAAAACAAGGTTAACGGCCTAGGGATCGTGCGGATGCGGCTGCTATAGTGAGTAAGGCATCCGGCTGCCGATCCTGCGGCCAACGACTTTGCAACGACTTATACCAAGTCCTAAAGTGTTGTGGCACTTTGTTGCGCAGCCTACGGAATTGGGAAAAACCAAGGTTAACAGCCTAGGGATCGCGCGGATGTGGCTGCTACAGTGAGTAAGGCATCCGGCTGCGATCCTGCGGCCAACGACCTTGCGGTAACTTGCACCAAGTCCTAAAGTGTTGTGGCACTCGCTGCGCAACCTACGGAATTGGAGAAGGCAAAGGTTAATAGCCTAGTGGTTACGCGGATTTGTCTGCTTCTGTAAGTAAGGCGTCCGGCTGCCAACCCTACAGCTAGCAACTTTGCAAGGAAAAGTTCTACACTAACACCTACGACTGTGTAGGCTACGCGGCCTGTCTGCTTATAAAAAAGTGGCGCGCCTGCTACTGGCCTATAAAGTCTAAAGGTTAAGGCATGAACAAAAGAAACGAAGGAGACAAGTTTATTAAATTTTCTAGCAAAATTGATAAACAACTGACAAAGACTAGAGGAGTTCAAACAAAAGCAACAAGGAAAAACAAATCCTAAAGGCTACCTAGAAGACTAATCTTCAGCAGCTTGGCCATCCGACGACTGCTCCATTGTCACACCTTTGGCAGCCACGGCAGCTCCAGCAGTGGTACCATCCGGCGCTTCACTTTCGACTGCCCCGTCGAGGATACTCCCATCTCCAGCTATTTCACCAATGGAGGACTCGAAAGTAAAGGCAAGCAGGTCTTCTGGAGAAATGGAGAAAGTCTCAAAGTCTTTTTCAGAAAACTCAAAATCAGACGGCCGCCCAAAGAGATGATCAACATAACCAAGTTTGTAGAAGTCAGACTGATTCTGAGTCAGCGAAGCCTCGAACCCGGCTTTCTCGATCTTCAGCTGCTCCATTTCCTCCACCTCTTTTTTCAGACTTTCGTTGATCTTCAAAGCACCTTTGAAGCTCCAGCACTTGAGGCTCAAGCCTGTCAACAATTTTCTTGAGGTGTATCACCTGGTTGTAAGCAGCGATCAGTTCTTCATCTTTAGCGTAAGCAGCGGAGCGAGATTCAGAGATGGAGTGTTCGAGATCCTGAATCTGAGGTATGTAACGTTCAATCTCCTTCTCTGCACTTTCATATTTTACTTGAGTCGCATCAAGCCTAGCCTTCAAGTTCGCGATCTCGTGGCGAGCGGTCTCAAGTTGCAGAGAAGTGGGGGCAGAGACGTTAGACCCCTTCAAAGCAGCAAGCTCAGACTCCAAATTTTTAACTTTCTCGGTCGAGGAATAAGCTTCAGCAGCCATAGACCTCGCCACCTCCTGGGCAGCCTTGATATCCTATTGATCAAGAACCACGGACTCGGCAACCAAGATTGCCGTCTTTTGCATAATAGTCAGCAGAGCAGCCCTCCTATACTCAGGCGTATGCTTCACAAAGGAGCCTGGACCAATAATCCCTTTGACGCCGTCAACAAATTTAGCACACGCGTCCACATCCTCCAGAAGGTCTGGCCTCAAAAGCGCACAAATCTCAGCAGCTTCATTGGAATTAGACTTGGCGGTCTTACCAGGACCGTTGGCACAAGCAGTCTCATCCCTCTCAGCGGGTAGCTTGGCTTCAGCAGCGGGAGGAACCAGATTTGGCGTCACCTTAGCAAACGAGGAGGTCGTGCCACTCTTCACGGACGCAAGCTTTTCTGAAGGAGAATCAGACTTAACCCCAGGCGGACGTTTCAACACAAACTTCGGCACTGACGAACCCCGACGTTGAGCAATCCTATCGGCAATCGAGCTAGCAGCCTTCGGAACGGCAGGTGTCACTGGCACAGGTCCGGCAGTCTCTTTTGAAGTCAAGTCGATCACAAGTTTGGGAACAGCTGGTGGACCCCCGGGAGCAGCGGAGGAAGTCTTTGGCCTCTTCACATCAAGCCCCTCTTGAGCAGCAGATGAACCCTCGCGAGCGACCCGTGGCTTCTTTTGAGCAGGCGGCTCTTGTGCAGGCGGTGAATGCCTCTTTCTTCCACTATCATTGGCAGCAGGCTCCACTACGGTGATAGGACGAGCCAATGCAGCTGCCTTGATCCGTTTTACTTCTTCCTTTGGGGGCAGTCCATCTTTCTCCCTACAAAGAGGACTTAGCAGCCAGCGCCACTCACGGTACTCGGAAGGAATGCCCAGAGCGACATGCACTTTCTTCATGTCCGGAGAAACCTTAGGAGTTGAGCCAAACTCTGAATCTACAAGGATGGTAGAAAGCAGTCAGAAAATTGAAGAGCAGTTTAACGCCAAAATCAAGCAGCCGAGAAGGAAATTAAAACAGCCTGCTTACCGGATATGAAGACTGTTGACACCCGCAGCTCGGGGGAGTGATCGGACTCCCACTCGCCGCTTATCTCCAAGGTCTCTTTGGCCCAGTCATGGTCACCCTTGCTTGAATTGTCAAAGAGTCTATGACGAGTCCGCAGCTGCCCAACTCCATCAACACGGCCTATGTCGAAGAAGTACCAGAACTCGTTGGTGGTTATTCCCAAATCAAAGAATTGGCTCAAGTTGTGGAACCCCACCATCACTCGAACCGCATTTGGAGAGCATTGAGCAGGCGCACATCTCATGGAGCAGAGCACTTCTTGGAAAAAAACGCGGCATGGGAAAGGTGAACCCCAATACAAAGTAGTAAGGGTGGAACTTGATAGCCCTCCGAACCTCATCACATGGCTCATGACTGCTACCATCCTTGACTCGCCTCACGCGCACCCCGGATGGAATGGCATGCCAGTAGGTCTCAAGGAAGTCCCTAAAAGAGTCATCAGAATTGATCTTGAAGTGAGCAGCCTTGAAGTAGCCAACCTTGCTCAAAGACCCGCCTTGACGATACAACGGCGGCACGCTGTCATCATTCTTGAGGCCCGAAGAAGACATGGAGGAAAAGATTCTACAAAGAAAGATACGAGAAAGATCCGTTAGGAGGTTGCAAAAAAAAAAAAAAAAAAAAATTTAAATTTTTGCCGCAGGACCCAGCAACCAGCCAGGCCCCACGGCCTGGTTTCTTTCTCACCAGCGCCCCGCGCCCAGGAAAAGCAAAGGAAAAATATGTATATTCATATGTATTTTTCCATGGACTCATGGATCTCCGGTCGCAAGTCTCGGGTCCTCATTCAACAAAAATCTCAAGGAAGACAAGAAAATTAATTTTTTCTTACCTAGAAGTAGCAAGGAGCGATCCTTTACACGGGCAAGATGTGGAAGACTGCTAGAGGAGGGGGAACAAATATCCTCTAAGCTCTCTTTCTCTCTTGTAAGGTGAAGTAAATTCTTCTCTGAAGGTTGATTTAATAATCCACTTAAGGTGGACTTAAATAAACTTTAAGGGAGTGTCTACTTCCCTTTTCCTAAAGGGATTTATCTTCATATTACAAGAAGAAAATCAACAAAACGGGAAGCAGCTTGAAGTTTCCTAAAGCATGAGAGTCTCTACACCTGTTGCCCTTTTCTGCAAGCAGCCCAACAGGTGTGGGGGCATTTGTGGAGCCAAAAATAATCACAAGGCGACACGTGGACTTTCGGATTAAGGAGACAAAAATGCCCTTGAGGTGCATCAGAATTCCTACGCGCGAGCAGCCGGTAATTATCGTCGGTCAAGTCAAAAGCGCCCATAAAAGGTAAACAAATCCGAATTATTTCATCCATCCTCATTTAAGGCAATTATCTCATAAATCTACCAATTATCCCACATAAATGAAAATAATTGGCAAATTAATGGGATTATTCTTCCTTGATTTGTCAATTAAATGAGCCTTGAAGACCAAAAAAATACCTCAAAGGGCCGGCCCTCTCTCTCCAAAGAGATGCCGGCCACTCCCCTTTTATTTCCCCTATTTTTCTTCCCTTTTCCTCCTTTTTAAGCCAATTATTCAATTACTCCTTATTACCCCTTTTCATAAATACAAATACATACCCCTTTTGGTTTAATTAGCCAATAAATAGGCTAATTAAGCCTAGATCTTCCACAAAAACCCTAGATAGGCCGGCCACCCCTCCTCTCCTATAAATACTACCCCATTTTCTCACAAAACCTAATTCCAATCCTTTGGCAAAAACACTCTAAACACTTTTTCTCTCTAATTCTAACTTTGGCATCGGAGGTTCTTCGGCCAAAGCCCCCCCCCCATTCATCGTGGGCGCGTGAGGCCTTTGGCCTTAACCTAAGGTGTTGATTGTTTTGTAGGTGCAAAATCGTCCAAGACCGAAGAGGAGAAAATTTGCATCCACAGGGACCTCCAATTCCCAAGTTTAAATTCCATGTAAATAGGTGTCATTTCCCAATTTCTATGATTGAGAGTTTAAAAATAACAAATTCCATATTTAATTACATTGTTCTTTTAGGTTAACCAAACAAGAAAATTCACAAATTCTATAAAATATAATCTCGTCATTTCAATTACCGTCATTTTAAAATTCCTTAATAATCTTAAATTTCTTCATCCAAACATCGTGTTATGGAATTCTATTCCGATTCCAGAACATTTAAGTAAATAGCTTCAACAGGAATCTGATTCTGACTCCTCCTCATTCCAACTCCTCCTCAATTCAATTCCTCCTCAATTCAATTCCTCATATTTTCATTACCGTTATATAAACGCATCATTAGGTTTACATATGACTTTCCATCTCACAGG
Organism: Cotoneaster glaucophyllus; assembly: GCA_036320875.1. Taxonomy (NCBI): domain Eukaryota; kingdom Viridiplantae; phylum Streptophyta; class Magnoliopsida; order Rosales; family Rosaceae; genus Cotoneaster; species Cotoneaster glaucophyllus. Next base: position 7,653,728 of record CM070060.1, read on the forward strand.
GTTGCATCTCCTCTCCTTACCCCAGAAGAAATCCCTGCATTCCTTATTCAACCTGTTTTTGATTTTATAAGGACATTTAAAGCAAGACATGACATGATTGGGCATACCTGTAAGATTAGAGTTAACAAGGGTGAGCCTTCCAACCTTCGAGAGAGAGTTTGCTTTCCATCTTGCTAATTTCTGCTTGACCCTTCTTAGCAGTTCACTCCCATTCATAAGGTCTGTCCAAAAAACTATATTATGGATCCCCAAATATTTCCCTATCGTAGTTTTATGCTAAATTTGAAGAATATTGACAATTTCATTTCTTGTCTGACTTGTAGAGTTACTAGAGAAATACAAAGAGGACTTATGAAAGTTGATCCTTAGACCAGAAGCATTCGCAAAGTTATTTAGAGCTTCAAGAACTATCCTTGGGCCTCTAGGGGTAGCTTTAGCAAAAATAAGGCAATCATCAGCAAACACTAAATTGGAAACTTTGTATCCAAATAGGAAAGTTAGCACTCCAACATTAGACTTAGCGATACAAGCCATTTCATTAAGGTGTCGAATGAGCGGTTCCATACATAAAATAAGTATATAAGGAGAAATAATACCCCTACCTAGGTAAAAATAACAGTGGGAGTCACCATTAATGTTGATCGAGAACGATGTGGAAGAGATGCATTCCATGACTAAATTAATCCACCTAACACTAAAACCAAAATTTAAAAGCACGTACCTTATATAATCCCAATTCAGAAGATCGTAAGCTTTCTCTAGGTCCAGCTTCAGCGCCATAACACTTGTTCCTTTTTTCTTGTTAAATCCTGAGAACAATTCATGGGCAATTAAGATGTTATCTTGAATTGATCTACCCGGCTCAAAAGCTCCTTGATTAGGTGAAAGGCAAGAATTAAGGAGTGGCTTTAACCTTGTAATGATAATTCTGGGAATAATTTTGTAACTCACATTGCAAGGGCTGATAGGTCTATAGTTACTCACTGTCTCAGGATTATCAACTCCCAGAATTAAGGCAATGTTAGTGTGATTAATTAGTCTAAGGCTAGAATTATTAACAAAGAAATCCTTCACCATATTACAAACTGAGTTCCCCACCGTCTCCTAGCAATTTTGATAGAAGCTAGCATGAATACCATCAGAACCTGGCGCTTTCAAAGCTCCAATACTATTAACAACATCCCAAATTCCCGCCACCAGGGGGAGAGAGGTTAGACTGATATTTTGTTCATCAGAAATGCACGGCTTACTTCGGAACTAATGCCAGCATTTGGGGAGACGGAGCCTCAGAACAAGTAAACCGCAACTTGAAGTCCTGCACAAAAACTTGTTCAAGGCCCTCACCTTTACTCCACCAAATGCCATTTGTATCCTTTACCTTGTTAATTTCATTCCGCTTCCTTCTCACCATCGCATTCAACTGAAAGTATTTAGTGTTTTTATCCCCGAGCTTAAGCCAGTCCGCTCGCACTTTCTGAGCCCACATTACCTCCTCTTATTTGAGGACCTGGGAGAGCTTGCCATTTAATTAAGATTCTAAATTGATCTTGTCTAACAACTCCCTGAAATATTATTGGAGTTATGGTCACCCAGTAATTTCCTTTTATAACTTGTCAATCTTTTCCAGCAATTTGTCTTCTTTTTTTCCTTGATGTTACCAAAAGTAGTTTGATTCCACGACTTAACAAGGAACTTAAGCGACCCAACACCACATCTAAAGGCATCCATAGGGGTCAGGTTATCACCACACTTCCAAGCATCATGTACAAACGATTTAAACTCAAGGTGCACCAACCACATGGGCTCAAATTTAAACGAATTTTTTGCCACTCTTAATTGAGTTCCATCAGTTACTAGCAAAAGAGGTCTGTGATCCGACCCAAAAAATGGGATAATTATGCAAGTTATAGTTACCATGCAACTGCAGCCATTCCGAGTTAGCAACTACTCTATCCAGTCTTTAAAAAATTAAGGTATTATCCGAGTGTTTATTTGTCTAGGTAAAAGGAGCACCAAAAGCCTCTAACGAAATTAGATGACCCGCATTTAAATTTTTTATAAAGTTGTTAATATGCACATTGGTACTTTGGTTACCACCCCATTTTTCCTCAACATTAATAATGCTATTGAAATCACCTAAAAATATCCAAGGCTTACCTTTCGGGCCCAGGCGCAGCAACTTCTGCCACATATTAATTTGAAGCCTTTTTTTGTGGGAAAACATACACGAAAGTAGCAAGGTACTCAACGTTCATTCTAACATCTTTAATTGCCACATGAATAAAATGAGAGCAAGCATCAATGACACTAAGATTAATGGTTCCAGAGTTTCAGCTAATATAAAGGCCCCCAGCCCTGCCGTCAGGGTCAAACAAAAAAAACATTCAAAATACTTCCCCAAAAACCTAATAGGGGCCTTAGCCATGGAGATCTTAGTTTCTACAACACAAAATAAATCTGACTTTCCCAAACTACATAAGTAACTGAAATTACTCTTGAACTCTGGTCTACCCATACCCCTACAGTTCCAAACTATGCACTTCATTAATACAGCTAGTTAAGGTAAGAACTCGGTCCCGCTCCTGCAGCATCCTCCTCACAGACTCGTTTCCTTGGACTCAACATCCCTATAGTTGGTTTAGTACTCACAGAGGCAGCCTCGACAACTTGACAAGCCGCAACCAGGCTTCCAAATTTGTCTCTAGTATCACCCTCTTCACTTCTTACATTTGACATCACAACATCCTGGTTATAAGTAAATTCATGCATAGTATAAAAAAAAGTCAATATGCAAACCATTCACAAGGTTAGCACAGAGGTCATCACAAATCAAAGCAAAGTAAGTATCATCTGCAACCATATCTTCATACGATATACCCCTAGAAAATTCAATTGAAATAGCATCCACTAAATTCAAGTTTGCATTCAAAACCACACTAGTAAGGACACTAGGATGACACGAGTGAGAAGATCTTACTCCCCTGAACCTGATCCACACATTTCCCTGCCCTTCTCCAATCCTAAACCAGATCAGCCCTAGCCACCTTCTTAGGCTTGGGGCTAGAAACCACCTCCCTATATGATCTGTCATCCCTTGAACTCTCTCAAACCCTTATCTTCTCAGCTTTCCTTCTCCACTTTGGTGTAACAGTGGTCCGACCATCTTCATCAGGACCATTATCATCCACACGCTGTCCCACCTCCTTAATCTCAATGGACTCCTCTTCAACCAGAGCAGCACAAGGGAATCACATCATCACGTCATTTTGCAGATTAGCTTTAACATCCACATCCACCACCGTATCTTTAGGGAACACCGAAGGTTCATCTTCATACACTTTGTCGATCATGAAACAGCCATCATTAGCCTCAACCTCAAGGCAGACATGACCTTCATACCTCATTCTCTCACAATAAAAACAAACCTCAAAGAGTTTTTCATAGCTCACAAGAATGGGGCAATCCTCATCCTGGTTAACAATAAGCACACACTTCAATGGAAACCTCAGATCCACTTCTAGTAGAACCTTGACAAACAAGCCATTTAAACCCAAAGTCACTTCATCCACCCTCAACACATTCCCTAACGAGTGAGTAATATCCTTTATTATATTATCCTCCTTATATTGGATTAGAACCCTAGGCAGCCTGGCCCAAGCAACAAGCTTGGTAATGACGTCTGAATCCTTAAAGCCAGTATTGCACCTTTCTAGATGGAATATTTGACCCCTAACATACCAGGATCGATTCCTCATAACAAACTCCAAATCCTCCTCATCCGTAAACTCCACCGCGAACCATCTTCTACCAAAGTGATCAAGGTAAAAGATATTCTTAACTTCATTTCTCCACAGCGGGCCTAGCTTCCACTTAATCAATCTCGCCTTGAGTGGCTACCCAAACATCTTCCCCATTAAAACTATAGATTGCATGTGCTCAACATTGATCGCAAAGCACATGTTAATGTTCACTCTAGTCACTCCTCTCTCCATGGTGAAAGTACTCCTAGCCCTTTCCACCACCACCGGTTCCTGCCCAGGTTGAGGGACCGGGAATGGGTTCTCCCAACTAGGAACATAGGAATCAGAACAAATCCTAGGCCTACGGGTCACGCTAGAGTTAGCAGCCAGACAGGTGAAAGTTAGACATGTTGAAGGCAAAAGGTAAGAAAAATAGAAGGCAGGGAAGCACGTGAGGACCAAAAGCATCACCAAAGCATGTATAAATAGCTAAACCTTGGGGGAATCCAACCATCAAAACACACTAGCATAATGAAAATCATCACTATCAAATGATCCAAACAAGGAAGCGCAGAAATAATAATTATAAAACTCACAAAGTTAATGGCTGTAGATCTAGCCCCCAACCTCAAGGCAAATACAAAACTAGCACGCGTGAACATAACCTACCTAGAGAAACGAACCATCACCAAATGGGAGCTCAAACGTCTCCATACAGAATAACACAACCAATTACTACACCAAGATCAACATCGATGTCATCCAATAATTGCCGAAGCATGCCAAAACCCTAAACGTCATAATCCTGAGCTCTAAATCTAGGTTTGCCAAATCGTCCCAGCAACAGAAAATTAAACAAATACAAACACAATCAAATAAATCTAAATTCACCCAATCAACAAGCCACAAGTAATCAATCAACATATTAGCTACAAAACAACTCCTCGTAACACCACAAAACAAGTGAGAAACACGAAACTATCTTACACAACCTACTTGAGGAGGATGCAGAGACTTAAAACCTCTCCCAAGCTGCACAGGCCACTCACACGAACTCCAATTAACCCTTTTCCCCAAATTATCTAATCCTTTGACTAACTCAAACTTTGTTAACCAAACCCTAATAATCCTTTCCAGACTTTAACCTTACCCTCTCAATTAGCACACAAGCAATAACCCTAACCCAATTCACCCAAATCTTCATACACACCTTGCTAGAACGATCAGAGAACGATTCACGCAAGCGCCGACGACACAAAGCGCAGAGAAACCATAGAGCCATTTATTTTTTCTTGTTATAACTATTGTCTTTGATAATTATTATTATTATTTTTTTTTTTAACAAACGATATTATCTACCCAAAGGGGAGAGAGTATGCTTAGCCTCACAATAAGCTAACAATAATGTGATTCAAATTTGTCTTTGGCGAGAATCAAATCTAAAACCTCTCACTTATAAATGAAGAGGAATACCACTAGACTACCAAATGACATATTTATAATAATTTATATAAAAGTTTATGTTGACCCTAAAAACTACCAAGTCTACGTGGCACGCAGGCCGAATAATCTATGAGCTAACTACGTCCTTCGGTTGAATGCGGGGCGTGCCAACTCGACGGCCGAACTCGGCCGGTGAGTAAAATGTTGATGTTGCGTTGTGTGCGCGGCTAACTTCTAAATCTTGCGATCACGGCCGAGGAAGGAACGCGCCTCGGCCCTTGGGTTCTAGAGCCTGAAGACAAGGCTACTAGTCTTGCGAAGTTCACGACTCGTCGGCGCCGGATTCGGTCACGGTGATTATATTCGTGAAGGTATAAGCACGCCGAATCGACACCAACGTATAAGGGCACAGATACTCGAAACAGATATAGGTCTTGATGGTGAAAGTGGTTCGGCCGTCTGAATGCCGAACTCTGAAACCAACCTGCGAGTATCCAATCATAAAACAACTCGGCGTTCGATGTGCCGAGCTCGGTAACTAGTAATACCTCACTTCGCCGAGAAGGTTGGTGAGATAACCTCTGCCAATAAGGATTCGAAAATCCTTCTCGACCGAGACTTGGATAGGTAACCAACCGGCGTCGATGCAGTGCTGTTTATCCAAACTGAAGGTGCTTCGCGATCGACTGGTTCTACGGCGATAGTGCTGTTTATCCAAACTGAAGATATCACCGGTTGCCTTCACAGTGCTGTTTATCCAAACTGAAGATGTGTTGGCGAAAAAGAAAATAAAAAAAAATCTCAAAGTTGAGAGAGGTTGCGCAGGACAGTTTTGTGTGTTGAGTTGGAGGTCCCTTGACTGCTGCACGACCTCATGTATTTATAGTGGATGTATATCTCAGGCGCGGAAACATTCACCGTCCTGATGCAACATTATAACTCATGTGGATCACTACGGAATGATTATCGCACACTTTTGTGATAAACATTCACCACCCTTAGCCAAATAATTTTCCACGTGCCCTTCGTATCAGAAACTCAATTAGCATCAGTCCGAAATACTTGGCTAGAGATAAGCCAAGTGGGAATATTCCAACAGCCTATGCAACCACATTAAGTTCACGTGTGCGGGACTTCACTGATGTATAGCAAACTGACTTCAAATAGAACTCTCCCACTAGTCACACGGAAGATAACTTTCTATTCCTCCTTCGCTAATTACCAAGTGCATGCGTCATCTCTATTTGTCCAGATGCATTCATACATGCAACGGAAGTTGCAAAATAATCAACAATTACATTATCCCATCTTTTCTCCAACTAAATAAGCCATGCATTATCAAAAGGTTCAGTCGGATCACATCTTCCACTTTTGCATGCTATCTTATCCCTAAATCCTGATAAGTGCTGATTTTCTACATTGATCAAACTGCGAACAAACCAAGTTGCACAACACGTAACCACATAGTCCTTACTGCAATGTAACCTCCTTCATTTGTTTGACTCTCAAGATGCAACCGTAAGATAAATCATCATATTAAAATTACTAATAAAATAGTAACATCTAATATAGTTTCCTTCATCCAACGGTTTTAAATATACGGGCCGAGTGCGTGCAAAATCATGGCCTCTTAATGTTCGGAGTCTTCCGATGGCCTAGAATCTTGCTCATTCAAAGGTCTCGATTGCTCGGGCCGATATTGTAAAATCGGGTCCAAACAGTTAGATGCGGTTTTTTTTTTTTTTTTTTTTGTTAAAATAACTTTTACAAATATATATATATTTTTACCAAACACTCAATAATTTACAATTTTTTTTACCAAATACGCGACAACTTTATTTTAGAACGATTTATTCTCATAGCCCAATAATAACATTTTTTTTTTTTTTTCACATCAATACAAAATTGGCTTAAGCTAAAGCTTGAGGTTGTTAAAAAGAATTAATTGCTCCCGTTTCTCGGCATCCAAACAGTGGAATAACTTTGTAGCCATCTTCACTTCGCCGAGGTTTGTTTCGATCGGCGAGCGCGATGATCAGATTGTGATAACTTCAGAACCCAATTGAGGCGATTAGGGTTTGCGAGCGATTCAATATACGATGCGGTTGCTTCATTTGAGCTCAAGCCCGGGCTCGACCTCCAGCGCAGACAAGGAGCTCATTGATCGGGAAAAAAATCGCGCCCTTTTGTACCTCAATGTCTACGATCTCACTCCTGTGAACAACTACCTTTACTGGGTTGGATTCGGGATCTTCCACTCCGGCATAGAAGGTATGCGATTTTTGTGCTTTTTGGGGTTTTCAGGCGATGCAAGTTTGAATTTTGAGTGTTTTGTGTTCTTATTAGGAGTTGATTGTGGATAATTTTGGTTTTATTGTGATGAATTTTGAGGAATTTCTATAGGGTATTGTGTTGTTAGACTGTGCTGGTGATTGTAAGAAAAGAGTAACTGAAATGGTAACTAGAAAAGATTGCTTGCGTCCGAAAGCATGCTGCTTAATTTATTATTGACAAGATGCAAACAATTATTCTTTAGAGAACGTTTCTACCGAAGATTTCAGATAATCATATGATGAACTTGAAATCTAAACAACTATGTGAACATCGATATGCCCCTCTAAGAAAACTGTTTTCGTCTCAAATGAAAACTGCGTTTATATGCATAAGCTGTTTTCGTCTCAAATGGAAACTGCGTTTATATGCATAAGGAGAAGCAGGTGTAGGTAAAGATTAGTATTTTGAGGGAACTGGATCGTCTCCTGAGCTCAGGATGGGGATCCTCATGAGCAGCCCATCCGGGCCGTTCAAACTTGATCCAACGGCTGCAATTATTTTAACTTTTAGAGGGGCCTCCTGTTTGGAGCCGTTGGATCAAATTTCAACGGCCCGGATGGGCTGCTCATGAGGATCGCCATCCTGAGCTCAGGAGAGGATCTAGTTCCTATTTTGAGGTATAAATGTAACTTTTTCGAATAGTACAATTCTGTAGCAGAACTTCCATAAATCAAATGATTAGAAAGTAAGATTATTTAATGAGAGAATTGTGAGTGTTACGAGTTCCTTACTAGAATATTGTAGGTCTGCAATGGTGGTCATTAAACAGAAGCGTCAAATTATATAAAGGGTTTGTAGCTAATGTAAATATCAAATACGCAGATAGGCAAAAAGTCTATATATCACAACATAGTATAAACTGGAGCAGCCATGATTGAGGTGTAAAATTCACCTGGTGACAAATCCGTATGTTCATAATACTGTATGTTAATAGTCACTATGAACAAAGCCTTAGGGATAGTCTCCTCCTCTCTCTGCATTTCTGTATGTTCAAGCTATTCAATAGGGAAAGCTCTGTATTGGATGTGTAGTTGTGAAAGAAGGGACCAAACCTATATTAATACAGTCCAAATTCATCACCCCTATTAAAGATGGAGTTCATACTACTAGTTCATATCTAACTAAAAGTCTAACTCAATGAGGGGTGGTGTCAATAATAACCATTCACATAAAGACTCTATTACGCTAAGTACAGTGCATCCTATGACACATGTGTGACCAAACAATACTTAAAATATTATAACTGATATCATACGGAACACAATTTGTGTGAAGCATCAAACTACATAAAGGGTTATTGCAAGTAATCATGCAGAACATATAACAATTATCTGTTGAATTTAGGTACAATGCTTCTTGAACCACGATTACCTAAATATCAGAATGCTGAAATAGAAATCTTGGAAAATTACTTCTTGGTTTTGTAGAATCCTTTACTTATTATTGTTGCTGTTTTGCTCTTAGTTTTTCTTTTGTATTTGAGGTGTTTGGCAGCATCCCATTGGCAGCCGTTATACGAAATTATAGTTGAAAAGCATGACAAAGTTCTAACTATTTTTGTTTACAGTTCATGGCATGGAGTATGGCTTTGGAGCCCATGAGTATCCCAGCAGTGGGGTTTTTGAGGTGGAGCCAAGAAGTTGTCCTGGCTTCATCTTCAGAAGGTCAGTCCTGTTGGGAAGCACTGAAATGTCTCGCTCAGAATTTCGGTCATTTATGGAGCATCTCTCTGGAAAGTATCATGGAGATACCTATCATTTAATTGCCAAGAATTGCAACCATTTCACTGATGAAGTTTGTATGCAGCTAACTGGAAAACCTATACCTGGATGGGTAAATCGGCTGGCCCAAGTAGGTGAGAGTTAAGATACTCTACTTCAATATTCACAAGATCTACAAGCTACCTTGAATTAGATTTTTTTGGACCTTATAAATGAATGACACGTCCTCGTTGCTGATTATAAAAGACAGTAGTGTGGGTTATTATACTATTAACTTGGCTTTGTGTGCCCATAAATTCTATACCATAGGTCGGTCCACAAATGTTTAATGAGCTTTTCATTTTTTTTGAGTCGAGGTTTCTTTTAAGTTTCAGGTTCTTTCTGCAACTGTCTTCTCCCAGAAAACATTCAAATTTCAGCAGTGAGACATCTTCCTGACCATCCAGCATATTCTGGTATGTTCCCATTGGAAAAAAAAAATGTTCTTTAAAGAGTTTTGCATCACAATCTTGCATATTCTTTCTGACTTCCTTTTCTGCAATAGAGTTATACTTCCTCTTATGGGACTCAATCTTCTATGTCTTGAAGATGTATGAGTGTACATATACAAAATAAGTACAAGGAAAAATAACCTAAGCAGATTTCATTTCTCCGTACTACTAAAAGGCTCATGAACATGTAATTTGTGTGCAATGCGGTCGGAGTTGGGGTGAGATGAGAGAGGGCTGGAGTGCATAGAAGGAGAGTGGTTTGGTCGAAAGAAGGCAAATGAGGGTAAAAATATGAAACATCTAACTAAAGTGGGCTAGTATTCAATAAGCATTACAAAAATTTTTAAGATTTGTTTGGCATATATAAAATGAACAATAAAGGGAGTTGGGCATAACGCTTCCATCTGATCAACTTTTAAAATTTGAAGTTTACTTAACAAACTCTATACCCAAAGTGCTCAACTAATCCACTAACATGTATTGGTATTGCTCATTAAATTTGCAACCCACCAATTCCTCTCTAAACCCACAACTTGCCCTCGCTTATTTATTCTTCGCCCAAACTCTTAAGATTATATTATGGATGAGGGATTTGCAAATACCAAGAGAATGAGCTAATTAGGTGGAAATGCACTACAAAAGATTTGATGAAGGTATTTGAAATGAAAGTTAGAGATTAAGTTTGGGGTTAATGAGCTCCTGGCATATAGGTGGGTGGTGATATAGAGTACATAATTTATTGTAAATAGGATCTAAGAAAGGCATCTTTTGGAGTTAAATAAAATCACTTGAAATAATTTCTTTGAGACACTCTGATTAAATAAAATGCCATTGACTTTTACGCAAAATGATATGGAATTTTTTTCCTCCCAAAAGCCTATTAAGCACAGTTGAATATCATTTGGATGGCTGGAAATTGGCTTGCCATTTGTTTTAAAAGAGCTTTAGTTGCAAGTTCAGCTTTTGGAGAACATAATTACAGGATAAAGTGGATACAAACAACCTAAATTCCTCTTTGACCATATCATTCAGTTTTCTTTTACCATGCAATAAGGTTCTGGAGAAGATGGATTAACAACTGAAGCAAAGCACACAACATGGAGTGTAGTTCATTACACAAAATGTTTCAACTTATGTTATGTTTTCCTTCTCTGTATGTTACTGGTATTAAGGCTTACCAAATGAAATGGGGGAAGATTCAGTTCTCAAATTGAGTCCAGCTTGGTAATATGATGGAGAAGGGAGATGGAACCTGAGGAGAGAAACAAAAGGGAAGCTTGCGTGCACAGATTTTTTTTCTGAGAGAGTAAGAGAGAGAAAGTTGATACAATACAACCGATATGCTTTTGTGTTCCCTACAAAATAAAACAAAATGTGGTTTCAACCCTTGGATGGTGCACCACCCCATGGTGCGCAAATGTGTCTTTTTTTTTTGTTCCCTAAACAGGACCTTTTAGTTATAGCACCAAATGTGTTTTTTTTTCATACCTTGACTTATGACCATGGATTCTTTGCTCTTTGATTGCCTTTGCGAATATGTTGGAAGTTCAGTTGAAGGAATAAAATAAATAGAATTATTTTTCTTTTCTGTTTTCTGGAAAGAAACATAATAGGTTGAATAATCAAACACTTCGATTGATGGACTCAACCACTGGGCTTAATTGCTTTCGGTTGAGAGATTGATCTAGCATGGAAATTCGAGAACTCAAGTTGGTAAAGATATTTTTTGTGGACGTCTGATGGTATTTATCGGATCCTACCATGCAGGTTGCCATCAACAGGTGCAAACTGTACACCTATGCTCAGAATCTAGGTTTACAACTTGAATTAGTTCTAGTCCTTCATGTCAATGAGAGCTTTAATTGTTTGGTGAAAAGATTTTGAATTTTGTGTGTATGCAGACAAGGATGTGTGATGTGTATGCTTGGGGGTACTTTACATGTGTGATGTCTTTTGCATAAATTATTTTCCCTTCTTTACTGTCTCTGCAGACGAGGATGACGACGACGGATCAGAATCTATTGCATCATCTGGAACAGGAGCAAGTGAGGAGGGGCAAAATCATCATCTCCTGACTGTACCAAGTGGTGATGTAGCTTTCGTGAAGGAAAAACCTCCGACGTGATCAAGGAAGCTATAATTTCTTCCACTTAGTATTATTTGTGTTATCCTCGCGTCTCCGATTGTACTTGTATGTAGTCTATGATTCTAAATGTATCACCAAACGTGTCTCATCCATATTATATGATAGTTCCTGGTATAGTGATGATGCTTGATATTTGTCTGCTGGGTGTATCGTTCAGAAATGTATGAATATGATTCAACTTATATCCGAACTGTAACATGTGTTGAGTTATTATATGCACTGTTTATATGTGCTTTTTTTATTTTTTATTTATAAAAATTCGCTTTGAAAGCGTGTCCGTTTGGGTTAAGATCCTCTCCAGATCTTAATCGCCCGGATCCATGCAGATCAACCAGAAAGTTGCAGCACCGCTGCAAACTATGTCGTCGCTTCGTTCCTCCTCTTCCCAGTTGCCGGAGATCCTTTTGCTTGACGTGAATCTAGGCTTGGGCATCAACTTGCGGCTCGATGGATCTCAATTCGGTACGGTTTCTGGAGAAGCAGCCGGAAATCGACTTGGCTCGATGGGCATCGATTGGACAACTGCCTTTGCCGGAGAAGCAGTCGGGCATCTCCGAGAGACGGAAGAGGGTTGTTGCTTCTTGTTGATTCTTGGCCGCTTGATCTTTTGGACGGTCGAGATCAGTTGATCCTCAGTATCCGGACGGTTAAGATCCGGAGAGGATCTTATTCATGTTGGAATCCCTGGCATTGTCCTACATTTGGCATGCTCGAGCACAATTCAACTAGTTTGGGTTCATTTCACTATGTCAACCTATCATTCAAAGGTAGTAGGGGCTTGTAATTAAGCATGACATTAAAGTGATTGTATGTGGATGTTGAGATCAGAACCAGACCCATAGGGCACACCCTACCCACCATAAGTAGGTAGATGTGGGAACATTATCCCAACCAATGGGAAAACGTCATGTGTACAACTGTCCAAGTCTTTTGCCACGAGACCTACTTTGATAAAATATTTTTACAAAAGCCATAGAAGCCCACAATTAACAAGCCCTTAGGGTAATTCATTGCCAACTGTCCAAGTCTATTGCCATACGACCTATGCAGATTACCCTGATATGTAATGGGCTTGCCTATCTTAACATGGTAAGACTCTTCGAAGCATATTTTAGAAATCTTAGGGGAATATTCCTCTATCCGTGTGCTGACAAGGTAAACAATCTGCTAACAAGTTCAACGAACCTGGACGTTAAGGTTAACTCCTTAGTTCTATATAAATAGTCAAGACCAACCACTTTATTCCGGTAATCAAGATTCTCACAACACTCCTATTACTTCTGCAGTCTTTCTGACTTAGCCACCAGAGGCCCTTTGGCTGACACCACATCGGTTGTCTAGGTTTTCATCAATTCAATTTGAGGCAAAACTTTGCTCCCACAGATTGGTGCGTCCGCTGAGAGTTCTTGAAAAACACTCACGATTATTTACCCAGTTGAGCGAAAGCAAAACCTCAAACACAAAGCTTCCTTCCCCAATTTCTTCATGAATGCAAGAAAGGTTGAAACATGAGGATTGTTTAGCAGGAATACCGGAACGGCGGTGGAGCCAATACCAAATTGGGTTGGAACATATTCCACTGGGCCCACCTATGGCACTTACAATTCCATGCCACGTTGCAAGAAACGACGGCACCCAAGCCATTGCCAGCGCGAGAGGAGAAGGGGACCGAGCCACCGCTGCCGCCACGACACCGGTCACGTCTCCCATGGGATTCATAATGCCGCCCACCGAAGCCATCACGACTTCCATTGTTCCCAAGAAGCGACTTCCCCAAATACGGTTAGGGTTTCACAAACCCTGGTGCGCGAAACCCTAGGGCTTTCTGACCCATAAGCTCAAGGCCTAGTCCACGAGGGAACGCTAGCCAACGCATTAGTCTACGACCCATAAGCACCTCCCAGATACTAATAGCAGGCCATGCAGAAAGTGCCACCACGAGACAACGGCTAAGTAGCAAACTTAACTAATTTGCCAAATGACCATCAAGAGGAACAACTGCCCCCTGTCGAATTCGTTTAGCCACTTCCAAGCTGCCCACGATGAGTCGTAGACCAGTCAGATGAGCATGCACCTTTTTGAGCCGACGATATCCTTCGGTAGGTTAACGAACATCTCTGCAATCTTCGTTCAGTGGGTAACATCGAGGATAACCTATGCAGCTATGAAGCATGGATACGGATACGGATACGCCGATACGACACGACACGACACGGCGATACGGAAAATCTCTAAAAATTAAGATACGATACGCTATGGATACGGCAAATAAAAATGTATATAGCAACAAAACTATACATTTAAAACATAATTCATCATTCAAATTCAAGTACATTGAGTTGTTAGAAAAGAAAAGTTTGAAATCTAATCCTCTTTATACAGTAGAAGAAGTGTGAAAGTCATGTTCATGGTTTGAATCAGAGGGAAGCTCTTTGTATTCATCACATTTCAATTATAGATGTCTCATATTAATTTTCTCCTCCTCATTACCTTTTTTTGAATGTGTACATGTATCCTAAATGCCGGATACGTGTATATTAAATGTAGGATACGAGTATCTATCAAGTCAAATTCGTGTCCATCAATCAGGATACGTGTCGGACGAGTATCCGAGAGTATCGGGCAAGTATCGTATCCGATCAAGTATCGGATACGGGATACGGGACCAAACAGAAGTATCCATGCATCATAGCTATGCAGAGAAGTGGAACATGTGAATACCACCCCGTTATCTGACAAAACTGAACAAACACTGCCACTTATGCAGGTCAACACATCGGCTTTCACGCTATTCAAGGGAGATCAGACTCAGATCACCACCTTAAGTACAATCGAAGCGTCCTGATCCCCCACAAAAGGAATGACAAACTGATGTGCAAGGTGTTTGCAATGAAGTTGCAAGGAGGAACACATGATTGATTTCACACCCTACCACCGCGCTCCATACGCATCTTTGGTGAGCTATTGCTAGTCTTCGCAAAAGAATACTTATACTACGGAGTGGTGGATAGATTGTCTGATCAGCTATTTAGCGTGAAGAAGTCGAATGAGTTACTCAACATCGCTTTAAGGTAGAGGAAGCCAAACTGAGACAAGACCATTACCGCCACGTCATTCAAGAATGGCCTGCCGATGGACCACCACTTATGGCGAAATCGTCATGAAGTATGGGCTATTAAGGATAGTGAAGGACCACCAGACTATCATGAGCATACATTACTACAAAATGGGATATCACTGGCGGTGGAAAAACCGACAAGAAACCACAATTACTGTCGGATTTTTAGTAAAAATCCGACATTAAATTGTGCAATGTCGGATAGAGGAACCGACAGACACCAATGCTACCGTCACAAAAAGGGTATTGACATTGCTTAGCCCCCTTAATCCGCCACCAAGAAGCAAAGTAATATAATATAAAAAAGAACAATAGCGTCGCTTAAAAGTGACATCGAAGCTTGCGTCGGATACAAGCGACATTAAGTACTGACAACAGCTTCGCTTAAAAGTGACACCACTTGATAATTAAATAAATAAAATAACCACTATAATGTCGCCCATAAGCGACACCACCTAATAATTGGTTTTTTTTTTTTTTTTTTTTGTTTGCTTTCCGAAACTCCTCTTTCTTTTTCGTCGTCTTCTTCACCCTCTCTCAATCCTCACCTTCTTCTCTTCACCGTTTCCAGTAAATCGACGTTGCTTGCGTCCTATTGTGCTTCTCTGTGTCATCTTCCCCTCGCCTCCTGCATCTCAGATTTCAAAACCCTTATAACCCATGAATTAAAATTTTCGAAGAGCCACGCAATTGATTGCAGGGAGGAAGAAAAAATTTGTCAGATTTCGTGTTTGATGTGAAACCATGAAACCAAGGGAGGGAGGAAGATGAGAAGAATAGTTTGGATCGATCACCGCTTGAGCAGTCTCGCGAACTAGAATTGATTAAGTCATTGTTTAGTGCAACCTTGCAGCCTCATGCACGGTTTTTAGACCGAATATATTAATAATAAAAATAAAAAATTGGCTTCATTTTTTAGTTATTAGTAATTAAAAAAAATTATATAAAAATAATTCCCACCATATTTCATATATAGGCCAAAGCAAACATTAATAAAACTATTAATAATAACAATAGTACCAAACACTAACAATTATCCACCATAACTACAATTAACTACAATTCTTAAAAATGTACAACCCATACATATTCTTCCCGAACTCTTGCAAAAGATTTTGAACCGGTTGTTTGGTTCATTGTTTTAAACGGCCGATTAGGCTTCTTTTAATTTTTTTATTTTTTTTATTTACAGCAATCTCCTGAAAAATAAGAGAATTTATTAGACAAATTTCAAGGTATAATAAAATAAATCATAAATGGAAGATTTCTGTGATCTCTAACCTTTACCGCTCCATGTTTTGAAAAAGCACTAGAATTATCACTAATGCATTTTCCAGACGAATCAAATGAACAAGGCTATTCTTTCCAATTGGGAATTGAGGATCCGCATCTCTGTTAATCTGATCCTTATAAATACAGAAAAACAATTAAAAACCAAGAAATAAAAATCAATTTTCAATTTAAGCATACTACTAGTTAGAATACAAAACAGAAACAGAAATTAATAATTATAATAATTTAAAATGAACCACCTTCGAACTCTTCATCTTCGAAATGGAGTTCCTCAGAATGTTGATCCATAGCCAAAGTTACTGGAAGGAGAAGGAGAAAAACTGAAATGGGGGAAGAAAGGAGAAGGATAAGGAGAAGGAGAAAGACCAAAATTGGGGAAGAAATGAAAGCATGGATGAAAGGGGGAAGACATGGGTTTAAATATGGATACTGAGTTAGCATCGGTTAAAACCGACATTGATTGCACTAATGTCGAATTAAAAGCCACTGGCGTCGAATTAAATTAAGCTTCGTGTCGGTTAACACCGACACCAACTTCTGGCATGCTTTACTGATATGCACTTCAAATTAAATGAAGGCACTTCCTAGCACACTTTATTGAAATTCACGTGGCATCGACTTAGATGAAATTCACGTGGCATCGACTTAGATGAAATTCTGACACACTTTACGGATACTGAAACTTGGGTCGAATTAAATGTACTTGGCGTCGGTTAAAATCGACACTAAGTCTGACACTGACTGGAAACTCTTCTCAATCCATTTCCTCGTGCAAAACAAGCGGGAAAATTCCCGCCTAAATATTTCAAATTATCCATGTCGGCTACAACCGACACAGACTTTGAAAATATTATGAAAATATTTAAAAACTTTCATTAGTGTTGAATAGAAGCGACACTAGTCTTCTTTTAACCGACGCTAACTTTATGTCGGTTATAAGCGACACGATTTTTTTTTTTATGCGACACCACTATTTAAACAATATTAAAATCTATGTCGCTTATAACCGACAGTAATTCCGACACCATGTTAAGTAGGTGTCGGAAATGTCTTATCCGCCACTATGTTATTGTTGACCCTAAAAACTACAAAGCCTACATGGCGCGCAGGCCGAGTAATCTATGAGCTAACTACGTCCTTCGGTTGAATGCGGGGCGTGCCAACTCGACGGCCGGGCTCGGCCAGTGAGTAAAATGTGGATGTTGCGTTGTGTTGCGCGGCTGACTTCTTGATCTTGCGACTGCGGCCGAGGAAGGAACGTGCCTCGACCTTTGGATTCTAGAGCCTGAAGACAAGGCTGCTAGTTCTGCGAAGTTCACGAATCGTCGGCTTCGGCTACCGTGATTATATTTGTGAAAGTATAAGCACGCCGAATCGACACCAATGTATAAGGACACAGGTACTCGAAACAGATATAGGTCTTGATAGTAAAAGTCGTTCGGCCGTCTGAATGCCGAACTCTGAAACCTACCTGCGAGTATCCAATCATAAAACAACTCGGCTTTCGATGTGCCGAGCCTTGTCACTTGTAACACCTTACTTCGCCGAGAAGGCTAATAAGATGACCTCTGCCAATAAGGATTCGAAAACCCTTCTCGACCGAGACTTGGATAGATAACCAACCGGCCTCGACGCAGTGCTGTTTATCCAAACTGAAGATGCTCCGCGATCGACTGGTTCTACGGCGATAGTGCTGTTTATCCAAACTGAAGATATCACCGGTTGCCTTCACAGTGCTGTTTATCCAAACTGAAGATGTGTTGGCGGAAAAGGAAAATAAAAAAATCTCAAAAGGTTGAGAGAGTTTGCGCAGGGCAGATTTGTGTGTTGAATTGGAGACGCTTAACGTTATGCTCCCTCTCCCTATTTATAGTGCAAACCCTTCAACCGTCCCCAGATAGGAATCCGACTCCTAGTCCGACTCTACTTCGGCCGATACCAATCCAATCGGCCGATCCCAATTTAACTAGGACTCTGATCCTGCCTCCAGACTCTTTTTTCAAATAGGTCTCGGCTTCTGTCAGCCCAGCTGTTCCGATTCCTCTCTATATAGGATTCTTCCTAGCCCACGGCCCATAGCGCCGACCCACTACCTTCGCGCAGGTCTTGGGCCGAGGATAGTCCGCGCTCGGCCCAAAGTCATTTTGGGCCCAAACAGTGCCCCCTCGCTTCTGAGGTCGTCGACCTAGAGTCTATGGTCGAGCCTCGGCCTTGAAGAAGCGAAATGTCGTTACTCCCCTCGTGATGATCGATAAGTCTTCCCAGAAAATAACGCCATGCCCATTTATTACGAGCAATGATGTCCCCCTCGAATGCTTCCCGGACTTGCCACGCGTCAGTCCTCGGTCACCCCAACAGCCTGCAATGATGACTCTGGTCGTCGAAACGTCTCGTTGCATTAATTTTGTCGTCACACGCAATCGTGCGTCCTCAAACCACGCGATACGCCGTCAGTCTGCGAGATTCTCGGTCATTTCACCTGGATTTTCTGAAACAAATCATGGTGCGCAGTCTTTCTGATTGGGTGATTTCAAATTTCAAAATCTGATCGATTGATCTTCTTACCATACGCCTATAAATACCTCCTTTTTGTTCATTTCAATCTTACGCTTCCAGATTTCTCACACTCTCTTTGCTTTCCTTCTCTCGAATCTCCAGAAACCCAGAATTTCCATCTTTAGCACCCTCAATCCAGAAATTCATCCTCAACCTTTCTTCATCGGCAATGGCCTCGTTTATTTCTAAGCTTACCGAAGAATGCAATACCCACCAAGAAATCATAGATCGCTGCACCATCAAAGCCATCCGTTTTGCGCACGACTCTAGTACACCTCATCAGATTCTTGGACCTCTGTTCAAGAAGCCAGTGCCTTTTTCCATTGTTGATCTTATGAAGGAGCACTGCTTGACTCCCCTTCGGCAAGGGCTCGATTGGGCGAAGTGGGATTCGTCGAAGCCTCAAGGAGCCTGGCCCTCTACTACCGCGACCTGGGTTGCTTGGGTCAGCCGAATGGAGAAGTTCTTCGGCCAAGAGTGGAAGGTTCTGGGGATTTACGATGCTATCAGGCTTTCGACGATGAGATTGCCATCGACAAAGAGCTTCTTATGGCGGCCTTGACTTTCTGGTGCTCGGCCACCAATACTATGGTTCTTCCCCTAGGCCCCATCGGCCCTACTATCCTCGACATTTCTGCCATCCTTGGGACTCCCGCTGCTGGCATCCCGGTCGACGCAGCTCTCTTCGGATGTGAGACGAACATTGACCTCAGAGCCCTTTTCGACGCTCAAGCCGTCGAAACCTTGCGCCGAGACGGTCAAGACCCTTCCAAGGACGCAGTTCAGAGGCTGCACAAATTTTTTTTCAACTACAGCACCCTCATAGCCCACTTCGCCGGTCGAGGGGATGAGCGCCCACGCAAAGGGGAACACGAAGCTTTTCTGTTCTATTGGTACAACAAGTTTATTTGTTGTACCAAATCAAACAAATGTTTGGTCGAAAACATGCCGGTAGCTGAAGCCTTGGCAAGTGGTCTTTCTTTGGCACTCAGCCCGGCTATTCTCGCCCATCTCCTGCGTTGCTTGGCCGACACGACCATCCAACAGATCGACCCTCATCAAAACGGGCCACTTTGGGTATTCCAACTCTGGTTGCAAACCTACTTCGTCACGCTCCGGCCAGACGTTCCAGACTTTCATGTCGACGAAGCACTCGGCCTTCCGCTGGCTTCTAAACCGGCACCTCCCCATCGAGCTGAAGACGTCTTCAAGTACCTCTTTGGTCTTAAAGAATTCTCTGATGACGAGTTTCTCGTATGCCGTCGTCGAGCGTACCCTTCTTTTATCAAGCTCCCCATCGTAGCCTGGGCCGAAGACGAGGACTCTTCACTTCGACAGAACTGGGGGTCGTTCATGTTGTCACGCGACCTACCCCTTGGCTGCGATGCCCGTCGATCGAGCTGGGAGGTCTATCATCCACAATTCATGGCCAGGCAGCTCGGCTACCTGCAAGGCTGTCCAGTGCCCCTACTCCTCTCCCGCTCTCTTCTCAGCCGAGGACGGCTTTCCGGCTCGTCAGAAAAAGAGTGCCGGGATACCGAAGGCGAGTTCCAAGAGACATGCACTCACTTCCGTCTTCGGCCGGTTGCCCCAGAGGCTATGAGTACTGATACCTTCGGGGATTGGTGGGAATCGTACACCCGGGATTTCTTTGGGACCCCGGTCGCCGATGTCGTTGTCGCAATCTTCGGCGACCGCTCCAAGAAAACTGCTGCCCCTCCCCCCTAAGGAAAAGACTCAAGGTATCCGATCATCTTTTAGTTTTATAGTTCAAAACGACCGAGTGACTCCAACTTTACTTCTTAATTGCTCGGTCTTAATATATTTTCCTTTCACAGGTGGTCGAGCACTTAAACAGGCGGTCGTGATTGCCGCGGCCGCGGCCATGAAAAAGGTGGCCTTCCCCAAGAAGGCCGATGCCGTTGTGCCCAGTGCGCCGAGCAAAAGGCCACGCCAGGAGGTCGAGCCGGTTAATGAAGCTCCCCGATCTCAAAAGCGTGTCAAGACGCTAGCGAAGAAGGGGGAACGGGAGGTTCACTTGATCACAAGTCAAACGACTGAGGCGACCGTCTCTAACGACCTCCCTTCCACGCGTGCTACCCATGAGCGACCAACTCCCGTCAGCCAACCTTCCGCGGCGTCACCTGTTCTGGGAGTGGTTGAGCCATCCGCTGCTCCGTTCATTCCTGAGGTGGCCGAATCACCCGTTGCTGCACCGGTCGGGGGACCTGCTGTCCCGGTTCATCCTGCAGCAATCGTTCCGGAGTTAGTGGCCGAGAGACAGTCCCCTCAGCGTCCTAGACGAACGGCGATTGTTTTGGAGGAGGTATAACTGTTTTTTTTTTTTTTTTTTTTAGACAATCAAAGTATTTTGTCTTATTTTAGCCTGATGCTAACTCCATCATTGTGCTATTGCAGGACGAGGCTAGTGAGGAAATTCCACTGGCTCGTCGCCCTCACCGTTCTCGGCCGTCCAAGCCTGTGGTCGCTTCTTCCCAGCCGTCGAGGGAGCTCACCCCACCATCTGGCCCTGCCGTGATCGAGGCGGTCGTGCCCCCTCCGGCTATGGCCGATGTTCCTCCGGTTGTCGCCCCAGCCGAGGCAAAAATTGCTGCCCCA
Organism: Cotoneaster glaucophyllus; assembly: GCA_036320875.1. Classification (NCBI taxonomy): domain Eukaryota; kingdom Viridiplantae; phylum Streptophyta; class Magnoliopsida; order Rosales; family Rosaceae; genus Cotoneaster; species Cotoneaster glaucophyllus. The sequence continues at coordinate 7,675,189 of CM070060.1, forward strand.
GCCGAGGATAACACCTCCGCTCCGGCTGGGGTGGGAATTGCTACTCCGGAAGAGGTTCCTCCTGTCGAGCCAGAGGCGACCGCGGAGACTCCGATACATCCACAGGACGTCGACCTCGGCATCCCTCCTCAGGAGGTCTCGTCAACTTATGTAAGGATCCCTACTTTCCTTTAATTCTTAGCTATGTCTTCTTTTTAGAGTTCTGAATTAAGGATGTACTAACTGCTAGGTGCCCCCTAATTCCTTTCACCGAAAGTTCTAAGCGCCGAGGGGCGTCGTTTATATTTCTTGGCCGCCCCAGTGGCCATCGAATATAGATAACCTCCATCGGCCGCGTGAATTGAGAAGCAGTCTCAAATATTGGGCTCGGCCTCTAAGCTCCTTGGGTTCGAGCAATGACCCAGGGGACATGGTCGAGGTCTCGTCGCGTCAGGTTTACCATCTTCCCTTACTTCTATCTTTTTGCTTAACCTGTGCTAACACTTGTTATTTTGTGCAGCCCTCCTGGGAGGCCGAGTTCGACGCCCTACTGGCTAGTACGTTGAAAAGGGCAGCTGGGCCCTCCACCTCTGCTTCAAGGGATCCGACCGACCCGGATTCCGTGACCAAGTTGCAAGAACTCTTCTCTCTCTCGGCTTCCCAAATCCTTGAACAAAAGGGGCTCGACGCTGTCGGGACTTGCCTGAATGACCTGGCTGCCGACGGCCTGGCTGGACAATGCTGCCGTCACTCGGGCCTCGTCGATGCTAGAGCGAACTCGAGAATATTTTGGTATTTTCGAAAGAGCTCTTCGAGCCGAGGACGACTGGAAAGCTGCGTCGGCTTTGCAGGAAAGTCTTCGTCCAAAGGTAGAGGAGCTCGCGACGAAAAAGGAACAACTTGCCGATCTCGACCGCCAAATTATCGAGCTTCAGAGTCGACGATCGACATTTGCTTCTAAGCTTGAACAAGAATTTGAATCGGGCAAATCCACCTTGATTGAATATGCGTCTAACGGCAAACGTGTTGAGCGGCTGAAACTGGACAAGAAAATTCGGCAAGCTGAGGTGGCAATGGGTGAGGTCAGATGGCTGGAGCTGAAGGCTTTCCTAGGATCCGTTCTTCCCTCTTCGCCTTAGGTTTAGTTTGTTTGATTGTAAACTTGACTTGTACTCCCTTTTGCGACTATTAATGAAAATATTATCAAGTCTTGCATTTATTGGATTTCTGGATTGTTATCCTTGACACGACCTGCCCCCTTGCTGAGAAACCACTTACTATTCTCGCATTTCCCAAGTAACCGGATAATATTTCTTTAAAAACTTCCCATTAATCGGTAACTTATGAGTTGAACCCGTTCGGTCCTTGAGATGATATGCCCCCTTGCCGAGAACCTTGTGAACAATAAACGGCCTTTCCCAATTCGGCGACCATTTGCCGAACCTAGGATCTTTAATTCCAACCGATAATATAGTCTGCCAAACTAAATCGCCTTCGCCGAATGTCTTTTGTCTAACCCTTTGATTATAAGCCCGTTCGGCGATTTTCTTTTGCGCTACTAAAAGGTTGCAACCGTCGAGTCGAGCTCCCTCTAAATCTTCTAACTCTTGCCTCATGGCTTGGTTGTATTCGGCTCTGAACAAACTACTCTGTTCGATTATTCGCAGCGAATTTACACTTAACTCGACTGGTAGCATCGCATCGTGCCCATACGTCAAGGCATACGGCGTTGTTCCAGTCACTGATCGTGGTGAGGCTCGATAAGCCCACAAAGCTTCATTTAGCTTTAGATGCCACATACCAGGCTTTTCCTTCACCATTTTTTCGAGAATGCCGATTAAGACCTTATTACTCGCCTCGGCTTGTCCGTTCGCCTGTGGGTAGTACGGCGTAGACTGCTCGAGTCGAATATTCAATCCACTCGTATATTCCTTAAACCTGTCGGATGTGAATATTGTGCCATTGTCTGTTATGATCGTCTCTGGCATGCCGAATCTTGTCACGATGTTTTCTTCCACGAAATTACACACTTCTCTGGATGTTAAATCGGCATACGACTTTGCCTCGACCCATTTAGTGAAGTAGTCCGTCGCTACTAATATCCATGCATGTTTTGCTACCCCGGAAGACGGCGTGATCTTACCAATCACGTCCATGGCCCAACCTCTAAACGGCCATGGTTTAGTCACAGAATGTAATGTCTCGGCTGGTACTCTTTGTATGGGGCCATGGATTTGGCACTGTACGCATCCTCGGCCGAACTCGATGTAATCCTTTAACATGCTCAGCCAAAAATACCCGTGGCGGCGTAACAGCCATCGCATCTTTCGGCCTGATTGATGGGCTCCGCATATTCCTTCGTGCACTTCTGCGATTGCTTGGACGGCTTCCTGTGGTCCAAGGCATAACAGTAAAAGATCGTCTTCACTTTTTCGGTATAGCCTACCCTGATATACGACATAGTTCGTGGCATGCACCCTTGTCTTTTGATCATGCTTGCCGTTCGAATTGTCGAGGTATTGCATAAGTGGTCTTCTCCAATCGTCTGGTAATGCCTCGACCGCACAAACAACCGCTGATTCTTCCCGTTCCAATAACGATGGTAAAGACATTACGCGTGTTCGAATCACTTGGTCGCAATGGAGGACTTGTTGATTGACCAAGGCCGGATATAACTGGTGTAGTGTGGGTATCATCCGGCCTACTTCGCCCCCCAAGAGTTGTGCTCCGGAGGCCAGCTGGGCGAGTTCATCAGCTACAGTGTTTCGATCTCGAGACACGTGGCTAAATGTAATACCGTCGAATGACTCGGCCAGGTAGCTGGCAAACATGTGATATGGTGCCAGAGTGCAACTCGTGCAACAGAAAATGCCATTGAGCTGGTTAATGACAAGTTCAGAATCGCCGAGAACAAATACGCAAGGTGCTCGCAATTCGTGAAGAACGCCGAGGCCGATGACAAGGGCCTCATATTCGGCCTGATTATTAGTGCATTCAAAGTCGAGTTTGAGTGAGAAATACCAACGATGCCGTTGGGGCGATTGGATGACGATGCCAACGCCGGCCGATGTGGAGGTGCTGGAGCCATCAAAGTACAGCGTCCAGAAATTGTCGCGTGCTTCGATCATGCCGATCTCGACATTGTCTTCCCCGAAGTCGTACGGGGACGGATGTTGAGCAAGAAAATCGGCGAGGGCTTGCCCCTTGACTGCTTTCTGAGGGACATACTGCCGGCTGAATTCAGATAACGCCATCGTCCATTTCCCAATGCGACCTTTAACTATGGGCCGAGTGAGCATGTATCGGATAACATCTGTTTGGGCGATGACATGAGTGACCGTCGGTAACATGTAGTGCCGGAGTTTGGATGCGGTGAAAAACAGAGCCAAGCATAGCTTCTCGACGGGGGAATAATTGACATATGGCAAATTGAGCCTCCGACTGAGATAGAAAACGGCCTGCTCATGACCGGCGTCATTGTCTTGAGCGAGGAGACAGCCTATGGATTCCTCGGCCGCGGATATGTAAAGTTTTAGAGGTTTATCGCGCCGAGGAGGAACAAGGACGGGTGGTTTGCAAGGGAAACCATGATTTGCGTGAAAGCCGCCTGGTGTTCTTCACGCCACTCGAATTTGTCGGAATCCTTGAGTTTCAGGAGCGTGGAGAAGGCCTTCATTTTTCCTGCCGAATTTGCTATGAATCGGCGGAGGAAATTTATTTGGCCGAGCACCGACTGGAGTTGCTTTTTGGTGGTTGGTGGTGGAGCGTTCAAGATTGCTCGAGCCTTGTTCTCGTCGACCTCAATGCCTCGATGATGGACAAGGAAGCCCAAAAAGTTGTCGGCTGACACACCGAAGGCGCATTTAGCCGGGTTCATCTTGAGATGATGTCGGCGCATACGAAGGAAAGCCTGCCGAAGATCATCAAGATGCGTTTGGCGGCTCTTGGATTTTACTACCACATCATCGATATAGACTTTAGCGGTCGTGCCAATCAGGTCGTGAAAAATGGCGTTCATGGCACGTTGATATGTGGCACCGGCGTTTTTAAGGCCGAATGGCATGACTACCCATTCATAAGTGCCGAGTGCCCCCGGGCAACGAAAGGCAGTTTTGTGGACATCGGCTTCGGCAATGAAGATCTGGTTATAACCGGCATGTCCATCCATGAAAGATAATACGACATGATTGGTGGCGGCGTCAATGAGTAAGTCCAAGAGTGGCATTGTATACTCATCCTTGGGTGTGGCCAAATTCAGATTGCGAAAATCGATGCATATATGGAGGGCACCGTTTTTCTTGAGCACAGGGACGATATTGGCAAGCCATTCGACGTATCGAGCCGTCCGAATGAACCCGGCATTTAAAAGACGAACGAGTTCATCTTTAATGCCGAGTTGGACTTCGGTCGAGAATCGGCGGGGTGGTTGCCGAAAGGGTTTGCAACCAGGTTTGATACGTAGTTCGTGCTCGACGAGTGTGCGATCGAGACCCGGCATCTCATGATAGCTCTATGCGAAGCAATCTTTAAATTCATGAAGTAGTTTACAAAGCTCCTCTTTCATAGATGGGGGAAGCAGAGCACTAATAAACAATGGCCGAGGGTCCTCGGCCGTTCCAACATTCACCTCCTCCAATGGATCCTTAACTTGAGGCCGAGTGTCTTCAAGGTCGGCCGGAGCGGCCGGAATATTGTCAAAAGAGATCACGGGACCGCTATCGTCCTCGGCCAGGAACTCCACAAGATTAATACCCGAATGAGACTGTTTGGATATAATATGCCAATGAGCCAGCAGTCGTTCCATAATCGATGAAACCGCGGCTCGGCGTCGGGTCGGAGCGGTGTCAGACATCAGGATCGATGATAAGGTTAGCCAGTCCGAGTCTCGCCGAATCCTGATAGACAGTTTCGGCGCCAACTTCGACGGCTTTCTGTACGAAAATGCGAGTAGGTCGTCCTTCTTCGTTAAGTCCCTGTAAAGTAATGTAACCAACATGATCGTCGTAGTATCTTGCTTGAACCATGTTGGCCTCAAAGGGCTGATGGTCGGCCGGATGTACGACGATCGATTTACCATCCCAAAAGACGAGGACTTGGTATAACGAAGAAGGGATACAACTGGTTTGATGAATCCAGTCTCGACCGAGCAGAGCATTGTACTCGGTCTTCGAATCAACTATGAAAAAGGCGGTCATGTGGTTGCGACCAGCGATGCTTACTTCTAATGGTAATACCCCTTTAGTCTGAGACTTATCCCCGACGAAGCTGCTCATGGTGATGCCTGATGGGATGAGTTCGTCGTGGGAACGGTGTAAGGCCTTCATGACAGAGACGGGCATTATATTGACTGTGGCCCCACAATTGACGAAGATTTTCGAGATAGGGTATCCTTCGATGTGAGCCGTAATGTATAGAGGTTTGAGGTGACGAAGGTCGATGGTCGAAGATCGAGGAAACAATTCGGCCAGGGCTGCCTTGAGGTTATCATCCTTAGATGCTGGCTCGAAGTTGGTGAGGGAGACAAAGTCCACTTGAGTAGCTTCTTCGGCCACGACATCGACCGTCTAGGAAGCTCGGCTGGGTCGTAGTTGATTGGAAATCGGCGGACAAGACATGGACCATGCTAATCTCCATGTTATCGAGGATTGAAGGGCCCATCGAATTGGGATCTTCCCCTTTCGTCGGTTCCTCTTCATCTAGAGTCTCGTCTTCCGGAATTTCTTCCTCGTCCCTTAGGGTCTCATCTTCGTCTTCAAAGTTCACATCCTCATGGTTCTTGTCCTCCTCCCCAAAGTTCGCATCCTCAAGGTTCTTATCCTCATCCCCAAGGTTTTCCTCTTCATCCCCAAGAGTCTCGTCGTTATCCTCAAGGTTCTTTTCCCGGTTTGTTTCCTTGTCTTTTAGGATCTTTGGTACTGGTGCCGGCTCTGAGACTTGCGCTGTGGCCTGGATTTTTTCTTGGAATGCTATCTGGGCATTTCTGATGTCCAGGTAGACGTCCAAAGGTTCGACACGACGCACTTCATCGGCCGTAAGGCTGAAAAGAGATACGGCCGAAAATACCTCAAAATGGTATCGCAAGTACTGAAAATCTTCTAAGGAAAAAGGAAGTTCACTCGAGTTGATGTCCGTGTATGGATCGACACTGAAACCAAGAACTCGGGCCTCGCGTATGTGCTGGAACCTAGCTTTCAACCCTGGATCAGAATTCTTTTGGATGATTCGCTTGGCATCTGGACAGGTTAGAACGAGGTCGATTGTGTCCTGACACGCTTTCGGCAAACCATATAAGTCATTGGCCGAATGAATTCTGTGAAACTCCCGCATATACTGCAAGGCTTCGCCGACGAATGGTGGATGCAGATTGCGCCGAACTTTGATCAGCGGTTCTTCTATGGGTAACAGAGGAAGTTTATCTTCGGCCTCTTTCTTAAAATGCTCTAGTCGGGCTTTCATTTCTCCAGGCCGAATAAGAAGTTTAATTCGTTTTTCGGCTTCCTCAAATGTGGTTACCAAGGCCTGATCAACCGGCTGTTTACCTTTTGCCAATTCTCTCATAATGGCAGGGGTTTGCCGGTTATCGTTATCACCTTCTTTCCCCTTCGGCTGCCATTTATGGCTTGATGCAGCCGAAGTTTCTTGAGCTGCCTGCCGGCGGGCCATGCAATCGATTCTTTGGCGTCGGCGCTTCTGTGACTTGGACAGCGCGGTGTACACACCCTTAGGCGAGTGATAGGTATACCATCATTGGTCCTTAGGTTCCGGAGGTTTAAAGGTTCTTCGGCTTGCGGAGGAACTCGAGCTGCCAGAATTGCGGGAGTAATACTCTTCATTGTAGAACGGAGTATCAAAGTCGAGTCGTCTCCTGACCGAGGATGATTTGACCTCTTGTGGGCCGAGCCTGTTAAAAACGGTATTGCGCGGATTCGAGCTCGGCGTTTTTTGAGGTGTCGTCGGTCCTGAGTGCAAATGCGGCTTTTCTCCCTGTCGTGGTTGTGCCTTAGGTCTAACCGGAACATCGGCTTTGCGCTGTGTGCGCAAAGTTGCCGATTCATCGGTCTCGGCAGCACCAGAACCTGACCTCGATCCGACGATAGTTGGCTTGATTGAATCTCGAGGTGGTGAATTCGAGAACAGATCGATTTTGAGTCGAGGTTGGCCACCTTTTGTTAAGTAGCGCCGAGCAGGGATGATCTCGACCTTTGAACTCGACATAGGTTCAACGATGGATGGTCCGGTCGAATCTCGAGGTGGGGAATTCGAGGACAAATCGACCTGAAATCGCGGCTTGGTCCCTTTTCTGGGGATATATCGTGCCGGGACGATTTCGGCCTTTCCTTTCCCCTTGTCTTGAGGTAAATGAGCATCGACCATGCCCACCGTTGTTGTAGGGAAGGGATCGGCATCAACTGTCATTTTCTTCTCTGGGAACTTAAGTTTCCTATCGTCGATCCACCTCTGAATGGTATCGCGAAACACGACACAGTTGTTCGTCGTGTGTTTGCTCGAGTCATGATATTTGCAATATATCCGCCCCTTCAGCTCTTCGGCCTTGGGGATGTTATGTCCCGGCCGAAGTTTTATAATCTTGGCGAGTAGTAATTGGTCGAAGATAGCGTCGGCCTTAGTAATGTCAAATGTGTATACTTTTGTCGTTTTCACAGCACTTTCTTCTGACATCGGCCGAACTTTGACATCCTTAGGATTGACGTGGGTCAACGCCTTGCATATATAGGGTTTGTCAATCACTATCTCGGCTGCATCTATGCTAGCGTATTCTTCAGAGTCTGCCGATGCATAACTGACCGAGGGGTTTTTATAGATGGTTCCTCGAGATGGGGGTCTCAAGGCTTTCTCTTCGCGGAGTAAATAGTCGTATTGCTCGACGTGCTGAGCTAGCTCGTACATGTCGCGGAAGTTCGCCCCCAGGAATTTCTTCTTATATTCGACATTCAGACCGTTCAACGCAAGTCGAACAAACTCGACCTCTGGTAAGGGCACTCGGCACCAGTTCCTGGCCGATTTAAACCTCGTAAGATAATCTATCGACGATTCGTCGGAATCTTGCGCCATTCTGGCCAACGAAGAGACTGACATCTCCATCCCCGGCCGATAGAACTGCTCGTGAAACCTCTCGACCAATTCTTCCCAACTTTGAATGGAATTGGGTGGGAGGTTAATGTACCACGCGAATGCCGAACCCGTGAGTGAGAAGTTAAACAGCCGCAACTTATAGAGGTCATTATTGACATCTCCGCACTGTGCAGTGAAGTGGGCGACGTGCTCTAAGGAGGACAAAGATGTTTCTCCAGCAAAAAGGCTAAAATCCGGGATTTTAAAGCCTTTAGGATATTCAAACTTCTCCACATAAGCGGGATATGGATGGATAAATTTGGGGAACTTCGGCCCCTTCTTCAAAGCCGAATCAATCATTCTCTGAACCTCGACCATATCGACAGATGTTTCCACCCTTGAATCGAAATCCTCCGTTCGACTGGTTGATGCACCCCTGTTGTCTAGCTCGGCCATTTTGAGCCAAGCAGGTCCTGCCTCGGCCGGTATTATTGGTACAAAATTGGTTTTTGGAATAGACTGTCTAGAACGATCTGAATACCCAATATGCTGGGTATTGTTAACCACGGCCTAGGATAATCTTGTGTGCATGGCGTTTTGACTGTGTATTTCCTCGAGTATCCCTCTTAGTCCTTGACTGAACGTGTTTTCGAATAGCCGAGACTGTTCCTCGAGCCTGCGTCGAAAAAATGATCTAGTTGGTGGGTCGGACCCCTCACCACCGTCTTCATCACAATCCTCCACTAAGCCTTCAATCACGGCTTCCTTCGTTATATTTGCAAGGGCTTCTCGAGGCAGTTCGCCAACGTTCGTCTCTGGTCGTGTCCCTTTCGACACTTCTGGCGTTCCAGCAACAGAAGGCTGTGCGCGTAATGAACCTTCGACCCCAGGGTTCTGACTCGAGTGGGTAGCGACTGATTTTCCCATTTTCTTTGTTACTGACCGTGTTTCAATGGTCATGAACTTCGAAGGTTTAGCACTTAGTCCCACCGGGCGTGCCAAAATGTTGACCCTAAAAACTACAAAGCCTACGTGGCGCACAGGTCGAGTAATCTATGAGCTAACTACGTCCTTCGGTTGAATGCGGGGCGTGCCAACTCGACGGCCGAGCTCGGCCGGTGAGTAAAATGTGGATGTTGCGTTGTGTTGCGCGGCTGACTTCTTGATCTTGCGACTGCGGCCGAGGAAGGAACGTGCCTCGACCTTTGGATTCTAGAGCCTGAAGACAAGGCTGCTAGTTCTGCGAAGTTCACGAATCGTCGGCTTCGGCTACCGTGATTATATTTGTGAAAGTATAAGCACGCCGAATCGACACCAATGTATAAGGACACAGGTACTCGAAACAGATATAGGTCTTGACAGTAAAAGTCGTTCGGCCGTCTGAATGCCGAACTCTGAAACCCACCTGCGAGTATCCAATCATAAAACAACTCGGCTTTCGATGTGCCGAGCCTTGTCACTTGTAACACCTTACTTCGCCGAGAAGGCTAATAAGATGACCTCTGCCAATAAGGATTCGAAAACCCTTCTCGACCGAGACTTGGATAGATAACCAACCGGCCTCGACGCAGTGCTGTTTATCCAAACTGAAGATGCTCCGCGATCGACTGGTTCTACGGCGATAGTGCTGTTTATCCAAACTGAAGATATCACCGGTTGCCTTCACAGTGCTGTTTATCCAAACTGAAGATGTGTTGGCGGAAAAGGAAAATAAAAAAATCTCAAAAGGTTGAGAGAGTTTGCGCAGGGCAGATTTGTGTGTTGAATTGGAGACGCTTAACGTTATGCTCCCTCTCCCTATTTATAGTGCAAACCCTTCAACCGTCCCCGGATAGGAATCCGACTCCTAGTCCGACTCTACTTCGGCCGATACCAATCCAATCGACCGATCCCAATTTAACTAGGACTCTGATCCTGCCTCCAGACTCTTTTTTCAAATAGGTCTCGGCTTCTGTCAGCCCAGCTGTTCCGATTCCTCTCTATATAGGATTCTTCCTAGCCCACGGCCCATAGCGCCGACCCACTACCTTCGCGCAGGTCTTGGGCCGAGGATAGTCCGCGCTCGGCCCAAAGTCATTTTGGGCCCAAACAGTTATATAAAACCGACACCAACCACCGACACAATAAGGCCCTTTTGTAGTAGTAATAAGGCACTAGATTAGCACTAAGCTTAGCTGTTAAGCTAAGATTGTTACAGTTAGTTAAATGTATTGATGCTGACTCAACATTGGATTAGATATTTTATGGATATATATATATATATATATATATATATCCCTTGTAATATGCAGATACTGTTAATGAGAGTCATTTTTCAACAACCACAATCTTTGCCAATCTCTCTCTCTCTCTCTCTCTCTTAATTCTGTAAACTTCTACATGGTATCTTTGCGGAGTCCACCAACGTCAATCCTCCACTTCCACTTTCTTGAATTTCTTGCATTTTCTTACCTCCCAAATAGGTCTTACCTAATTTTCTCTTCTTTCATCTGCTCAATTTGTCTGCATTTCTATGGAGACTACTCTGAATTCCTCTGATTCCACTTCTCCTGCTACATCTTCTGGTCCTACTCCTTTTGGCGAGATCTCAAACACTGTACCTCCATCGATTGCGACGATTACTGTGCAAAATATTGTTGGAATGGTTTCGACGAAACTCAATAGTCAGAATTACATCACCTGGCGCAGCTTGTTTCTTCCAGTTCTGAAGAGGTTCAAGCTTTTACGGCTTATTAATGGTGATGATCTTTGCCCTTCTTCATTTGTTCGTGATTCATCTGGATCTCAAACTCTCAATCCTGTGCACGAATTATGGTGTGAACGAGATCAAATCTTAATGATCTGGATCAACTCCACTCTTGCTGAAGATTTTCTTCCTTGGACTATTGGAATGGAAGATTCTCATTCTCTGTGGCAGTCTTTTGAACGTCGTTTCACCGGAGCATCACGCACTCATGTTCATAGTCCCTGATCTAAAATCTAGACCATTCAAAAAGGTGATGCTTCCATGACTGATTATCTGAACTCTATTAAGGACGTCTCTGATAAACTTGCCGCTGCTGGAGAACCGATTTCTGATTCTAATCTTGTTGCCTATATTCACTCCTAGATGAGTATGAATCGTTTGTTGATTCGATTGAAACAAGAACTGAGTCTGTGAATGGTGATGAACTCTATGGACTTCTACTCAGCAAGGAGATCTCTCTTCAGAAACGCAAAACTCGAGCATATTCATCCTCTACTTCTGCACCATTTTATGCTTTTGCTGCTCAACAAGGATCTTCAAATCCAAACTCATTTCGGGGTAATTCTAAAGGCAAATACCAAAATCAGAATCGTAATTACTATCAGAATCGCAATCGTTTTCCTCAGAATCACAATCCTGGTACAAATCGCCCAAATAATAACTCTGGAGGTATTCTTGGTTCTGCTCCCTCTCATTCCTCATTTTTTGGAAATATTGGCCAAAATTTTGGAAACTTTCAGTCGGGACAATCTTCATTTCTTTCTAGTCATTCCATGCCATGTCAACCGTGCAATTAATATGGCCATTCTGCTCTTTATTGTGGTCGTCTCTCACAGTTTGCTTATCAGAATCCTCCTCTTATGGGTTTAACTGCTATGACTGGTTCTCCCTCTCCAAGTTATTAGATTACTGATAGTAGCACTACACATCATGTTACTCATGATCCAGCTTCTTTCAATTCTGCTATACCCTACAATTGCAATGAACAACTTTTTGTTGGTGGTGGCAAAGGTCTGTGTATTTCTCATACTAGCCATGCTTTAATTAACACTTCTAATGTTGTGTTTAAACTTCATGATGTGCTATTAGTGCCTTAAGCCTCTCATAATCTTCTGTCCGTATATAAATTTGTGTATGACAATTGGTGTTCACTGACCTTTGATCTCTTTGGTTTCTACATCAAGGATCTAAGAACTGGGAGGATGCTTCTCCAGGGCCCCAGTGAATGTGGTTTGTATCCTTTCTATTGGAATGCTTCCTATGGTATTTCTGGTATTGCAATTTCGCCTTATGCCTTAATGATAGCTAAAGCTGACATCACTACATGGCATAGAAGACTTGGAAACCCTTCTAATCTAGCTCTAAATAAAGTAGTGAATAAAGGTCAATTGTCTGTTGTTGGTCCATTATCTTAGAAATCTTTTTGCTCAAATTGTCAAATGGGGAATGCCTCTAAATTGTCATTTTCTACTTTGCCTTGTACCTCCACTCGACCATTTAATCTTGTTCACACTGATGTATGAGGTCCTTCTCCCACACCTTCTTGTACTGGATATCGATATTATCTAATTCTAGTTGATGATTTTACTAAGTACAGTTGGTTATATCCACTGCATTACAAATCAGATGTCTATTATGTTCTTCAGACTTTTGTTATGAACGTTGAAACACTATTTGCCAGTAAGATTCAATGTATAAGGTCAGATTCAGGGGGCGAGTTCTTAAGTGCCACTTTACAAAATTTCTTTAATGCTAATGGCATAACTCATCAATTAATTTGTCCCCACACTCTTGCGCAAAATGGATGTGCAGAAAGGAAACATAGGCATGTCGTTGAAATGGGTAGAACATTGCTATCTCAGAGTGGCTTACATTCTCAGTACTGGATTGAAGCATTTTGGACTGCTGTTTATTTGATTAATAGGCTGCCCCCTCAGACTTCTCCTGTTAGGCCTTGGGAATTGTTTTTCAAAGCTACTCCAAAGTATCACACCTTGAAGACATTTAGCTGTCCATGTTATCCATGGTTACAACCCTATTCTTCCAGTAAATTGGCCCCAAAGAGTAAGCTCTGTGTTTTCTTAGGATATGGCTTAAACCACAGTGGGTATAGGTGTCGAGATCCTGTCACCAACAAGCTTTATATTTCGAGGCATGTGGTGTTTGATGAAACTTCATTTCCTTTCAAACAATCACAGTTTTCACCCTTGCTTTATTCTTCTCCCCCTATTCCTACTACATTTCCTAACCCTATTTCACTCACTATACCTATTCCTACTCCTACCTCTATTTCTCCTCCTCCACCCATCTCTGACACTTCACATATTTCTTCCCTTATCTCAGTACCAGCACCTGCAACCCCAACTAATTCCTTTCCTTCACCAATAGCCCAACCTACTTCTTCTATTCCAGTTAACCAACATCCTATGATTATAAGAGCCAAATCTGGCATAACCAAGCCCAAAGTTTTTACAGCCACTAAGCACCATTTTCCAACATTTGTTGACCAATTCACCACCTTTCCTTCTACACCTACCACTTATCATCGAGCTTCTAAGAATCCTAATTGGGTGAAAGCAATGGCAGATGAGTTTCAAGCTCTCCAAACCACTGGTACTTGGGAGTTAGTACCTTCACATCCAAGTTACAATCTAGTTGGCTGCAAATGGGTATTCAAAGTCAAACACAAAGTTGATGGCTTTATTGAGAGGTATAAGGCTCGGTTGGTTGCTAAGGGGTTCCACCAACAAAAAGGCCTTGATTTTACAGAGACATTTAGCCTAGTAGCTAAACCAACCACCATCAGAATTCTGTTGTCTATTGCTGTGAATTATGATTGGTTTGTGCATCAGTTGGATGTGAGTAATGTTTTTCTGCATGGCTATCTTAAAAAGGATGTATATATGATTTAACCTCCCGGTTTTTTGGATTAGTCTAAACCTCAACATGTTTGTAAACTCAAAAGGTCTCTCTATGGCCTTAAACAAGATCCAAGAGCTTGGTATGAAGTCTTCTACAGTGCCATTATTTCCTTGGGTTTCTCATCCTTATCCTCTGATACTAGTCTCTTCATTAAGAAAGATTCTCACATCACTTTCATATTGGTCTATGTTAGTGACATTATCATCACTGGGAGTTCCACTCCAGTATCTCAATCCATTATTTCAAAACTTCAATCTCTATTTCCAATCAAAGACTTGGGTGATATCCACTATTTTCTAGGCATTGAAGTTCACAAGTCTGCCAAAGGATTGTTTCTCAATCAATCCAAATATGCTCTGGATTTACTTAAGAAAACTGATATGCTTGGGGTCAAACCATGTACCACTCGAGTTAGTTCCACAAAATTGGATCACTTTGGTACCCTCCTCACTGATCCTTCCTCTTATCAATCAACTGTTGGTGCTCTCCAATATCTCACTTGGACACGACCTGATTTGGCATTTGTAGTAAATCAAGTCTGCCAATACTTGCATATAGTCATAGAACTATTCACTTTCAACAACCACAATCTTTGCCAATCTCTCTCTCTCTCTCTCTCTCTCTCTCTCTCTCTCTCTTAATTCTGTAAACTTCTACATGGGCAAACCCTGGCCTAAATATTTGAACTTGCAGAGCGCCACGCTCTATGGGATGACGAGAATAATGCCACCAAGACTCCAGAACACTTGAAGAAGGATCAAGAGCAACTCGCAAGGGGGCAGATCAAAAGGGGAATGTCAACCGTAAAGAAGCTGATAAGCACAAATCATGCTAATTACACAATGACCACAACTAAAGTTTTACAGTTATAACTAACTAATGACTTGTTTTTCTAGTTTAGTATCTGCCTTAATACACCCCCTCAAGCTGAGCTTGGGATCAACCATTGAACCAAGTGGAAGCTTGGATTTGAGATGGCTGAACCGGCTTTTGGACAAAGACTTGGTCTAAATGTCAGCCAATTAATCTTGGCTACAAACAAATTGAACTTTGATGAGCTGAGCAAGACTAATTCTCGAATGTTGTGATAGTCGATTTTGATGTGTTTAGTTCTGGCATGAAACACCGGATTAGAAGCTAAGGAGATTGCTAAAATATTGTCACACCAGAGATTAGGAACTTGAGAGAGAGAAGTCAATATCTCGGAAGATTTTGCAGATCCATGTAAGTTCTGCAGTAGTGTGGGCTAGAGAACGGTATTCAGCTTCAGTGGATGATCTTGCAACAGTGGATTGTTTCTTGGCACTCCAACTAATAAGATTGGAACCCAGAAAAACACAATAACCACTAGTGGAACGTCTATCAAATGTACATCCTGCCCAGTCTGCATCTGAGAAAGCAGTAAGATTGAGATGACATATTCGGGACTCCTGTTAATCATTAAGTCCCCTAATTTAGCGTGTATATCAGATTGAAGTTCTACTATACGTTCACCTTTTTGAACCAAACTCCTTCAGAGATAGTGCCTTTGAGATATCGAAGAACTAGTTTTTCAGCCTGCAAGTGTTGTTCTCGAGTGGCATGCATGAACTAGCAGATTTGGTTTACTGCAAATAAGAGATCAGGACGTGTCCATGTTAAGTATTGCAGACCACCAACAATAGATACTCAGTAGGATTGGAGAGAAGAGGACCCGTGTGATCAAGTTTTGTGGAACCAAGAGGAGTACAGCAAGACTTAGCACCATCCATATTAGTTTTCCTAAGAAGATCCAGTAGGTATTTGGTTTGGTGAAGAAAGAGACCTTTAGAAGACCGGTGAACTTCTAATCCCAAAAAATAGTACAATGGTCCCAGATCTTTGACTGGAAAAAGAGTACTTAGCTTTTGGATGAACAAATTACACACAGAGGGACTTGGGCCAGTGACCAAGATGTCATCTACGTAGACAAGAACAATGACTGGAGAAGGACCTTTAAGAACAAATAATGAAGCATTTGAAGAGGATTGCACAAATCCAAATTGAATTAGAGCTTGAAAAAGTTTGTCAAACCAAGCTCCGGGGGCCTGTTTAAGGCCATACAGAGATTTCCTCAATTTACAGACATAGTGAGGCTTGCTGGAATCAATGAAGCCGGGAGGTTGCTGCATATACACATGTTCCTTTAAATCCCCATGTAGAAAAGCATTACTAATGTCTAATTGGTTCAAAAACCAATTAAACTGTACTGCAAGTGATAGAAGGACTCGAATGGTAACTGGTTTAGCCAAGGGACTAAAAGTCTCTTGAAAATCAATGCCTTCCTGTTGGTGAAACCCCTTGGCAACCAAGCGTGCTTTAAATCTTTCAACAGTACCATTAGGCTGCTTCTTAACTCTAAAAACACACTTACAGCCAACAACATTTTGAGCAGGAGATGGAGGTACTAAGGTCCAAGTACCTATGGATTGCAAGGCATTAAATTCATCTTGCATAACAGATCGCCAATGAACATGTTTAGATGCTTGCAGATATGTAGTGGGTACAACATCAGTATCTAATGGAAGGGGATGCTTGGTAGCTGCATAAACTTTAGGCTTATAGATGCCAGCTTTGGAATGAGTTACCATTGGATGAATATTACCCGGAGGTATTTGAGGGGATGAGGTACTTGAAGATCCAGGATTCTATGCTGCGCCAATAGGATCAGAAGTTGAGATAGAACTTGAAGAGTCATGATTCTGTGTTGCTCTAATGACTGGACCTGAAGATGGAGACTCTAAAGAGATTTGCGAAAGTGGAATAGAGAAATGAAGATCCATAGAAGGTGAACTAGAGTCTTGAACTGCAGCAATTGCTTGAGAAATAGAGTGAAATGGATATGCAGTTTCATCAAACTGGACATGTCTAGAGATATAAACTCTCCCAGTTTGTGGGTCAAGACACCTATAACCTTTGTGTTGTAAACTATACCCCAAAAAAATACAACGTTTGCTTTTAGGATCCAACTTGGAATGAACATAAGGCTTAAGCCATGGGAAACAACTGCAGCCAAATACTTTCAATCTGGAGTAATTTGGGGGGTGTGTGAAAGAGTAGTTCCCAAGGAGATTGAGATATCCAGATATTGGCAACCTATTGATGAGATACACAACTATGGAGAATGCCTCCACCCAATAGAGATGAGGTACATGAGAAGCAACAAGTAAAGTTCGAGCAGTCTCCACAATATCTATGCTTCCTTTCTGCACAACCATTATGCTCAGGGGTATAGGGATAGCTTAATTGATGTAAAATACCATGAGAACGAAGAAATGACTGAAAATAGTGCTAGTGAATTCACCCCCTGAATCTGAGTGTACAATTTTGATTTTATTGCCAAGTAAGGTCTCTACATATTGTTTGAATACAACAAAAGTAGAATAGGCATCAGACTTGGCCTTTAAAGGAAATAACCAACTATACCGACTATAGTCATCTACTAACAACATGTAGTATTTAAAACAACTAGGTGAGGTAACAGATGCAGCGCCCTAAAGATCACAGTGAAGCAGTTGAAGGCTGTGAGTGGTAGTGGAGCTTGCAGATCCAAATGGAAGTTTATGGTTTTTAGCAAGAGACCAATCTGAACAAAAGAAATCAACAGTGGTCTTCCCTTGTACAACAAGGTTATTTCTGGAGAGAACCTTTCGAAAAAGTGAAGAAGATGGATGACCCAATCTTCGATTCCAAATCTTCACAGGAGCTTTGACACTGATGAAAGCTGATGGTGATGGAGTGACAACGTTATTGGAACCTTGCAGGGGGTAAAACCCATCTCTAACTTGGCCCCGCAAAAGCGTCTTCCCCGAAACACAATCCTTTACAGTGGATCCATCAGGGTCAAGAGTCAAAGAGCAATCATTGTCTTTGACAAATTGATAAGCAGACAGTAAATTGTGCTTCATATGTGGAACATACAGTACATTACTCAACTTAAAAGCAGTATGAGGGGTATGTAAATATGAGGAACCAATATGTTGAATAGACAAACCTTTACCATCTCCTATGTAGACTTTGTCTTCATCGGTGTGGGGAGAAGAGACAGAAAGATTTGCAATATCATTGGTAATATGTGATGTAGCTCCAGAGTCCAGTAGCCAAGATGGAGAAGGTTTGGAAGAATAATGAGCACACAAAGCAGCGAGTTTAGCTGGTGGTACTCTTCCAAAGATGTCAGGATTCATCTAATCAAAACAGTTAATGGCTTCGTGGCTAGTAGAACCATATATTTGACATAGAGTCTTGTTACCAGAAGAGGATGAAAAGCTATGATAATTGGACCTAGAGCCTTGAGGATGATTATGAGAACCACGATGATTGCCATTGAAGGATCCATGATTGCCATTGAAGGATCCACGATTGGTATTGCGATTTCGATTGCCTCTGTTAAAGGTGCAATTCTGTCTCCCACAATTGGAGTTATAACGGAAGGAAGACTGGAGTGGTGGATTATATGCAGCAAATGCCTGTGGAGAAGGCGTAGGCAAGAATGGTGCCTGAGACTGAACAAAAAAGACCTGAAATGGCTCAGTGACAGAAGGAGAAACAGTTTGCTCGCGACGAGCCATGACCAATTCTTTAGTAAGCAGCAGGCCATGTAATTCATCAAGAGAGGTATAAGACAAGCGAAGCATGATAGAGTCAATGAACGACTCGAATTCATCAGGTAGGCCATGAAGTGTTGCTGCAATTAAGTCATGATCAAAGATAGAAGCACCAGCGACAGTGAGAGAATCAGAAATTTCCTTAATCTGTTGAAGATATTCGGAGATCGATTGATGGCCTTTCTGAATAGATTGAAGACGAGAGCGAAGTTGATGAACATGAGCATCATAGACTCCACCAAAACATTGTTCAAGTTTCTGCCATAGCTCTCGAGATGTGGATACTCTAACCGTGAAAGGAATGGGATCTTCAAAGAGTGTCGAATTCAACCAGATTAACATATTTTGATCTTTCTCAAACCACTACTCAAATGCTGGATTCATAGATCGATCAGGAAGAAGAGGAGCCGGACATGGCTCAGTGCCATCAATAAGACCAAGAATCTTGTAGCGACGAAGAATTAGAGCAAACAAGGCACGCCATAGGAGATAATTGGTGCACTTGAGCTTGATGGGCACCATACTTCCGATGTTCTGAATCGTAAGACATATACAAATTTGGAGAGGGAGAACTTCCAGAGAGATTAGGGTTTGGTAATGGCGGTGAATTCATCGGAGATAATGATTTAGAGGGGGAGACAAGATTCAAGTGAAGAGAGGAAGAATTACGGATCGAAGACAGAAATCGATCAAGAAACCTGAAGAAATCGATCGAGGAAGTGAGCGGAAGAGGATTGAGGCGGTGGGTGAATGAGTGCCATGAGGCAGCTGGCGACTTGATACCATATAGAAACAGAAGTTTTCTTTGTAATGAAATGGTTCACATTCCTTCAATAATTACAACAGTACAAGAGAGCATATACGAATTTAGAGAGGGAGAACTTCCAGAGAGATTAGGGTTTGGTAATGGCGGTGAATTCATCGGAGATAATGATTCAGAGGAGGAGACAAGATTCAAGTGAAGAGAGGAAGAATTACGGATCGAAGACAGAAATCGATCAAGAAACCTGAAGAAATCGATCGAGGCGGTGAGCGGAAGAGGATTGAGGCGGTAGGTGAATGAGTGCCATGAGGCAACTGGCGACTTGATACCGTATAGAAACAGAAGTTCTCTTTGTAATGAAATGGTTCACATTCCTTCAATAATTACAACAGTACAAGAGAGCATATATAGTTAGAGACTTATGCATTAATACCCTTAATGCCCTTAGCTCCTTCAACTAATTACACAATGACCACAAATAAAGTTTTACAGTTATAACTAACTAATAACTTGTTTGTCTAGTTTAGTATCTGCCTTAATAAGTCGACCAGCGAGACCTAGTCAAACAAGACATACATGGAGTTCTCCATTACTATTCGCCAGATTTACAACGTGAACAAGAATGATCCCTTGATACGACACCGCCTCTACTGAAAAACCCCAAGAAGGGAGACCAATCTCAGTATTGCGCATACCATAGAGTACACGGCCATGATCTGGAGAAATGCTAAAAGTGGAGGGATTACTTGGATAAGATCATACAGAAGAGCAGTGTTTTGTTGCCACCGAGGCCATGCAACAAATTGATGAGAGGCACACTGAGACCTGCCAAAGCATGTGAGTCTCATCTCTCTTAGAGAGATGATACAAATACATGGTAAGAATAACATTTTTTATGTTCGAATTAACGTTGTCCAGTGGACATTAAATTTTTATTGTTGTTAAGGAGGTCTATTGTTGATAAAGGAAAATAAAAACTATTCAAATAATAGAATATTAAAAATAACATTTAAGAAATTTCATTTGGAGCCAATTCGATTGAATTGGATGTTCGGCTCCCCCGCTTATGTGCGTCAATTGTAATGTATTGTCATACAATAATGCCTTACGCAATATGCATGGGTCATGTCACTGCATATTGTTGATAATATTTTAGGTTGTTAATCATGTTTCTAGGGTTAAAAGTGGCTTTACATCTCAGAATTAGTATTTGCTACTCGAGTATGGACACGATGCAAGTGAAATTTCACGTTCAAGAACCAGTCAAACTCCAGTTATTTGTCCCAGGTGAATAGGTTTTGTTCTTTCCAGTATGGGCACCAGGTAAATAGGGCATTTTATCTCAAAGTTTTTTGAGATGCAAAGAACTGACCGTCATTACTGATGCTTGACAAAGGAGCAAAGGAGCACAGTTGTGGATGCAAATTTTCTCCTCCTTGATCTTGGACAATCTTGCACCTACAAAACAATTAACACCTTAGGTCAAGGCCAAGAGCCTCACGCTCCCACGAGGAATGGGGGGGGGGGGGGCTTTGGCCGAAGAACCTCCGATGCCAAAGTTAGAATTTAGAGAGAAAGAGTGTTTAGAGAATTTTTGGGATTTTTGCAAGAGAATTGGAATGAACGTTTTGTGAAAATGGGAGCCTATTTATAGGGTTAGGCCGGTCCACTTTGGAGAGAAAGTGACCGGCCATTAAGTGGGTTTTTGGTTGAATTTTTGGTTTAATTAGCCAATTTATTGGCTAATTAAACATAAAGGAAATAAATGGGGGCTAATAGAATTAATTGGCTAACTTAATTAGGGTAATTGAAAGGAAGAAAAGATAGAAAAGGTGGGAAACATGGTTGACCCCTTTTTGGATGGGGATGGCCGGCCATTAGGTTGGTTTTGGGTGTTAAATGGGGGTTATGTGATTAATTGGCTAATTAATTTAGCAAAATAGAATTATTGCCAAATTAATTAGCTAATTAGTATGATGACATGGGTAAATATGAGGAGACAAACAAGCCTAAACATGGTTCCTCTTTTAGCAATAGGTGGCCAGCCCCTTAGCACATATTTGGAGATATTTTGTGGTTAATTGGGTGACTTAATTGATATTTAATGGATTAATTGGGTAATTAATCCATTAATTAACCAATTAACATAATTTTGGAATGAATATTTTGGACGTTACCTTGCAAAAGGGATTTGATGAGATGGATCTTGAATTGTTACCTTTTTTGGAGCATTTTTGACTTAATTGGAGGATGATTGTCTGCTGCTCGCGTGTAGGAATCCCGGTGTGCCTCAAGGGTAGTTTGGTCCTCTTTTGCCAAAAAATCCACTTGTCGCCTTGTGATTATTTTTGGCCCCACAAATGCCCCCACACCTGTTGGGCTGCTTGCAAAAAGGGCAACAGGTGTAGAGATTTTTTTTGCCTTAGGAAACTTTGAATTGTTTCCTATTTTGATGTTGATTCTCTCTTTTAATAGGAAATTAAATCCTTCTAGGAAAAGGAAATAAATTTCCCTCAAAACTTATTTAAGTCCACCTTAAGTGGATTATTAAATCAGCTTTTAGAGAGAAACTTATTCTACCTTACAAGAGAGAGAGAGAGCTTAGAGGATATTTGTTCCCCCTCCTCTAGCAATCTTCTACGTCTTGCCCGTGCAAAGGATCGCTTTTCGTTGCTTCTAGGTAAGAAAAAATTAATTTTCTTGTCTTCTTGGGTTTCTTGAAATTTTGGGGCTTGAAATTTGGCTCGACGGGGGTCGAGGATTTGTGACTGGATGACTTGGGGAATTACGGCATGGTAGTGCCGTGGGTGAGTTTTTTCTGCTGGGCGTTGGGGCATGGCCGTGAGGAGTAACAGGCCAGGCCGTGGGGCCTGGCAGGCTTGCTGGGCTTTGCGGCTTCATGCCTTTACTTTTTTTTTTTTTTAACTGGGCTCGCGCCCCCATTTGGTTGGATTGGGCTGTCAGGCCCCTGGGCTGAGAGGATGAATGGGGAGCCAACACGGGCTGGGCTCCCTGACTTGTTTCTTTTTTTTTTGAATTGGGCCATACGGCCTTCTTGTGCCGAGAGGAGAGAATGCCCAGGGGACTTGGGCCGTGAGGCCTTCTTGTGCCGAGCCCTTTTTTTTTTTTTTTTTTTTGCAGAGGGCTGTTTTTTTTTTTTTTTTTTTTCTTGCAACCCTCTAATGAATCTTCCTTGTTCTTTTTGTAGAATTTCCTCTAGTATGTAGTCCTCGAGCCATAAGAATGATGATGGTGTGCCGCCGTTGTATCGTCAAGGCGGGTCTTTGAGCAAAGTTGGCTACTTCAAGGCTGCTCACTTCAAGATTAGCTCTGATGATTCGTTTAGGGACTTCCTAGAGGCATATTGACATGCCATTCCATCGGGAGTACGTGTGAAGCGAGTTAAAGATGGCAGCAGCCGTGAGGCATGCGATGGGGTTCGGAGGGCCATCAAGTTCCACCCCTACTATTTTGTGTTAGGGTTTACTTTTCCTATGCCGCGCTTCTTCCAAGAGGTGCTCTGCTCCATGAGATGTGCCCCTGCCCAATGTTCCCCGAAAGCGGTCCGAGTGATGGTGGGGTTCCACAATTTGAGCCAATTCTTTAACTTAGGACTAACCATCAATGAATTTTGGTATTTCTTTGACATAGGTCACATTGAAGAGGTTGTGCAGCTGCGATCTCGTCATAGACTTTTTGACAACTCGAGTAAGGGAGATCATGACTGGGCCAAGGAGACTTTGGAGATAAGTGGAGAGTGGGAGTCTGATCATTCCCCTAAGCTGCGTGTGCCAACAATCATTATATCCGGTACGTAGGCTGCTGTAATCTTTCTTGGCTGCTTTATTTTAATGCTAAGCTGCTTTTCAATTTTCTGATTGTTTTTCGCTGCCAACGTAGATTCGAAATTTGGCTCAACTCCTAAGGTTTCTCCGGATATGAAGAAAGTGCATGTTGCTCTGGGTATTCCCTCCGAGTATCGTGAGTGGCGCTGGCTTCTAAGTCCTATTCGTAGGGAGAAAGATGGGTTTCCCCCAAAGGAAGAGATAAAACGAATCAAGGCAGAGGCGTTGGCCGTCCTATCACTGTGATAGAACCTGCTGCAAATGATGGCGGAAAAAAAAAAAGCACTCCCAGCCCGTTCAAGAGATGCCTGTTGAAAAGAAACCAAGGATCGTTCGCAGGGGTTCATCAACTGCTCATGAGGTGTTTGATGAGAAAAAACCTGAAGACTTCCTCCGCTGCTTGCGAGGATTCACCAGCTGCTCCCAAGCTCGTGATTGACTTGACTTCCTCCAGGAACCAGAAAAAAGAGACTGCCGGATCTGTGCTAGTAACGCCTGCTGTCTGAAAGCTGCTAGTTCGATTGCTGATAGGATTGCCCAACGTAGAAGTTCATCAGTGCCTCCAGTGCCGAAGTATATGCCAAAGCGTCCGCCTGGGGTTAAGTCCGGTTCTCCTTTGGAAAGGCTTTCTACTATGAAGGGTGACAAGGCACCCCTACCTGCTAAAATGGCACCAAAACTTGTTCCTTCCGCTGCTGAGATCAAGTCACCTGCCGAGAAGAAAGAGACTGCTCGTGCCAGTGGTCGCGATAAATCTGCCATGTCTAGTTTTGGGGAAGTTGCCGAGATTTGTGCGCTTTTGAAGCCAGACCTTCTTGAGGACATGGACGTATGTGCTAGGTTTGTTCATGGCATCAAAGGAATTATTAGTCTGAGCTCCTTTGTGAAGCATACGTTTGAGTATAGGAGGACTGCTCTGCTGACCATGATGCAAAAAACGATGATCTCAGCCGAATCCATGGTTCTTGATCAAGAGGATACCAAGGCTGCCAAGGAGGTGGCAAGGACTATGGCAGCCGAAGCTTACTCCTCGGCTGAGAAAGTTAAAAAATTGGAATCTGAACTTGCTGCTTTGAAGGGGTCTAATATCTCTGCCCCCACTTCTCTGCAACTTGAAACCGCTCGCCAAGAGATCACGGACTTGAAGGCTAGGCTTGACGCGATTCATGTAAAGTATGAAAGTGTAGAGAAGGAGATTGAGCGTTACATACCTCAGATTCAGGATCTTGAACGTGCCATTTCTGAATTCCGCTCCGCTGCTTATGCAAAGGATGAAGAATTGATCGCTGCTTATAACCAAGTGATACACTTCAAGAAGGTTGTTGATAGGCTTGAGCCTCAAGTGTTAGAGCTTCAAGGTGCTTTGAAGATCAATGACAATCTGAAGAAAGAAATGGAGGAAATGCAGCGGGCTCGTGCTCGCCTGCTTGAGGAAACTGAGCAACTGAAGGGTGAGAAGGCTGGGTTTGAGGCTTCGCTTACTCAAAGTCAATCTGATTTCTACAAGCTTGGTTATGTAGATCATCTTTTTGACGGCTGTCTAATTTTGAGTTTTCTGAAAAAGACTTCGAGACCTTCTTTATCTCTCCAGAAGATTTGTTCGCCTTTACTTTTGAGTCTTCTATTGGTGAAGTAGTTGGAGATGTCGGTGCTCAAGCTAGGGTAGCCGGGGGTGAAGCGCCAGATGGTACCACTACTGGGAATGTCGTGGCTGGCTTGCCGAAGGCGTGACGACTGAGCAGTCGTCAAGTGTCCAAGCTGCTGAAGAGTAGTCTTCTAAGTAGCCTTTAGGATTTATTTTTCCTTGTCGCTTTTTGTTTTACTTGAACTCCTTTGGTCTTTGCTAGTTGTTTATCAATTTTGCTAGAATAATTTAATAAACTAGCTTCCTTCGCTTTTTCTCCATCTTCGTTTCTTTTGTTCATGCCTTAACCTTTAAACTTTGTAGGCTAGTAGCAAGCGTGCTACTTTTCTATAAGCAGACAAGCTTGCATAGCCTACGTTGTCGTCGGTGTTGGTGTAGAACTTTGCAAGGTTGTTAACCATAGGGTTGGCAGCCGAACGCCTTACTTACAGAAGCAGACAAGTCCGCGTAACCACTATGCTATTAACCTTTACTTTCCTCAAATCTGTAGGTTGTGTAGCAAGTATTACAACACTTTAGGACTTGGTGCAGGTCATTCCTCACTTGGCGGAGGTGAAGCTTATCAACTACGTAGCATGTCGGTAGTGGATAAAACATCGTATATGTATGCTAGCTTGTTTAACCTTTCACAAAAAAGTGCGGTTGTTTAAGTCTAGTGTGGCTTTACTGCTCGAAGGGCAAGCCGTAGGCAATCTCCTGGAAATCGTAGGCTACCTTAGTGCACTCGGTAGCAGCTTTAGATTCCCAGGGCAGCCATCCATAGGATGTACCTGCATAATGTGCCCCCTCCGTCTCTAGGGCCCGGTTCCCCGCGAATTAGGCCAAGAGACCCAAAACCCTTCAGTTAGCTAAGCCTTGAAAATGACCATTGTGGCTACTTCTAGGAATCCCGGCGCAAGCCATCATGCATCTAGTTATACTAGGGCAGCCAGGCTCATCCACTTATGGATATTCAGAGTGTAGATTTTATCCTCCCGCTTTGGAGAGCATGGTTGGTCCTTCGGGGGATGCAATTCCTGCGGTGAGTCCCTAAGAAGGGCGCGGTATTCTTTTGAAGTGCAGGAATGATGAGTTGTTACAATCAAACCAAATTGTAAAGAATTCCTTATTGAAAAACAAGTGAACGTATAACTTAATTGTAAAAGATTGCATAACAACTGGATAGTCCTCGGTGAGGTGGTGCCCGTTGAGCTGCTTGAGTCTTCGGGTCTTGATATAGTGGGAGATCACACATGGTACTTTCTCAGGTTGTAGGCGTTCCATTGCTTCTCGATCTCCTTGTCGTTCATAGTGGCGATGGGGTAATTACCCTTGCCGCCTACTCTGCTGATTTTGTAAGGACCTTCCCAAATGGGATCCATCTTTTTTGATCCTTCTCTGCGGGCAATGATGAAGGCTTTTCTTAAGACTAGATCTCCGGGTTGAAATTGCCGGATTCTGGCCCTTTTATTGTAACTAGAGAGAAGCTGTTGTTGGTAGGCTGCGATGCGGGTAATGTTCTGCTCGTGCCTCTCCTCTGCCAGGTCTAGGTATGTGGCCATCTCTTTACTATTCTGTTCGATGTCTATCAGTAGGGTGCTGATGCTTGGCACGATGATGTTGGGAGGAATGATTGTTTCCGAACCAAACGCCAAAGAGAAATGGGTTTCTCCGGTTGCTTGTCTTTTGGTGGTGCGATACGCCCATAGACATATGGGGAGTTCGTCTGGCCATTTTCCCTTTTTGTCGGTAAGGGATCTTTTTGAGGTAGTCGAGGATTGTCTTGTTGGAAGCTTCAGCTTGCCCATTGCCTTGTGGATACCTCGGAGTGGACATATGCTGCTTAATGCCATATTTTTGGAAGAATCTCGCCAAATCTTTGCCCACAAATTGCGGGCCATTGTCGGTGACGATGGACTGTGGGATGCCAAAACGGCAAATGTTGTTGCTCCATATGAAACGCTTTATGTCTGTTTGAGTTGTGGTCGTCATGGGCTCCGCTTCTACCCATTTAGTGAAATAATCGGTTGCCACGATCATCATGCCTCTACACCCAACAGCGGGCGATTGCCCACTGCATAAACGGCCAAAGACTTATCTGCGGGTGTAGCTCGCTAGCAGGCAGGCGCTGGCAAAGGCTTGTATCGTTGGCAGCGGTCGCATTTTTGTACTAATTCCTTAACATCGTAATGCATGGTAGGCTAATAGTAGCCTGCGTTAAGAGCCTTTTGTGCTAAAGATCGACCTCCAGAATGATTTCCACAAACACCTTCATGGATTGAACTTAGGACCTTCAAGTCATTGGGAGGCGCCAAACAACGGAGATGTGGTCCGGTGTAGGATCTTCGAAAGAGAATGCCATTCCACATGTAATAGCATGCCACCTTGGTTTGGAGTTTTCTAGACTCCAATCTTTCTGTGGGGAGTGTTCCGTTGACCAAGTAATCTATAATAGAACTTTGCCAATTTGAAGTTACACTAACCTGTGACACTTCGGCTACTAGCTCTGTCTCTATGCTCGGCTTATCTAGGTATCCACTGGAATAGAGCGCTTGAGTTGGTGGTCGAGGGCGGAGCCTAAGCTGGCTAACACATCTGCATGGGCATTTTCCGTCCGTGGAACTTGTGTAAGAGTGTAAGTCTGAAATGCCTCAAGCTTCTCTAGATATTGCGCCATCCTTGGATGTTTTGCTATGTACTCCCCAGTAGCTTGGCTAGTAATTAGCTGAGAATCAGAGTAAATTGCAAGCTTCTTCACCGCTAATTCTATTGCCATTCGGAGGCCTGCCAGTAGGGCCTCGTATTCTGCTTCATTGTTGGATGCCTTGAAGCCTAAAGTGATTGCCTGCTCAAGCATCGAGCCGTCTGGGGTGCCGAGAACCACGCCTGCTCCCGAACCTTAGTAATTGGACGCGCCATCGACATGCAAATGCCAAAGATCTCCGTTGAGGGAGGCAGGCGAAGCTAAGGTGTGCTCAGCTGCTCTTAGGGCGTTGTTGGGCTGCTTTACTGCGTTGCCTAGGCGGGGTGCAAATTCTGCTATAAAATGTGCTAAAGCTTAGGCCTTTATTGCCGTACGGGGTCGGAAGACTAAACCATATTGGCCCAGTTCCAGCGCCCACTTCATCACTCGTTGAGATGCATCTGAACCATGTAAGATGGATCGTAGGGGATACTGAGTCATGACAACGACTGTATGAGCTTGAAAGTACGATCTAAGTTTCCGAGCTGCAACAACTAGAAACAAAATTAATTTTTTGATCTTCGGATATCTTGTTTCCGCATCGAGAAGAGCTTTAGAAGTGTAGAATACCGGTAGTTGGGCCCCCAGCTCTTCTCGTATGAGGGCAGAGCTCACTGCTACTTCGGAGACTGCTAGGGAGATGAATAAATCCTCCGTAACTTCTGGCTTAGATAGTAAGGGAGGTGATGTGAGATACCTCTTCAGGTCTTGGAAGGCGTTTTCGCATTCTTCATCCTATTTGTCACGTTTCGCCCTCTTGATAGCTTTGAAAAAAGGCTTGCATTGATCGGTAGACTGCAAGAGGAAGCGGTTGAGGGCGAATGCTCGTCCAGTCAAGCTTTGGATTTCTTTCAATGTGGTTGGAGACTTCATTTCTAGAATCGCTCGGATTTTCTTGGGTTGCGCTTCAATCCCTTGTTGGGTGACTAAGTACCCTAGGAATCGGCCTGAAGATACTCTAAATGTGCACTTGGTAGGGTTGAGCTTCATTTTGTACTTTCTACGGTTGTTGAAGGTTTCCGCCAAGTTACGAATGTGGTCTGACCGCTGCTTGCCTTTTACCATGATGTCGTCAACATAGACTTCCATGGTTACCCCAATTTGCCTCTTGAACATCATATTTACTAACCTTTAGTAAGTTGCTCCTGCATTCTTGAGGCCAAAAGGCATGACCTTGTAGCAATAGGTACCTCGTTCGATCACAAACACAGTTTTTTCCTTATCGAGCTCGTACATGGCTATTTGGTTGTAGCCGGAATATGAGTCCAAGAAACTGAGCAGCTGGTTCCCAGAAGTTGAATCTACCAAAAGATCGATTCGGGGGACTGGATAAGGATCATTTGGGCATGCCTTGTTGAGGTCGGTATAATCTACGCAAACCCTCCACTTGCCCCTCTCTTTCTTCATAACTAGCACGACGTTGGCGAGCCATGCCGAGTGTGCTACCTCTTCTATGAATTCGGCTTCCAATAACTTGTCTATTTCCGCCTCGATGATCGCTACTCGTTCGGGTGCAAAATGCCTTCTTTTTTGGATCACCGGTTTAGCAGCGGGGTCAACGTGTAGCTTGTGGCAAGCCACCTTGGGGTCAATGCCGGGCATGTCGGATGGTGACCATGCGAAGATGTCTCAATTTTCTCTAAGGAAGGTAATGAGTTCTTCCTTCTTGGCTGGGCTTAGACGATGCCCAATTCTAGCCATCTTTTCCAGCTGCTGTGGATCGAGAATGATTTCTTCGGCGTCTTCCTTGGGTTTCCATCCTATCTCGTCTGTTTGAGCGCCATTTTCTCGATCCACTCGCTGTAATTATTATTTGGTAGCCTCATCATCCTTTTGGATTTCAGTGGCCTCCAAGGGGGTAAAGGTCTTCTTCTTTGACTCTTTCAACATTTGCACAGTACATCGTAGGGATGCGGCCTGGTCGGACTTGATTTCTCCAATTCCTCCTCCCGGGATGCGGAATTAGATTTTTTGGTACTCGACGGAAGCGACGGCATCTAGCTTGATCAACCAAGGTCTCCCAAGGATCCCATTGTAGGGAGATGGGTCACTTATGATCGTGAACGTCTACTTTGAGACAACTGGTGGTGTTTTCACGTCAAGTGTGATTTGGCCGACGGCAGTTGAGGTGTGTCCATTGAATCCTGTGAGTACCTCTGCTCGGCGTACCATTGTGCTTTCCAGGCCCATTTTCTGAATGACTGAGAGTTGAAGTAGATTGACTGCACTTCCATTGTCAACCATCATTCGGTCAACTATGGCATGGGCTATTTGGACAGATATCACTAGTGCGTGGTCGTGTGGGAAGTCAACGCCTTCTGCGTCTTGCTCAGTGAAGCCAATAATGGGTCCAGGTTGTGTATCGGTTGCTTGGACTTGTGAGATCAGTAAAGCCTGCTGGATCTTCATTTTCTTGGAGTTGTTAGTGGCCCCCAAGTGCTCGGATTTGGCAAAGATACCATTGATCCGAATTGTCTTGGTTGGTGGCTCTTCATCATCATCGACATTCCTTCTTGGCTATATAGCTGGCTTGTCCAAGTACCTATTGACCTTGCCTTATTTCATGAGCTTTTCTAGATAATTCTTCCAAGTGTAGCAGCTGTCGGTTGTGTGACCTGGACCTCAGTGGAATGCACAATATTTGGTGTGGTCCAACTTGGAAGTATCTCCTTTTGTTTGTTTCGGCAACTTGAACCACGACTCGTTTTTTATGTCGCGAAGGATTTGTTGGATCGAAATTGAGAACTTTGAATAATTTTTGGTTATTGGGCCTTCTTTAGTTGTAGGCCTATCCCTCCGCTTGGTCTTTTGCCCGTCGAGCCTCGTCCCAAAGTGCATGCCTCTCTGCTAGGGCGAAGGAATCTGCTAGAGTCAGGTCTTCTTTCATGATCATCTCTCCGAATAGTGGATGGTCGCATCCAACGATCTTCACCTTTTCTGCTTTAAACCTCTTTACGTAGTCACGGAGTGACTCCTTTGGGTTTTTCTTCACGTTGAACAAATGATCAGATTTTTTCTTGATCGAGCGGTAAGATGAGTATTCTTTGGTGAAAACCAAGGAAAGATCATCAAAATTCTGAATGGATTGTGGTGGCAAGGTATGGAACCAATCTTGCTCCTCACCTTGTAAAGTGGTGGCGAATATTTTGCACATGATAGCGTCATTATTCCGGTAAAGGACCATCGCGCTTCGGTAGTGCTTCAAGTGCCTCTCTGGATCTCCATCTCCTTTGAAGGATGTGAAGTGCAGCATGCTAAACTTGCGTAGAGGCTCCGTTTGCTCGATCTCATCCGTGAAAGGTGACCTGCTCATGTTGGTCATATCCCGCCGCAATGTTTCATCTGCCACTTTGTTGCGTTGGAAATCAAGCAATCGTTCATTGAAGAGTCTTTCTACCACCTCTTGGATTTGCCTTTGTTAGGGTAGCGGAGCCTTCGGCTACCCTAGGTCTTGGCCTGCCGGTCTAGGCTGCTCTTCTGGATGCTCTACTCGTCTTTGCCTCGGCTGCCTAACTGGCGAAGGATTTCTTCGCAGGCTGTAGGTTGAACTTGAGGCGGATCGAGTGGTCGCTTCTCTCCATGCGCCACGCCGCATGCTCCGATGTGATGTGGAAAATGCTCTTTGCAGGCCTAACCGCGAATGAATGCTTTGCCTAAAAGGCTGCTCATGTGGATTATCGGAGCATGGCCCCAACCGTGAATGTATACTTGCCCGTGGGCCTAATCGAGAATGCACGCTCCTCCGCGCGCTAAGATGGGAGTTTGCGCTACCTCGGGGGCCCAATCGGGATTGTACACCGCCCGAATGCTCGGTTTGTGGTTGGTTGATTGGCTGCTTACCAGGACGTTGCCGGAAAGGTTCCTCGCTTGCCCTTGTCCTACTTCGGGACACCTCGTCTGGGGAACGTTGGATCTCGGTGCGTTGCAAAAGTTGATTCACCAAGGTTGTTTGTTGTGCAAGGGCGCTCGTCAACTCCATGACTTGTCGGGACAAATGTTGCTCGCCACTCGGATTGGAAGAGCTTGGAAGGAATATACATCCTTGAGCAGTGGGAAGGTGGTTGACTCCGGGCACGATATTTGAGTTGGGAAATGTCAAATCCGTGAAGAAATGTTGTGAAATTATTCCCGGCTTGATGGTTGGTCCGGATGGTTGAAATGGTCTTGAGCCGGCTTGGGCTGCTTGGGATACCATTGGAGCAGGCTGGACCGCGGGAGCAGGCTGGGCTGCAAGGGCAGGCTTGGTCACGGGAGCAAGCTGCTCAGTGCGTGATGCACGCGAATGTGAGGCTTGGGCCGTGGCTTTGGCGGCATGGACCTTGTGCGGTATGGCTTGGACTTGCCTTGGTGGCATGATTTGGGCCATGGTAGTGGTGTCATGGACCTCGCCGCGGATGGTCACCGCGGTGGTTGCCATAGTAGAGCTTCAAGGTGGTGCCGCCCCTCCTAAGATCATATTTAATCTTGTGGATCGCCGCGGACCCATCTCTTGAATATTTGAATTGTCACTCGTGGAATTTTCTAAATTTCTAGCCATTGTATTTTTTCCTTTTTTTTTGTACGTTTTATCAAAGAACCTTTGCAAATAAAAAATTCTAATAATAAAAAACTATGAAAAATACCAATGGACTAGAAATTAGAGAAAAAAACCTTTTTGTACGAGAGTCTTTTTTGAGCGTGGATTTCTTTCTCTCAATGAAAGCACCAATTTGTGGATGCAAATTTTCTCATCCTTGATCTTGGACAATCTTGCACCTACAAAACAATTAACACCTTAGGTCAAGGCCAAGAGCCTCACGCGGCCACGATGAATGGGGGGGCTTTGGCCGAAGAACCTCCGATGCCAAAGTTAGAATTTAGAGAGAAAGAGTGTTTAGAGAAATTTTGGGATTTTTGCAAGAGAATTGGAATGAAAGTTTTGTGAAAATGGGAGCCTATTTATAGAGTTAGGCCGGTCACTTTGGAGAGAAAGTGACCGGCCATTAAGTGGGTTTTTGGTTTAATTAGCCAATAAATTGTCTAATTAAACATAAAGGAAATAAATGGGGGGTTATAGAATTAATTGGCTAACTTAATTAGGGTAATTGAAAGTGAGAAAAGATAGAAAAGGTGGGAAACATGGTTGACCCCTTTTTGGATGGGGATGGCCGGCCATTAGGTTGGTTTTGGTTGTTAAATGGGGGTTATGTGATTAATTGGCTAATTAATTTAGCAAAATAGAATTATTGCCAAATTAATTAGCTAATTAGTATGATGAAATGGGTAAATATGAGGACACAAACAAGCCTAAACATGGTTCCTCTTTTAGCAATAGGTGGCCGGCCCCTTAGCACATATTTGGAGATATTTTGTGGTTAATTGGGTGACTTAATTGATATTTAATGGATTAATTACCCAATTAACATAATTTTGGAATGAATATTTTGGAGGTTACCTTGGAAAAGGGATTTGATGAGATGGATCTTGAATTGTTACCTTTTTTGGAGCATTTTTGACTTAATTGGAGGATGATTGTCTGCTGCTCGCGTGTAGGAATCCTGGTGTGCCTCAAGGGTAGTTTGGTCCTCTTCTGCCAAAAAATCCACGTGTCGCCTTGTGATTATTTTTGGCTCCACAACAGTGGTTGCAGCAAAAAAATTCTTGAGTGCTCTGGAGTACTGGTACTCCGAATATTTAACTGTTAGATCTTAATTTTTGTATTGAACAAAAATCTAATGGTTAAAATATTAAGAATACCGAATACTTCGAAGCATTCAAGAAAGTCCCGTTGAAGCATACATTTATTGCGAGGTAGTCTGGCAGATGGCACCATTCAAATTTACAGAAAAACTTTGTGCATCCTCAACCCAAAAAGAGTGTCAGAGACTCTGAAGATTGAAGGATCAGATTAAATGGAGAACGATTATCTCCCCATCTAATTTCTCTCTCCTTCTCACCCCTTTTATTTGAACGGTTACAATTATGACATGTCAATATTTATAGAGATAATAAGATAAAAAGTAAAGTGTGAGAGGAGAGGAGGGAAGGGAATGAAAATACGAGAGGAGAGAATCCTACTCCAGATTTAACGCCCTGGGTTGCCATTTTTGACTGCCACTAAGATAATACGCTTCGTTCTTGACGCAGAAACCAAGGCTCTCATGCATGCATTGGAATCTACCAAGAGTTTCATGCATATTGGAACCATCAAATACAGTTAATTAAGTTCTTACAGCACTGCAACATAATTAATTAGTCATTTAACAACATTTTAAATAGTTTGGGGAAAAGTAAAAGTCCAATTCAGACTTGGGTTTTCTTTCTGTTTGTACTCTCTATAAATAGAAAAGCTAAGGAAATTCGCTCAAAAGTAGAACTCTTTATGAACTCTCTATCACCTCATAATTTAGCGTTAATTCTTGTGCCAACATTATAATACATTGTGCCTAAAACATGAGGTGACAGAGAGTCTACGGAGAGTCTCACTTTTGAGAGAGTCTACATAGCATTTCTTTTTATAAATATCATGTACTAAAGCCTTGTGCAATCGAAGTGAGTTGATTCTCCTTCTAAAATCAAGCGTTTGGCTTGGTCGTATCGAGTGAATTCACGATTAGCGGTGTGAGTATTCCGTTGTCTCTGGTTGAGTTATTCTCAAGTTCTATCTCCCGTCTCTTTGAGATCCTTGACTCGTCCTACATCAGTTCTACTATACCTAATGTATAAGTATATAGTTATTTTTGGTTTTTATTAAATTCTTCGTGCACAGTCGTTAAATTGATTAATGTTTTGTTACACATGCGATATGGCACCAAAAGAGGTATTGTCATAATTATAATTGGGTGAAAATGCATTGACATTTATCATCACGTTCTAACTTTTTAAATTAACTCAATAACAACGTTATAAATATTAGCCTTCATGCACGCGCTCACGCGTCACGGCGTGCTATGCGCAATTTATACGTTTTAAATGTATTTATATGCGTAAATTGACAAAAAGAAAGTCAAATATTTGGAGTAAATGAAAAATTTTAGATTATGCTAGAAGAAGCCCCTTATAAACCAATTAAAGCAGCTGAATTCACATAATAAAATCGGTATCTATAGAATTTACATTAAGAATAGAGAAAATAATATTTAATAAATAATTGATTGAATCACATTATTGCTAGACTATTGTGAGGCTAAGCTCACCCCCACCCCCTTAGTGTAGATAATATCGTTTGTTAAAAAAAAAAAACAATCATTTAACAATTAATTTAAGGGTTTATATCACAAATGGTCCCTGAAATTGACCCCATCAATCATGATGGTCCCTGAAATTGAAAATCGATCAATGTAGTCCCTGAATTTTAACTCGCGAATCAATGTGGTCCTTCTGTTAGTGTTCCGTCCAAATTAACTTTAAAAAAAGGTTAGAGAACCAATTTTTCATGGTAAAATGATCAAAAATAACCCTGTTACTTATAATTTTACTTACTACCTCTCTTTTCTTTTTTCCATCTTCACTTTTCTCTCCATTTTTTCATGGATTTGGTGCTAAAACTAAAATAAAAACAAAAAAAAGTGGTTCTCTAACCTTTTTTTGGTCATTTTACCATGAAAAATTGGTTCTCTAACCTTTTTTTAGTGTTAATTTGGACGGAACACTAACAGAAGGACCACATTGATTCGCGAGTTAAAATCCAGGGACTACATTGATCGATTTTCAATTTCAGGGACCATCATGATTGATGGGGTCAATTTCAGGGACCATTTATGATATAAACCCTTAATTTAATCACATTATTATCCGCGTGCGAAAGACCTTTTTTATAACAGGCATTACACGCCTCTTAAGAAGTTTTGAACGTGTTTAAAAATAGAGAAAATAATATTTAATAAAAAACTGATTGAATCACATTATTGCTAGCCCATTGTGAGGTTAAGCCCACCCCCCCCCCCCCCCTTTTCCCTTAATGTAGATAATATCGTTTGTTAAAAAAAAAAAACAATCATTTGACAATTTATTTAATCACATTATTATCCACGTGCGAAAGACTTTTTTTATAACTAGCATTACATGCCTCTTAAGATGTTTTGAACATGTTTAAGAATAGAGAAATTGAATCACATTATTGCTAGCCTATTGTGAATCACATTATTGCTAGCCTATTGTGAAGCACTGTTAAAATGACAAAAATGCATTTGCCTTATTTGATGCATTATTTTGGGATGCCTTTGAAGTTTTTTGTCTTGGGGACATTTTTATCCAAATATTTTTGTTGAAGCTTGGTGACACCAAAATCACTATTCACAACATCTGATTGAATCACATTATTGCTAGCCTACTGTAAGGTAATAATTTTTATTTTAAAAAAAAGAAAGGTTAATCTCAGTTTACTGCCCTAAAGTTTCTTGGTTTTCAACATTTGGTACATGAAGTGTTTTTGGTCCCAGTTTGGTACCTAAAGTCATAATTATGAGACACTTTAATACATCCGTTAAGTTTTCCATCAAAACCTCTGTTAACTGATGACGTGGCTTTCACGTGGACAATGACTGGATGCCACGTGTCATTATGGGACCACGTAAATATTAAAAAATTAAAATTTAAAAAAAATTTAAATTTTTTTAACCCATCTTCTAACCCTAGCTATCAGGCCCAAAAACATGTTTTTATTTTTTATTTTTTTCTGGGTTGCTCCTCGCTACCCCCTTCCTCACTCCCTTTTCTCCATTTCACAAACAATCAATTGTGTCTCAGTCTATCCCCATCAATCATTCTCCAATTTAAATTCAAATATTCACCTCCAAATTTTACATGTATATTGAGAGAGAGGAATGGGCGTTAGTAGCAACAACAAACCTTAAATCCAAAAGATGGGGACTTTACAGAAATTTAAGCTCCTCGCCACGCAGTGCGGCTTGGCCCAAAACCCGACGCGAAGCCTACGGACGAGGCCGTTGATCAAGTTTCACGGCTGCAAACCCACCTTACTGATGCTCCTGACCCGGATCAGCAGTCGCCCCCATGACCCGCCGGTTTCGATGCCGCTACCAGAGAAGATTCCGCCTCAGAGGAACATTTTGAATGACCTATTCATGT
Source organism: Cotoneaster glaucophyllus (assembly GCA_036320875.1). Taxonomy (NCBI): domain Eukaryota; kingdom Viridiplantae; phylum Streptophyta; class Magnoliopsida; order Rosales; family Rosaceae; genus Cotoneaster; species Cotoneaster glaucophyllus. Next base: position 7,711,578 of record CM070060.1, read on the forward strand.
CGTCGCCGCCATTTGAGTTGAACTACGAGAGGAAGGCGGAGAGTGAGAGAGATAAGTGGGTAGAGTTTGGTAGTTTGTTGGTGGTAGGTAAAGAGATTGGTGGAGTTCGACCGGGCTCCCCCAGTTGGGTGTGCGGGGAGGGTGGGTGCAGAGTGTTGGATACTGGAATTAACTTAAACGTAAAAAGGATGCTTGAACAAAAGTATTTCATAGTGATTGAATAATGCAGGCTGCTTCAAAGGCTTAGTTAAGATGTCTCCAACCTGCTCCCCACTCTTGCTATATTCCAGTTCAATCTTCCCATCTTTGCACAGATCACGCAGAAAATGAAAACGGACATCAATGTGTTTACTTCTTCCATGCATGACTGGATTCCTTGATAGCTTGATAGTTGACATGTTGTCGCAGTAGATGCTCGTTGGTCCCTTTTGAACATCACCAAACACTTCAAACATTTTTCTAAACCACATAGCTTGACAAGAGCTCGCAGCTGCTGCTACAAACTAAGCTTCTGTTGAGGAAAGTGTCACAATTTGTTGATTTTTTGAGGACCATGATACTGCACCAGAGTTGAGCAGAAATGTGTGTCCAGAAGTGCTCTTACGATCATCTATATCACCTGCTCTTTGTTGCATTGAGATGCATTTCAGTTGGTTTTTCCATATATCGGCTCACTAGACTCACTGCATACATGATGTCAGGCCTCGTGGAGGTTAAGTACATGAGACTACCAATGATTTGTTTGTAGAAAGTACTGTCAACCTCTTTCCCACCTTTGTCTTTGCATAACTTTAAGCCGAGTTCAACTGGAGTTCTAAATGGCTTGCAATCATCCATCTGAAACCTTTTAAGAATGTCCTGCGCATACTTTTTCTGGTAGATGAAATTACCAGCAGTAGTTTGAATGACTTCCAATCCAAGAAAATAGTGCATTAATCCCATATCAGTCATTTCGAACTCCTTCATCATAGACTTCTTAAATTCATCAAACATTTTAGCATCATTTCCAGTGAATATCAAGTCATCAACATACAAGCACACTATGAGTAGTTTACCTCCTTCCTTAGTCTTGACATAAAGAGTGTGCTCGAAGGGACATTTGTGAAATCCAAGCTTAGCAAAGTGAGCATCTATGCGACTGTACCAAGCTCGAGGTACTTATTTCAATCCATAGAGTGCTTTCTTCAGTTTGAGCACCTTCACTTCTTCTCCTTTTCTCTCATAACCAGCTGGTTGATCAATGTACATCTCCTCTTGCAGGTTGCCATGCAAGAATGCTGACTTCACGTCTAACTGAAAAATTGACCAGGAATTTTGGGCTGCAAGAGAAATCACCAACCTGATCGTGTCATGCCTTGCAACTGGAGCAAACACTTCTTTGTAATCAATGCCATGCTTCTGCTTGTAGCCCTTAGCTACCAAACGAGCTTTGTGCTTGTCAACTTCACCTTTTTCGTTCAACTTTGTTCTAAACACCCATTTAACACCAATGGTTTTCTTTCCCTTTGGAAGATCAGTTAACTCCCAGGTTTGATTCTTCTCAATGGACTTGATTTCATCGTCCATTGCTTCCCTCCATTTCTCCTCTTTAACAGCCCCATTATACGTGATTGGATCACTATCTACAAATAATGCAAAGTGAGCATTTTCATCATCAGAACTTGAATAACTTACATTGTAATCCATCATCCATGCTGGCCTCTTCCTTGAGTTCTCATTTCTCAGATTGTATCCCCCTTCTTCAGATTGTTGAGATGATTGAACTTCAGGTTGAGGTGGCTGTTGGGCTTGTGTTTCAGGAGTTGTAACATCTTCATTGTCTGAATCATCATCGACTGAAATTTGTTGTTGAACCGATCTGTTCTCAGACCAATTCCACATGGTGTCTTCATCAAATATTACATCCCTGCTGACCACTATCTTCTTTGTCATTGGATTGTACAATTTGTAAGCTTTTGAGACTTCACTTACACCAAGGAAAACACATTTTTCACTTTTATAATCCAACTTCTTTTTTTTTCTCATATGGGATGTGTGCATATGCTATTCACCCAAACACCCTAAAGTGATCAACCGCAGGCTTCAATGCATTCCAAGCTTCTTGAGGAGTCATATTCTTAACAAAAAATGTGGGACTACTGTTTAAGATATGAACTGACCATAACACAGCTTCAGGCCAAAACTTCTTGGGAATGTTTCCTTTGACTAGCAGACTTCGAACCATGTTGAGAATGGTGCGATTCTTCCTCTCACTTACACCGTTTTGTTGTGGTGTATAGGCAGTGGTCAGCTGTCTCTTGATGTCTTTATCTTTGCAAAATGCTTCAAACTCCTTCAAACAATACTCTCCCCCACGGTCAGTTCTTAGTGTTTTAATCTTCTTGTCTGATTCATTTTCAACTAGAGCTTTGATGCTTTTGAATGCTTCAAATGATTCTGATTTTTCCTGCAAGAAATAGACCCATGTCTTCCTACTAAAATCATCAATAAAGGAGATGAAATATTTCTTGTTACCATTTGAGATGGGATTTATTGGTCCACATAGATCAGAGTGAACCATCTCCAGGATTGATTGAGCCCTTGCTGCCTTGCCACTTGGAAAAGAATCTCTTAGATGCTTCCCAATGATGCATTCTTCACACACCTTTGATGGAGGAGTTATTTCAAGTACGCCAATGACCATCCCTTTCTGGTGAAGTGTTCTCAAGCCATTAAACTTTAAATGGCCATATCTGTAGTGCCATCTCAACGGGTCATCTTCTTTGGCAAGTAGGCAAGCTTGCACAGTCTTGATTTTCAAAGGAAACAATCTGTTGGAAAACATTTTTATAATAGCAATGGAGCCTCTTTTTAGATCGTACACGTCACACTCTTCTTTATAGATTGTAATCATGTACCCTTTATCTTGTAATTGACCAGTACTCAGCAAATTTGTCTTCAAATCAGGAATATAAAAAACATTTGAAATGGTTTCAATAAAGTCATTTTTGCTTCTGATTTGAATATCTCCCTTACCCATCACTTTCACTGTTGACTTGTCACCAAAACTTACTGTCGTGTGAAAGTTTTCATCCAAATTAATAAAGGAAGACTTACATCCACTCATGCGATTGCTGCAACCCGTGTCCACATACCATGTCTCCTAATCAGTTTCTGTCAGTGCATAAAAAGCCATCAAAAGTGTCTCTTCCTCCTTCTTTTTCTCCACAAAGTTTGACTTTTCTCCTTTTTCTTTTGGTAATTTCGTGTAGCACTCATTCTTGTAGTGGCCAAAATTTCCACACCTATAGCACTCCACGTTTGACTTATCAAAGTGGTATGCTCCTTTTTCTTCAGAGTCATCAGCCCTTTGAAAAACACGAGGTGACTTGCTGTCATCTCGAGGTCCAGATCGTCCACCACCTCGATGGCCTCGACCACCTCTTCCTCTACTACGTCCACCTCTTCCACGACTTCTTCCTCCTCGAGAACTTGAGGGCTCAGAAAAAGTGGAAGCTTTCAATGCTGTTTGTTCTTCACTGGCAGTGGTGCGGTTAAGTCTTTGTTCATGCACTAACAAAGAGCTTTGCAGTTCATCAACTCGTAACTGAGCAACATCCTTTGCCTCCTCGATTGAACATACAATGTAGTCAAATTTTGGAGTCAATGATCTCATAATTTTCTCCACAACTTTGACTTCTTCCATGGTGCCACCATTGGATCTCATCTTGCTTGCTATTCCCATAGTTCTAGCAAAGAAATCAGTGATGGACTCACCTGATTTCATTTGTAGAGTTTCAAAGTCCTTTGTTAGAGTTTGAAGCACTGCACGCTTCACCCTCTCTGACCCTTCATATTTCTTCTTCAAAGAATCCCATATTTGTTTGGAGGTCTCCTTCTCGAGTATGGTCTCCAAGATAGATCGATCAAGTGCCTGGAAAAGGTAGTTTTTCACCTTCAAGTCCTTCAGCTTCTGTTCAGCAACTCTCTTTTGTTGTTGTTCAGTCAACACAACTCCCTTTGCTGGGGCGTCAATTCCTGATTCCACAAGATTCCAATACTCCTTTCACCTGAGGAAATTCTCCATCAGCATGCTCCAATGGTCGTAGTGACCATCGAACCGTGGAATCGTTGGTTGAACAAAACTCTCAGTGGCTTTGTCAGTTGCCATTGTTTCTTGCTGCTGCAAGACACAATCTTTCACCCTTTTTCAAGTTTGTTTAGGCCTAGAAGGGGCTCTGATGCCAGATGTTGGATATTGGAATTAACTTAAACGTAAAAATGATGCTTGAACAAAAGTATTTCACAGTGCTTGAATACTGCAGTTTTTCTCTTCACTATAACTGGAAACAAAGCTTACAACTTAAATAGAAAATAACAATCTCCACGATAACCACTAGCACAACATGTGCAGATTTTGTGGAGTTCAACTAGCTTAAGCAATGGAAGCAAATTTGAACGTGGTGAACAGACTCAACCACAACTCCTACAATCTAGGACTCCAGCTTAACTTGGTCTCTACGTTGCCATGTCAGCTTTATTTAATTAAAAACTAATTAAACATAACCAAATAACTTTCAACACAGAAGAGAGAAGGGAGAGAAGGGATGGAGGAAGGGGCTGTGGGGGTGAGAGCAGCCCAGAAAAATTAAAAAAAAGAAATGTTTTTGGCTAGGGTTAGAAGATGGGATAAAAAAAATTAATTTTTTTAAAATTTTTAATTTTTTAATATTTACGTGGGCTTATAATGACACGTGGCGTCCAGTCACTGTCCGCATGGATGCCACATCATCACTTAATGGAGGTTTGGACGGAAAACTTAACGGATATATGAAAGTGTCATAATTATGACTTTAGGTACCAAACTGGGACAAAAAAAACTTCATGTACCAAATGTTGAAAACCAAGAAATTTCAAATTATTAAACTGAGATTAACAAAAAAAAAAGAACTATACTAATTTATCACCAGCACTACGCGCCTCTTAAGATGTTTTGAACACAATATTCATGATTTTTATTATATTTTTCTTTCCCTTTCATGTGGCACCATCAACTTTCACTCATTCTTCCATTTTTTTATTCTTTTCTCTCTTCCGACTTATATTTATATTATATTTTATGATGACCAAATTACCAAATTACCCTTGAATTTTTAATATATTATATTATGCTGCTTTTGGATTTTTTTGGTTTAGGGGCAATTTTGTCCAAATATTTTTGTCGAAGTGACACCAAATCGGCACTATTCATTGCCCCATTCGCTTTGTATATAAATATATATATATATATATATATATATATAATATATAATAAATGCAGGATATATGACTAGCTAGGATATCTATATTGAACAACAAAGTAAAATATTACATCAAGTTTTATTCTTATTACATAACGGTATAGAAAACCCCAGTTGAAGAAGTTGATAATTATTATTGAAGCCACCGCCACCACCAACTGCATCAAGTTTTATTCTAAGAATCATCCTCAGCTTATGCAGAAGATGTGAAACTTTTTACAACCGCAAACAGATCCTTGTCAACAACCCCATGATAACCCCCTTCAACAAAATGCTCCACCACTTCGACCCCATTTTCCTTCAACATCTTCGCCACCAACATCTGACGATCAATCAGTAAATCTCCATCGGATCCAGCCACCAAAACCCTGAATCCAGCCGCCTTCAATTGATCCAACTTCTCACTCAAACCATCCCCCACCATTGGATTGCAATACTCATGGTCACGGTCAACGCCCACGGGCAACGACAGTTCCCACATCAGATCGCTACTACTCAGCGGCAACGTGGGGTTGTTCTCCAACCTTGACTCAGATCTGGTTCTCTGGGCCCCACTGAAGAACGGTTGATGCAATATCAACCCTCGGATCTTCAACCGGTGAAAATCGTCAGACGCCACAGCCGCACGAAGTCCCGCATGGTAGGCTATGTTGCCACCGGCGCTGCTTCCCATGAGGTAACAATTCCACAAGTCAGCATAGTCCCTTAGCCAGTTGTCTGGGGCTGTTTCGATAAAGTGCAGCGCTTCCACCGCGTCCTCGTACGCAGCGGGCAGCCGGTGCTCCGGAGCCAGCCTGTACTCAACCGATGCGATGATCACGGGGACTTGGGTAGCCAAGTTGACGTAGAAGTCGTCCATTATGGTTGAGGCTGCGCTGAGCAGTATGAACCCGCCGCCGTGGAAGTACACCACGAGCGGTAGCTTGGCGGGCGGGGTTGCGGAGGAGTGGTCGAGCAGGTGGCGGGGAAGGAATATTCGGACCCAGGTGTTGTTTGATTGGTTGATGGGAACGTCCTTGGTGAAAACTGGGGTGGGAAGGTTGGGATCGCAGGTGGCTGGGCTGTCGGGAAATTTGGTCAAGCGTGTGATTGTGCCGTCCGGATTGGAGGCAAGGTTAAGGAACTTGTAGGGATCGGAATTATCGACGGTGGGATTGGACATAGTGGAAGCTGCCGTTTGTTCTGGCATTTCCTAACTTTGGGAAATATTGGAGATGTGTGAGTGAGTGCATGTGCGAATGATTGAAGCCAAATGCTCAAGATGGAGCCTATTAAAAGAAAGTTGGTGGTCGAATTAAATATCATTCAGCTTCTCTTTCATGTCTAGATTCCAACGTTGTTTAGACAAGGGCATTACGTGTGCGTTAATTTCACAACATTTAATTGTTAATACAAACAAAAATTAGGTACGGTAGAGCCATTCTTTTGGAAAAGGATCCTCGCCGGATCTTTTTCCTAGGGATTCTTGAATCTCAACCGTGCATCGTATATCGTGCGGTCAGAAATCATTTCAAAATTTAAAATTTAAAATTAAATATGAATAGTACCTAACGAAAACTGACGGCACGATATACGATGAACGATTAAAATTCAAGGATCCGGCGGGGATCCTTTTCCCATTCTTTTACCCGCATTTCTTTGAATTTTTTTTTATTTTTTTTATTTTTTATTTTTATCAAAAATTATTAAAAGCTGAACAAGGCAGCCCCGAATACAACAATCCAAATACAAAGGCCAAAAGATAATTAAAAACAGAAAACCCAAAGCACATGCCCAACACCCAACACCCAACACCACAGAAAGGAAAACCTTAAATATGGCAAGGAAACTGATTTAGAACAAAATTGGGATAAATTTTGTGAAGTAAAGTACAGAAAATGAAAGCGTTTTACTTTACAATTGACAAAATTGGGATGAATTATAGGAAGAAGAACTTTGTTGAAATTTTTGGGTTGCTTGAGAAGATTTCAAGAAAATATTATTTTTGGCAAGTTTGTATTCAATTTCACATTTTAGTTTAATTTTTGAATAAATAATCTTGGGATCTTATTTTCCTCATGATTATTCGATTTAGTTTCTGTAAGACCACTGAACTTCACTACGACTGAGTTTAAGCTTATTTAAGCTTATTTTCTCTCTAAATTTGTGGATTTTAGCTTTTCGATCATTGGGTTTACGTTTGTATCCCATTTACTATGCTCGTGCTGCATGAGGAACACAACAGCCATATCACCATTGTGGAAGCAAATTTCCGCCGCCTTTAGTCTTGACGAAAATGTACTTACAAAACAATCAACACCTTTGATCAAAGGTCAAAACCTCACGGGCCCACGAGGAGTTGGGAGGGGAGTTGGGCAATGGATCTCCAATGCCTAATTAATTTTTCTAAAAAGAGTGAGTGTTTAGGGATTGTATGTGTAGCAAAAGCTAACCAAAATTTGGTGGAGATGGAGGTATTCATAGGAGGAGGCAGTCGGCCTTGGGGTTAGGGTTTTGCCTTGCACATGGCGGCATCCTATTGGCCAAGGTTTGTCATCCCTTCGATGAATGAGGAAAAAATATTTCCAAGATATTTATTAGAAGAAAATATCTTGGGATATTGGTGGAAGTATTGCTAATTGATTGAATAGAGATTACTTACTTAATCGAGTTGACCTTCAATTGGAAATGTATTAAAGATATGTTATGGTAATTAATCTCCATCTTTAAGGCTTTTGACTTTTCCATGCCATAACCAGGAGAGGTATGAGCAGTCGTAGTCAGCTGCTTGGACATTCAGGGATGCTGAGCTACGCGTGAGATTATTTAGGAGGTCTGCCCATTTAATGAGGGCAATCTTATCTTTCTTGAGTAAAAGTCTACGTGTTGCCTCCAAGATTTTTCGGATTATTTTTTGCTCTACAAATGCCCCCACACTTGCTGGGCTTGTAGGAAATGGTAGCAGGTGTAGAAATTCCAAGATGCTTACGCAGACAGAGAGTTGTTTTCCAATTTGATGTAGATCTTCCAATTTGACTTTGTTATAAAGTTTTATAGGAAAGGGAAACCAATTGCCTCCAAAACCTATTTAAGTCTGCCTTAAGCAGGGAGTTAAAGAAATTTGGAGATCAACTTCTTTCTTTCTACAAGAAAGGGTGAAAGTCATAGGAAATTCATTCTCCCTTAGCCTTTTTTTTTGCTTGCCATTGCAAAGAGTTGTTCATCATCTTCTTTCTTCTTCTCCACGCCAGGTTTGAAAATTCGCTTCGTTGGGGCCAAGGTCCTGGATTAGCGTGGCTGGGTAGTCACGATGCTACGAAGAGAAGCTCAGGGTTGCTACAAGTGCGACGATAAGCTTGGGCATGGCTTGGCGCCCTAGCAGCCTGCGTTGGGCGGTGAGGCCTGTTGGGTCGTGGGCTTGGCAAGAAAAGAAGAAGGCTGCAGGCCTCTTGTCTGCTGGACCGAAAAAGAGATGGGGAACCAACTTGGGGTATGCTTCATTGGCTAATGCTTTTGGGCCATGAAGCCTGGCGCGGGGTCGTTGGGCTCCTACATTTTTTTTGTGGAGCGGTTTAATATTTTTCTTGCACAATTTTCATACGAATTTTTTCTTCGAGCATGTCTTCCTCAAGCTGTAAAGGTGATAAGTATCCTCCACCATTGTATCACCAGAGATGATCTTCCATTAAGGGGTTACTTCAAGGCTTCTCACCCAAGATCAATTCCGACGAGCTGTTTAAGGACTTCCTCGAGGGGTACTAGTACACAATTCCATCTGGAGTCCACATGAGATGAGCAAAGGAAGGAGTAGCCATGAACCATGCAGTGGGACTACTAAGAGAGCCATCAAGTTCCATCCTTAGTACTTCGTGTTGAGGTTCACTTTTCCCATGCAACACTTCTTCCAGGAGGTAATATTCTCTATAAAGTGCGCTCATACCCATTATTTTCCAAATACGGCAGGCATGATGATGGGATTCTGCAATTTGAGTAGGTTTTTTGACTTGGACCTGATTATCGATGAGTTCTGGTACTTCTTTGACATAGGTCATATTGATGGAGTTGGGCAACTAGGAACCTGCCATAGGCTTTGATCTCTCGAGCAAAAGGGATCACGATTGGGCTAACGACACCTTGGGGATCAGTAGAGAGTGGAAATCCAACTCCTCGCCTGAGCTACAAGTTTCGACTACTTTCATTGATGGTAAGTGATCTGTTTAGTCTTTGGGTTGCTTTATGCTTTTCTTGAGTTGTTGTTGACTTCGACTTATTGAATGTCCTCCTCTTCTTGTGTAGATTCGGAGTTTGGCTAAGACTTCGCCGGATATGAAGAAGGTGCATATTGCCCAAGGTATCCCTGTTGAATATTGTGAGTGGTGCTAGTTACTTAGTCCTCTTCATCGGGAGAAAGGTGGGATGCCTCTGAGAGAATAGATTAAGCGGATCAAGGAAGATGCGCTTGCTCGTCCGATCACCGCTGTGGAGTTTGCTGTTAGTGGGGTGCAAATAAGAGATCTTCATCACCTGCACGAGAGTCGTCGGTTGAGAATGAGTAGAAAACTTCCTCTGCTGCCCATGAGGGCTCGCCTACTACTGAGAGGCTTGTCATTGGTTTGACTTCCCCCAAGGAGATTAATGAAACTACTGAGTCTGAGCTGTGAAGCTTGTGGCTCTGAAGGTGGCTAGAACTATTGCTAATAGAATTGCACAGCATATGGGTTCTGTTGTGCCCTGATATCTGGGTCAGCATCGAGACTTCCGTCAGGAGCTTAGTCTGGTTCGACTTCTGAAAGGCTTTCCGCAGCGAATAGAGGAAATGTGCATTCTGCTACTAAAGTGGGGCTATGGCCTGTTCTTTTTACAACTATGACTGTTCTGCTTGTTGAGAAGAAGGAGATTGCTCCCGTTGGCAGTTATGAGAAATTCACCAAGTTTACTTTTGGAGAATTTTTCGAGATTTATGCGCCACTAAAAGTTGACCTGCTCAAAGACCTTGTTGCTTGCGCTAAGTTTGTTGATAACGTCGGGAAAATTGGTTTGCTCGAGTTTCTTTGCAAAACGTCATGCCAACTTTAGAAGGAATACTCTGCTTGCTACGCAACAAAAGTCTTTAATCCTGGCTTTCGAGTCTATGCATGTTGACCAAGATACTATTGAGGTTGCTAATGGGGTTGAGGTCGTAGTGGCAACTCAAGCTCGTTTGGCTGCTGAAAAGATGGAAAAGTTAGAATTTAAACTCATTATTTTGAAAGGGTTCGATATCTTAGCTCGTACTTTTATGCAATTGGAAGCCGCCTGCTAGGAAGTTGATAGCTTGAAGGCTAAGCTTGTTGCGACCCAAGTGATGTTGGAAGTTACAGAGGAGTCGACCGCTATGTGCCTCAGATCTAAGACTTTGAGCATGTCAATTCAAAACTTTAGTCAGCCTGTTATCCGAAGGACGAGGAACTTATCTCGACCTGTAATGATGTGATTCTTCTTCATACGGTTGCCAGTAGACTTGAGTCCAAGGAAGTGGAGTTGCAAGGTGAACTGTCTAGTAATGAGAACCTGATGAAGAAGCTGGATGAACTGCAGAGCCCTCGTACTAGTCTGGTTGAAAAACTGAGTAGCTTAGGAGTCAGAAGGTTGGCCTCAAAGTCATGCTTGCTTAGGGTTAGGCTAATTTCTATAAGTTAGACTGTGTAAATCATCGCCAAGGTAGACTGTCTGATTATGAGTTTTCTAAAAAGGACTTCGAGGCATTCTCTATTTCTATAGAGGACCTGCTTGACTTTTCTTTTGAGGCTGCTATTAGTGAAGCAATTGATGATGGTGTCGCCTGCCCACGTTAGGCTAGTTGAAAACAAAGTGCCGGAAAGTATCGTTGCTAAGAGTGGTGCAGCTGCTGAAGGCTGGCGATTAAGTAGCCTAAAGGTGTTTAAGCTACTAATTAGTAGTCTTCTAGTTAGACTTTAGGAATTTTCTTCTCTTCCTTTTTCCTTTAGCTTTGCTTGAACTTTGTTGGCCTTTAAGCCAATTTATCAATTTGCCAGAAATTTAATAAACTGCTTTCTTCACTTTAGTTCATCTTCATTTCGTCATCTCGTTTTACAAAGCATTCGGCCATAGGATGAGCAGCTGGGCGGGTTGCTTTGAAGAAAGCAGGTGATCCCATATTGTTGCTTTATGCCCCAGCTTGAGACGCTTTTGGTTAGTTTTCTTCATAAAAGAAAACGAATCCGTGTAGCCACTATAGCTATACATTTTGGATCGGTGGTTCACCAAACTTTTAACCATCAGCCAGGCATGCTACTTTTTAAAAGCAGACGGGCTTGCGTGGTCTATGTGGCCGCAGACTTCGATGTAGAACCTTTGTAAAGCTGTTAGCCATAGGGCCAGCAGCCAGACGGTTTACTTTCAAAAACAGACAAGTTCGTGTGACCACTTGGCTGTGAGCTTTGGATTTTTGGAGCGTTGAACTATTGAACTTCGTTGAGCATTATTGCCCCATAACCGTGTGTTGCTTAGCCAGTTGTCAATACTTTGATTCTTAAATCTTTTGAGCTGTGTAGTCTGCATCACAACATACTAAAGATTTTTAAGACACGAAATTCGTTAACTTATCGTATCAAAGGTGCGCAGTTGTATGAAATTTCATGGGCAGTGGTTCAACATAACACTTTGCACTTTATGTAACTAATTTTGTAGGCTGCATAGCAAGTAACACAATGCTTTAGGAATCAGTGTAAACATAAACATCGATAACTTGTCAAAAAAAAAAAAAAAGTGTACAATTGTTTGGAGGTTCATGTGCCTTAACCCAAGGGTTGTTCTACGCTTGGCAGTGTGTAAAACTTATGGGCTGTGTAGCATGTCGACAGTGGGTAAGGTTTTGTATGGGCACGCGAATTGCTAACCTTTCACAAAAATGTGCGATTGTATGAGTTTTCGCAGGAAACTGCTTGAAGGGCAAGCCGTAGGCTATTTTCTAGAATTCGTAGGCTTTTTGACATTCCGGCAGTGGCTTTAGGGTTTAAGGATACCATGAAGTTTGCTAGTTGGTCACATCCAAAATGCTCAGCTGCGAACGCTAGCTGTTCGCATCAAGGATGCTCAACTGCATTTAACCCCATGTGCAGCCGGAGCTAGAATTCCATATCCACATAAAGATCTCCTGTTTGTTATAGTTGTGCACCCTAGCTGGTCACATCAATGACGCTCAACCACGATCTCCTTTCATGGGTAGCGAGAATATTATTCCCTGATACAAAGATCGCTAATTGATCACATACAAGATGCTCAACTGCGGATACTAGCTGGTTACATCAAGGATGTTTAATTGCATTAAACCTTTGTAGATAGCTGTTTAATGGACAAACTGCGCGGTTTACCTCCTCCGTCTCTGAGGCCCAGGTCCTCATGGACTTGGCCGAAAGCCAAAAATCTTTCAGTTAGCTAAGTCTTGAAAAAAAAGCATTGTGGCTAATTTCAGGGATGCGGACACAGGTCATTTTGCACCCAGTTACACCAGGGTAGCTCGACCCATCCACGTTTGGGTATTCAAAGTGCGAGTAGTTTACCCTCTCCCAGGGGGAGAGCATGGGATGTCTCTAAATGGGCGCAATTTCTAGTATATGTCCCAAAAAGGCCCGATGTTTATGAGAGTAGGTGTGATCAGTTGTTGTAAACATGCATTTGTGCCAAGTTGTAGATAACTTATGGAATTTTCATTGAAAATTAGCAAAATATATCAAACTTCATTGTAAGGTAGAAACTGCTTGGCAACTTGGATAGACATAGGCCTGTGAGGTAGTATTCATCGAGCTGCTTGAGTTTTTGAGCTTTATTCGACCTGAGTGGGACCAAAGGTGCAACGAGAGGTCACTCGTGGCCCTTTCTCAGGTTGTAGGCATTTCACCGCTTTTCGATCTCTGTATCGTTCATGGTGGTGAGAGTGTAACTACCCTTTCTACCTACTTTGTTAATTTTGTACAAACTTTCCCAAATGGGATCCATTTTCTTGGAGTCTTCTATGAAGGCAGTGATGAAGACTTTTCTCAGGACTAGGTCTCTAGGCTAGAACTGTTGGATATTCGCCCTTTTGTTGTAACTGGAGAGAAGCTATTGCTAGTAGGTTGCGATCCGGGTGATGACCTTCTTGCATTCTTCCTCTACAAGTCTAAGCTTATGGTCATCTTCTTTCTGTTTTGCTCAAGGATTGGTGGTATAGTGCTGGTACTTGGCACGATGACATTGGAAGGAATGATCGCCTCTGATCCAAACGTCATAGAGAAAAGAGTTTCGCCGGTTGCTCGTTGTTTAGTGGTGCGATACGCCCATAGAACACTGGGAAGTTTGTCTACCCACTTTTTGTTCTTGTTTGAGAGGGATTCTTGAGGCAGTCTAGAATCGTCTTGTTGGACCTTGGCTTGCTCGTTGCCCTAAGGATACATGGGTGTGGGCATGTGCTTCTTGATGCCATATTTTTGAAAGAACTTTGCGTCTTTGCCTATGAATTATGGGCTGTTATTTGTGATGATAGATTGTGGAATAGTAGATCATGTTTCTCTATATGAAGTGCTTTTTGTTCGTCTACTTCTACCCATTTGGTGAAGTAGTATGTCGCCACAATCATTATGCCTTTGCCTCTAGTAGCTGGCTGCATTGGACTCACTAGGTTGATTGCCCATTGCATGAACGACCATGGACTCGTCTGCAGATGGGGCTCACTGGTAGATAGTGCAAGCACGGGCTTAAAACGCTGCCAGCTGTCGCATTTTGTTCAAATTTCTTACCGTCTTGATGCATAGTGAGCCAGTAATAAGATTCTAAAAAATACACGGCGTTAGTCGGGCAATGGGCTTAGGCCTAGAGGCTAGATGACTAGGCTGGGCCTAGGTGGATTTAAGTAAATTTATTATGTTTTGTATAAATAAGTGCGTATTTATACTTAAAAACACATAATTGTTTTGGGACAAAAAAATTGCAAAATAAAAGACATATAGATTATAAAGTATTGGAACATAGTGAAAACATGGAGAACAAGCATATAATGAGTGTTTATTCGAGTATTCAACATGTCTCTTACATTTTATTGAAAAAATAAAAAGCAAAATGAAAGTTATCGATTTTCTGTCTAAGTGAAAGTCGTGACTTAAGTTGTTGCCTAAGCAAGTTTATGCGAGCTAAGAGGGAGCCTAAGCAAGTCTAGGCACACTTTTTTAATTTTCAAATGCCTAGGGGCTAATCGGGGTTGTGGCTAGTCGCCTAGTGCATAGGCGGGGCCTAGGCAGTGCTAAGCAGTGATTTTTAGAATAGTGGCCAGTAGTAGCCTACGTTTAGAGGTTTCTGCGCAAAGGAGCGGCCTCCTGAGTGATTTCCACAAACGCCTTCATGGATTGAGCTTAGAACCTTCAGGCTGTTGGGATACGTTACGTAGTTGAGACGTGGTCCTAAAAAGGATCTGCAAACAAACATGTCATTCCACATGTAGTAGTATACTACTGTTGTTTGGAGCTTTCTCAACTTCAGTCTATCTTTGGCAGTGTCCCATTAACTAAGTAGTCTATGATGGGGTCTTTTCCAGCTTAGGATTGTATTGACTTGTGAGACCTCGGCTGCTGGTTTTGTTTCTATGCTCGGCTTTTCTAGGTATTTGATTATAATAGAGCGTTTGAATTGCTGATCCAGGGTGGGGCCTAAGGCTGCTAGTGCTTTTGCATGAACGTTATCTGCTTATGGAACCTGAGTAGGGGTGTAAGTCTGAAACCTTGTGAGTTGCTCTCGTACCTTTTCCAGGTATTATGCCATTCTTGGATGGTTTGTTACATACTCCCCGGCAGTTTAGCTAGTGACTAGTTAAGAATCATAATGGACTATGAGCTTTTTCATCGCCAAGTCTTTCGCCATTCAGAGATCTGCTAGTAGGGCATTGTACTCTGCTTTGTTGTTGGATGCTTTGAAGCCTAGAGTGATCGCCTGCTCGAGCATTGAATTGTTTGGGGTCACGAGAACTAGACCTATTCCTGAGCCTCTGTAGTTGGATGAGCCGTCAACATGAAAATGCCAAAAATTGCCTGCATATCCGGATGGTGCGGCTACGGCGTGCTTGACTGCCTTTAGGGCATTTTTGGGCTATGTTGTTGCATTATCTAGGCCATGTATGTACTTTGCTATGAAATATGCCAAGACCTGGGCTTTAATTGTCGTGCAGGGTTCGTAAACTAAGCCATATTGGCCAAGCTCCAACACCCACTTGAGCACTTGTAGAGAAGCGTCTAGACTATGTAAGATAAACGCAAGGGATCCTGAGTAATGACGATGACCTTATGTGCTTGAAAGTATGGTTTGATTTTTTGAGTTGCAACAATTGATGCCCAAATTAATTTTTAGATCCTCGAGTACCTGGTTTTAGCATCGATGAGAGCTTTAGACGTTTAAAATACATGCAATTGGGCCCCAACTCTTCTCGTATGAGGGCATAGCTCATTGCTACTTCTGATACTGCCAGATAGATGTATATGTCTTCTGCTGCTTCTAGCTTGGATAGTAGGAGAAGTGATGTTAGGTACTTCTTCAAGTCCTGAAAATCTTTCTTACAGTCGTCGTCTCATTTGTCTCATTGTGCCTTTTTATTGCCATGAAAAATGGTTTGCATCGTTGGTAGTTCGCAAAAGGAAATGGTTGAGCGCGGCTGCTTGTCCGGTCAGACTCCAGATTTTCTTCAAGGTAGTCCATGACTACATATCCAGGATCGCTCGGATGTGATTCGATTCCTCGTTGGGTCCCAAGACCCTAAAAATTTGTATGAAGATACTTCAAACATGCATTTGGCAGGGTTGAGCTTCATTTTGTACTCCCTGAGGATGTTGAATGTTTACTCTAAGTTGTCGATGTGGTTTTATCGCTGTTTGCCTTTTACCATGATGTTGTCGACTAGACCTCCATGGTTACTCTAATCTACTTCTTGAACACCATGTTTACTGGTTGTTGGTAAGTAGCCTATTTGTTCTTAAGGCAAAAAGGCATGACCCTGTAGTAACAGGTGGCTCGTTTGATCATGAATGCAGCATTCTCCTTGTCAAGCTCAAACATTGCAATTTGATTGTAAGTTGAGTATGCATCCAAGAAATTGAACAACTGGTTCCCTGAGGTTGAGTCACCAGTAGGTAGGTTCTAGGAAATAGATAGGGATCTTTAGAGCACACCTTGCTGAGGTCAGTGTAATACATGCAAACTCGATATTTATCTTTTTATTTCTTCATTACCAGCATGACATTGGTTAGCCATGTTGAATGTGCCACATCTTCGATGAATCTGGCCTTCAATAACTTGTCAATCTCCACTTCAATTCTCGCTACTCATTCTGAAACGGAATGTCGTCTTTTCTAGATCATCGGTTTGACAGCGGGGTCAACGTGTAACTTGTGGCAGGCTATCTCGAGGTTGATATCAGGCATGTTAGAAGGTGACCGTGTGAAAATGTACTTAGTGTGACTTCCTCTTTTTCCTTCGGGCTCGGACGTGAGCCTATTCAAACCATCTTTCCCGTGAGTTTTTTTTCCTTCAGGGCTCAAATGTGAGCTGATTCTAGCTATCTTTTTTGAAGTTCCTTTTTTCCTTCGAGCTCAAATGTGAGCCAATTCTAGCCGTCTTCTTCGACTGTAGGGGATTAAGAATAATGTACCTGGCATCTTCTTCGGGTTTTCATCCTGTCTCATCCACTGATGCGTCGTTCTGGACGCCATTTTCTTCATCAACCTGTTGTAATTACTATTTGGTAGTTAGGTTGTCCTTATTTACTTTGGTTACTTCGACTGGGGTAAAGGACTTATTCTTTGGCTCCTTCAGAACCTGCACAGTGCACTATCATGATGCGACTTGGTCTGACTTGATCTCTCTGACTCTTCCTCCTAGGATATGGAATTATATTTTTTGGTACTTAACAAAGGTTACAATGCCCAGTTTTACTAAGCAAGGTCGACCTAGAATCCCATTATAGAGAGACAACTTCCTGGGTCGTTGATTATCGTGAACATTTACTTTAAGATAACCGATGGCGTTTTCACGTGGAGTGTTAAGTTGTCGATGACAGTCGAGGTGTGGCCATTGATTTTGGAGAGTACCTCAGCTCTGCGTATGATTGTGTTATCCAAGCCCATTTTCTGAATCATTGAAAATTAAAGCAGGTTGATTGCGCTACCAATGTCCATCATTGTTCTATCGATTGTGGCGTGAACCAGTTGGACATATATCACCAGGGCATCGTTATGAAGGAAGTCTACACCTTCGGCGTCCTTCTCGGTGAAGCTAACGATCAATTTGGTTCGGTGCTCATTTCCTGAACTTGGGACCGATGTCGCCTCCTGGATCTCTCTTCTTGGATTTGTTGGTGGCCCCTAAGTATTCAGATTTGGTGAAGATGTCATTGATTCGGATAGACTTGGTAGTCAGGTATGCATATACGTTCATTTTGGGATGCGCAACTGGCTTATCCATGTATCTGTCGCATTTGCCTTCTCTAACGAGCTTCTCCAAGTAGTCTTTCCATATAAAGCAACTGTCGATTGTATGACCAAGAGCTTGGTGGAATGCGTAATATTTAATGTGATCCAAATTGGAGGTGTATCCTTTTTATTGTTTCGACAGCTTGAACCAAGGTTCACTATTGAGGTCGTAGAGGATCTGATTGATCGGGATTGAGAACTTGGTGTAGTTCTTGGTCGTTGGATCCCCTTCTTCGGGGATCGATTCGCTTGGTCCTTGACTTATTCTTGTCATTGGACTGCTTCCCGTCCATCTTTTTTAGGCTACTATTGGCTCATTCCGAGGTTACTTCAATGCTTTGTTAGCTCGCAAGGCTTCGTCCCAAAGTGCATGCTTCTTTGCCAGAGCAAATGAGTCTACCTGAGTCAAGTCTTCTCCCATTATCAATTCTCCGAATAGCGAGTGGCCTGCTAGGAGTCCACCTTGGAAGGCTGGACTAGCTACCGAGCTGTTGCATCTATCTTAGCCTTCTCCACCTTAAACCTTTTTATGTAGTCGCAAAGTGTTTTTTTCAGATTCTTTTTTATATTGGACAGGTGATCAGACTTCATTTTTATCAAGCAATAAGATGATACTCCTTAGTGAAAACTAAGGAAAACTTATTGAAAATTCGGATGGGCCGTGGTGGCAAGGTGTGGAACCAATCTTGCACCTCGCCTTGTAAGGTGGTGGCGAATATCTTGCACATGAGTGCATCATTGCTCCAGTAGGGGATCACCGCACTGCGGTATTGCTTCTGCTCGATCTCGTCCGTGAAAGGTGACCTGCTTATGCGGGCTACATCTCTTCGAAGTGCCTTATTAGTGATTTTGATGCACTGGAATCTGCGCAATCGCTCAACAAGAAAGCATCTCTACTTTTTCTTGGATATTCTTCTGCTAGGGCACCGGGGCTTTCGTTTACCTCTTCACGGTGACCTGTTGGTTTGCGCTGCTCTTCCTCATGTCCTGCTCGTTTATGTCGCGGCTGCGGTGCACGTGGTTCATCCTTGGTTGGTGAATGGGCTACTCATTATTACGCTAAGCGTTGAACTTGAGCAAAATTATGTGGCTGCTTCTCTCCGTCTGCTGTGCTACTTACTCTGATGTGAGGTGGAGGATGCTCTTTCCGGGTCAAGCCGCGAATGAACGCTTTCCTTAGAATTATGCCCATGATTTTCATTGGAGTAAGGGCTTAACCGTGAATGAACACTTGCCCGTAGGCCTAGTCGAGAGAGAACATATCTCTACGCTTAGGCGAAAGAAAAAGTTTTCCCAAGGGCCAAGGCTACAATGCATATTGCCTGAAAGCTCGGCTCACAGTTGGTTGAGCGACTGCTTACCGGGACACTGCTGGAAAGAAACGTCATTGCCTGTTAGTGTCCTGCTTTAGGTCACCTCATCTGGGGCACGTTGCAAAAAACAAATTCACTAAGGTAATCTGCTACACGAAGGTGCTTGTCTATTTAAGACTTGTCGGGACAAGTGTTGTTCATCATTCTAGGTGGAAGAGCCTTGATGGTATAGGTTTCCATGAGTAGTGAAAGTGTAGTAGACTCAACATGCAAAATTCGAGCCCGGACGGATCAAATCTACGAAAAAAATAGGGTGAAATACACTGGTTCAATCGTTGGTCTAGGAACCTGGAATCGGGTCTGTTGAACCTGTCTAGGATAGGTTTGGATCGCTGACTGGGCCGCGAGAGCGGGTCGGGCCGCCTGGGTGGGTGGGCACTAGGCCACGCTAGGTGGGCGCTGAGCCTGGGCTTTGGCGGCTACCAGAATTGGATTAGGCACCTTCTGTACGTGGGCTAGGGCATGCTTGCCTTGGGCATACAGCTTGGCCTAGGTCTAGGTGTGTCATGTTGTTGTTAAAGCTTGGCCTGTTGCAGTGACAGTGTTCTCACCATAGGCAGGGGGTGTCCCATGGGCCACTGTGCCGACGGTTGCCACTGCTGATGTAGCCACGGTTCTTAGCTTGGTAAGGCTTAAGGAGCGACATCATGGGGCCGCATTGCAATCTCCATCTTTCGATCGAAATCCTAAAACGTAGAATGTTCCATTTGTCGTGGTTCATAATTTATCATCATCGTGTTTCTTCCCCAGGGTTATTCAAAGAATAAAAAATTCTAAGAATAGGAACATGTGGGAAAATGTACATATAAGCAAAAAAATAAAAACGTTGAATGCGAGAGCCTTCTTCGAGTGTTTGAATCAAGTCTCTCTAAGAAATTTCTGCCGTCTTCAGTATTGAAAAAAATGTACCTGCAAACAATAAATGCGTTCGATCAAAGACCAAAGCCTCACTTACCCAGGAGGAGTGGGTGGGGGGAGAGGTTTCGCCAATAGTTCTCTAGTACCTAAGTTAGTTTCTCTGATGAAAAAAAGTGAGTGTTTAGGGCTGTATGCGTAGCTAAAGCTTCCCAAAATTTAGTGCAAATTGAGGTATTTATAGGAGGAGGTGGCTGGCCATGGGTTTAGGGTTTTGCCCTACATATAACGGCATCCTATTGACCAATGTGTGTTATACGTTGGATGAATGAGGAAAGAATATTCCCAAGATATTAATTAGGAGAAGATGTCTTGGGATAATGGTGGAAGTGTCCCTAATTGATTGAAATAGAGATTACTTACTTGATGAAGTTGATCTTCAATTAATAATGTATTAAAGATAGGATTTGGTAATTAATCCCTATCTTTAATGCTTTTGACTTTTCCATGCCACGAGCAGGAGAGCTATGAGCAGTCGTGGTCAGCTGCTTAGACCTTTATAGATGTTGAGCTGCGCTTGAGATTATTTAGGAGATCTGTCAATTTAACGAGGGCAATCTTGTCTTTATGAGTAAAAGTTCACATGTCGCCTACAGGATTTTTGAGATTATTTTTGGCTCCACAACCATCATGTATACAACAGTTGGACCACCATTCGAAGTCCACAACCACCAAGGTGAAACCTGTAAGTGAAAAAGTCAAAGGCACAGACGAAAAATCAGGGAGAACTAGCCACTTGCGCAACAACCACTCCCATAATCCAGCCAAATAGTGCAACTTGCAATTTAAACACAACTCGGTACCAAAAAGCACTACGAACTCATTGATTTGAGAGGCGCCTTTGTTAATGAGCAAAGGAGGGGACCAAAACAGAAGAGGGACAAGAGAGAAGTAAAAAATTGTGCCAAAAACATGAGGTGGTGGAGAGTCCATGGAGAGTCCTACTTTTGAGAGTCTCCTTAGCATTTCTCTTTATAAATAATTAAATATCATGTACTAAAGCCTTGTGCAATCGAAGTGAGTTATTTCTCCTTCTAAAATCAAGCGTTTGGTTTGGTCGTATCAACTGAATCCACGATTAGCGGCAAAAGGGATTCCATTGCACCTCATTGAGTGATTCTCAGATTCTATCCCCCATCTCTTTGAGATCCTTGACTCATCCTGACTTCAGTTCTACTTATATTTGTGTTTAGTTTTTAAGTGATTCAGATTCACCAATTAAATTTATAAAATTCTTCGTGCACAGTCGTTAACTTGAGTAAAGTATGTTATCAATTAATATACTCTAAAATAATTTTTGCGCCAGTATGGGATATGGCTCCAAAAGAGGTATTGTCATAATTATAATTGGGTGAAAATGCAACATTTACCATCACGTTCTAACTTTTCAAATTAACTCAATATCACCGTAAATACGCAGCATGACTAGCTAGGATATCAACATTAAAAAACAAAGTAAAATATTAAATCATATTGCAGTCCTATTACATTAGGAATGTGATTGTGTAAATCCTAAAGTATTTAGGATGTCTTTAGAAGATTTTCTAAGGTTAGATATTATCCTATTAGAGTTGTAATCCTATTAGGGTAATGAATTAACCTTCACTACTACTATAAATAAAGGCACAATGGGGTGATATAACACACACCTCACAAATACATATATCTTTCTTCTTTCTCTGGGCCATTGGCCTCCACTCTCATGTCCTTAATATACTTTAGTAAATTAGGTCTACAGCACATTATCAGCATGCTCTTACCAGAAGCTAAGGAACTGAAGGTTCGTGGATGAGGCTTTTCTACAACATTAAAGGCTCAATTGTTTTCTGCCAATCAGGTTCTTTTAAAATAAATTAAGATATTTGAAACGGTCGTGAAGCATGAAAACAATCCCCATGATGCATGAATCCCTATATTTATCCCCAAAATCACGAAAATTGGCCATATCCATAACCGCAAATTAACCATCGGGTATTATCCATAACCATACCCACCGGGTAATAGATTCCCCATCGGTTAACGGGTATATCCATCTTTGTTAATACAAAAAATATATTCATTCAGTTAAGACATTATAAGTTAATAGATATTAATTTCGTCATTAAACATTTGATGTATAAAATGATCCAATGAATGGATGTTGTTGAGTATAAAAATTAAAACACTGATGATGTTGGCTAGGGCCTGCCCTGAGAAATTGGGGGCCCTAGGCGAGCCTTTGAGTGGGGCCTTTAAGTTCTTTGACACCCAACTCATTGTACATTTATATGTATAAGAAAAGGTTTCGCTAAATACATGAAAAAGTTCATTTCTACATAAAAAATCATTAGAATTCATATCCAAAGAAGAAAGATATGCAAACATTACTTAAATATTAAACGTCTCGTGTTTTTAGACGCAAATAACTTTTCAACCAATTCTTTTTCAATTGACAAAATAGCTAACTCATTCAATCTTTCTTGTGACATAGTTGATCGAAGATACGATTTGATCAACTTTCATTTGAGAAACTTTTTTCTGCAAGGCAAGTGTAACTGGTATGGTTAACAAAATACGATAAACAACCCATGCATTCGGGGAAACTCTAAATATATATATATATATTACATATATACACACATATTTTAAAAGAAATATTTTTGGGGCCCCCCACCCAAAACGCTGCACGGCAAGTTCCAAAAAAATATTATACAGAAAATATTATATATATAGAAAATTATGATTGGCATTCCAAAATTCTCATTCTACATTCCAAAATTCTCATTCTACATTCCAAAGTTTCTATATTTGGAAAGAAATATACACTTGTGAAGAGTGTATGATGATATTTTTGGAGTGTCAATAACACTTCCCTATATATATACACACACACACACACACACAAAAAAAAAAAATAATAATAATTTGGGCCCCCCCCACCCCCCGAAGTGGGGGCCCTAGGCGGGCTACCCTCATGGACGGCCCTGATGTTGGCTTATCTTTGATATCTCACATAAGGACCATTGAGTTTACATTGATTTTGATTCAAAACTTTACTTTCCTACAAGTGCAACTTTTGTATGCTCAAAGTAATGGTTCGATGAATAATGGATATATATATATATATATATATATATATATATCATACTATTAGATTATATATAAATTATATTATTTACTAATCGGGTCGGATTTAGTTATGGATATGGTTTGGGGACCTCTATAACCATATCAAAAACCATAACTGAATAATATAAACGGTTTTTCCCTATATCTAGAATATACCCAAACTTCCATACCGAAATCCATTCCATTCGGGCGGTTATCCACGGTTATCGGATTTAACGGTTAGAATTGCCATCCCTATATATATAACCCATGTGCTTGTTGGGCTCTGTCCTGGCACCGGCCCACCTGTAGCAACCTTCTACTTGCTGGGCTTTGCCCGCATGTGACCCGGCCCGCATGCAGCAAGTCTTCGCTTGCTGGGCTTGCCTTGAGTCTCAACCCGTGATCAGAGGCCAGCCTTTTGGCTGGGCTTCTCGTACCCAAGCCCAAAATCAAAGCCAGCCCTAAGATAGGCTTCATGCGCACCCATCTAGGACCAGCTCGTGATGGGCTTATCCTCCCCGCGCATTTTTTGCCCAAAAACCAGCAACTTTTGCTTAGCTTGTCCCAGACCCACGGCTCACGGCCTGCAGCAAGTTTGGGCTACTTGCAACCCTTCCCCGTGGCCAATAGCCTGCAGCTAACCTGCAGGGCCTTAACCTGGGCATTACAGCCAGCCCCTGGGTTGCGTTTTTGGCATCCCCGCTTCGTAACTATACTCCCATAATTTTTGGGACGTTATAGGTTAACGTTTATCAAGCTATAATTTTATTATCGCTTGGTCTGATGCTAAAATTCAAGCTAATGTGACCCGAATGCCATTATTGTGCTCCTACGATCAAATCTAGACAGTTACAATCTATTGAATTAATTAAAATGAACAGCAGTCCAGTCCATTAATTTGACATGACATCCAAAATTATTGGCCTGAATCCCACTTTTTGGCAATTAATGATTCAATAAATTTTTTCTTTTCTTTGAACCATTGACTATCTTTTGTAGTCCCGATGCACTCACACTTGGGTTCCTGAAGCAATCCCCAAATTCACTACACTTAGTTGTATATTGTAGTATGTGTCCTTGCAGGTACCTCTTTATATGAACATGAAGTTCATAACTAAATCGAACTTGTAGTTTCGAATTTAGTGCCTTTGAAACCCAAAGTTTTCATTCAAAACCCATGAAACCCAAGGCTTTCATGTTTAAATTAAACCTATACATGTCTATAGAACCCGAATGTCCTACAATGTATGTCTGTGGATTCCCATATGACTAACCACGTTTTTGTTGTACCCACTTTATTTTAGGGACATGTCGAACTTGAACGAGGTCGATTTCACCGCTAATGAAGTATCTGGAAGAAACTACCTGAAATGGGTTCAAGAAATGAAGCTTCATTTTACCACAAAGAATCTTCGAGCCACCATCGAAGAAACTACGAACGTCTCAGTTGACAAAGCTCAGAAAGCTACTACTATGATCTTCATCCAAAGACACATCCATGATGCACTACAGACCGAGTACCTCACTAAGAAGGACCCATGCGCCCTTTGGCTTGCTCTGACCGATCGTTTCGATCGCCACAAAGACATTTACTTGCTTGATGCAAGACACAACTGGCAGCATCTTCGCTTCTAAGACTTTATGTTTATGAGTGAATACAACTCTGAAGTTTGTAGAATCCGATCACTGCTTAAGTTCTGTAAAGAGGACTTAACGAAAAAGGGACTTAACGAAAAAGGAGAAGACCTATTCGACCTTCAATGCAACCAATATTGTCATGTAACAACAATATAGGGGGCGCAGAAGTTCCCCAAATTTTTTGAATTTGATCTTTTTTTTTACTTCTCATTGAAAAGCAAAACCAGCTTTTGATGAAGAATCATCAAGCTCGATCCACTGGCTTGAACGCTTTTCCTGAAGCTCATGGGACTAATTCTAGCAGTCATAACCGATGGAAACCCCATCGTGGTAGTGGAAATGAGCGGTAGCCCAAACGCCAACCGCTTGCCCCTAAGGTCCCAAACTTCAAGAATAAGGAAAAACTACAGTTTAATCGGCTTCCACTGAACTGGACATGTGCTACCTCTGTGGATCAAAGGATTATTTGTCACACGTATGCCAAGATACCCCCCAAGGCTATTGCAAAGTATCATTCTCGTGAGTCTAACTTTGCACATGTGGACTATCCTGACGAGACTACAACAACTATGGAGGTTTCAGATTTTTAAAAGGCATCCACTCCCATGGAAGAATAAATTTTATTTTTCTAAGACACGTTAGGGTGTCTTCACCCTTAGTGGCCGAAACCCCCCTCCAATTTTTCTATGTTTATGGTTTAATTTCTCAAACAATTTTTCAAAGTTTTTGGAATAATTTGTTTGGTTTGGTTTGTTGTCAACTATGGATAATTATTTTATGGATATTATTTCTCAATTAATTAATTGAATGAATGGAATTATATTTATGCATATGACTGATCAATTAATTTATTTCTAGGTATGACTAGTGAGGAAGTTAGTTATCTGGCTGATAGTGCTACCATGCACACCATCTTGTGTGAACGACACTACTTTACTAACTTTGTACATAAAAATGCACCTTTGACAACCTTCTCAAGCTCATCTAACCTGATAGAAGGATACGGAAAGGCCCATATAATGTTGTCTAATGGTACCAAATTAACCACTAAAGAGGCCCTTTATTATCCCCGTTCCGAAAGAATGTTGTTAAGTTTTAGAGATATTCGAGACAATCAATATCATGTTCAAACCACTGAAAAGAATGGCTCTGAATTTCTTTGTATCACCTCTTATGAGTATGGCCAGAAGCGTATTCACGAGAAGCTGGAACGTCTCCCGAGTGGGTTGTACATCACAACAATTTGATCTGTGGAGACCAACCACGTGCCTGGGTTCCAAAGCACTCTGTCGCTTTGGCATGATAGAATGGGACATCCCAGACAAGATATGATACACTGTATCTTCAAAGTATCACATGGGCATCACCTAACATCTTATCTCGACCATCCATTTTGCAAAGCATGATCCCTAGGGAAGTTGAATACTCAACCCTTAGCTACGAAGATTATTCAAGACCCCCTAAGTTTCTTTAGAGGATTCAAGGGATATTTGTAGTTCTATCCAACCAACATGCAGACCATTTAGATACTTTATGGTGTTGGGTGATGCATCGAAGCGTTAGTCACATGTCTGCTTATTGTCCACATGCAATGTTGAGTTTTGCGAAACTTCTAGCCCAAATCATTAAGCTTAGGGCTCACCACTATGATTATCCGATCAAGTCGATTCGACTGGATAATGGTAGAAAGTTTATGTCACAGACTTTTGGCGATTATTGCATGTCAGTTGGGATTGAAGTTGAACATCTTATACCCTATGTTCACACCTAAAATGGCATGGCAAAAAATTTCATAAAGTGCCTTCAAATGATAGCTTGGACTTTGGTTATGCGAACCGAATTGCCTATTTTTGCCTGGGGCCATGCAATATTGCACGTAGCTATGTTCGTCTGCTTGAGGCCCACTGCTACCCAACCTCACACATCGTAATAGTTGGTCACTAGATACGAGCCTATGTCTCGCATTTACGCTTATTTGGGTGCGCAATCTATGTGCCAATAACACCGCCACTACATACCAAAATGGGTCCTCAGAGAAAAATGGGAATTTATGTCGGTTATGATTCACCATCAATTTTTTGCTACATAGAGCCCTTGACAGGTGATCTCTTTACCGCACATTTTTCGGATTGTCACTTCGATGAGATAGTCTTCTCGTTGGTAGGGGATAAGATCACTAATGTTCCTGTAGAAAGCCGCAAATTGTCGTTGATTACTCCCACTTTGTCTCAATTAGATCCCCGCACTCCTCAGTCTGAAACTGAAGTGCATTGTATTTTATATCTTCAGAGCATTGCTCAAAGCATGTTGGATGCTTTTACTAATCTAGCAAAGGTGACGAGATCACATTTACCTGCTGTAAACGCATCTGCAAAGATCGACGTACTTAACGTATGTCATAACATCACCCCAGAAGAATGAACCATCCCCAAAGAAGGGGCTACAACACAGCAGCCTAGTACACTAACAGCTAGCCAATCATCTGCTCCTACCCTGAAGCGTTGCATACCCCCTGGTTCAAAGGATTCACAGCCCCCAAAAAGGAAAACGGCATAAACTAATGAACCTAGTCTGAATCTAACCATGACTTACTCATCTGTTCCAACACATAAGATTATTCTAGATTACGGTAATGTCTTAGACGAGACAAACCGGTATCCCAAGAATCGCAAGATTTTGGTCTATTACGCATCGATGAGGTTTGGGATCGAAATAAGATGATCGTCAACGATGCATTTGCATATACAATAGCTATTGACATTATGCTTAGTGTGACATTGAACCACATTCCGTTGATGAATGTCGACGTAAAATCAATTAGTCAAACTAGAAACAAGTAATCCAAGTTGAACTCGATTCGCTTGCGAAACATAAGGAGATTGGGCTTGTAACTCCTACTTCACCACATGGACGTCATAATGTTTCGCTACCTTATCAGTTTGGTAATTTTCGAAAAACTAAATATGCAGCTTATGGACGTGCTAACTGCCTATCTCTATGGGGATCTAGATACAAAAATCTACATGAAATTTCCAAATGACTTCCATTGACTGGTTCAAATAGTTCTAGACCATAAAACACCATATCAATTAGATTAAGGAGATCACTCTACGGATTGAAACAATCCGGGCAGATGTGGTATAACCGTTTGAGTGAATATTTGATTATGTCGACAAAATGAACCTCATCAGAACTCCTGCAGTGCTTGAGGAAATTGCCATTCACTTAAATTCAGAATTTGAGATGAAGGATCTTGGGAACGCTATATTTTTTCTATGCCTGGAGATCGAGCACTGTTTGGATAGAATCCTAGTACATCAATCAAACTACACCCAGAATGTGCTGCGACGTTTTAATGAGGATAAAGTGAAGCCTTCGAGTACACCTATGGTCGCTCGGACTCTAAATGCTAAACGAGACCCCTTCCGTCCCAAGGAGGTTGATTAAGAGATTTTGGAGTCTGAAGTTCCATACCTAAGTGCAATTAGTGCTTTATTGTACTTGGTTCAATGCACTAGACCTGACATCTTCTTCACCGTTAATCTTTTGTAAAGATACAGTAATGCGCCTACACGCACACACTAGAATGGTGTTAAAGACATATTCAGCTACCTCAAGGGTACGATTGATTTGGGCTTATCTACACCCACGAATCCTCGAGAGAAGCCGCCGACCCTTCGGTCCTCCAGTTGATTCTCGCCTCGTTGGTTACGCAGATACTAGTTATATGTCTTACCCACATAAGGCACGTTCTCAAATAGGTTATGTCTTTATCGTTGGGGACAGCGCAATATCTTGGAGGTCTACTAAGCAAACGCTAGTTACGACTTGTTCGAACCATGCTGAGATTCTCGCCTTGCATGAAGCCTCGCGTGAATGCTTTTAGTTCAGAGCAATTATGGAACATTCGAAGCACTAGTGGTCTTACTACCATCATTGACCTTTCTACGACGATCTTTGAAGACAATGCAGCGTGTATCGAGCAACTGAAGAAAGGGTACATCAAGGGAGACAACACCAAGCACATTGCACCGAAGTTGTTTTATTCTCTCCAGCAACAACAACATCAAAACATTGAAGTCAAGCAAATCCATTCCCCGGATAACCTAGTCGATCTCTTCACCAAGTCATTGCCCAAGTCAACTTTTCAAAAGCTCATCAAGGAATCGATATGCATAAATTATCTGAGTTGAATTGCATGTAGTTTTCTTATTTGAAAGTTATGTCTAACTTAGGGGGAGTATCCCAAAGTATACTCACTTGATCTTTATGTACTCTTTTTCCTACGATTAGGAGCATTTTCCCTACTGGGTTTTTGCTACCTAACGAGGTTTTGATAAGGCACCCATCCTGCAATGATCATACTCAGTTAAGTTTCATTACTTTTGTCCTGTATGACGTTTATTTTAGACATTATGCATACTTCTCACTTTTCTCCTTAATCTATGGGTTTTGTACGTATCTTAGGTTTTACCATAGCGAGGTTTTGTGGTTTTACTACCAATGCATACTTTCTTTAATTTGAGACTTGCATTCGCCTGTTGTGCCGTTGAAGACCTTATGCGATGTTTTGTTTTAGTATATACACACTTAAGGGGGAGTGTTGCAATCTTATTAGATTAGGAATGTGATTGTGTAAACCCAAAAGTATTTGGGATATCTTTTGAACATTCTCTAGGGTTATATATTATCCTATTAGAGTTGTAATTCTATTAGGGTAAGGAATTAACCTTCCTTACTACTATAAGTAAAGGCATAATAGGGTGATATGAGACACACCTCACAAATATACATTTCTCTCTACTCTCTCTGTGCCGCCGACCCTTCTCTTCATGTTCTTAATATACTTCAGTAAATTAGGCCTACAACACATTAAGTTTTATTATAATAATTATTAGTCACTATAGACATGTAAATTTCGTTGCATGCGAATGATGCATCACAAAACTCCACGTGGCATATGACTCATCACAAATGGACAAGTCATCAATGACATGTGGCACAAATCAAGAAAAAGAAGCTCAAAAGCATTCCTAAAATGCGGCAAAGGGGAAGAAATCTCCTTAAAATCGACAAGGGCCCAAAATTGCTCCCAAAACCAGAAAGAAAGCTAAAGCATCTTCACAAAACAAGCAAGAATTGAAGATTGCTCACAAAATAGGCAACAAGCGTTATGGATTTCAACCAAGCAAGGGAAAGTGGTTGAAATTAAGACACAAAACATGCCTAAATTCTCTCATGGACGAATTAAGACACAAATCAAAGCTAAATACATCCAAATGCAAGCTTTGAGAAATCTATTAATACAAGGTCCTTAGACAAGCATAAGGTCGACAATTTTTACATTCAAGGTGGACAATTTCTACACTCAAGGTCGAAAATTTCTACATCCAGAAGAATCTCTGCCAAATCTTTGAAGACTAATACGCTGCCGAACCTCTCTTCGAAGAACATGCAACCAAAGTCAAAGCTTTCTTTCGACCAAAGCCGAAGCATTCCCTTGAAGAATCAACAAGCACTTGTGCGGATTGCTTCAAGACTTTGTTGCAAGCTCGAAACTTGTAACAACGTTTTATTCAAGATCAAGTCGCCAAGACCCTTGAATCAACGAAATCCTACATAACCACTACCTTTGCCGTAGCTTTGAGATGAAGACTATTCACTCATTGTTTCAAGCTCAAAACTTGAAGTAATCATTCAATTGGTCATCTGAGATCAAGTCATCGCGACCTTTGGATCAACAACCTACGCCATCTACATCAAATTTGAATACTGAATCATATGAAAATTGTAATTAAAGATTGTAACCTTACAAATTAAATCAATACAAATCTAATTTGTACACGTGTTCTCGTTTCATTCGTTACAAAATTTTCATGTTTACAAATTTCGCACGCCCAATGGGACATCTCTGCCTTTCATCTCTGTCTTCAAATCCGCAAAAAGCACAAATAGCATTAAGAAAGGATCAAGCTGTTCACGCTACCAACGCGAAGAACAAGAACATCCTTGCTGCAAGTGGTGGTACTTTGGGTATCACAATCTGAAGCAAGGTAAAAGCACTCTCTGCCATGCCTTCCACCCCTACACGAAACCTGCCGAAAGAGCAAGAGTACCCTAGGCACAAGCATGTGATCACCTTGGCCTTGCTAAGGGCACCAAGGGAAGAAAGCCCAATGAGGTACTATGTGTCCTTGACTTCTAATGTCGACTCAAGCAATAGCTCGTATCCCATAGCCATGCAAGTTATGACTACTGGTGCGACTTCCATCGAAGAGCAGGTAGCTCAAATGAATGAAGCAATTGCAAGGCTAACAAGGACCATGGAGGATGACTTGCAAATTGTCGCACTCGTCAACCAACTGGAGGCGCATCATGACTAAAAAGCTGACCGTGACCCAAAGGTTGATCTACAAAAGAAGGAAACGAACGAGGATGAGAAGCCTTTGATGGAAAAAATCAAGGAAGAGCCGAACTAAACAACGACGCTCATGGGATCTCTTTCTATCCAGCAGCTGCAGGGGATAATCATTAGCACTATCAAGGCACAATATGAAGGAAGCTCACAGGACTCCGTGCTGTATTCAAAGCTTTACTCTAAAAAGACAGCCTTGAGGATGCTAATGGGTTATTAGCCTCCAAAATTCATGTAATTCGATAGAAAGGGCAATCCTAAACAACATATTTCCCATTTCATCAAAACTTGCAACAATGCTGGGACGGAGGGAGACTACCTCGTCAAGCAATTTGTACGCTCACTCAAGTGTAACGCCTTTGACTAGTACACCGACCTCGAGCCAGAATCCATCAACAACTAGGATCAACTTGAAAGGGAATTCCTCAACTGCTTATGTAGCACTTGCTGCACCATAAGCATGCTGGAGTTGACGAGTACAAAGTAGTGGAATGACGAACATGTCGTCGACTACATCAATAGGTGGCATTCATTAAGTCTAGATTGCAAAGATCGGTTTTCTGATACCTCTGCCATTGAGATCTGCATCTAAGGCATCCACTGGGGGTTACATAACATCCTCTAAGGCATAAAACCGAGAACATTTGAGGAGCTAGCAACTCATTCCCACGAAATGGAGCTGAGTATAGCCAATCATGGGAAGAAGGAGTCGATCACCGACTTCAAGAAGGATAAGGTGTTTGCCCCAAAGGTAGACAAGACTGGGAAGAAGCTTTTACTGTCAATACTACCCCCATCAAGACCTCATATGGGCCCATTAAGATCTTCTTGAAGAACAAAGCGAAAGAGATAAAAAGAGGTGAGCCTTCTCGCACCTATGATAGGTACAAAAACACCTTGAGGGTGTTAAAGTAGAAGACGTACCCTTTTCCTAACTCTGACATGACTGCAATGTTAGACGACTTGTTAGAAAGAAAGTGATCGTGCTACCCGAATGCAAGCACCTTGAAGAGATGAATCACATTAACGATCCTAGGTATTGCAAATACCATTGTATCGTAAGTCATCCAGTCGGAAAATGCTTCATCCTCAAAGAGCTCATCATGAAGCTAACACAACAAGGGGCAGATCGAGCCTGACCTTGAAGACATGGCTACAACTCACACTACTACGATTGTCTTTGGTTCCTTCAATCCCGTCCCTCTCCATTTGACGCCTAACCACTCCCGTCCATGCTCAAGCTACATGGCACATTCTGTACAACCACCACTAGGGGCAAGCAACCAAAATGCGCTTACCAATGATGAAGAAGGATGGACATTGGTGACCTATAAAATGACAAGGAAGCTAAGACCACAAGCAACAAGGCTAAAGGTGGAACAAAGGAGAAAGCACCACCACTACAATAATAGAAAGCCCAAAAAGAGCGTAAGAGCTACTAAGCCAACATACGTAGGGGAACCTATGGAGCAAGAGTCGCGCATTCCCATCTCCTTGCACGAGTACTTGCCAAATGACTTCTTCCAACAGTGCACTACCGTTGCCTGTCACATGGTTGAAATGGAGATAGAAGAGCCCTCAAAAGGCAAAGCTATCATCATCGAGGAAGAGAAGACCCTCACGCCCAAAGAAAGCCTGCCGACACACTTTAGCATCGAGGAAGCACTACGATTGCCCAAGGAGATGTGAAAAGCAGCAGCAGCGATCTTGGTGAGTCCCAATGACCACGAAGTGAAAGAAAGCAAGGAAGAAGGCTTAAAGCTTCGCCCACATGCTGTGCCGCATATAACGCAATCAACTTCACTGACGAAGACTTGCTGCTGGGATCAAAGCCTTACAACCGTCCTCTCTTCGTCTCTGGGTATGTGAGAGAGAACATAATCAACCGCATGCTTGTGGATCGTGGGTGATCATAAACATCATGCCAAAGTCAAGAATGACCACAATCGGCATCAAGGTGGATAAATTATCTCGAAGCAGCCTCCTAATCTAAGGTTTTAACCAAGGAGGACAAAGAGCGATGGGCATGATCCGAATAGAGATGACCATTGGTGAACTCAAATCAAGCACGTTATTCTATGTGATTGATGCAGGAAATTCCTACAACTTGCTCTTAGGAAGGCCTTGGATCCACGAGAATGGAGTAGTGTCGTCCACCCTTCATCAATGCTTAAAGTCCTACCGAGAATGAGTAAAGGTGATACAAGGCGACATCAAGCCATTCACCGAAGTCGAATCACACTTCGCAGACGCCAACTTCTACATGGATGAAGACATGGTGCCTGAAGCTCTTCCAAAAGAAATCAAATCCACAGGCAAAGCCGCACCTAAAAAACAAGAATGGCAAGCCATGCCCAAGAAACAAGAAAGGGAAGCCGTGCCATCTCTAAGTAAAAACGACAATGAACCTGCTAAGCCCACAACAATCAAAGGGACGCCCTAAAAATGACCAAACACAACTGTCTTCTGATACATCCCATTGTCGAGAAGAAATAATAGGAATCCCTATTTAAAACTGGAACAAGCAAAGCCGACACACAGCTGTACAAGGACAATGTAAAGCTACTCAAGACAAATGCAGTAGTACCTCTGAAACAGCTAGGCAATGCTAACGTTTCAAAACCACCACAAGGTTTCGTAAAACCCCTGCCAAAGTGGGCCGAACCAAGCTCTTTTCCAACCAAGAGGACTGAAGAAGGTTTCGGCCCAAACGCCTACAAACTCATGTCAAAGGCTGGGTACAATTTTGCCTTCTCTTCAAATCTTGGAACTAAAAATGCAAATACCGGCAACGAAAAAGAACGTGACCTCACTGAGACTCAAAAGAAGTTGAAGGAGCGTTGTTACGGAGTTGACAACAACAAAGCTAGACTTGGCTTCACACCAAATACACCCGTGAAGATTTCAAGCAAAGCGAAAAACGTTAGCGCTCAACACATCGGCGTGAGCGTTGAACAAAATCAAGAGGAGCCTAAACTCACCCCTCCAACGTCAGTATTTGATAGACTGAATCGTTCAAAACCTAGAATTTCAGCACTTGATCGCATTGATGGTCAAGATCGAACTTCCGTCTTCAAGCGGCTTAACACGCCAACACCCTAAAGCTGTGTTTTCGAAAGTGGTCAAAACCTAAGAAACAAAGCAACATGGCTAGCTCTCCTCCACAATGGTCGACCTTGGAAAGACTTGAAGAAACCAATAAGCCTTCTAGAAAGAGGAAAACAATGCCAAAGAAAGAAAAGCTTGACGGTCTAGCAGAAAAAGACGACATTCGAAACTCAATTCCCTCAAGGATGAAACGCAACCTTGGAGTTTGACACAAAAGGACAACTGAAGGTAAATAGGCACACCATCATCCACACAGGCCAATCTTCACGCCAACAAGCCCAAGCGGACAGTACTGAAGAGAATGTCCAAGAAGTCTTCTACATCACAATCCAAGAAGACAAAGAAGATGAAATCCCTGAGTATGATGTCACTGCTGCGCCACCACAGCTCGTGGATGAGGGGGGCAAGCTGTGGTTGATGATTTTAAGTAGCTCAACTTAGGCACAAGCGAGGAACCAAAGCCTATCTTTGTAAGTGCACAACTAAGTGCAAATGAGATCGAGAAGTACTACCAACTGCTAATGGAGTACAAAGACGTCTGTGCTTGGACCTATAAAGAATTGCTTAGCCTTGACCCTACCATCGTCATGCATCATCTTGCAATCAAGCCTGGAACGTTATCGATAAAGCAGACTCAAAGTTGCTATCGATCCGAGCTCATCCATAAACTGAGGCCGAAATTGACAAGCCAATCAAAGCAGGCTTCATTCGAGAGCTGCAATACCATAAATGGATCTCCAACATCGTCATTGTCCTTAAGAAATCTAGACAAATACATGTTTACGTAGATTTCTACAACCTCAACGATGTTTGCCCGAATGATGACTTTCCCTTGCCAATCATCAAAATCATGGTGGACGCGACCAATGGCCACTAGGCACTATCATTCATTGACGACTCCTCTGGGAACAATCAAATCCGCATGGCTCCCGAAGACGAGGAACTAACATCCTTTCGCACTCCAAAAGGTATCTACTACTACAAGGTAATGCCCTTTGGCTTGAAGAACGTTGGGGCTACATATCAACGTGCAATGCATCTTCAACGACATGCTACATATAAACATAGAATGTTACGTAGACGACGTAGTTGTCAAGATCAAGACGATCACTTGAAGGATTTACGAATGGTGTTCGACAAACTTCAGCACTACAACCTTAAAATGAACCCACTGAAGTGTGCATTTGGAGTCACTTCTAGAAAGTTCCTCGGCTTCATTGTCAAGCACTATGGCATTGAAGTGGACGAATCAAAGATTAAGGCCATTCAAAGCATGCCCGAGCCAAGAAATCAACACAAGCTGAAAAGTCTACAAGGACGGCTAGCCTTCATTAGGCACTTCATCTCTAACCTTGCTGGACGCTGTCAACCCTTCAGTCGACTCATGAAGAAGGACACTCCATTCATATGGGATGACGTCAGTCGCAATGCCATTGAAAGCATAAAAAGGTACCTGGGAAGCCCACCTGTCTTATGAGCTCTTGTGCTTGGAAAACTACTCATCCTAAACATTGCCGCACAAGAGGGCTCCATTAGAGCACTTTTGGCACAAGAAAATGAAGACCAAAAGGAAAGAGCACTCTACTACCTAAGTAGAACTCTCACTGGTGCCGAGCTCAACTACTCACCAATCGAGAAGATGTGCCTTGCCTTAGTCTTTGCTATCCAAAAGCTAAGACACTACATGCACGCTTATACCTTCCACTTGGTTGCTAAAGCCGACCCAATCAAGTACGTTATGTCCAAACCCGTTCTGACAGAGCGACTAGCTAAATGGGCATTGCTTCTCAATTAATATGAGATTATCTATGTCCCAGCTAAAGTCGTCAAGGGTTAAGCACTAGCAGACTTCCTAGCCGATCATCCAATCTCAACCAATTGGAAAATCTCAAACTGCTACAAAAGTTCTTGACGAGGAGGTGTTCTACATCGAACAAGCGGAGTGGGGCAGGAGTAGTATTAATGTCGCCACAAAGACAAGTATTACCTTATTCCTTCCAATTAAGCGAGTTGTGCTCCAACAACGTCGCTGAGTACCAAGCACTGATTATTAGACTCCAAATGGCGACCAACATGGAAATCATAACACTAAAAGTTTATGGCGACTCAAAGCTCATAATCAATCAACTCTTGACTAAATATGAAGTGAAGAAAGATGATCTCGTCCCATACTTCCGGCTAGCAACTCAACTGCTACAAAAGTTCAAGGTCGTGATGCTAGAACATGTGCCAAGAAAAGAAAATCAAATGGCGGATGCTCTCGCTAACTTAGCCTCAAGTATGGTACTAGGAGAAGATGAAGCTGCGGACGTGCTCGTTTGCTAAAGATAGGTGATCCTGCCCATCACTGAAATGCTACTAGATGATACAAACGTCATCTCAGTACTTCCAAACGACACTGAAGAGTGGAGACAACCGCTGATCGACTACTTGAAGTATGGAAAGCTTCCAGACGGTCTTAGACACCGCTCTGAAGTAAGTCAACGGAACACTCTACCAATGTTTTTTTAAGGAGTACTTTTGAGATGCCTAGGTGAGGAAAAAGCTAATCAAGCAATGGAAGAAGCACACTTAAGCGTATGCAGAACGCATCAGTCTAGACCAAAGCTACACTTCCAGCTCAAGAGAATGGGTTACTACTGGCTAAGCATGGTGAAGGATTGCTTAGAGTACACCAAAAGGTGCCAAGCCTGCCAATTCCACACCAACTTCATACATCAACTGCATAAGCCTTTACACCCTACAGTTGCTTCATGGCCGTTTGATGCATGGGGATTGGACATCGTAGGACCAATCACACCAAAGTCATCAACAGGAGAAGCCTACATCCCAGCCGCAACAAATTACTTCTCCAAATAGGCGAAAGCTGTACCCCTAAGGGAAGTCAAGAAGGAAACTGTCGTTCGTTTGATCAAGGAGCATATCATCCACCGATATGGTGTGACTCTCTACATCATCACTGACAATGGAAAACAGTTCTCCAACCCGACTCATGGATGAGCTCTGGGAGAAATACAAGTTCAAGCAGCACAAGTCTTCCATGTATCATGCTCCGGCCAATGGTCTTGCGAAAGCATTCAACAAAACGTTGTACAACCTCCTGAACAAGGTAATCGACTGAACAAAGAGAAATTGGCACGAAAGAATAAGCGAAGCACTTTGGGCATATAAGACGACACATGGAACTTCTACCCAAGCTACGCCTTATTCTCTCGTATATGGCGTGGAAGTTGTTATGCCGCTCGAAAGTCAAATCCCCACACTAAGGATGGCTATACAAGAAGGCTTGACTAAAGAAGAAAATGCAAAGCTACAACTTCAAGAGTTGGAAGCACTTGACGAAAGAAGGCTCGAAGCTTAACAAAACTTAGAATGCTACCAAGCACGGCTATCCAAGGCATTCAATAAGAAGGTCCGCCCAAGGTTTTTCCAAACTGGAGATCTTGTCTTGGCATTACGAAGGCCCATCATCATAACTCACAAAACAAAAAGCAAGTTCACATCAAAGTGGGATGGACCTCACGTAATACAAGAGGTCTACACCAATGGTGCTTACTTAATCAAGGCGAAAAATAGCTTAAAGATCAGCCCCCATGGCAGGTTCTTAAAGCGCTATTACCCGTAGACCAAACACCCAATGCTCCTCACCTACATGAGCCTAAACTATACACGGCACAAAGCTCCTCGCCTGCACGAGCCTAAACTGCACACAGCAACAATGCTCATTGTTCGCACAAACTTAAAATGCGACACCCAATGCTCCTTGTTCGCATGAGCTTAAAAGGTGACTCCCAATGCTCCTCGCCTGCATAAGCCTAAACTACATATGGCACAATGCTCCTCACCTACACGAGCCTAAACTACACACGGCACAATGCTCCTTGTTCACACGAGCTTAAAAGGCGACATCCAATGCTCCTTGTTCTCACGAGCTTAAAAGGCAACACCCAATGCTCCTGGCCCACAAGTGCATAAACCGACACTCCCCGATCCCGATTTCCCACAGACATCGGGATGGTCACGTGTTGGCTGACACCCGAAGGTGACGCAAGCTATTTATTGAATGCAAATGTTGAGAACAAGAAATAAATCAGACATATAAATTTAAATATAATTGATATACGAATGAGGAACGTGTTCAGAACATACAACTAACTAGAACACTATAGGGAAGAATATAAAATTGAATGAATAAAAGGATGGGTCCTACACCGAGAGGACTCGAAGCGGAAGTATCTTGACGCTAGAATTGTACGCCTCGATTCTAAGTCCTGAGGGGGAGCAAAACAAACATGAGTGGGCCAAATATGTGTATATATATATATATATATATATATATATATATATATATAATACTAAAACAATTAACAACATACTAACCCCCAAAGTTTTATGAAAACTAATAACATAGTAAGTAGTAGATTTTCTGAAACCCTAGCATGCCATAAAACCTTTCATAAAACATATATCATATATAGTGTGCTAACTAGTGATATCATAATCACCCGAAGGCAGAACATAGAACTCTTCCTTCAGAACAC
This sequence comes from Cotoneaster glaucophyllus, assembly GCA_036320875.1. NCBI lineage: Eukaryota > Viridiplantae > Streptophyta > Magnoliopsida > Rosales > Rosaceae > Cotoneaster > Cotoneaster glaucophyllus. The sequence goes on from CM070060.1 coordinate 7,750,404, forward strand.
TTCCTTCACAAGTATCAATCGCCCGCAGGCTCCTACAGCACCCACCAAAAGGCATATATAGTATCAATCGCCCGAAAGCTCATATAGCACCCACCAAAAGGCTCCTACAGTACTCACCAAAAGGCATATATAGTATCAATCACCAGAAGGCTCCTACAGTACTCACCAAAAGGCATATATATAGTGACCACTAGATACGCACAAAATCATTGAGCATAGTCTTTCCACACATAGGTTTATATATCTCAAAAACATCTTCATAATATAAAGTCATCCATCATCTATACTATAATGAAGTGTGTAAAAACATGTTCTAAATAGTATATCGTCATCCATCAGATATCCTACAAAGAACATGGGTTCGATAGAAACTATGGTATTCCAAAATATTCTAAGTAAACATGATAATCATATAAGGTAAATCCAATTTACTCATAAAACGTTATCTGAAACATGATCAATAAATCATGCTTTTCATGTATGCATTTCAAATATTAAAACATGCATTTTAGAAGAGGTCCACTCATAGATACTTCGTCGTTGTAGAGCCGTACGAAATAGGAATGACAGAATCGACGCTAATATTCACACCTAAACACATAAAGTGTACAATTAATAAAACTCTATTCAAACGATTGAATTTCAAGAAACTAAGGGTCTGGGACGAAACCCGAAAAATTCAACCCGAAAAGTCAACAGTAAACATTGACCAGTCAAAGTCAACGGTCAACGACCAGCGTTAACTAGGTCAACGATCAGACCAAGTCAATCAATGGGTCACGGGTTGAACTGGGTCAAAAGGTTTGGGTTGGACTAAGTTGAGTCCAAAAAGGGTTTGGGTTTGAAGCTAATGGGCCGGAGCCCCAAGTGGATTGGCCCCAGGGCCTAAGGTTTAGGGTTACTGGTTTGGGGTCTCTGGCTTCGGCCCAAGTTCACTCGGCCCGAAGGCCTAAGCCTCTAAGGGTTTCGGGTTTTAAAAATAAATAAAAGGGGTTAGGCTTTAAGGGGTAGTGGGTCTAAGGCCCAAGTTCCAAATGGCCCCGAAGGCCTAATAAGGTAAGGGTTTAGGTTTAAAGGGCCTGAATTGCTTGTTCTCGCCGGAGAAGGAGGCCGGAGCCTCATGTGCTCTGGTCAACGACAAATTACCACCCTAGGGTACGATCTATGTACGAAAATAAAGTGCAAGGCGAGGGGAAGTGTTTTCTCACCTTTGATTCACCGTTGAAGGGCCGGAGATGGCCGAAATCTTGCTCGAAACCCAAAGGGGTTCGCCAGAATCTGGGTTCTCGAACTCACCAAGGTTCACAGAGCCGAGAGATAGAGGAAGGACGTCCAAACGAACGTGGTGGTGGCTTCTGGGTTCTAGTGGTGTGAGGGTGGTATCCGTGGGTGTGTGAGTCGATCGGGAAAGGGAGAGTGCGAGAGAGAGAGAGGGTACTGAGCTGAGAAGGGGAGAGAGACAGAGAGAGAGCTGAAAGTGAGAAAGAGAAGAAGGTTGACTCGGGGTGAAGGGAAGAGAGAGTGAGTTTAGGGTGGTGCCACCTGGCAAACGGAGAGAGAAAGAGAATCTAAAAGGGAGGGTCCGGATTGGATAAGAATAAAGGGACCAAAATGAAAACTTCAAATACTTTTTGGGGAAAAAGTAAAATTACAAACTAAATTTGGGGAGGGGTTTTACATAAACTGTGTACAACCAAATCACCATCAAAACCGTCAAAACCATCAAAAAACAATCCATCATTCCTTTGAACTACGTCATGACTTGATCCTTCCTCAACCGAAGGTGCGTAGGCAACTTAAAACTTCAAAACTTCAAGTACAACCACATCATCAACAAAAACACAAACACTTTGACGAATAAAGAGCAAATTCAAGAATGTATTTATATCTTTAAAAGAAGAATTCAGCTACAAAGCCATATTACAAAATGAGCAAAAAATAAAAACAGCTTCTCCAGTAGTCGACAAGATGCTATTTCAAGTCATAGATCCGCTACGAAAGCAATCACCAAGAAACTCAAACAAAGCCGGCAAATTGTCACAAACTTGGTGCGAAGGATTCAAGGTAAGAATCCTCAACGTACATGCCTTCTTCTTCGTATTTGGTTGACCAAAATCTGTCACCTCCCTAGATACTTCAAAAGACCACGACCTGATATGCATCGAATTGTCTTTCGCAGAAAGAACAAGCGCCTGCAGCAATTACGCAAGCAGTTTCTTGCACTGCACGACAACGTCACCACCAAGGGAAACTATGACCAAAAGGCACTACACAACGAAACCCCGCTGCAGTATTTTGCACAGCACCACACGGTAAAAAGTGATGCACTGCAACAAGCACCAAGCGGCAAAAGGCATGGCTCCAAGCAGCTACAAGCCACAACACTAAGCAGAAAGCAAACCCATGGAAGCTTCAAGCAGCCACAAGGCACGGCAAGGGTGTTTCGTGACAAAAACACACACCAAATTGTCTTATAAATGAGGATCAATTGCTTCCTAATGTTATAGGGAGAATACATACCAAATAGCAAAAGGAAAATCAAAAGAAGGAAATACATTCCAACTAAAAGAAGGTAGCAAATTCCAAGCAAAAAAAGGCAAGTTTCAGCCAATCTGCGCAAGCAGAACGTTTTTTGTGATAATTTAAATTTCTAGAGGAGTTTTGATGCAAGGCCAATTAGAGATGGAAGCTAAGAGGCTGATGATCATTGTATCCAAATTTCATACTTTTCCCTAAAGCCAAACATTCCAATTTTCAAAGTTAATCCCGCAGAAGTTATTTTCCCGTCAGAACTGCCCAGCTGTGGGAAAATGACGAGTTGAAGGCTTTCCCGATTTTTTCTAGTGGTGTACGATATATTCTTGAAAAAATAAGAGATAAAGCTACGTTTCTCATATTTTTACAGAATTTTTCAGAAGACAAATCGACCTCAAACTTGGCATGAAAGTCAGATGACGTGTTTCCCAAACCAATGACAAGTCTTCAAGTTTCCCAAAACAAGGAGAAAAATGGCCTCCTTGCCGTGAAAAAGAGAAAGGGGAAAGGAAAAAAATGCAAATCCTACTTACCCAAGGACAAGCATTAAATTTTTTTCAAAACCTTGAAGGAAATCACCAAAATTTTCCAACACTTTGAAGGAAATCACCCTCATTACCAAAATTGAGGGAGGTTCCTTCTTAAGGAAGGAAAAGCATTTTTTTCCACAACCACAAGGAAAAAATTCAAATCCCAAAATACACCAAATGTATTTTTCCAAAGATTATGGAAAATTAATACGCACTATAAGTGTGTGCCGATTTATTCATTTCCAAAATTTCTTTCAAGATCAAGCATATACGGCCCTTGAATAAAAATTTCATTTCTTTCAAGATCAAGCCTCTACGGCCCTTGAAGAAAAATTTTATTGCTTTCAAGATCAAGCCTCTATGGCCCTTGAAGAAAATTTTCATTTCATTCAAGACCTCAACGGCCATTGAAGAAATGTTTCGTCCAAGAAATATGCCTCAACGGCACTTGACGAAATTCATCGTTTCACTTCAAGAAATACGCCTCTACGGTCCATGAAGAAGCAAGCTAATTCAAGATCAAGTCTCGACGACCCTTGAGTTAGAACATTCACATTGCAGGACTTCAACACACATTTTCTACATGTGACAAGCACATACCTACAACGCACCTTGAAGTGGGGGCATTTGTAGACATGCAAATTTCGTTGCATGCGAATGATACATCACAAAGCTCCACGTGGCATATGACTCATCACAAATGGACAAGCCATCAATGAAATGTGGCACAAATAAAAAAAAAAGCTCAAAAGCATTCCTAAACTGTGGCAAAGGGGAAGAAATCTTCTTAAAATCGGCAAGGGCCCAAAATTGCTCTCAAAACCGGAAAGAAAGCTAAAGCATCTTCATAAAACAAGCAATACTTGAAGATTGCTCACAAAATAGGCAACAAGCCCTATGGATTTCGGCCAAGCAAGGGCAAAGTGGCTAAAATTAAGACGCAAAACATGTCTAAATTCTCCCAAGGACGAATAAAGACACAAATCAAAGCTAAATCCATCCAAACGCAAGCTTTGAGAAGTCTATAAATACTAGGTCTTCAGACAAGCATAAGGTCGACAATTTCTACATTCAAGGTCGACCATTTCTACATTCAAGGTCGAAAATTTCTACATCCAGAAGACCTCTGCCAAATCTTTGAAGGCTAATACGTTGCCAAAGTTAGCCGAAGCTTTCTTTTGACCAAAGCCGAAGCATTCCCTTGAAGAATCAACAAGCACTTGTGCCGATTCCTTCAAGACTTTGTTGCAAGTTCAAAACTTGTAACGACGTTCGATTCAAGATCAAGTCACCAAGACCCTTTAATCAACGAAATCCTACATCAACACTACCTTTGCCGCAGCTTTGAGGTGAAGACTATTTGTTGTACTTTTATGCGCAAACGGAAGAGAATTATAACAAAGTACCAAATATCAATGTTGTAGGCGAAAGCTAAAACAAACAATCTCAAACTAACACAAGAGATTTACGTGGTTCGGCGTAAAGCCTACGTCCACGGGCAAAACACTGCGAGAAATTTGACTAAACAAACGGAGATTACAAAAGAGTGTTTAAACTCTCACAACCCAAATCCCACAAATTACAAACGCTAAACCAAACGAGTAGAGAACCCAAAACTAATGGAGAAGATTCTCCCTAATTGCTCTCTTACTCACAAATTGACTCTCACCAAATTACCACACAAAATACACTAACCCTAAGGTCCTATTTATAGTGCATAGGACTTAGGTTACAATAAGAATCCTAATAGGAAGTAAATCCAAAACCTAATAAAATAGGTAATTAACAAAACCTCTCCACCAAGGAAACCAACTAAGAAGTCAAAATCCAAACCCAAATAGGATACCAAAACCAAATAGGTAACACAAACCTAATTCTTTGCATCATCCTAATTTTGAGCCTAAAACCCAACAATCTCCACCTCGGCGAGAAATTAGCAAACTTCCAAATCAAATACAAACTTCAAATTTGGGATACCAAAATACAAATGCAAACGTGCACCAAATTCCTTCGAAACTGATCTCCACCTAGACTTAAAAAATCCAAAAGTCTTCAAACTTGAAATTTCCTCCAACACCTTCAACAAATTCCATTACGGAAACTAACAAATACGAAACAAAATCCAAGCAAAAGCTTGAACATACGAACAAAAAGTGCGAATTGCACTCCACCCAAAGAGCTTGAGTACCAAGCTCCACCACCTCACATAACCTTTAGAAGAGTTCAGAACAACGATCTTCTGCAATGTTTGCATCAACACTAGCAAAAGACTTATCAAACGGCTTCTTTTTGCCCTTGAGTTTAGAGCAATCTACTTTCCAATGACCCTCCTTATAACAATAGTTACACGTGTTCTTTCCAAGTTTGCCCCTTTCCTTATTCCTTCCTTGAACTACCAAAGCTCCATCCTGTGTGTCAGACACTTTATTCTTTAGCTCTTTAGAATTCAAAGCGGCTTTAACATCTTCCAAACTAATACTTTCTCTACCAAATAGCATGGTATCGACAAAGTGTTCATACGAAGAAGATAAAGAACACAACACAGTTTTCGCATAATCCTCATCACTAATTTGGTTGTCCACACTTTTCAAATCCATCATAACTTTATTGAATTCATCAACATGCCTATGAATTGACGTACCTTCATCCATACAAAGAGTATGCAAACTTTTCTTCAAATACAACCGTTTAGCAAGGGATTTGGTCATATACAAACTCTCCAATTTTAGCCACAACTCCGGTGCAGATTTGATGCTACCAACTTCTCGCAAGACTTCATTCGATAAAGTCAGCAGAATTGCTCCAAGTGCCCGCTCCATAACGTCTTCCTTTTCCTCATCAGTCTACGAATTCGGCAAAGCCTTCACACCCTTTAGCTTTTTCAAAAGCCCTTGTTGAACTAACAAAGCATGCATCTTCAATTGCCAAATACCAAAGTCATTGCCGTCAAACTTTTCAATATCAACTTTCACCGACGACACAGAAAGCTTCATAGTGACTGCCAAGCAAAGCCCAAGCCGAAACCTGGGCTTTGATACCACTTGTTGTACTTTTATGCGTAAACGGAAGCGAATTATAACAAAGTACCAAATATCAATGTCTTAGGCGAAAGCTAAAACAAACAATCTCAAACTAACACAAGAGGTTTACGTGGTTCGGCGTAAAGCCTACGTCCACGGGCAAAACACTGCGAGGAATTTCACTAAACAAACGAAGATTACATTAGAGTGTTTAAACTCTCACAACCCAAATCCCACAAATTACGAACCCTAAACCAAACGAGTAGAGAACCCAAAACTGATGGAGAAGATTCTCCCAAATTGCTCTCTTACTCACAAATTGACTCTCACCAAATTGCCACACAAAAGAGCCACACAAAATACACTAACCCTAAGGCATCTACATCAAATTTGAAGACTACATCAAATTTGAAGCAATCGTTCAATCGTTCGTCCGAGATCAAGTCATCGCGACCCTTGAATCAACAACCTACGCCATCTATATCAAATTTGAAGACTGAATCAGAAGAAAATTGTAAACATAGATTGTAACCCTACAAATTAAATCAATACAAATCTACTTTATACACGTGTTCTCATTTTATTCATTACAGAATTTTCGTGTTTACAGTCCCTTTTACGTAACATTTTAAACCCATTTGAAGAAGTTGATAATTATTATTGAAGCCACCGCCACCACCAACTGCATCAATTTTTTTTTTTAAGAAAGATCCGCAGCTTATGAAGAAGATATGAAACTTTTTACAACCGCAAACAGATCCTTGTCAACAAACCCATGACAACCTCCTCCAACAAATGCTCCACCACTTCGACCCCATTTTCCTTCAACATCTGACGATCAATAAGTAAATCTCCATCACATCCAGCTACTAAAACCCTGAATCCAACTGCCTTCAATTGATCCAACTTCTTACTCAAAAACCATCCGTCATCGTTGGATTGCAATACTCGTGGTCACGGTCAACGCCCACAGGTAACGACAGTTGCCACATCAGATCGCTTCTACTCAACGGCAACACAGGGTTGTTCTCCAACCTTGACTCAGATCTGCTTCTCCGGACTCCACCGAAGAACGAGTGGTGCAATATCAATCCTCTGATCTTCAAACGGTAAAAATTGTCAGCTACCACAGCCGCACGAAGTCCTGCATGGTAGGCTATGTTGCCACCGGTGCTGCTGCCCATGAGGTAACAATTCGACAAGTCAGCATAGTCCCTTAGCCAGTTGTCTGAGGCTGTTTTGATAAAGTGCAGCGCTTCCACCGTGTCCTCGTATGCAGCGGGCAGCCGGTGCTCCGGAGCCAGCCTGTACTCCACCGATGCGATGATCACGGGGACTTGGGTAGCCAGACGTAGAAGTTGTCCATTATGGTTGAGGCTGCGTTGAGCAGTATGAACCCACCGCCGTGGTAGTACACCACGAGCTGTAGCTTGGCGGGCGGGGTTGCGGAGGAGTGGTCGAGCAGGTGGCGGGGCAAGAATATTCGGACCCAGGTGTTGTTTGATTGGTTGATTGGGACGTCTTTGGTGAAAACTGGGGTGGGAAGGTTGGGATCGCAGGTGGCTAGGCTGTCGGGAAATTTGGCCAAGCGTGTGATTGTGCCGTCTGTATTGGATACAAGCTTGAGGAACTTGTGGGGATCGGAATTATCGACGGTGGGATTGGATATATTGGAAGCCGCTGTTTGTTCTTGTATTTTTTAACTTTGAGAAAAAATAGGTAAATCAAATTTTTTAAACTAAATTTGCAAACTAAATGATGTGGTTGTAGATAATTGGATTATTAATTAAGTGTCGATTAACACGCTTGTTTTTTATTGGTAACACATCATTTGGTTTGCAATTTGATTAAAAAAATTTATTTTACTTGCATTACTCTTCAAAAATATTGGAGATATGTGAGTGTACGTGTGAATGGTTGAAGCCAAATGCTCAAGATGGAGCCTTCTAAAAGAAAGTAGGTGGTCGAGTTAAATATGATTCAGCATCTCTTTCTGTCTAGATTCCAACGTTATTGAGACAAGGGCAGTACGCGCCCGTTAATTTCAGATGATTCGATAATTAATACAAACAAATCATTAAAAGCCGAACAAGGCAGCCCCAAATACGAGAAATTTTTCATTGTGATTGGAACACGGATGGTACATTACGTGTTTTATATAAGTGGTAAGAAATTTTATTTTTTAAGTTATTAACTTTTTAACACATATATCTTACCATTTATATAATAACATCTAATCTCATATCCTAATTACACTGAAAAATCTCTCAAGACAACAATCTAAATACAAAGCCAAAAGAAAATTAAAAACAGAGAAAGCAAAGCACATGCCCAACACACAACACCACAGAATGGAAAACCTTAAATATGGCAAAGAAACTGATTTAGAACAAAATTGGGATGAAGTCTATGAAGTAAAGTAAAGAAAATCAAGCGTTTTACTTTACAATTGACAAGAAATGACGCAAGAGAAGAAAGCTCCACTCAAATATCAAATTTGGCATTAAAAGAGAAGAATTTTGTTGCCATTTTTCGGTTGCTTGAGAAGATTTCAAGAAAATATTATCTTTGGCAACTATATATTTAATTTCACATTTTATTTTAATTTTACAATAAATAATCTATTGGGATCTTGTTTTCCTTATATGATTATTCAATTTAGGATTCTCAAAGTCTAATAAATATTGGACTTTTGGTTTGTTCGTCCAATTTATGTCATTTCACTTTCTCTAAGACCCTCGAACTTCTAACCACTTAGGCTTCGTTTGGTACGCCGTATAAAACACCGGATAACACTAATAATACCTAACAGGATCCTCTCCATATCCCTTTGTGAGGATCTGAGGATCTGTAAATCGTATCTGTTCATCGTATTAAATAGTAATAATACGGAATCAGGGGGTTTGGTGTCCTTATGTATTAAATAGTAATAATCCAGGCCCATCCATTATATTCGGTTCATGCCCGCTTAATTATACTCTCCAAGACCACGGTATTAATTAGTCGGGTAGGTAGAAAACACGCTTACTCTAGCTCTCTCTGTCTCGCTTTGCATCGCTCGCTCTCTCCTCTCCTCCTATTTTCTTCTTCTTCTCTCTCTGATCCGCCCTCCTCCTTTTTTTCTTGCAATTTTTTTTCAATCGAATGAATTTGGTTATTGTTCTCTCTAATTTTTCAATTGATTATTAATTAAAATTTTAGGGTTTTGTCAGTTATCAAGTCTGAAAAAAAAAAAATTTTGACCTATATATATATATATTTTTTTTTCATTGTGCGCCCATCTCCCCTGATAGAAGAACACTACCCACTTGGTTTGTTTTCCTAGTATGGGTCAAATCATTGAAAAAAAATCAATTTGGTTGGATTTTTGGCAAGAATTGCAAAGATCCTGAGTTTAGATATGTTGAAAATTCGAACCCAGTTTAAGAAATGGGTTGGGACGATTTTTCCCAACTTCTTGAGTCTTTTGGTGAATTTGGTTATTTATTATCTCTGTGTTAATTAATCTACTAAATGGGTTTAAAGTTTAATTTTGGTTGGTGTGGTTATTACCTTATGAATTTCTCTCTTCTTTTATTTTTTTCTTGTTGAGCTTTTTGGTGAATTGGGTTATTATCTCGATTGAAAATCTTGAGTAGGAGTACGGGAAACAAGTTCACGCCCAAGTCTGCAAGTAACACCTGCAGGGAGATGAATTCATTTGGAGTGGGCTTGTTGATTTATGTTGGAAATTATATATTATAATTAATATTATAATATTTAATTTTTGTAAAAATGAAAAATAAGAGTCATGTGTTATAGTTGAATTCAAATTCATGAGTTGTATCTGTTTGTTGGAACTTTAGGCAACAGTTATACTGTTTCAAAAAGGGTGGCTTGAGTTATAAACTCAAGCATTCCACCTGTCTAATAGAATTAAGAGAGGAGTTTTTTTTCCAATGTCTTGGTAAAAATCCGAGTTGTGTCTTGAGAGTACGGAATATATGAAGTTCGCCAGAATCCGAAGATTGAAGTGCTTTGACTTCGGATTATAGATTGTTGAATCCTAGGAGACTGACGCCTATCAAACTACAAACATAAGAGTAAGGGCGAAATTTTGTCTTTAGGACATTATATTTATGCAAGCTTCAATCTCCAAGTTTGTCAGTTTTTCTAACTTTCTTTCTAGTTATTTATATTAATCTCATACATAAATTGATGTTGTGAATTTCTTTATAATTATTATTAATGGAATACTTGTATTATTTTCATATTTTCTAATATTCCTCCAACAATTTCTACTCTTCTTTGGGTTTATCGATTATGCCTAGAGATGCTTTAATTTAACTCCATGGTTGCAAGTTATAAATAACAGTCACTAAAACATGCCCACACACAAAGTATGTGTGAAATATTTAATTTTTATTTTTAAAATTGAATGAGAGAGGAAGAGAGTGAGAAAGAACGTGGGAGGAGAGAGGGAGATTGGTTTATTTTTAAATTTTTAAAATTTTAAATTTTAAATTTTTTAATTCTTTAATTCTTTTTAATTAAACATTATACAATCACCTATAGGTGAGGTTTAAACAAAAAATAGCAAAATTTTGTTTTATGAAATTACGTTACTGTTCTTAACTTTTTTATTGTGATAGAAGACAAAAATGTATTTTCACCCTCTTTTGGTTGAAAAAAAATGGTTTCATTAATATATAGTTTAGATTAGTCCGATGTTGCACCAAACGTCCGACTAATTTAGTCAGTACTATCCGATGACTATTTATCTTATCTGACTGAAATAATCAGTATAATCTGAGCTGCCAAACAAGACCTTAGAGTTTGAGTTTTGCAATTTTTTTTCAAAAATGACGGTAACTGGGTAGCACCCTTTCATCTTGCTCTCTCTCTTCACAAACAACTCATCCTGATAAGATGGTGCTTGGGTACTCAATAGTGAGTACTTACTTTTAGATTTTATCCAATGATATTTCAACACATTTTATTATTACTTAATAAATAAGAGACACGTTATTAGTTTATCTTGGGTTTTAAAAAACAAGGAACACGCTGTTGTACAATTCTAATTTTCAGAATGTTTATGATTCCTCTGTCTCACTCTAGTCCTAGTTTTTAGCATGTTTATGAACGAAAGATTTGAGAATCGTTTTTAACCGATTTAGAAAGGACGATGGATGTTTGGCGGATTTACTTCGGGATTTCCAACTAGTTTATTTATAATTTTATATAGTATAGTTTTATAATGATTTAGATATGATTGGTTGATTAATGTGGTTAAGATTAATATTGTGCATCGTTATTTCATGGAAATGTTATAAGTTGTTGATTGTGGTTTGTTGATGGATAATGTTGTGATCTGTGGATGACGAAATAACTACTTTGATTTTCATATGTTTTTGCTTTGTAAATCTGAAGTCTAGTGAGACATGTGCATTGAGTTCCTTTGAGGGATGCTGACTCTATGTTTTCTTACCAGTTAACGCCATAAGAAATGTCAAATTTCATTAATTGTGAACTACGATTGGTTTGATCCCATCTTAAGGTACGTAGGCAATTAAATAGGAATGTTAGATACAGTCATGTGATAAAAAGAAAAAGTTACTACGTTTTTTGACTCATTGTTTCATTTTTGGTCATGTCTCGGGAGCCAGGCAGGACTATTAGATAGGTAAGTTCTTAACGTCACGTGTCGTTCCTAGAGATATTTCGGGATGGGGGCATGACATTTCTAATGCAGTACTGATTAATAGTTCTTGTAAAGCTGGAATTAGTTAGCCAAGGGCGTTTTGTAATTAGTTGTAAATGTTAGGGTCAATTATGTCAACTGAATTGTATCTATATACACTAAAATGTGTGCATTGTTTTGTCATTGAATGAAATGAGAAGAAGTATTTTTTACACCTCTGAGTTTTCTTACAAGCTAAGTTTCTTTATTGATTAGCCAGAAACTCGTCTACAAGAGTATGATTGACCAAGAATTTAGACATAAGCGAAGAAAGTTGGGGTTCCACTATAAAATCAATTAGTAATATAAGGAATATATAGCTCAATTACTTATTACTTGTCCAGATATTTGATTTTAATTCCTATTTCAGGTTATCCTTGTATTTTGTTTTCTACAAATACCTCCATATGAAGAAGAATAAAAAGTAAGTTGTGTAGAATTGTAGAATATTTGTTTAACTTGGTATTAGAGCAAATTTTGAAGACTCAATAAAGTAGCTTTTACTTTCTGGTTTTTAATTTTTAATTTCGTTGTTTTGAAAACTCAAAACTAAAACTAGCAACCAACGTTCTTCAGTTTTGCAAAAAAAAAAAAAAAAAAAAAAAAAAAAACACACTAAAACCGAATAGTTATCAAATGGTCCCTCAGTTAAAGAAATATTACGAACACTCGTTTATACTCAATCCATGACCATAGTTTTAGCAGCGGCAAACATCCATTTGTCCATCAGTCCAGTCCAAAATTACACTTCTCGTGAAAAGCATATCTATTATCTATAGAAGGGATTCAAGTCAACGAAATCAAACTTAAAGAGCAAGAAAAGGACTTGGGAGGACTTGCAACTTGTGAGAAGTTTACAATAAGCCTTATAAATTCATTACCTTTCAATTGGTTGATCCCAACTCCCAACCAACTGTCATCATTGTTTTTGGCTGGCCACTTGGGACCCCTCCCTCTACGCTTCTCATCTACTTCCTCACTGTATGGCCCCAAGTCAGAAATCAACCCCAATCAACTCACTTTCGTGGCCTAAACTTTGTTTAAGATTGTAAACGTGGTTGCATCAATTGGCTAAGATAGTGTGTCTGATGCTTATCTCAGAATTTGAGTCCCTTCTCGTAGATTGGAATAGTTTAGAATATTGTCCTTGTTTAAGATTAAAAAGAAGGATAGGGTCACTAATTCCAACTTGGAGACTTTACCTAATTTTAATATATACTACATTTCTTTCTTCCCCTTCCAATCATTCCCAGGTGCCAAGCTATGCCTGCCTACATCTTCTTTATCCTCTTCTTCAGCTCAATCTTTCTTGATACAGCGGCCTCAACTAAGTGCAATCATGACGGTGCTCCCGATATTCGGTCTCCTTTCCATGTAAGAGGCCAGCATTCGCAACACTGTGGCCACCATGGTTATGAGCTTCACTGCAACAACAACACTACCTTAATTCACTTCCCATCGTATGGTGACATGGTAGTGAAATCCATCTCGTACGATGTCAAAAAACTTGATCTTATCGACCACAAAAATTGCATCCATCAAGTCTTTCTCAATCTCAATCTCTCCCTTACCCCATTTCGATATTACTATGCGCTGAAAGAGTACTCGTATCTCAACTGTTCTGTTAGGCTTTCGCCTTCTTTCGCTGAAGTCCCCTGCTTAAGCGGCTTGCGCTATCATGTTTACACTGTGGAGCCTTCTTTGTCTGTCCCGGATTCTTGCAGGCTAGTGAAAACAATCCCCATTACTTTCGGGTATAGTCCTTATCTCTCGGACAGTAGTTTTGGTCTCGGATTAACTTGGGGCTTTCTTGGGCAACAAGATTGTGAAGCAAACGAAGGCCAAAATTTGCCACAGCTCGAAACAGACCAACAAACACAGGCTAAAAGTAAAATATTACCAGATTCCATCTTTCTTTTCTTTCTTATTCCAAAAACTTTTAAATTTATAATGATAATTTTAAAACTTCTTGGTGTATGGTAACATATTAATTCCTTATTTTTTGTCATTATAGTTGGATATAAAATGATTTCGTCCACAGCAATGGAACCACAAGTTATCGAGTGGGAACAAGGATGGAGCTATATGCAGAGAGGGATCAGCAAGCTAAAGAGGATTATATAAGGATTACCAGAGCCTCAATTCAGCTCGAAAGATTATATGATGCTTTACACAACTGTCTACAACATGTGTACTCAAAAACCGCCTTGTGATTACTCTCGGCAGCTTTATGACAAATATCAGGAGACATTCGAGGACTACATTAATTCAACTGTGTTGCCCTCTCTGAAAGAGAAGCTTGACGAGTTTATGTTGCAGGAGCTTGTCAAAAGTTGGGAAAATCATAAAGTTATGGTTAGATGGCTGTCGCGCTTCTTTCACTATCTTGATCGCTACTTCATCGCTGATAGATCACTCAGGCCCCTGAAAGAAGTTGGACTTAACTGCTTCCGCGACTTGGTTTATCGAGAGATCAAGGTCAATACCAGAGTTGTTGTAATTGGTCTTATTAATAAAGAGCGTGAGGGGGAGCAGATTGACAGAACCCTGATGAAGAATGTGATTAACATATTCGTTGAAATTGGCATGGGACGAATGGATGCTTACCAAGAGGACTTTGAAGCACATATGCTAACGGATACTGGAAAATACTATTCTCGCAAAGCAGCAAGTTGTATTTCGGAGGATCCTAAAGCGGATTACATGTTGAAGGCCGAGGGATGCTTGCGAAGGGAGAGGGATAGAGTTTCTCATTACCTGCATCCAAGCAGTGAGCAGAAGCTAGTGGAGAAAGTTGAACATGAGCTGCTCGCGGTTTATGTAACTGATCAACTGCAGCATTCTACATAGGAAGGCTAAGCCTATTGCCAATGTAATAATGTATTTAAGCTGAAACGTTTCTGCTTAATGTTTGTGCAACAATTCACCTAAAATTTGATGAAAACTTCCCTTCAAAAGTAATTTTCCGAATTTGTGTAGTTTCAATATTTGATTCATTCTTGTTGACAGGACATAAATTTAATGTGACAATACGTACGTGGTCAGCTCATCACGTACTTGCCACATTTGATTTCTGTTTTGAACATTAATAGGGGCTAAAGTAACATATAAGTTGTCAGATTGCAAAACTGAAATTAGAAAAAATTTAAACTGCATTGAAGAAGTGCAAAATGGCTTTAGATTACATGGACAAAATATGCAATTTTTTCTTTTTCAATGAAACAATATTAATGATCTGTGTGGCTCAGAGTAAAAAAAAAATGTATGTATTTGTTCTCACGTATGGTGCGGAATGAGAAATTTTTTATTGTGATCAGAATATAAGTAGTACACCACGTGTTTTTATATAAATAGTGAGAAATTTTATTTTTTAAGTTATTAATAAATTATAAAAAATTTACTAATTAACCATATATCAATGCATAGGTTTTCTTTTGAACTTAATCAATGGACTATTTACATTATTTTGGTATAAGTCAATAAAGAAAGCCCAAGTTACTATAAGTCATTACAAAATTACGTTTTTGCCTAACAACTCTCCCTTTATTCGCGCGAAGAAGCCTCGCGTTCAACAGAGAACAATCGCACCAGAGCTTCAATGTCGACGGAATTTTTTCTTCAATTTTAACTGTGACTTTAATCATGATGCTTAGTGATTTCAGTCCTTATGTTTTTATTTTAGGATAATGGAGCTTTGTGTGATTGCAAAGTGCATACACAAAATGGAAACTGTGTTGTTTCCAGTTTCACGTAGTTCTTCATATGTTGACGTTTGCAAAGTGAATTGTTTGAGGTTTAAGGAGTTGTATACGAGAAGTTTCATGCTGAGGTATTCACTGTCGGATTATTCGAATTGTGTACTAGAAAATGAGAATGACTTCGATATAATGTTGGCATGTTTGACAATAGCAAAGGTAAAATCAGTTGATATATTGGTAAAGGATATTAGTCTGTGTGGTGAGGTTTTGTCAATGGTTAATGATCTAGTACAATGGATCGACGGTAGTTCTTTATCTTGTGCTACATGTTCAAGTTGCAAAGATCGCAATAACTTCTTGGGAAGGTCAAAGACAGCTAGTAGCAAGGATTTGTTGTCTAATGAATGGTTGCATTATATTCATCACGTTGGGCAAAAATTTGAGGATGGGGTAGAAGATTTTCGCATAAAATTGTGTAAGTATGCTCTTGAGGCAGGTTTTAGTTTTGTATATTTGAACAATGACAAAAGTCGCGTCATTGCTGTGTATTTCATCATAAAATTCAAATGTTAATAATTGAAAACTGCAATGCATTTAAAACTTAACATTAAAATTAAGAAACTTCATTGCAGTTATTATTTACTTACATTTTCATCCTTGCTACCCTCATCCTCGTCACCCTCCTCATTCTCGTCACCCTGATCCTCTTCACCATCATTATTCATTGCACTAGCAAAATTTTCATCCTTAACATCATGATTTCCATAATCATAATCTTCCACATCATTACAATCATTAATCTCACTTTGTGCTCTGAAAAATGGCTACACCATGAAAGTTATTGTGTTATAATATGTATGATTGTAGACATGTAAATTTCCTTGCATACAAATGATGCATCACAAGGCTCCACGTGGCATATGACTCATCACAAATGGACAAGTCATCAATGACATGTGGCGCAAATCAAGCAAAGAAAGTGTAAAACATTCCCAAAATTTGGCAAAATGGAGAAAATCCCCCTTAAAATCGGCAAGGGGCCCAAATTCTCTCAAAACTGGAAAGAAAGCCAAAGCATCTTACAAAACAAGCAAGAATTATAGATTGCTCACAAAGTAGGCAACAAGGCTTATAAATTTCGGCCAATATGAAGAAGGTGGCTAAAATTAAGACACAAAACATGCCTAAATCCATCCAAAGGCAAGCTTTGAGAAGTCTATAAATACAAGGACCCAAGATACAGAAAGCGGCCAAAAATCCTACATTCAAAAGAACCTCTGCACAAATCTTTGAAGACTAATACGCTACCAAAGCTCTCTTCGAAGAATTCACAACCAAAGCCGAAGCTTTCTTTCTACCAAAAGCCGAAGCACTCCCTTGAAGAATCAACAAGCACTTGTGCCGATTCTTTCAATACTTTGTTCCAAGCTCAAAACTTGTAACGACGTTTGATTCAAGATCAAGTCGTCAAGGCCCTTGAATCAACGAAATCTCACATCTGCACCATCTTTGTTGCAGCTTTAAGGTGAAGACCATCCACGCGTTGTTTTCAAGCTCAAAACTTGAAGCAATCGTTCAATCGTTCGTCCGAGATCAAGTCATCACGATCCTTGGATCAACAACCTATGCATCTACATCAAATTTGAAGACTGAATAAAAGGAAAATTGTAATAGAGATTGTAACCTTACAAATTCAAATCAGTACAATCTACTTTTTAAACGTGTTCTTGTTTCATTCGTTAGGGAATTTTCGTGTTTATAAATTTGGCACGCCCAGTGAGACTTCTCTGCCTCTCATATATGTCTTCAAATCCATAAGAAACACACATGGCATCAAGAAAGGATCAAGTTGTTCCCGCAATCAACTCGAAGAACAAGAACATCCTTCCCGCAAGTGGTGGCACTTTGGGCATCACAACCCGAAGCAATGCAAAAGATCTCTCTCTTGTGCCTTCCACCCCTACATCAACTCTGCCGAAGAAGCAAGAGCACCCGAGGCACGAGCCCGTGACCACCCTAGCCTCGTTGAGAGCGCCAAGGGAAGAAAGCCCAAGGAGGTACTCCGAGTCGTTGACTTCTGATGCTGACTCAAGCAGCAGCTCGTCTCATGTAGTCATGCAAGTTATGACTACTGGTGCGATGTCTATCGAGGAACAACTGGCCCAAATAAACGAAGCAATTGCAAAGCTGATAGGGACCGTGGAAGAAAATGACTTGCAGATTGCTACACTCGTCAATAACCTGAAGGAGTAGCATGATGAGAAAGCTGACCCAAAGGTTGATCTGCCAAAGGAAAAAACCGACGAGAAAGAAGAGCCTTTGGTGGAGAAAGCTAAGGAGAAGCTAGAGGTAGACCGAGCTGTGACGCTCATGAGATCTCTCTCTCTCCAACAGCTACAAGAGAATATCACGAGCACAATCAAGGCGCAGTACGAAGGAAGCTCGCATGACTCCATGCTATATTCAGAGCCCTACTCTAAAAAGATTGACGCCTTGAGGATGCCAAGGGGTTATCAGCCGCCAAAATTCATGCAATTCGATGGAAAAGGGAATCTTAAACAACATATTGCCCATTTCATCGAAACCTGCAACAATGTTGGGACGGAGGGAGACTATCTCGTCAAGCAGTTCATGCACTCGCTAAAAGGTAACGTCTTTGACTAGTACACCGACCTCGAGCCCGAGTCTATCCACAGCTGAGATCAGCTTGAAAGGGAATTCCTCAATCGCTTCTACAGCACCCGCCGCACCTCAAGCATGCTGGAGCTGACAAGTACGAAGCAGTGGGAAGATGAACCTGTCGTCGACTAAATTAACAGATGGCGTTCATTAAGCTTGGATTGCAAAGATCGGCTTTCTGAAACCTCCGTCATTGAGATGTGTGTTCAAGGCATGCAATGGGGGCTACATTACATCCTCCAAGGCATAAAGCCGAGAACATTTGAGGAGCTAGCAACTCTGACGACATAGAGCTGAGTATTGCCAATCATGGGAAGAAAGAGCCGATCATCGACTTCAAAAAGGATAAGGTGTTCGCCCATACTACCCCCATCAACACCTCATCCGCGCCCGTCAAGATCTCCTCCAAAAACAAAACAAAGGAGATAAAGAGAAGTGAGCATTCTCACACCCAAGACAGGTACAAAAACACCTTGAGTGAGCTACAGCAGAAGACGTACCATTTTCCTGACTCTAACGTGGCTACAATGTTAGACGACTTGCTGGAAAAGAAGGTGATTGAGTTACCTGAATGCAATCGCCCCGAATAGATGAATCGTGTTAACGATCCTAGGTATTGCAAATACCATCGTATCTTAAGTCATCTTGTCAGTAAATGCTTCGTCCTTAAGGAGCTCATCATAAAGCTAGCACAACAAGCGTAGATCAAGCTTGACCTTGAAGACATGGCCGTAACATATACTACTACGATTACGTTTGGATACTTTGATCCCGTGCCTCTCCAAGTGATGCGTGACCACTCTCGTCCATGTTCAAGCTACACGGCAGCTTCTGCACAACCATCGATCGGGGAAAGCGACCAAAATGTACCTACCAATGCTGAAGAAGGGTGGACACTGGTGACCTACAAAAAGACAAGGAAGCCAAGACCACAAGCCACACAGCTAAAGGTGGAACAAGGGAAAAAGCATCGTCGCCGCAAAAGTAGGAAGCCCAAAAGTGGGGAACCTATGGAGCAAGAGCCACGCAATCCCATCTCTTTGCACGAGTACTTCCCAAAAGACTTCTTCCAATAGTGCACTACCACTGCCTGTCACATGGTTGAAGTGGAGATAGAAGAGCCCTCGAAAAGCAAAGTTATCGCCATCGAGGAAGAGAAGATCCTCACACCCAAAGAAAGCATGCCGGCACAGTTTAGCATCGAGGAAGCACTGCGATCGCCCAAGGAGATGCGAAGAGCACTAGTAGCGGTTTTGGCAAGTCCCGACGACCACGAGGTGCAAGAAAGCAAGGACGAAAGCTTGAAACCTTGGCCACATGAATATGCCACATGTTGTGTCGTCCATCATGCAATCAACTTCACTGACAAAGACTTGCTGCTAGAGTTAAAGCCTCACAACCGTCCTCTCTTCGTCTCTGGGTACGTGAGAGAGAACAAAATCAACCACATGCTTATGGATAGTGGATCGGCCATAAACATCATGCCAAAGTCAACAATGACCCTAGATGAACTATCCTGAAGCCGCCTCATAATCCAAGGTTTTAACCAAGGAGGCAAAAAGTGATGGGCATGATCCAAGTGGAGATGACCATTGGCGAACTCAAATCAAGCATGTTATTCCATGTGATTGATGTAAGAACTTCCTACAGCTTGCTCTTAGGAAGGCCTTGGATTTACGAGAATGGAGTAGTGTCGTCCACCCTTCATCAATGCTTAAAGTTATACCGAGAATGAGTAAAGGTGATACAAGGCGACACCAAGCTGTTCATCGAAGCCGAATCACATTTCGTAGATGCCAAGTTCTACATGGATAAGGACATGGTACCCGAAGCTCTTCCAAATGAGATCAAATCCACTGGCAAAGCCACACCCAAAAAGAAGGAGAAGAAAGTCGTGCCTAATAAGCAAGAAGGGGAAGCCGCGCCATCTTCAAGAAAAGATGATAATGAGCCTGCTAAGCCCACAACAACCAAATGGAGTGTAACGCCCTCAAAAGGATTAAACACACCTGTCTTCTGATACATCCCAATGGCGAGAAGAAAGAATGGGTAATCCCCGTTTGAAACTGGAACAAGCAAAGCCGACACACAACTGCACAAGAATGATGTAAAGATGCTCAAGACAAATGCGGTTTTACCTCTGACACAGCTAGGCAACTCTAAGTTTCAAAACCACCGTAAGGTTTCATAAAACCCCAAAAGGGGTGGAACTAAGCATCTTCCAACCAAGAGGACCGAAGAAGGTTTCGACCCAAACGCCTACAACCTCATGTCAAAAGCTGGGTACAATTTCGCCTCCTCTTCAAATCTTGGAAAAAGGGTATCGAACACCATCAACGACAAAGAATGTGACATCACTGAGACTCAAAAGAAGTTGGAGGATCATGGTTACGGAGTTGACAATAACAAAGCTGGACTTAGCTTCACACCAAATACACATGTGAAGATTTCAAGAAAAGCGAAAAATGCTAGTGCTCAACACATCAACGTAAGCGTTGAACAGGATCAAGAAGAGCCAAAACCCACCCTTCGAACGTCAGTCTTCGATAGGCTGAATCGTTCAAAACCCAAAATTTCGGCACTTGACCGCATTGGTGGTCAAGATGGAACCTCCATCTTCAAAAAGGCTTAACACGCCAACACCCCAAAGCTCTGTTTTCGAAAGGTTGTCAAAACCTAATAAACAAAGCAACATGGCTAGCTCTCCTCCATGACGGTCGGCCTTGGAAAAACCTGAAGAAACCAAGCAGCCTTCTAGAAAATGGAAGACAAGGCCAAAAAAAGAAAAGATTGACGGTCTAGCAGAAAAGGTCGACATTCGAAGCTCAATTCCTTCAAGGATGAAGCGCTAAGCAACCTTGGAAGTTGACACAAAATGACAATTGAAGGTAAAGAGGCGCACCATCATCCACATTGGCCAATGCCCAAGAGGACGACACTGAAGAAGAAGACCAAAATGTCTTCCACATCACAATCCAAGAAGACAAAGAAGATGAAATCCCCGAGGATGACATCACTGCTGCGCCACAACAGCTCGAGGATGGGGGCAAGCCATGGGTGATGATCTCAAGAAGCTCAACTTAGGCACAAGCGAGGAACCGAAACCTATCTTCGTAAGTGCACGACTAAGTGCGGACGAGATCAAGGAATACTACCAAATGCTCTTGGAGTACAAAGACATCTTTGTTTAGACCTACAAAGAAATGCCCAGCCTTGACCTTACCATTGACCTGCATCGTCTTGCAATCAAACCTGGAACACGACCAATCCATCAAACTTAAAGACGTTATCGATCCAAGCTCATCCCATAAATTGGGGCCGAGATTGACAAGTTAATTAAAGCAGGCTTCATTCGAGAGGTGCAATACCCTAAATGGATCTCCAACATCGTCATTGTCCTTAAGAAATCTAGACAAATACGTGTCTACGTAGACTTCTGATACCTCAACAATGCTTGCCCAAAGAATGACTTTCCCTTGCCAATCATTGAAATCATGATGGATGCGACCACTGGTGTTCGACAAAGTATGGCACTACAACCTCTAGATGAACCCATTAAAGTGTGCATTTGGCGTCACCTTTGGCAAGTTTCATGGCTTCATTGTTAAGCACCGTGGCATTCAAGTGGACCACTCGAAGATTAAAGCCATTCAAAGCATGCCCGAGCCAAGGAATCTACACAAGCTGAAAAGTCTACAAGGACGGCTAGCCTTTATCAAGCTCTTAATCTCTAACCTTGCTAGACGTTGTCAACCGTTCAGTCGACTCATGAACAAAGACGTTCCATTCATATAGGATGACGTCTGTCGCAATGCCTTTGAGAGCATAAAAAGGTACCTGGCAAGCCAACCTGTCTTAGGAGCTCCGGTGCTTGGAAAGCCATTCATCCCATACATTGCCGCACAAGAAGGTTCCATTTAAGCACTTTTGGCACAAGGAAATGAAGACCAAAAGGAAAAAGCACTATACTACCTAAGTAGAACTCTCACTGGTGCCAAGTTTAACTACTCACCAATCGAGAAGATGTGCCTTGCCCTAGTCTTTGTCGTCCAAAAGCTAAAACACTACATGCATGCTTACACCATCCACTTGGTTGCTAAAGCTGACCTAGTCAAGTACATTATGTCCAAACCTTTTCTGACAAGGCGACTAGCTAAATAGGCATTGATTCTCAATCAATATGAGATTATCTATGTCCCAGCTAAAGCCGTCAAGGGACAAGCCCTAGCAGATTTCCTTGTCGGCCATCCAATCTCAGCCGATTGGAAAATCTCAAACGACTTGTTTGACGAAGAGGTGTTCTACATTGACATCTTTCTAACATGGACAATGTTCTTCAACGGATCCACACGAATGGACGGAGCAGGGGCAGAAGTAGTTTTCATGTCGCCACAAAGACAAGTACTACCTTATTCCTTCCAACTAAGCGAGCTATGCTCCAACAACGTCGTTGAATACCAAGCACTGGTCATTGGACTCCAAATGGCGATCGACATGCAAAACACAACGCTAGAAGGGTATGGCGACTCCAAGCTCATAATCAATCAACTCTTGACTGAATATGAAGTGAGGAAAGATGATCTCGTCCTATACTTTCAGCTAGCAACTTAACTGCTACAAAAGTTCGAGGCCGTGACGCTAGAACATGTTCCAAGAAAAAAAAATCAACTGGCGGACGCTTTTGCTAACCTAGCCTCAAGTATAGAGCTAGGAGAAGATGAAGCTGTGGGCGTGCCAGTTTGCTAAAGATGGGTGATTCTGCTCGTCATTGAAATTCTACTGGATGATACAAACGTCATCTCAGTATTTTTAGTCGACACTAAAAAGTGGAAACAACCATTGATTGATTACTTGGAGCATGGAAAACTTCCAGACAATCCTAGACAATACGTCGACGAGCACCTCGCTCCCTCTACTACAAAGAAATAGTCTACCGACGCTCTTTTGAAGAAGTACTTTTGAGATGCCTAGGTGGGGAAGAAGCCAATCAAGCCATGGAAGAAGCACACTCAGGCGTATGCAGGGTGCATCAGTCTAGACCAAATCTACATTTCCAGCTCAAAAGAATGGGTTACTGCTGGCCAAGCATGGTAAATGATTGCCTGGAGTACGCCAAAAGGTGCCAAGCCTGCCAATTCCACGCCAACTTCATACATCAACCGCCTGAGTCATTATACCCTACGGTTGCTTCATGGCCATTTGATGCATGGGGATTAGACGTTGTGGGACCAATCATACCAAGATCATCTGCCGGAGAAGCCTACATCCTAGCCGCAATGGACTACTTCTCTAAATGGGCTAAAGCCGTACCCCTAAGGGAAGTCAAGAAGGAAACTGTCGTCCGTTTCATCAAAGAGCATATCATCCATTAATATGGTGTGCCTCACTACATGATCAACGACAATAGAAAATAGTTCTCCAACAGACTTATGGACGAGCTCTACGATAAATACAAATTTAAGCAGCACAAGTTTTCCATGTATCATGCTCCAGCCAACGGTCTCGCAGAACTATTCAACAAAATGTTGTGCAACCTCCTGAAGAAGGTAATCTGCCGAACAAAGAGAGACTGGCACGAAAGAATAAGCGAAGCACTTTGGGCATATAGGACGACACATAGAACTCCTACCTAAGCTACGCCTTATTCTCTCGTATATGGCGTGGAAGCTGTTCTGCGACTCGAAAGTTAAATCCCTTCACTAAGGATGGCTATACATGAAGGCTTGACAGAAGAGGAAAATGCAAAGCTACGACTTCAAGAGTTAGAAGCAGTCGATGAAATAAGGCTCAAAGCTCAACAACACTTGGAATGCTACCAAGTATGGCTATCTAAAGCATTCAACAAGAAAGTCTGCCCAAGGTCTTTCCGAACTTGAAATCTTGTCTTGGCATTACGAAGGCCTATGATCACAACTCACAAGGCAAAAAGCAAGATCATATCAAAGTAGGATGGACCTTACGTAATACAAGAGGTCTACACCAACGACGCCTACTTAATCATGGCTGAAGACGGCTTGAAGATCGGCCCCATCAACGGCAGATTCTTGAAGCGCTACTACCCTTAAACCAAACAAACAATGCTCCTTGTTCGCACGAGCTTAAAAGGTGACACCTAATGCTCCTTGTTTGCACGAGCTTAAAAAACAACACCCAATGCTCATCACCTGCATGAGCCTAAACTGCGCACTGCACAAAGCTTCTTGCCTGCATGAGCCTAAACTGCACGGCACAATGCTCCTTGTTCACACGAGCTTAAAAAGGCAACACACAATGCTCCTTGTTCGCACGAGCTTAAGGCGACACCCAAAGCCCATCACCTGCCCGAGCCTAAACTGCACACGGCACAAAGCTCATCTCTTACACACCTTCACCTACACACAGCAAACGTGACCAACTTGATGGATTTGGAACAAGCTCTGCACCTGGCGGATCCCTAATATCCTCGTCTGTAGGTAGATTGTCTCCAAATAGCATCTTTGTAAAGGAATGAGCGCCCATGTTCGCCAAGTCAAAAGAACAAGAGGGCCCAACCTAAAGAAGAAAAAAAGACAAAAAAAACGGGTGATAGAAAAAAAAAAAAAAAAAACAGAAGAATTCACAAGAAATAAGGAAATACATACATCTTTCTTAAGTGACACACGGCCATTAAACTGAGGAAGCCTAAACATTTTCTTCTTCTTATGAGGAAATTAATGTCACTATCATCCAGAGCACCTTCAAGCGGTCGTTTGTTCAAAACCTATTGACGTTGCCGCAAAACAAGTTCATCCTCATGCGAGTCAACCTCGTCACCCGCCTCTTCAGAAGCATCCGAACGATGAAAAAATAAACACGGGCGTTGAGGAGCTAAAGTCGCAGGTGCATCTTGCAAATGAGCGGCACTCGCACAATCAAAAGGTGCCAGCTGCGTAGGAACCACAGAACAACCCTTTCTCGGTGCATCATTGCGTGAACGAGAAGAATTCGCGCCATTTGTCGTCCCCAAGTCATCACGATGTACCTTTAACCACCAACCTACGTAGGCACGGGTCACTGGATTACTCTTGAACTCATCCTTGGTCGACAGAGTGATAGAAACATTTGTGCATGAACGGGTACAAAACTCCCAATGCATATACAATGCTTGCAAAGATTCTGGCTGTGTGTTTTCTTTCAGCTTACCTGGCACATGTTGTATAAAACCAAATTGCCTACTGAAACGGTGATGACTATATGGCTGAACAATACATCGGTCTCCTTGCCGCAAAGAAACATACCTAGAGCGAAAACTTGTAATATAAGACAAGTCTGAGAAATGAAGATGTGAATCATCTACCAGGCCTCACCGAGCTGAGCCAAGCCTTGCCAGGTGATCCATTCTCAAACCTTCACAACTTCTAAACAATGCATGCACTTGCAAATCATCAAAGCTCTTTCCAAAAAGCACGCCAGAGTACTTTGTCATCAAAGGCCCCAGCTTGGCTGAAGTTGATAGGAGCATATTTATGCGACTTAGTTAGCTTGTTTTCTTGCATTTAGTTAGCTAAACTATGTTAATTATAGTGTTTAAAGTTATTTTCGTCCAATTTCAGGTTCTAAGTGTCAAAGTGGCAAAAGGAAGCAATTTGGAGCATTCTAGAGCATTTTTGGGCCAAGATTGGATAGTGCAAACATGGAGGCTTGAGGATGGAAGAAATTGAGGAAAATGAAGGCTTGGAATCAGCCAAGAAAGATGGAGAATTAAATTCAAGTTCAGAAAGATAAGATAGAAGCAAGAAATATGGAACATTATCTCTAACCTTATCACCTTATCCTATCTTATCCTTGCCTTATCTTATCTTTCCATATTTTTAGCCAAATAAGGGGGTCCATATCTGATTCTTATCACCTAAAATTAGGGATTCTAGAAGCCTAAAAACGTGCTAATCTGAATTAGAGCATGTGCTGCACATTCCCTATATTTCTGGCACCTAGACCTCATTCTAGAAGGCCAATCTAATTGTGCCGCACCCTTATCCCCTTTTTCCTTGGGTTTCCTACTCCAAAACCTATGCTAATTCTCCTCCCAGCCGTGCCTACCTCTCCCCTATATATACATACAGCAGCCGCACAAATAAGGCACCATTCACAATCACAATTCACCCAAAAACACATCCTGCCGCAACCCTTCATAATTCAGCCCTTCCATCCATCTTCCACACCCCTTGCCGCACCTACCACCTATCCACACCACCTTCACACCTCCATACACACCCCTAGCCACTTGTGCCGCACCATAGCAAGGAGGAAGGAGAGGAGAAACAGCCTTGGAGCGTGCCTGCACCCAATCTGATTTCTGGGCGTTCTAGGTGTTTTCTACCTTATGTTTATGATGTTTAATTTAATTTCTCTTGTTCTTGCTGTAATTATGAGAGGCTAAACTTGTTTTTAGCTAGAGGCTACTTTGAAACCATGATTTTATGTGCGTTATGAGTTAATAAGTTTCAATTACAGATTCTTGAGTTATGAATGCAATTGGCTTAACTGTTTGAATTAGAACTTATTTGTGTTTGTTGGTTAAGGGTCGACACTTAATTTGCATGCATGAATTTGATGCTAGGATATAAGTGAGTTTCACATAATCGTTACAAACTTATGTTCAAAAGTAGTAAAGGTTGCTGGATCAATCGTGTTAAGTTCAATTCTTGGGGTGAGTAACATGATGTCATAGTTATGAATGCCTCGTCAATGCTTATGATTCTCAATGAACTTAATGATCTCTGATTGTGTCTCTATTATGATGCCATGTAGGGAAATTGATGAGAATAATTTGGTTGTAGATGAGTTGTCCGTCCAATTCAATGAAATTAGGAGAATCTGAGGGTTAATTAGTGATTGACACGGTTAATCTGGGGCATTGTCATTCGTAATTCAATGAAAACGTAACTGGAAGTTGATTCATATGCATATAATTCATGTGTGGATAAGGAAACCTCTAGCTAGTTCACCATCCATCCCTAAAACCCAAATTCGTCTAAATCTGCCTAGTTTAGTGTTTCTGCTTGTTTTAGTCTAAATTCACCTTAAAATCAATCCCCCTTCACTTGTTTGAGTCTAATTAGTTAAAATCTGTCTTAGTTTATGTTCTTGTGTGTTTTGAGTCAAGTTTAATTCAATTTTCGTCCAAAGTTAAGTCTAGTGTCTAGAATCTGTCCAATTGGTGTTTTTAAGCAGTTTTGAGTGTTTTTAGTTTGTTTTGAGTCTTGTGAACCTGTTTTGAGTCCCTTAAGCCTATTTAAACGTTTTTAATTTTGTTTTTGTGTTTTTGAGTCAGTTTAGAGTTGATTAGCAATCCCTCCTAATCCCCGGTCCAGAACGATCCCTACTTATACATATACTACAATTGATAAAAAGAGGGTTTAATTTGTGTGCTTAACTAAAATCACATCAAATTTTGGCGCCGTTGCCGGGGATTAGCAACTTTGCTAATCCCCCGTTGTTTCCCCTTTGTTTCTTTTCGTATCTTTTGTTTTTAGTTTCTGTTTTGTTTTATTTTACTTTTTATATTTGATTTAGTTTTCTTTCTTTGATTTCAGGTACTAGAGAAGTAAGACATGGCAATTGCTAATATTCAAGCTCAAATAGCGAATCTTACTTCTCTATTGTCACAGCACATCGAAAGGACCACAATGCAAAGTGCCCCTGGATATGGTGTGCAAGGAGATCGAGCCCATGAACGTCCACAAAGAGGTTGGGAGAATGTCGATACCTGGGGTTATGAAAGCCCTAATCAATCGAGAAACGACTTGTTTTCCAACACGTACAATTCAGATTGGGTTGATCATTCAAATTCTATGTGGTGGGAACCTCAACAAGGTCAACACGAAGCATATTGGCAGCCCTATGAGGAGTTCTATTCAGCGCCTATGTCTCCCCCGCAACAATTCCAACCAAACTCAGGTTCGTCAATTAATTATAATCAAATTTTTGATGAACTAATTTCTTTGGCGCAGGGCTCACAAAATCAAGCCAAAGAGGCTCAACAAGAAGGATATTGGCAGCCATATGAGGAGTTTTATTCAATGCCTATGCAGCCACACCACAGCCTCCCCCGCAAGAAGCCCAAACCAATTCAGGTTTGTCGATGGATAATGATCAAATTATTCAATTACTAACCACTTTGGTGCAGAGGCATGATATGAGCATATTTATGCGACTTAGTTAGCTTGTTCTTGTGCATTTACGTTGTGTTTCCTTAGTTATTTTAGTGTTTAAAGTCATTTTCGTGCAATTTCAGGTTCTAAGGGCAAAGTATCAAGAAAGTGCATTTTGGAGCCTTTTGGAGCATTTTTGGGCATGGAATGGATAGCTTATGAATGGAGCAAGGTGGATGGACGAAATTGAAGATCAAAAGAGCCTAGAAGGATGTGAGAAGTCAGTTTGGAAGCATAAAAGACACAAAAACAGCATCTCCTACAAAAGTGGCGTTTTGTCCCCTTTGTGTTCCCTCCTTGTCTCCTTTGGTGCAACAATTCCCCTTGCCATGTTTCCCTATCCTTAAACCAAGTAAAACACTTCCCTTATTCCTTTAGGATCCAGCCACACATCCCACACCACTTACCCTTCCTTGCCGTGCAAGGAAGAGACTTCCCTTTCAATTTGGGACTTAGCTGCACTTCTCCTTCATCTTTCTCTCCTTGCTGCACAAGTAAGCCACATTCCCCTGCTATTTAGGATAGTGCTGCACCTTTCCTTCACCCATTTACCCTTGCCGCATTTAATTGCACAATCCCTTTCAGTTTTGGACCTAAACTAGCAAGGAAAACATCTTTCCTTATCCTTGCCGAATTTAACTTTCACTTTACCTTAATTTCTGTCTTTGCAGCACCCTACTTCCCAATTCCCTTTAGGTTTTGGTTAGATTTATGTTACCTAAATAAATCCCAGCTATGCCTTAACCTTTTCTCTATAAATACAAGCCTTAGCCACACCACAATCATTCATTCACACATCCATTGAGCAATCCACACAACCTTACACACATTCAGCCAAACTTTCACTCTTGCCGCAACTCCCTTACATCCCTCACCCCAAAACACATCTCAAACCTCCCTTAACCACTTGTGCCGTAACAAAGGAGAAGAAGGAAAACCTTGGACGTGTTTGCTCTTCAAGCTTTAGATCGTTGGAGCGTTCTAGGTGTAATTCTTTCTTTGTTATAAATGTTTAAATTAAATTCTTGTTGTTTTGCTGTGAACATGAGTGGCTAGACCCCTTTTTGGCTAGGGGTGATTTCAAAGCCATGATTATGGGTGCAATATGAATTGATAAGTTTCAGTTACGAATTCTTGAGTTGTGAATGCAATTGGCTTAACTGTTTGATTGATAACTTATTTGTGTTTGTTGATTGAGGGTCGACACTTAATTGGCATGCATGAATTTGATGCTAGAGTATAAGGGAGTTTCACATAATCGTTACAAACTTATATTCATAAGTGGTGAAGGTCGTTGATCACGATCGCGTTAAGTTCAATTCCTAGCATGAGTGACATGATGTCATAGTTACAAGTGCTATGTCAATGCTTATGATTTTCATTGAACGTAATGATCTTTGATTGTATCTTTATTATGATGTCATGTAGGGGACTTTCGAAGAATGCTTTGGGTTGTCGAATGATGTCATCCAATCCAATAACTCAAGGAAAATCTGATGGTTAATTAGTGATGTCACGGTTAACTTGGGGCATTGTCATTCGTGATTCAATGAAGGAGTAACTGGGAATCGATTCGTTTGCATACATAACATGTGTGGAGAAAGAGCCTCTAGCTAGCCCATCATCCATCCAAACTTCTCAAAAACGTTTTCAAACTTTGTTTTACTTTAAAATCTGTTTTCAACTTGTTTTCCTTTTAAATTCGTTCAAACAAAATCCCCCCTTTACTTTCTTGTTTTAAATTGTTTTAAACTTGTTTTACTTGTGTTTTTAAGTGTTTTGAGTCAAGCCAAAACCTTATTTTCGTCCAAAATTGTGTTTAGAGTCAGAAACTGCCCAGTTTGTGTTTTTAGGCAGTTTTGAGTGTTTTCAACCTATTTTGAGTCTTGTGAACTTGTTTTAAGTCTTTTGAACCTATTCAAACGTTTTTAACTTTATTTTTGAGTCTTTGAGTCAGTTTTAAATCGATTGGCAATCCCTCCTAATCCCCGGCCTAGAACGATCCCTACTTGCATCTATACTACAATTCACACCAAGAGGGTTTAATTTGTGTGCTTATATATTTTCACATCAAGGCAGCAAAATCAAGCCAAGAAATTGGGCGAACTGAGGAATCAAATAGGCGAGATCGCAGAATTCATGGGGCAAATTCAAGAACAAAGTGGCATGGAGGTTGGAGATGAACCCAAGATGTCCGAATCAAGCCAAAACTTGGATGAACAGTGGATGCTTGAGGAAGGGGAAGATGACAAGACCACGACAAGCTGGGAACCAACCTTGTCGCAGCCTACCCTTGCTCCACCACCTTTGCCACAACCCACGGATCCCACACCACCCATTTTAGGTAAGGTAGTTCCGTATTCAATACTTTCTGACCCCATTACACCAAATGTGCCTATTCCTTGCAGATTCATGCAATCCAATGAAGAATAGGGTGAGAAAGGCATCTTTGAAACCTTTCCAAACATTCAAGAGAAAGAAGTGGCTGGGGAATGTCTAGAATTCGCCGAAGAGGATGTACTTGAGACAACAATTCCCGAAGAAGTTAGATTTTATGACACGGGACAAGTCACAACACTAAAACCACCCAATCTGGCCGAGCTCTCTAATCCTAAATCTTTTGAAGGAGTGTTTGTTCTTGAATTCGTGTTAGAGCACAAAGGTAAGCCACCTCCCCGAATTTCAAATTCGTTTTATGCTAACATGTTGTTAATGATTCAGGCACCCATTCTTGAGTTTAGACGATTACCGGATCATTTCAAGTATCACCATCCATTCAAAGATCAATTCCATGCCGTGGGACCTAGGGGAGTTTAAATGGAAGTATCGTCCAGCTGGAAGACGTAAAAGCAAGCGCTTCTTGGGAGGCAACCCATGCATTTGAATAAAGAAGACCTAGGAACAACCGGCTCAAACCCAGATTTGCGTTCCTAACTCTACTCCTTATTGCATTTACTTTGCCATATTAGTGTCATGTTAGTTAGTATGTTATTTGCTGTGTGTTTTGTGTGAGTTTTGTTTGAAACATTGAGGACAATGTTTGATTTAAGTGTGGGGGGGTAAACAAGTTGTTTTTGCATGATTTTCGTGGGATTTTATCACCTATCACTTCGAATGTTGCTTTTCACTGTTTTTAAGTGTTTTTAGTGTGTTTTGAAGCATTTTAGTGTGTTTTGACATAAAAATCCGAAAATCTCATAAAAATTTGAAAAATTGTTTTGAAAAACCCAAAAAGAGTTTTTTTGTGTGTTTGTTTGTGTCTTAGGGTACCTTCCAACACAATGATGAGGATTCGGTTTTTAATTGCATGACTGTTGAAGAGAGTTGTAAACATGGATGGAAGTCTGATTTACTCTTTGGTTTATGCTTGATTGTGGTTATAATTCATGAATTCATGTCTAATCAAAAAAGGAAAAAAATCAGTTTTTTGTAACATGCTTGAAGGAAGAAACTCAAACTAACGCTACAACCCTGTGAGACTTGAGCCTAAAACGTTATTTGGAGAGTTAATAATCTGTGCATTTATTGTTTTCTAAAGTCGTTGCATGATCTCATTATTCCTTGCTTGGTTGCTACTTAGAAGGCGTTTCATCATATAGTTCCAAATACTAGAACTCATATCCGTTTCATTCAAAGCATAAAATTGAATTGCATAACACATAAACAAGATGAAGTTGTGTAGTAAACCAAGAGCCAAAAAGCCTTACCCCTGTGCATTATGTTTTGTAGGATTAACCCCGTTGAGCCTCGTTTAGCCTATGTTCTTTGTTAACCCACATATTCCCTACCTAGCCTAGAATAGGACCATCCTTACCCTTGTTCTTAAGGCGTAGTGAAGCATGACCTAGAGTGAATTCCCTTGGTTCATTATTGGGCAGCAAATAAGTGTGGGGGAAGGGTTACAAGTATATGAGTGTGCCAAGGTATAAAAAGGGGCACGGGTTAGAAAAGAAAAAAAAAGAAGAAGAAAAATTCGTGAGAAAAAGAAAAGTATGTGAAAAAGTGTGAAAAGTGTTCAAAATAAGTGAGAATAAGCTCACAAGTGTTGATTGTTGAAGAAAGGGTCCAAAAAGTTGTATTCGGCCCTAAATATTGTATGATTATTCCCCTAGTATGTCAAAGTTTATGGCTGCATTCAAAAGGGAGTTCTAAGTGTCATATTCATTACTTTGCTTGCTATTGCTTTAAGAACGTTTGTTTTCCTTACCTTTCTTTGTTAGCCAATCACCCTAGCCCCGTTACAACCCTTAACTTCAATCTTGGGTGTTGTGTGATCAATAATGTGGAGTTTGGGATTGGTATGAGCATATGGTATCCCTGGTTCTCGCGTTTAAGTAGTAGCATTCCATTCATGAGATCATATCTATACATGCTTTATAACTCCAGAAATTGCTTTCTTTGCTATAAGCATATGTGAGTGTTCGTTTTCATATTTACATCAATCTTCTCACATATACCTAGTGTAGGGTGTGTAGTTAGAAAATCTGAGTGAAAGTAAGAGTGTAAACCGTAAGGAATTGAGTGAATTCTCTAAGGCATGTTACTACGTTCAAAACATTGTTTTAAATGGTTAAATGCGAGCTAGTGAATGATGACTGTGATTAAGTATGTGCTCGAGGGTGGGGATGACTAAAATCTATGGTTGTGATGATCTTTAATATGTCATGTGCGTTGGAAATCCCTGAGGCGAACGTTGGAAGGTTTAGATTGTGTTTTGTTTGTTTCGTTTTGCTCGAGGACTAGCAAAAGCTAAGTGTGGGGGAATTTGATAGGAGCATATTTATGCGACTTAGTTAGCTTGTTTTCTTGCATTTAGTTAGCTAAACTATGTTAATTATAGTGTTTAAAGTTATTTTCGTCCAATTTCAGGTTCTAACTGTCAAAGTGGCAAAAGGAAGCAATTTGGAGCATTCTAGAGCATTTTTGGGCCAAGATTGGATAGTGCAAACATGGAGGCTTGAGGATGGACGAAATTGAGGAAAATGAAGGCTTGGAATCAGCCAAGAAAGATGGAGAATTAAATTCAAGTTCAGAAATATAAGATAGAAGCAAGAAATATGGAACATTATCTCTAACCTTATCACCTTATCCTATCTTATCCTTGCCTTATCTTATCTTTCCATATTTTTAGCCAAATAAGGGGGTCCATATCTGATTCTTATCACCTAAAATTAGGGATTCTAGAAGCCTAAAAACGTGCTAATCTGAATTAGAGCATGTGCTGCACATTCCCTATAATTCTGGCACCTAGACCTCATTCTAGAAGACCAATCTAATTGTGCCGCACCCTTATCCCCTTTTTCCTTGGGTTTCCTACTCCAAAACCTATGCTAATTCTCCTCCCAGCCGTGCCTACCTCTCCCCTATATATACATACAGCAGCCGCACAAATAAGGCACCATTCACAATCACAATTCACCCAAAAACACATCCTGCCGCAACCCTTCATAATTCAGCCCTTCCATCCATCTTCCACACCCCTTGCCGCACCTACCACCTATCCACACCACCTTCACACCTCCATACACACCCCTAGCCACTTGTGCCGCACCATAGCAAGGAGGAAGGAGAGGAGAAACAGCCTTGGAGCGTGCTTGCACCCGATCTGATTTCTGGGCGTTCTAGGTGTTTTCTACCTTATGTTTATGATGTTTAATTTAATTTCTCTTGTTCTTGCTGTAATTATGAGAGGCGAAACTTGTTTTTAGCTAGAGGCTACTTTGAAACCATGATTTTATGTGCGTTATGAGTTAATAAGTTTCAATTACAGATTCTTGAGTTATGAATGCAATTGGCTTAACTGTTTGAATTAGAACTTATTTGTGTTTGTTGGTTAAGGGTCGACACTTAATTTGCATGCATGAATTTGATGCTAGGATATAAGTGAGTTTCACATAATCGTTACAAACTTATGTTCAAAAGTAGTAAAGGTTGCTGGATCAATCGTGTTAAGTTCAATTCTTGGTGTGAGTAACATGATGTCATAGTTATGAATGCCTCGTCAATGCTTATGATTCTCAATGAACTTAATGATCTCTGATTGTGTCTCTATTATGATGCCATGTAGGGAAATTGATGAGAATAATTTGGTTGTAGATGAGTTGTCCGTCCAATTCAATGAAATTAGGAGAATCTGAGGGTTAATTAGTGATTGACACGGTTAATCTGGGGCATTGTCATTCGTAATTCAATGAAAACGTAACTGGAAGTTGATTCATATGCATATAATTCATGTGTGGATAAGGAAACCTCTAGCTAGTTCACCATCCATCCCTAAAACCCAAATTCGTCTAAATCTGCCTAGTTTAGTGTTTCTGCTTGTTTTAGTCTAAATTCACCTTAAAATCAATCCCCCTTCACTTGTTTGAGTCTAATTAGTTAAAATCTGTCTTAGTTTATGTTCTTGTGTGTTTTGAGTCAAGTTTAATTCAATTTTCGTCCAAAGTTAAGTCTAGTGTCTAGAATCTGTCCAATTGGTGTTTTTAAGCAGTTTTGAGTGTTTTTAGTTTGTTTTGAGTCTTGTGAACCTGTTTTGAGTCCCTTAAGCCTATTTAAACGTTTTTAATTTTGTTTTTGTGTTTTTGAGTCAGTTTAGAGTTGATTAGCAATCCCTCCTAATCCCCGGTCCAGAACGATCCCTACTTATACATATACTACAATTGATAAAAAGAGGGTTTAATTTGTGTGCTTAACTAAAATCACATCAAAAGTTGAGGAAGAAGGCCCCGACTTGTCTAAAGTAGAATAATGAGTGCCAAAATACTCACCCAACCAACCATACACATAATGGTAGGGAAGTACCGCAGCACAATCTTCAGTGCTCGCTAAGTTCGAAATAATACTCAAGCCATTGTAAATATTAGCTAAGACCGAAATAGCAATGCTAAAAGATTCACCTACAGCCATCATGCTAGTCACTTTGAAGACTCTGGGACGGATAAGGTTGATGTCGTCTTTGGGGAAAACTAACTTACAAAGCCAATAAGCTAAGAAAGCGGCTAGGTAAGATTCTTCCATATGCTCTGATGCTATGCCAAGATCCTCAAACACTTTCAACTCCGCAGGGGAACGGCGCATGGCTAAACCAATGACACCTGACAGGTCTGAGTCTCCCTTTGGTTTAGTGGTCTTGTTGCAGCCACTTTTCTTCGAATGCTTCTTATACTTCATGGCATCCCAATACCAAAATCAGATCCATGAAGAAATCTTCACGCTTGACTTACCTTGAGCCTTCTGGGAAAGCTTATGATACGCCCAAAACAAATAGCAGCAACTCACAGGCAATCCTCGACTATTGCGATGAGAAAATTCCTCCACGCTAGGAACAACCTCGTCATAAAACTTACCTTGGATCGGCAAGCCTCCTATCTTATGGAGATCCCAAAGTGAAATCAACATCTCCCCTTGTGACTTGTGAAGTGTGTTGGTCACTGAACAACAATGCTAAAGAACGCACAAAGGGCAGAAGAATGGTGATCATAACTAAACAACGATGCGTACACAGTGTGGTAAAGGCCCACATTGGTAAGTACATCTTTGGGTCGGCTCAAGACATCTTTAAGCCACTCCCAATAAAACTCAACAAAGACAGCTTCTCCTGTAGTCAGCAAAGTACTATTCCAAGTCGCAGCTCTGCTACGGACATGATCGCCAAGAAGCTCAAACGAAGCTGGTGAATTGTCATGAACATGGTGCCAAGGATTCAAGATAAGAATCTTCGACATACAGGCCTTCTTCTTCATAGTTGGTCGACCAAAATTTGTCACCTCCCAAGATACTTCAGAAGACCATGACTTGATATGCATCGAGTTGTCTTTCGCAGGAAGAACAAACACCTTAGGGCCAGTCAACGGCGCACAAAGCTTCAACATTGTTCCCCTATCTTGCGAATCGCCTTCCTTCGCAAGAATAGTGAAGGTATTGCTCTTAAAGAACTTGAAAAATACCATGGCTGCAACGAAAAGAAAAAAAAAGACAAAATAAGCACAAGGTGGGACGGCAAGAAAAAAAAAGAAAAAAATTGCTTCATAAGGCAAAAGACATGCGAGACAAACCTCGTGAGCATTGAACAATGACGATGGCAAAGTCACAAACAACGAGAAGAAATCATCCACAAAGCTTGGGCAAGCACGGCAAAGAGAGCAGCTACAAGACGGTCCTTCAAAGCACGCTACAGTAGCAAAGAAAACCAAAATGCTACTCAACCCTGCAGCGATTACGCAAGCAGTTTCTTGCACTGCACAGCAAAGAGGGCAGCTACAAGATGGTCCTTCAAAGCACGCTACAATAGCAAAGAAAACCAAAATGCTATGCAACCTCACAGCGATTACGCAAGCAGTTTCTTGCACTGCACAGCAACGTCACCACCGAGGGAAAACTGTGACCAAAAGGCACTGCACAACATAACACCACTGCAGTCTTTTGCATAGCACCACACGGTAAAAAGTGACAAACTGCAACAAGCTCCAAGCAGCAAAACCCACGGCAAGCAAGCAGCAAAACCCACGGCAAAGCACAGCAGCAAAACCCACGGCAGCAGCCAGCACACGTCAAGGATGTGAATTGTGAAAAAAAATACACACCCAATTGTCCTATAAGTAGGGGTCAATTGCTTCCTAATATATAAGGGAAATACATACCCAAGTAGCAAAAGAAAAATCAAAACAAGGAAGCACATTCCAACCAAAAGAAGGAAGCAAATTCCAAGCAAAAAATGGCAAGTTTCAGCCAATCTACGCAAGCATGATGTTTTTGGTGATAATTCGACTTTCCAGAGGAATTTTGATGCAAGGCCAATTGGAAAAGGAAGCTAAGAGGCTGATGATTGTTGTGTCAAAATTTCACAATTTTTCCTAAAGCCAAACGTTCCAGTTTTCAAAGTTAATCCCGTAGAAGTTGTTTTCCAGTCAGAACTGCACAACTGTAGGAAAATGTTGAGTTGAAGGCTTTCCCGATTTTTCCTAGTTGTGTGCGATATATGCCTGAAAAGATAAGAGATAAAGCTACATTTCCCATATTTTTTCAAAATTTTCCAGAAGAGAAATCGACCTCAAACTTGGCATGCATATCAGATGACATGTTTCCCAAACCAACAAGGGAAATACATGCTGTTTTTGCAACAAAAATCAGCAAAGAAAAGAAAAGGAAACAACAACAAAAAAAAAAAAAAAAAGAAAAGGCTTCAAAATTTGCAAAACAACAAAGGAAAGAACCCCTCCTTGCCATGGAAAACAAAAGGGGAAAGAAAAAACACTCTCCTTGCCGTGGAAAAAAAATAAGGGAAAGGAAAAAATGTACATCCTACTTACCCAAAGGACAAGCATTAAATCTTTCAAAAACTTTGAAGGAAATCACCAAAGCTTTCCAATACTTTGAAGGAATTCCTACCAAAGGAAGGAAAAATTTATTTTGTCAAAATTATGGAAAATCAATACGCACAATAAGTATGTGCCGATTTATCCATTTCCAAAAATTTCTTTCAAGATCAAGCCTTTACGGCCCTTGAAGAAAAGTTTCATTCAAGATCAAGCCTCTACGGCCCTTGAAGAAAAATTTCATTTCTTTCACAATCAAGCTTCTACAACTCTTGAAGAAAAATTTCATTTATTCACGATCAAGCCTCTACGGCCCTTGAAGAAAAGTTTCATTCAAGATCAAGCCTCTACGGCCCTGGAAGAAATGTTTCAAGAAATACGCCTTAACGGCCCTTTCATCATTTCAATTCAAGAAATACGCCTCTGCGGCCCTTGAAGAAGCAAACTAATTCAAGATCAAGTCTCGACGACCCTTGAGTTAGAACATTCACATTGCATGACTTCAAAACACGTTTCCTACATGTGACAAGCACATGCCTACAACGCGCCTTGAAGTGGGGGCATTTGTAGACATGTAAATTTCGTTAAATACAAATGATGCATCACAAGGCTCCAACTGACATATGACTCATTACAAATGGACAAGTCATCAATGACATGTGGCACAAATCAAGCAAAGAAAGTGTAAAACATTCCCAAAATTCGGCAAAAAGGAGAAAATCCCCCTAAAAATCGGCAAGGGGCCCAAAATCTCTCAAAACCGGAAAGAAAGCCAAAGCATCTTCACAAAACAAGCAAGAATTAAAGATTGCTCGCAAAGTAGGCAACAAGACTTATAAATTTCGGCCAATATGAAGAAGGTGGATGAAATTAAGACACAAAACATGCCAAAATTCTCCCATGGACAGATCAAAGCCAAATCCATCCAAAGGCAAGCTTTGAGAAGTCTATAAATACAAGGACCCAAGACACACAAAGGGGCCGAAAATCCTACATTTAGAAGAACCTCTGCACAAATCCTTGAAGACTAATACGCTGCCAAAGCTCTCTTCGAAGAACTCACAACCAAAGCCGAAGCTTTCTTTCGACCAAAAGCTAAAGCACTCCCTTGAAGAATCAACAAGCACTTGTGCCGATTCTTTCAAGACTTTGTTGCAAGCTCAAAACTTGTAACAACGTTCAATTCAAGATCAAGTCATCAAGGCCTTTGAATCAACGAAAGCTCAAAACTTGAAGCAATCGTTCAATCGTTCGTCCAAGATCAAGTCGTCAAGGCCCTTGAATCAACGACAGCTCAAAACTTGAAGCAATCGTTCAATTGTTCGTCCAAGATCAAGTCATCGCAACCCTTGGATCAACAACCTACGCATCTACATCAAATTTGAAGACTGAATAAGAGGAAAATTGTAAACAGAGATTGTAACCCTACAAGTTCAAATCAATACAAATCAACTTTGTACACGTGTTCTCGTTTCATTCGTTACAAAATTTTCGTGTTTACAATGATCAAAAGTAAAACATGCGTATAATGCTATGAGTATGTTTATACCTCAATATTTTGAACATTCCCTAATTGGTTGAACTTGGTGTGCAGCTCTTGAAGGCTCCATTTTGTCATTATTGGTGTGGAGTTCTCCTTCCTAATCATTGGTTGTATGAGAGTAGTTCTATCACACAACAGAAACTGCATAAAAATAATGAAATACATGTTAAGTTAGAAGCTAATTGTTATATTGTTATACTATTACAACATCAATCCAAAAAAAAAAATTGTTGGACTCACTGGAAGTATAATGATGCAACCACCGATTGATCCCATTGGTTTATTTTCAGTTTCTTTCGCCTTAGTGTGTTCAACCAATGAAGTGTTGATGTAGCTGCAAATAAATTGAGCCCATGAATATTTAGATAAATCCTCTAACTTCTCACAATACTCCACAATTTTCGAGTTTAAAGTGCTGGCAAAGTTGCTGAAAAGCATCGTAAGGCATAACTCAAGAAGGATTAACACTACCACATCCTTGTCATAGTCAACAACTTCAAACTCTTCTTCACTCATTTCTTTTCCTTTTCCTTTTCCTTTTCCTTTTGCTTAATTTGAATTATGTTGAGGTGGATTTGTAGCCCATGCAATTGTTTATCGAAGTGCATTATCAAGTCTCACTTTCGATAATTTCCATTTAACAAAATACATTTGTCAGAAAGTTGAGTTGTACCTTGGCCCCATCATTTTAGGCATCTTTCCTTCATTTGGTAGCCCCAAAACCTTCGTCACTGATTTGAAGGTTATTTTGATAATTTGTTTCCCAAAGTTGAATTACTTGGTTTGATGGTTACTTTCACCATCTCGTTCAAGTCGATGTCTGACTTGACTATGTCATCCTTGCTCATACGTTCCTAGTAGAATGGCTTTATTAAGGGCTAAAGTGGAGTTTTCTTTGTCAAGTCAATTTGCTTACTATTGAGGATGCCTTTAACCTCTTGAACAATCGTGTTGAAGGCAGTCATGTTGCGCCTAAACTGTGCATGGTCCGGGTGCTTAGCTTTTCGATTGTATGCCTTTCTATTTTCTTGCCCTTTTGCTTTCGTTTTTGAAGTACTGCCTTTCGCTTGTTTATGTATCCCTTTAACTTTTTTTGGGGACATGTTTCAACTGTAAAAGAAAAAAATATATAAAGTTTGTGTAAGCGATATTAATATTATATGTCTAAATCCATTAACGTAAAAGCACATAACATGAATTAGACACTGCAACGAAGTGTTTGAATTCACGAACAAGAAACAGACATTGTGTTGCAGTGTCTGAATCCACAAACCTATTTGAATCTCGATGCACAATCATAGAACAGGAAACAAACACTGCAACGAAGTGTCTGAATCCACAAAACAAGAAACAGACACTACGTTGCAATGTCTGAATCCACAACCTATTTGAATCTCAATGCACAATCACAGAACAGGAATCCACAAAATTTAGAATTTGAAATGGAGCACATAACCTAAGAAAAAATGGAGTTTTAACGAAACACTTCCGGTATTATTCACTTTTAATGAAGAACCACATTTTTACCTTTACCTAACACTATTCACTATATCTTTAAAAAGGGTTTTTCGTTAAAAGGGAAGTTTTTTTGGACTTTTCATTAGTTTTCCTAAGAAAAAAAGCACAGTAAGTGGCGATTAAACTAAATGACATAACCACCATGAATAAACATACACATAGCCAATAATTATGCCGAAACAGACTAAATTTGTTATATGCCCAAACCAATTTTAATATCCAAACAAGCTCAAATTCAAAACCAAAAGGTATAGTGTGCAAAATTACATCAAATCTCTTAAAAACACAACTCAAATAACCTAAAACATAAAAATTGAAGAACAAGAAGAAAATAGGAAGAAATAAATTACCTTGAACGTGATTTCTCAGTCGCAAGTGTGAATTGTTCATTGGAATCAGTGCAAATGCGAATTGTTCGTCGGAATCATTCGTCGGATGATGAAGTGGTGGGAGGCAATGGAGGTTGAAGGTGTAGTGAGGCCGAAAAATGGAGGTTGAAGATGGTGGGAGGTGGGGGAGGTTGAAGTAATGGAGGTTGAAGGTGGTGGGAGGCGGGGAGGTTGAAATCTAATAGTGGTTTATGGCTACTATGCGATTTACAATGAGGGAGATGGAAATGGTGTTTCAAATGATAATGGCATCATTTGTAATTTTAATTTGATTGAGGTGTTTTAATATATCTTAAAGTTTCATTGACCTATTTATAATTCCAATAAATTTGATTGACCTATTATTAATATCATAACTTTTAATTGATTTTATACAAAATCACCCATAATTTTTTTAACACACATATCTCACCATTTGTATAGTAACACGTGGTGTACCATCCCGTGTTCCGATCACACTGAAAAATCTCTTGATGAAGAACGTATCTCATTATACTTAATATTAAAATATGAATTGGGGTAAGGGTGGGCCAGTAAATGAGTGATTATGTTAAGTTAATAGTTCTGACAAGTGAAGTGAACTTGTGATTTGCTGCTTAATTGCTCTAATTATGTGCTTAGTTACAACTGGAGTTACATAATTTCCTCTTCAAAAAGGGAACTTGGTGGAGGTTTTGTCACTTCAGTCCACTCTTTTGGGGGTTAAGGAGACTAAGAGAGACATTTCGGCCTCTTTCTGGCCACCACCTTCTGATTCACCAGCACCACGATGAATTTCCATCTATTATTACTCGTTTGGAAAGTACTTTTAAATGACTAAAAACGTTTTTACATAAAAAAACACTTTTGCATGATTAACTTGCATTTTTATTATGGATTGGTTTCTAAATCATTTTCTTTTTCTAAAAACGATTTCAGTCATTTAAAAGCGCTTTTAGAGAAAATGTTTTTGGATTTTAAAAGTACAATGTTTTTACAGGACTAACTTGCATTTTTATTAAAGACTGGTTCTAAAACATTTTTTCTAAAAACGTTTTCAGTCACTTAAGATTGCAATTAGAGAAAATGTCTTTGAAGTGCTTTTTCCAAGATTAATATATTTTAAGAATTGATCTAAAACACTTTTTTCTAAAAGTGCTTTCGCTCACTTAAAAGCACTTTCAGAGATAATATTTTTTTGATTTTAAAAGCACTTTAAGTATTTATGACACACCCCGACTGAGATCGAGGCATGCTAGCCGTCACGTGAGGGTGACGTAGCCATGTGCACAGTGCGGAAGCAATATTATAGGAAGAAATACGAATGAATAAAAACAACTTCAAGGAGGTACTAAAACAGGAATAAGTGTGAATACACAATCAGAGAGTAAAAGTCTAGGTGCAGTCAATGCATAAGAAGTACTTAAATAATTAACACCCGAAGGTGGTCCTACATGGGTGATGTCTGTCAGGATCTCCGATATGTCCTCGTGAGCCACCAACAAAGCTACCTAATACCTGGAGGGGCGCAAAACAAAAGCGTGAGTGGGCAAAAACAAAGCTTTTCGAAATTCATTTCATAAACAACATTTATATCCCCTCGCCGTAAAACCTGTATACTTTCCCATAAAATAGTATATACATATACTAAATCTCAACTGAACCATCATCATCAAATATAAGCAAAGAAATCATGAATATGCCATGCCATGCCACTAGATCATCAGGTAAGCAATTCAAGTGCCATAATAATTGCAACAGCTCGTCAGCTGAACTCTAGCTCATAAATCATGCCTGCACACGAGTTGAACCGACTTATAGTGGTCTATACGACAGGACTGGGTGTAAACAATACGCTCTAGTGCTGCAATCACGTGAAGACTGTGCGAATAATCGCGGGTCACCTACGAGTCGAACTCACTGAAAGTGGTCTATACGACAGGACTATGCACCTAACTTGGATCCAAGATGAGCGTGTGGTGCGGGAGGTGAACATCACGTGAAAGACTATGCCCCTAACTCTGGGCGGGAGCACTAAAACCAGGGTGCAGGTTAATGAGCTCTCGATGCATCTCATCATAGTTTTCAAACTCAACTTCTTAATAACCACACATAATCTTACCTGAAACTTACCTGAGCGCCCACAGCACCAACAATCATGCGCATACAATTCATAATGCATATTCAATAGTATGAAATATATTGGCATGGCAATTCTTTGCTAAAAGCATTTAAAATGCATATTCTGGGAAAAATACATAGTATATAGGTATATACGGAAAACAAAAGCCCACTCACTGGTGTGTAGACGGATCGTAGCCCCCGTTCCTAGCCTAGCTACGCTCATCCTCCGGATAGGTCTCGCCTATGTGAGAAACAATTGTTTTAACGTTATTTTAAAGCACATAAACGAAACTAAGAAATAACTTCTCATTCATTTCTCAATTGAGGTGTGTGAATACACCAAAATGATCTACACAACCTCAGAAACATCCCTATATTTTTAGAATAATTTTT
Source organism: Cotoneaster glaucophyllus (assembly GCA_036320875.1). Taxonomy (NCBI): domain Eukaryota; kingdom Viridiplantae; phylum Streptophyta; class Magnoliopsida; order Rosales; family Rosaceae; genus Cotoneaster; species Cotoneaster glaucophyllus. Next base: position 7,794,017 of record CM070060.1, read on the forward strand.
GGATGTCTCACGCGCCCTCTCGCGCAGGCCAAGTTACGGCCAGACGCTCCCCCACGAGCAGGCTTCTGTTAAATCCTAATAGAAGCCGTCAAAGTTAACTGACGGTGTGAGAATATTCCGTCAGACTTGACGGAATATTCTCCCGTCTTCAACCTTCAGCTCCGGCGACCGTCGCGGGCGCCGAAAACTGGGTAAAACTTTAAACTTCTTAATCTCACTCAAATCTTCACCATTTTCTACGTAATTACTACGAAATTGAAGCTTAGGTTATAGAGAATCACGTTATACCTGTCTCGAGGTCCAACGTCGACGGAAACTCGTCGGAAAAACCTCAATTCCCCGATCTCACCTGCAACTCTTCGTAACTAAGCTTTCTGTGGTCCAAAACTTGCCAACGAACCACTCCGAGGTTCATGAGAACCTCCTGAAGCTTGCTATGGTCCTTAAATTCACAGAAAAACATCCATTAAAAAGTTGATGAATAGTGCTAAGATCGAAGGTTCGTTTTTCTGAGTTCTCCGACATTAAACCTCGACCAAAACTCACCCCAAACACTAATGAGGAAGAGAAAATACCTTTATAAGTCTTGAAATGGCATAAAACTTTGTTGATCACTGTCGAGCTACTGTACCTTGACGGACCTCTTGAACTATAGGGTTTTTCTGTGGTTTCACGACCACCCAAGGATACCACTCGACTCGTATGAACACGAGGAGTACAATGGTGCTCTTAAGAACTTCGATCTACAATTTTTCGAAGGGTTTTGGGGTTGGTCCGTACTTTTACAGAGGGAGGGAGAGTGTGTCTGAGAGTGGGAAAGAGAAGAGAGTCAACGGGAGAGAGAGAGAGAGAGAGAGAGAGAGAGAGAGAGAGAGAGAGAGTGTGTGTGTTTTTGTTTGTGTGTGTGTGGTCCTCACACAACCAATCACCAAAAACAATCAACTCTAAGTCCTAATTGGCCCTTACTTAAGGTTACTACAAACCCTAACTAAAAACTCAGCTAATTGGTTCCCAATAGTTTGGAAATAGAATAATTGGTCCAAAACCAAGAATCTTGGGCCTTAAAACTTAGCCCAAAAGTCAAATAAAACCCAACGCTCAAGGGTAGTTTCGTAATTTCACATGCTCGAGGATAAAATAATTACATACTCCGGGACAGGCTGTCACAATCTACCCCCCTTAAAGAATTTCGTCCTCGAAATTTTAATACAATAGTTACAGTACAACTGCTAACAACCATAAAACAAGCGAGGATACATATCTCTCATCCGATCCTCAGTCTCTTAAGTAGCCTCCTCCACTGAATGGTTTCTCCATATAACCTTTACCATCCAAATGGTCTTGTTTCTCAGCACTTTATCCTTGCAATCTAAAATTGTCACTGGCTCTTCTTCATAACTCAAATCCGGACTGATCTCTAAGGGTTGAGGAGGTATAACATGCGAAAGATCCGAAACATAGTGACGAAGCATGGAGACATGAAACACATTATGCACCTTAGATAATTCAAAAGGCAACTCAAGCCTATAAGCAACCTCACCAACTCGCTCGATGATCTGGTAAGGTCCGATGTACCTAGGGCTCAACTTACCCTTTTTCCCGAACCTTACAACACCTTTCCAAGGCGATAACTTCAAGAATACCCAATCACCGACCTTATACACTATGTCAGTGGCACGTCTATCAGCAAGGCTCTTCTGTCGATCCTGAGCCGCTTTCATATTTGTTTTAATCACCTGAACATTCTGAGTAGTCTCCTCTACTATCTCAGGGCCCACCAATGGTCTTTCACCAACTTCTAACCAACATAACGGTGTACGGCAAGCTCTACCATAAAGTTCCTCAAATGGTGTTATCCCGATGCTAGAATGGTAGCTATTATTATAGGCAAACTCCATCAAATCCAACTTTGTATGCCAATCATCACCAAACTGAAGTACCAAAATCCAACTTTGTCTGAATCGTCATCTCCGACTGACCATCTGTTTGAGGACGATACGCTGTGCTGTAAAGTAGTTCTGTACCAAAAGCTTCCTGGAATGCTTTCCAGAACTTAGAAGTAAATCTAGGATCTCGATCCGAGATAATACTCACTGGTACGCCATGATACTTCACAATCTTCAACAAAAACAACTCAGCTAATTTGTTCAGAGAATATTTTTCCTTCTCTGGAATGAAGCGTGCTGATTTGGTAAGTCGATCTACAATTACCTAAACGCCATCATAACCGTTCCGTGTACGAGGAAGCTTGTTCACAAAATCCATAGTGATATTTTCCCATTTCCACTGTGGAACGGGAAGCGGTTGCATCAAACCAAACGGCTTCTTTCTCTCAGCTTTGACCTGCTGACAAACTGCACACCTACTAACATACTCAGCAATTTCTCTTTTCATACCTGGCCAATAGTAAAATGGTCTGATGGTATGATACATCTTAGTGCCTCCTGGATGCATGGCATATGCCGAAATGTGTGCCTCATCAAGAATCTCTTTCTTTAATCCCTCAATATTTGGCACGTACATCCGCTTACCTTGCATAAGCATGTCATCGGTCTCACGGACTCTGAGACCCTTTTTCTTACTTGAGAAATTGCAAAAAAAGTAGTTCCTGAACTTCCCCCTTGCTTCCTTGAGCCTCAAGTATACGATCACTCAAAATGGGCCTAACTTGAAAGCTAGCAAGTAAGGCTTCATCTCGTGCTTCTGCCAAGGCTTCTTCTTTTTCTTCTAGTCTCAACTTTACTCCAGTGGACCTCAAATCTGCAAGAAGAGGAACACAAGATGCGTACAATACATTAACTCGACCTTGGGACTTGCTACTCAGTGCATCAGCCACCACATTTGCACGACCAGGGTGATACTCAATCGTGCAATCATAATCACTGAGTAATTCTATCCATCTCTGCTGCCGAAGGTTAAGTTCTTTCTGAGTGAAAATGTATTGAAGACTTTTGTGATCTGTAAAGATCTTACACTTCTCTCCATAGAGATAATGTCTCCAAATCTTCAAAGCGAAAATGATGGTTGCTAGTTCCAAATCATGTGTATGATAATTCTTTTCATGCGGCTTCAACTGTCTCGAAGCGTAGGCAATTACCCCACCATGTTGCATCAACACACATCCCAGGCCATTCAAAGAAGCATCGCTGTAAATCTCAAAATTACCATTATCATCCGGAAGTGTCAGAATAGGTGCATGAGTGAGACAGTACTTAAGCTGCTGGAAACTCTGTTCACAATTCTCGTCCCACTCAAACTTAGCTTCCTTCCTAGTCAACCTCGTAAGTGGTAACGCAATCACTGAGAGATCCTTAACAAACTGTCGATAGTAACCTGCTAAGCCAAGAAAACTTCTCACTTCAGTGACGGTACGTGGTTGTTCCCAACTCTCCACAGCTGCAATCTTCTGAGGGTCCACCCGAATTCCTTTAGCCGATATGACATGACCCAAGAATGCCACTTGATTTAACCAAAATTGGCATTTACCGAACTTAGCATAAACGCGATGTTTCCTTAACTTCTTCAACACCAAGGAAAGATGTCGTACATGTTCTTCCTTAGTTCTAGAGTATACCAGTATATCATCAATGAATACAATGACGAACCTGTCAATATATTCCTGGAATACTTTGATCATCAAGCCCATGAAAGCTGCTGGTGCATTTGTTAATCCAAACGGCATCACAAGGAACTCATAATGACCATAACGAGTCCTAAAAGCCGTTTTAGGGACATCATCACTCCTGATCTTCAACTAATAATACCCCGACCTCAATTCAATCTTCGAGAACACACTAGCACCTCGAAATTGGTCAAACAGATCATCTATACGTGGCAATGGATAATGGTTTTTAATCGTTACCCGATTCAATTGCCGATAATCGATACACAGCCTTAAGGTTCCATCTTTCTTCCGAACAAACAACACTGGGGCTCCTTAGGGTGAAACACTAGGCTGGATGAAACCTTTATCAACCAATTCTTGTAGCTGAATCTTTAACTCTCTTAGTTCAGCAGGTGCCATTCGATAAGGAGTTAGAAATATAGGGTCCGTACCTGGAAGTAAATCAATGGAAAACTCCACATCTCTATCCGGTGGTAATCCTGGCAAATCATCAGGAAAGACATCTGGAAAATGCCTAACCACTCGAACTTCCTCCACACTACTGGGAGTAGTATCATTCAGCACAATGTGAGCTAAGTACCCCTGGCACCCTTTATTCAACAATTTCTTTGCCCTTAAGGCAGAAATGACACCATGCCTTACTCCACTACGTTCTCCTACGAACGTAACTCCAGATAAACCTAGATGACGAAAAGTCACCGTCTTCTCACGACAGTGAATGTCAGCAGAGTTATAATGTAACTAGTCTGCTCCCAAAATCACATCAAAATCCGCAAGATCTAGTGGGAGAAGATTAGCTGGCATAACTACATCTTTAATCAACACAAGACAACCCGGGTAAATACAGCTAACAAAATCCTTTTCTCCTCTAGGCATAGAAAATTCTAACTCATAACCCAGAGGTGAAGATTGAGGTTGAGTTAACTGAGCAAATATATGAGAAATAACAGAATGGGTAGCTCCACAGTCAATCAAGACTCTAGCAAAATGACCAAGAACGTTTAACGTACCCATTATTAAATCTGGATGGTTCTGGGCGTCCTGCAAGGTAATGTTGTTAATACGCCCTTAGGCCTGCTGTCGTCCTCCTCGACCTCTACTAGCATGGACACCTCGGCTCTGAGTACTACGCCCCTGTCCTGTCTGACTGTGCTGCCTCGACAATCCAGCATTACTGGCAGCAACATTGACCTGTTGGGGTTGTCCTCCAGACTGCCACTGTGATCCACCAGCTGAATACTGACCCATGCCACTCTGCTGATAAGGCATATATCCTCCTGGGTACTGGCCGTAACCACTCTGCTGGTAGGGATCCTGAGGGTATTGATACTGCTCTGAAGCATAAGGAATGGTATCCCCCTGATAATGGTATGCACCACCACGACCTGTCGGAGGATAACCACTAGGTTCTGAAAACTGCTGGGTCTGAACTGGTGGTGGTAAGGAAGGCCGCTGTGTCTGCTGTGGCGGCTGCAGTCTCTGCGAATTCTGAGGACAATACTTAGACAAATGCCCCATCTGACCATAGGTATAACACCCGCTACTACCTCTTCGGCACTCTCCAAAATGTCGATTATTGCACCTGCGGCACAAGGGAGCACATGAACCACCTGAACCACATGCCTCTCTTGGCCTCTGAAAGCGAGATCCTCCAGTGGGCCTACTTCCTCTCCTCTGTCCTGTGGCACTAAAGCCCCCACTGGAAGAGCTAGAACTATTCCCACTCTTCTTAAAACTCTGGGTCTGTCGAGGCCCCTGAGATGACTGCCCCTTGCTCTTATCATGCTTCTTCAGGTTACTACCCCTTTCTTCTTCTTCTTCACTCTCACTAGGCATTTTATCAGAGTCCTCAATTCTCAACAATACATCATAGAACTCCTGATAAGTAGCACAGGGTAGGATAGTCGTCATAGAATGCCACTTCTTCTTAGTACCCAACTTAAAGCGGCGAAGCATCTCAACTGGATTAGCAGCAATCTTCACATCATAGCGGGATAAATCTATGAACTTCCTGTAATACTCATTAGCGGTCATCTTCCCCTGTTTCAGGTTAGTAAATTCCTGTTTCTTCTGATCTAGACAAGCTGGAGGTATGAATCTCTTATAGAACGACCGTCTAAAATTCTCCTAATTCGCTTTTTCCTCGGGAGTCCATCCATAAGTCTCCTGATTCCACCAGGATGCAGGCTCTCTACCCAAAAACCAAGAAATGGTCTCGACCCATCTTTCAGCAGGGAGACTACCTTGACTCTGCATCACCTGAAAAGTCTTCTCCACATGCTCGAGCCAACGCTCGGACCCTTCATGGCCCTCATTACCCATAAAAGTAGGTAACTTCAAATTATACAACGTCTCTAACGGAGTTCTCTTTGGAGGGCGAAGAGAAGCCTGAATGGCATCAGCTATAGCTTCCCCTAACTGAGCAACATCGGGAAAACTAGGCTCAACTGAAGAACGTGGATCTCTACGAGGCGGCATAATTCTGACAGAAGACATCACAACAATTGGATTACTCACAACATACGCAGGACTGCGAAACCTAGGCTCTGATACCAAACTGACACATCCCGACCGAGATCGAGGCATGTTGGCCGTCACGTGAGGGTGACGTAGCCACGTGCACAGTGCGGAAGCAATATTATAGGAAGAAATACGAATGAATAAAAACAACTTCAAGGAGGTACTAAAACAGGAATAAGTGTGAATACACAATCAGAGCGTAAAAGTCTAGGTGCAGTCAATGCATAAGAAGTACTTAAATAATTAACACCCAAAGGTGGTCCTACATGGGTGATGTCTGTCAGGATCTCTGATATGTCTTCGTGAGCCACCAACAAAGCTACCTAATACCTGGAGGGGCGCAAAACAAAAGCGTGAGTGGGCAAAAACAAAGCTTTTCGAAATTCATTTCATAAACAACATTTATATCCCCTCGCTGTAAAACATGTATACTTTCCCAGAAAATAGTATATACATATACTAAATCTCAACTGAACCATCATCATCAAATATAAGCAAAGAAATCATGAATATGCCATGCCATGCCACTAGATCATCAGGTAAGCAATTCAAGTGCCATAATAACTGCAACAGCTCGTCAGCTGAACTCTAGCTCATAAATCATGCCTGCACACGAGTCGAACCGACTTATAGTGGTCTATACGACAGGACTGGGTGTAAACAATACGCTCTAGTGCTACAATCACGTGAAGACTGTGTGAATAATCGCGGGTCACCTATGAGTCGAACCCACTGAAAGTGGTCTATACGACAGGACTATGCACCTAACTTGGACCCAAGATGAGCGTGTGGTGCGGGAGGTGAATACGGAAAACAAAAGCCCACTCACTGGTATGTAGACGGATCGTAGCCCCCGTTCCTAGCCTGGCTACTCTCTTCCTCCGGATAGGTCTCACCTATGTGAGAAACAACTGTTTTAACGTTATTGTAAAGCACATAAACGAAACTAAGAAATAACTTCTCATACATTGCTCAATTGAGGTGTGTGAATATACCAAAATGATCTACACAACCTCAGAAACATCCCCATATTTTTAGAATAATTTTTGGATGTCTTACGCGCCCTCTAGCGCCGGCCAAGGTACGGCCAGACGCGCCCTCATGCGCAGGCACGTGCCTGTCACACTAACGGTAATAGTCCACGCCGTCAGGAAAATCCTAACAGAAGCCGTCAAAGTTAACTGACGGTGTGAGAATATTCCATCAGATTTGAGGTCCAACGTCGACGGAAACTCGCCGGAAAAACCTCGATTCTCCGATCTCATCTGCAACTCTTCGTAACTAAGCTTCTCGTGGTCCAAAACTTGCCAACGAACCACTCCGAGGTTCGTAAGGACCTTCTGAAGCTTGCTATGGTCCTTAAATTCACAGAAAAACGTCCATTAAAAAGTTGATGAATATTGCTAAGATCGGAGGTTCGTTTTTCTGAGTTCTCCGACGTTAAATTTCGACCAAAACTCACCCAAAACACTAAGGAGGAAGACAAAATACCTTTAGGAGTCTTGAAATGGCATAAAACTTTGTCGATCACCGTCGAGCTACTGTACCTCGACGGACCTCTCGAACTATAGGGTTTTTCTGTGGTTTCACGACCACCCAAGGATACCACTTGACTCGTATGAACACGAGGAGTACAATGGTGCTCTTAAGAACTTCGATCTACAATTTTTCGAAGGATTTTGGGGTTGGTCCGTACGTTTGCAGAGGGAGGGAGAGTGTGTCCGAGAGTGGGAGAGAGAAGAGAGTCAACGGGAGAGAGAGAGAGAGAGAGAGAGAGAGAGAGAGAGTGTGTTTTTGTTTGTGTGTGTGTGGTCCTCACACAACCAATCACCAAAAACAATCAACTCTAAGTCCTAAGGCCCTTACTTAAGGTTACTACAAACCCTAACTAAAAACTTAGCTAATTGGTTCCCAATAGTTTGGAAATAGAATAATTGGTCCAAAACCAAGAATCTTGGGCCTTGAAACTTAGCCCAAAACTTAGCACGAAAATAAGGGTTGTTTCGTAATTTCACATGCTCGAGGATAAAATAATTACATACTCCAGGACGGGCTGTCACAGTTTAAGCATCGGTTTGCACATAATTGGTAGACCCGGCAGTTTCTTACACGACACGAAAACGACATGAAAATAACGGGTTTCGGGTCAACACAATAACTAATCGGGTCATTATCGGGTGACCCGTTAAGAACTCGTTAATAACGGGTTCTTAACAGGTATATACGCGGGTAACACGTAGGTAACCCGTTTCGACCCGTTAAGAAAAATAAATTATAATTTTAAAGTTTAATTACTAAAAAATTTATTATAAAATACAATAGCCATATTGTATATATTGGTATATTCTATATTAAAAATATATTTTTGTATTATTATTCTATATAAGTTAAAAAAATTAAGTTTTATTCATTTATTTATTTTTATTCTATATGAAGTACAAATGTAAACAATAATCGACGGTTGAATTTTGATATATGATTTATATGATTATAGTGGCACATTTCAAAGTTAAGCCCTTCACGAAATTTGTAAAGTTTATCATTACGAGCGTTTATATATTTTTTTCTATATTTTTCACACTTATACATTAATTAAAAAACTATTAAAGACTTTACTTAAACAATAGTCATATGATAAATGAGAAGAGGGTGCTAATGTAGAAAGCCACACTGAAAATATCATCAATATAACTCTTGAAGACAATATATCAAGCCAAAGTTCCAATACTGTTTCCCATGGTGATTGATGAAAATTGAAGAGTTTGATTGTAAGAAAATGTTCAAGGTTCTAAACCTTGAAACATAACTCCCTTAATTTTGCAAATCTTTTGAACATTTGATATTTTGTAATGTTCTAATGTTTTTTTATTTTTTATTATACTCTTATTTTGGGTATGTAAATATGTAATACTTGAAAGACAAATGGGTTTTTATGTTTTGAATGTGATAATATGGTATGTATATACTTATTTAGTATTATGTTTTTCATTTGATTATTTATTGGTTTAAAATATATTTTCCTTAACGGGTAACGGGTCGGGTCATATTACCTGTTAATATTATCGGGTCGATTTCGGATCGGGTCATTTTACCCGTTTATTTTAACGGGTGTTACATGACACAACCCGTTAAGGTATTGAGTATGACACGAACACGGGAAACACGACACGAATGACAGGTCTAATAATTGGTGCTTCTTGTAGGAAGCAGTTCAAATATTTTTTTTTTCAGGATTAACTTATATTTTTATTAAGAATTATTTAACATTTTTTGTAAAAACGATTTTAGTCATTTAAAAAAACTTTTCAAACGAGTGTAACCCCCAATACATACACATACAAACAATGGACTTAACTGAAACAAACAGAAACCACGAGGACTTAATGGTAACAATGAAAAGCCCCAAATCCTAATTTCTCTGTATATTACAATGGGGGTTTGAGCCTTCACCAAAACCCTCCCTGCGCGTATCCTCTAGCTCCCGCTCTCATGGCGTTTGGCAATCTGCCTGCTATAAAATGAGCTTCCGGATTCCGCTTTTAGCTTCCCACTTGATTTACAGTTATCTCTTTAAATTACTTTTACCGTAGACCAATATTTTTACCAAATTGAAGAGAGAAGAAAAGCAAATCTAAATTTTCACCGGCAAACCAGTTAAAGGTAAATTCCATTTTTCTTTGCTGCTTGTTCTTAATTTCAGTTCATTTAATTTTTTTAATATTTAGTTATTTTTCTTTCCAAATTTTTTAGGAATTACTATCGTGGATAAAATTGAGTGAACAGAAATCAATTGGATTTTGGAACATCTATTTGGAAAAGTAGAAAGTTAGAGAGAAGAGGATTATTTGCTCAATTTCTGAAAGTATAGAATTATCTAATTTCAAGATAAACGCTTTTTGATAAAAGGATCAATACATAATACAAAGAAAGAAAAACTAGAAAAATGTCGTGGTTAAGGTGTAATGAGGAGAATTGTAGGAAACTACTGGGGTACAGATGCCGATTTCTGCATCGTAAAAATCTTTCCAAATGTGCATCTTGTATTGCTACTGAGTTTAGTCCAACACCCATTTGAGTCTTAAAATCAGCATCATCATCCGTTACATTCTGTATATGTCGAAAATCCAAATGGAGGGGAGCTTTCAGTTGGGTTCTGTTGTATGTATGCTCTTTATATTTCATGTTCATTTTGTTTCCCCCGGCTGGGTGTTCTTGCTTTATTTTAATAAGTCTCCCTCGTATCATCGAGGTTACAGGAAAAAGGAATGTTATTGGATTCAGAATTAACATTGTTAGCTTGTGGTTGTTATGAATTTGATGTGCCTTATATAAACTTAACAGTGTAGGACATATGCATGAGTTTGGACTCAGGTCAGTTAAATCCTTCAATGAAATCACTATTTATTGTTCTTCGTGCCTATTTGACGGCCATAAAATCTCATACTAATTAATTACCATTAAACTTGTTTTCTCGCTAGTTTATTTTCTTTTATTGAAGAGTCTGATAGAATTCCAAATTGTAAATTTTAGTCACTCAAGGTCTCTAGCTTGATACAAAATCTCTATGTTTATGTTTTTTTTTTTAAATAGTTGGAGGATATTAATTTTTTCAGGGACAACAATGGGTTACCAATTTATCGAGTGGGAGCAAGGTTGGGACTATATACAGCAGGGGATCGCAAAGATGAACAGGATTGTACAAGGATCATCAGAACCTCAGTTCACCTCAGAAGAATATATGAAGCTTTACACAACTATCTATAACATGTCTATTCAACAACCTCCTCATAATTATTCTCGGCAGCTTTATGAAAAGTATCGGGAGACAATTGAGGAATACATTTCTTCAACAGTGCTTCCCTCTTTACAGGAGAAGCATCATGAGTTTATGTTGCAGGAGTTTGTCAGAAGTTGGGGAAATTATAAAGTTATGTTTAGGTGGCTGTCACACTTCTTTCGTTTTTCTGATGACCACTGCATCACTCGGAATCAGACATTACTTCCTGGGCCGAACGAAGTTGCACTTAATTGCTTCCGTAATTTGGTTTATCAGAAGGTAAATGCTGATGTGAGATATTATGTACTTGGCCTTATTGATAAAGAACGCGAAGGAGAGAAAATTGACAGAGCACTACTGAAGAATGTGATAAATATATATGTTGAAATTGGAATGGGAGAATTGGATGTGTATGAAAAGGACTTCGAAGAATACATGCTCATTCAGACTCGCGAGTACTATTGCCACAAAACATCAAGTTGGATTTTGGAGTACTCTTATACGGATTACATGTTGAAGGCAGAAGAATGCTTGAGAAGGGAGAGGGATAGAGTTTCCTATTACCTGCTTCCAAGCAGTGAGAAGAAGCTAATGGAGACAGTGAAACATTGGTTGGTAGTGATTCATGCAAATCAACTGATTGAGAAGAAGCATTCTGAATCTGGATGTGCTTTGCTTACAATTGAAAATTTGGAGGAGCTTTCTAGGAGATTTGTTGCTAGTGTGGCACTGGAACAGCAAGTTCCTGCTGAAGGTTCGACTATTGTTCAACAGGCTGAAGATGCTGCAATGATTGAGGAGTGAGATGAGTCGCACTACAACAATTGAACGATAAAAAATGGTAACAATGTGTAGTTATCATGAGTTTTACTTTAGGATATGCTGCGAATTATGTGCAGCTATTTTGAAATCCTTGAGATCCTTTGACCCACATTCTGATATGTCGTATAATTAACTACCTTGGTGCCAATTGTGTCTTAGAAATGTTGCCCTTGTGGCATTAAAATGGATATATTTCTAACAATAGAACACATAGTTGATAAATTCGATGCCGTTAACCTGTCTTAGCTTTGCAACCTGTATTCAAGCATCAAGTTGTAGTTAAAACTAATTAAATCTCATCCAAGCGTCAACGTTTAGGTTAAACTTATGCTTAGTTTGTGTACTTGTTCAAGGATTTTGTATTTTACAGAGAACTGATTTATAATTATTTGGTTTGATGTGTACATTATAGGTCTCCTGCTGAATCTGCAGGGTTCTTTTTAAGCATCATCTGGCTATCAGAATTTATGTTGCTAAGGCCTCGTTTGGTCTCTAGGATTGGGTTGAAATGTATAACCCCACTGGACTGAAGGTATATTGAAAGACGAAATGAAAAATTTGTATTCAACTTGAAGGCAGAAGGTGGATTACTCGTTGCCTCTACCTTCGTTGTATCTTGAATTTTGTGAGTTATTCAATCCATTCCATTTTTAGGCACCAAACGAACCCTAACTTTCTTACTGACCGCTACTTCGACAACTCCAAACCCTAATTTGTGAAATATTACAAATTCTGCGATAATATCTAGGGTATGCCTCCACAAGTCACAAACATTCTTCCCATAAAATTAATTTATTGACTACAAATTATACTTGATAATTATAACTTTGAAGGATGAAAGTCAACATAGTTTACAAGAGGAAGATAATGACTCGTGAGAATGATAATCAAGCGGTATTTTAAACTAATTTAATTAACGTGAAGGTAGGTTCAAATTCTAGGATTGGGTTGAAATGTATAACCCCACTGGACTGAAGGTATATTGAAAGACGAAATGAAAAATTTGTATTCAACTTGAAGGCAGAAGGTGGATTACTCGTTGCCTTTACCTTCGTTGTATCTTGAATTTTGTGAGTTATTCAATCCATTCCATTTTTAGGCACCAAACGAGCCCTAACTTTCTTACTGACCGCTACTTCGACAACTCCAAACCCTAATTTGTGAAATATTACAAATTCTGCGATAATATCTATGGTATGCCTCCACAAGTCACAATCATTCTTCCCATAAAATTAATTTATTGACTACAAATTATACTTGATAATTATAACTTCGAAGGATGAAAGTCAACATAGTTTACAAGAGGAAGATAATGACTTGTGAGAATGATAATCAAGCGGTATTTTAAACTAATTTAATTAACGTGAAGGTAGGTTCAAATTCTAGGATTGGGTTGAAATGTATAACCCCACTGGACTGAAGGTATATTGAAAGACGAAATGAAAAATTTGTATTCAACTTGAAGGCAGAAGGTGGATTACTCGTTGCCTCTACCTTCGTTGTATCTTGAATTTTGTGAGTTATTCAATCCATTCCATTTTTAGGCACCAAACGAGCCATAACTTTCTTACTGACCGCTACTTCGACAACTCCAAACCCTAATTTGTGAAATATTACAAATTTTGCGATAATATCTATGGTATGCCTCCACAAGTAAAATTAATTTATTGACTACAAATTATACTTGATAATTATAACTTCGAAGGATCAAAGTCAACATAGTTTACAAGAGGAAGATAATGATTTGTGAGAATGATAATCAAGCGGTATTTTAAACTAATTTAATTAACGTGAAGGTAGGTTCAAATTTGCGTGCAAGATGCCGGCCACACTCTAATTAACGTCTGCACGACAGATGGCAGTTTGAAAAACCAAAGGAAATGTCAAAATCATAGGAGGAGTGCCTGCATTTTAGACACCAGTGTCATTTTTATATGACTTTTGATTGCTTAAACTTACTACAAGACATCCAATTCTTTATATCTAATTCACATGTATTTTAAAGAATTCCTCAGATTAAGTGGATTTAGCTTCCTCTGCGTCCGAGTTCTATCGCGACTTCTTTGATAGTATAGTTAAAGGTAAAGTTCCATGTGGATTTAGCTTCCTCTGCCTCCGACTTCAATCCCGTTTATATGTGTTTTCTGCACTTGTTCGTATCTAGAAATTGAAATTAGGATTATAATGCCTAACAATGTTTCCGGTACAGTTGGATGTTATACATTGAATATTTCCATTTCACAACAGTGGCAACCAAAATAATGGAGTGGGCTGAAGGATGGATCTATATGCAGCAGGGAGTTACAAAGCTAAAGAGGATTTTAGAAGGATTACCGGAGACTCAGTTCACACCTGAAGAGTATATGATGCTTTTCACAACTATCCATACATTGTACATTCAAAAACCTCCTTTCGATTATTCGCAGCAGCTTTATGAAAAATATCGGGAGACATTTGATTTATACATTACTTCAACTGTTTTGTCCTCTCTAAGAGAGAAGCAGGATGACATTTTATTGCAGGAATTTGTCAAACGTTGGGAAAACAATAAAATTATGGTTAGGTGGCCTGCGCGCTTCTTTCATTATCTTGATTGCTACTTCATCGCTCGGAAATCACTTCCTCCGCTACATCAAGTTGGGCTGAACTACTTACGTGATTTGGTTTACCAGGAGGTAAATGCGGATGTGAGAGTTTCTGTAATTGGTCTTACTGGAAAAGAACGCGAGGGGGCGGAAATCAACAGAGAACTATTGAAGAATGTGATAAATGTGTGTGTAGAAATTGGAATGGGAAAAATGGATCCTTATAGAGAGGACTTTGAACAACACATGCTACGAGAAACTGGTGAATACTATTCTCGTAAAGCATCAAGTTGGATCACGGAGGACAGTTACGCGGATTGCATGTCGAAAGTAGAGGAAAGCGTGAAAAGGGACAAGGATCGATCTTCTCATCACCTGCAATCGAGCAGTGAGAAGAAGCTGGTGGAAAAACTGCAACATGAGTTGGTGGTGGTTTATGCAACTCAACTGATCGAAAAGGAGCATTCTGCAGGTTCTTGATCTAGTTCTTCGCCTCGAGATGATGATGTGGAGGATTTATTCTTGTGCTTTTGTGGCTTACTATGTGCAGTGATATGTATTGTCATTTTACTCGTTTGATCATGGTAAAGATTAGTCCTAATTACCAGTTTAACTCTTGGATTGCTGTAAATTATGTGAAACTCTTTCAATCAAAGACATGAAAGCCAACAAAATGGAAGATATTATGAAATTACACTTTCCCACCCATCTTTCATCCGTTAACATCAAGTCAATGCTATTTCTGACACGGCACTTGATGAGTCTACGTTTTGCTTACATGAACGTCAGAATGATACCGCATCAGTCATTATTTATTTTTATCTATATCTCCAAGCTTGCGGTTTTCATCTAGCAAAAAAAAAAAAAAAGTTCTTATTTGTTTTCCATGTGGCATTTGTTAATCAATTTGTCATCGACGTGACTCCATACAAGCAAAATATTGGCCAACTGGATGCCACATCGGAAATACAATGTTAACTTGATGGTTACTAAGGTCATCTCCAACCGAAGAGCTAAACATAACCTTATTCAGCATTGTAGCCCTACAAAAAATTATTTTTAAATGAACAGTGTTAAGTCATATTCATATATCGTCTCCAATCTAATGGGCTAAACATAGCCCCCTCGATAATTTATTAGTTTTAACTCTATATTTTAAATTTATTGGTTAATTTAATTAAACTACCGTTGGATGTTTTCAAATCTAGCCGTTAAGTTTGAATCAATTATCGCAACTGAAGAACTGAGTCACAGAAAAGTTGCTAAGAGGAGGGATACATTTAGCTGCCTTGATGCTCATTTGGTCAAATAATAGTCTGATGGGCTCCATAGAATAATAGCCCAATCATCGTTTGGAGATGAGTTTTTTGACAAATCAGACTATTTTTTTTGCTTTAGACCTTTAATCCTCTTCATTGGAGATGACCTAAACTAATAGATCACAATCTATCAGAAATGAGAAGGAAAGTGGTAGGAAAACTGAAAAATCAACCCCAACAAACACTCATTGACCTAAAATTTGTTTAAACTTACAAGTCACCCAATTAGGCAATTAATCTAAGTTCCATAAGAAGCCTCATTGTCTGTGGGTCTTTCCAACTTGGCCTAGTCTCCACGGTATCTTTTTATTTATTTATAATTATTATTTTTTTGGGTCAAGGTCTTCCAGGGCGTCCACCTTAGCAGCTTGACTTTTTCATAGGCTTGGTCTTCCCAGTTTTTATGTTACCTTTGTTTCTATATATACATAATGCTCTGAGTGCAGCATTTCTCATTGCCAAGCTATGCATGCCTTCATCTTCTTCATCCTTTTCTCCACAGCCATCTTTCTTGACACACAAGCATCCACTGAAAACTGCACAACTACTAAGTGCTTTCATGGCGAACCCGATATTCGGTTTCCTTTCCAAGTAAGAGGCCGGCACCCCCATCACTGTGGTCTCCCCGGTTTTGAAATCGACTGCAGCAACAACGCTTCCACAATTCACTTCCCATCTTATGGTGAACTGGGCATCAAATCCATCTCGTACGATGCCAGAAGACTCGATCTTCTCGACCCCAAGGGTTGCGTCCATGAAGTTTTTCTTAATCTCAATCTTTCCCTTACCCCGTTTCGATATTACTATGTTCTGAAAGAGTACTCGTATCTCAACTGTTCGGTTACGCTTTCGCCTTCTTTCTCTCAAGTTCCCTGCCTAAGTGGCTCCGGCTATCATGTTTACACTGTAGAGCCTTCCATGGCTGTGCCAAACTTTTGCAGGGTTGTGAAAACTGTTCCCATTCCTTTCGGGTACAGTCCTTATCTTTCTGACAATAGCTTCGGTCTTGGGTTAACTTGGGGCTCAGTTGGGAATCAAGAAACAGGATGTTTCACCATGGCACATGTTAAAGGTAAATTCCATTTTCCTTTAATTTCTTCTCCTTTCTTTTCTTTTTCTTGTACTTTTTTTCAGTCATTTTCTTTTCTTTTAAAATACTTTATTTATATTATGGACGAAATTTAAAGTGCAAATCAGAAGAATATTGTTTAACTTGTAAAACCAGATATACCAACCATAAGGTACTTTTCTCATAGGGACTATGTAATTATTTGTAGAGAAAAAAAATTATTAAATCTAACCAGGTTGATGCTACATAATATTACGGTCTAGCAATGTTTCTCTTGACAATAAATATAAGGCCTTAAGTTTGAATTTCGAGAATGATAAGTTCGCAACCAATTTAGAGTGATACATCAACTAAAGTGTAAAGTAACTTATAACTTGTGTGGATTATATGTATACAAACTCTACAGTGAATAATAGTAGGGGTGAACTATTCACACACCCTTATTTACTTCTCACACACCTCTTATTAATTTATATATTTTGATCGTCATCAATTGATTCGATCCAACGACCGAAAATTAAGAGGATGTGTGAGAAGTAAAAAACGATATGTGTATATCACACCCCTAACGGTAAACGGAATTATCTGAACAACATATGACTTAAGACTTAAGTTTTAGGAAAACAAAATTCGAATTGAGATGCTTAAAAGGCAAAACAAAGAAAGAAAAGTGTGGGGCAGTAGGGACTAGGGAGAATAATCTAATAGAAGATACCAAACTGTGGAGCTTTGTCCCTCATATGGAAAGTTATTTAATATATTGTCAAGAAAATGCTCCATCTCCAACTTGTTACGTATTCCTTGGCTTTCTGTGTTCAAATATTATCTTTATATTTTCGTCATTTAAACAATGTTTTTTTTAATAATTAATTATTTTTGTTTAGTTATTTTTTTTAAAAAAAAAAATTAGTACCTTTTAATAGACTAGAAATGATGTGATTCAACCACTTGTTCATTAAATATTATTTTCTTTATTTTTAAACACGTTCAAAATATCTTAAGAGGCGAGCAACGCTCGTTATAAAAAAGCTTTTTTGCACTTGTATAATAATGTGATTAAATTAGTTGTCAAATGATTTTTTTTTTTTGAACAAACAATATTATCTACATTAAGGGGGAGGAGGTGGGCTTAGCCTCACAATGGGTTAGAAATAATGTGATTCGATCAGTTGTTTATTAAATATTATTTTCTCTATTCTTAATGTAAATTCAATAGAATGTAGATGGTAATTGAAAGACTGATTTTATTATGTGAATTCAGCTGTTTTCACTGGTTTGTGAGGGGTTTTTTCTAGCATGATCTACGATTATTCATTGACTTCAAATATTTGACTTTCTTTTTGTCAATTCACGCATATAAATACATTTAAAATATATAAGTTGCGCGTAGCACACCGTGATTTAAAAAAATATCTTATGCACGCGGGTGAGCGCTTGCATGATGGCTAGTTATCTTAAAGCGATTAGTCAATAAGTTAATTTTAGTTTAATAAATAAACTAAGACTTAGAGCCGGCTAGTCGAACAAAAAGAATTTTTCCATCCAATTGTTTAGCCTTCTCCAACTACCTTATCACGATATGTGTTGTGTGTTTGAAGAAATTGAGGTTCTTTTTATAAAATTAATTAACAATATGGAGAGTAACTCAATTATTCATAAACATATACAAGATCTCTCTTTTTTCGATGTGAGATTGATACTGTCAACAATATTACTCTTTATTCCAATCTAAATTGCTTGTGTAGGCGTGACTTCAACTTAGCCCTGTAGTTGAGGACTTCCAATAAAAGCGATGATTAAATAAACTTTTAATACACTATATTGTATTTTTTTGGATCATAAAAGCACTCTTTAGTGCTTTCTGAAGAAGCACTTAACATGTCTAGTGTTTTTTGGAAAAAAACACCAAGCAGATGTGCTTTTTAATGAAGCATTTGTATTCTTAGTAAAGATTTCAACATGTTTATAATAACGTTTATGAGTAGAAGTGTCTCCTATAAAAGTCATTCTAGTCGGAGATATAACCTCTAACACTTGTGGTTTTTTATGTGTGCAGTGGCGTGTATTCCCATTTTAATTTTGGTGCTGGCAGTGCTGGCAGTGCTGGCAAGAATAAGCATGCATCGGTCCTACAAAATACAAAGTCGGAGAGAAGTGGACGATCGAATTCAGGTTGAGAAACTACTCGGAGATTACGAAAGCCTTAAGCTTGAAAGGTGTGAAATAAGGCAACTCTACTCAGTCTGAAACAGTTTTGGTCGACATTAATCATGATGAAGCACCATAAAATGCAAGTTATGAAATGAAAAATTGTAACTTTTCAGATTTTGATGCATCTTTCTTAACCTGTTTTAGTAGCAATTTTTAATAATAATCCATATTTGAAGCAGCGACCACATATTTGTACAATTTGGGTAGCGGATTTTTTTTTTTTTTTTTTTGGTGAAAATGATGATTTATATTTGATAAAATAAAGGATTGCAATCGAGTCAGAAAAAACTTAGCTCTTGAAAATTGGGCGAGCTAGACTACACACCATGACTTAGAGCAAATGAAAGGAGCCAAACCCCCGATAGAACGACCCCTATCCCCTTAAAAACATGAACCAAAAAAAACCCAATTTTTTCTTCAAACAAGAAGAAAAAGAAAACCCAATTTGTAGTGTATAAATACGATTCATCTTATAATTAATTAGCGACCAATACAAGAAAAACAGGCTGTTTTCTATCAATGAACTTTTCCTTCGTCGATTCAAAGCCAAAAACAAAAGGTTTGGCCATCCTTAAGTCGACCAGTTTCTCCATATACTACGAAGAAATTTAGGATTGCAGGAAATTATCTTTTCATGTCAAGATCAACACTTAAGCAATAATCCAATTATCAACATCCACATTATTTGATTAATAAATTTTGGTTTCCAAAACATTACCCATACTGAAAACATAAGCATTTAATCGCTATCCCGTTAATACTTACGGCATCGACACCTAATTAACCACAAATTTGAGTACTCAAGGTTCCAATGTATTAAGCAAGAAACCAAGGACAGTTATGATTCTACCTTAAAAATAAAAAACACTTGTGAAATTCCTAAATATGATATAGAGAAGGAATTATCCAGATTGGTTAACTTTTTTGCTCTTCCTTTCTGCATATAGCACTCTAATTAAAGAAGAAGAAAAAAGTGCCACATAATGGTTGTAAAACCACACTAATTAATTACTTAACCTTCCAATATTCCATATTCAGCAGGGAAGAAATAAACGCACAGAGTATGTAACAGTACTGACAGACTGACTACATCTGGCAGAGCTTAAAAAGGTAAAGGCTACTTCTTCTGTCTTCTTTTGCGATGTCACCAAAGTAAAGGTAAAGTCCGCCGGCCGGCTACTCATATCTCAACAGAGGCTAGGGTTCCTGACTACTTTCGTTGTCCCAAATTCATCCCTTGACTGAGGTCCGATCCCTTGCATTTGTAGCTCTTTTTCTTCCTCTCTCATGTAATTGTTGCCTTAAAAAACTACCAAGTTTTTGTGGCGCGTAAGTCGAATAGCTGATGAGCTAACTACGTCATTCGATTGAATGCAGGACGTGCCAACTCGTCGACCAAGCTCAATCAGTGAGTAAATGAATGTGTGGTTGATGTAGGAGAAGTCAAGGGTTCTTGAGGATACGAGGGATAGACAACCTGAGAATCGCTCAACCAGGGGCAAAAGAAGCTCACTCAACGTCGCTAATCGTGGATGCGCTCACACGACCAAGCTAAATGCTTGATTTTAGAAGGAGCAATCACTCTCTTCAAATGCACAAGGCAAATATAAATTTTCATTCATCAAGTCTCAAGGGTTTAATACATATATTTACAAGGAATACAACACAATGAAACTCTAGTCCGAATTGAACTTTTGCTCTACTAAAAAAATATTTAAAATGTTCTTATATGACTACTTAATTATTTGTGTTGTTCTAAAACTCAATTAAATATATTTGTTCCCCATGCACTACATCATTGTCCTATTCTCCAAAAAAAAACTTGCCCTCGAGTGTACATTGGTCTTTCCTCGATCTTTCGGATGTCTGACTAGTATGATCCACAATAGCCAGTTTAGCACCAAAATTTTCCAATTCCATGTGCAAATCCAAATAGTAGAATATTTCAAGTATTTTGCTTTCCAAAACTTTCTCAAGTTCTGTGCACCCCTTAACCGTTTCATGATAGCAACAATTTCTTTTGAAAAATGCTCGTCAATCTTCCAGATTTCCATTTGATATTGATGACTTGGAAAAATGCTTTGCTCCAAGTATATTTTCCTACTGTGGAAAGCAATAAAGGATTCCCAAATGTGGTCACATATATAATGGGTATCAAGGTCAAATATTTGCATACACCGTTCTTTAACAGATGAACTCATTCCTTTGTCACCGTAGCAGTACTCATAAAAAATTGGAGCAGGATTGGCATTGACTCCAAGTTGCAAGCAACATTGGTGATTAACCATCGTAAACATAGCCTTGTAATCTTCATCTTGCTCGCCATAAATTAGTAGAGAACACCCATCGAAAAAGTTTTCTTTGAGGTTGTCATCATCATCAACATACTCATCATAAATTGGAGGAGAATTCCAATTGACGAAATTGATTTCTTCGACAGTGTGCTCTTCATACATATTGTAAATCACAGCCATTGTCTTCAACTGCAAAGGAAAACTGCTCTGATGCCACTTGACGCAGAAAAAAAGCCAAAGGTTCTCGAGGATACGAGGGATAGACAACCTAGGAATCGCTCAACCAAGCGCAACAGAGCTCACTCAACGTCGCTAATCGTGGATGCGCTCACACGACCAAGCCAAATGCTCGATTTTAGAAGGAGCAATCACTCTCTTCAAATGCACAAGGCAAATATAAATTTTCATTCATCAGGTCTTCTTTCTCAAGGGTTTAATACACATATTTATAAGGAATACAACACAATGAAACTCTAGTTCGAATTGGACTTTTGCTCTACTAAAAAAATATTTAAAGTGTTCTTATATGACTACTGAATTATTTGTGTTGCTCTAAAACTCAATTAAATATATTTGTTCCCCATGCACTACATCAGTGGTGGTGGTGTCGAACGCGCTACTAACTTCTTATCCGAGCGATTGCGGCCGAAGAAGAAAGTCGTTTCGGCCTCTAGGTTCTAAAGCCCGAAGACAAGGCTACTAGTCACTGCAGAGTTCAAGGATCGTTTGCACTATACTCAGCTGCTTCAATTATATTTGTGCAAATATAAGTGCACTAGATCGGTACCAGACTGTATGGACACAACTACTCAAAATAGATAAGTGTCTTGACTGTAAATATGATTCCGCCGTTGGAATGCCGAACTCTGAAATGTACTTGTGAATATCCAATCATAAAAGGGTTCGACTTTCAATGTGCCAAACAATGTAACATGGTAACACCTCACTTCATTGAGAAAGTTATGAGATTTTCATTGAGAAAGTTATGAGATACCTCCTTCAACACAGACTTAAAGACTCCTTGTCAGCAGAGACTTGGATAGGTAGTTAGCCGAGCTTAAAGTAGTGATGTTTATCCAAACTGAAAGATACTTCACGATCGCTTCACTCTACAGCTCTAGAGCTAGTTCTACAAACTAAGAGATGTCATCGGTTGTCAACCTGTTTGGACCCAAAATGACATTTTGGGGGCCGAGCTCAAAAATATTCTCGGCCCAATGTTGTTTAGAATAGTGTCATGGGCCGGCCTTGTCAGGGTTGGCCGAGTCCTGATATGAGAAAGATTACTTTGGATAAAGACGAAGAAGTTGAATCCTGATATAACGAGGAGTCTCAAGGTTGGAAGTAAGAATGAATCTAGTTCATTATAGGGCTTGGTATAGAGGCCTATTGGAACTAGGATTGGCCGAATCATAATCAGATTGGGATAAAGAGTTCTAGTTTGAGTACACCTCTGATTCGGCCAAGAGTTTTTTAGCCACTATAAATACAAGAGGTCGTGCGACATTCTAAAGATCTCCAATTCAACACACAAATCTGCCCTGCGCAAACTCTCTCAACCTTTTTGAGATTTTTTTATTTTCTTGTCGGCCAACACATCTTCAGTTTGGATAAACAGCACTGTGAAGGCAACCGGTAAACATCTTCAGTTTGGATAAACAGCACTGTTGCCGTAGAATCAGCCGACCGCGGAGCACCTTCAGTTTGGATAAACAGCACTGCGTCGGGGCCGACTGGTTATCTATCCAAGTCTCGGCCGAGAAGGATTTTCGAATTCTTTTCGACAGAGGTCATCTCACCAGCCTTCTCGGCCAAGTGAGGTGTTACAGTTTATTACATTCGGCACATTGAAAGCCGAAATTTGATATTGAACTTCACAGAACTAGCAGCCTTGTCTTCAGGCTCTAGGACCCAAAGGCCGAGGCGTGTTCCTTCCTCGGCCGCAGTCGCAAGATCAAGAAGTCAGCCGCGCAACACAACACCACATCCACATATTTTACTCACCGGCCGAGCTCGGCCGTCGAGTTGGCACGCCCTGCATTCAACCGAAGGACGTAGTTAGCTCATAGATTACTCGGCCTGCGCGCCACGTAGGCTTTGTAGTTTTTAGGGTCAACACAACCACAGAGTTGTTTATACAAACTGAGAGATAAGCTTGACGAAGTTAGGAAGGTTAGTGTTTTCTCAAATGTGAGAGGGTTTCGCATAGAGCGAGAAATTGTGCATGGCAGATTTGTGTGTGTGTTGAAGAGACTTTGAATCTTGCAGGTCCTCTTCTATTTATATGAGTGATTTTCACCTTATGTCGAAGTAGGGTCCTATCTAGATTGTACTTCCTCGGCACCAATATGTTCCAATCTCTGCATAGAGCTCAGCTACTCATATTAGGCTTAGGACTCTGAACTTAGTCCTTTTCCATGTTCAATTCATACTTGACCTTAATCAGCTATAAACATTGATTATTAGAATACTATGAATCTTATTAAAGTTCACCCTGATCCTAACAATTCTACTTGATTTAGAACTCAACTGAATCCAATCTTTTTTCTTATAGTTAGACACCGATTAGGATTTGGCTACCTTTCCTTGGGCCGACCTTAGTCTCTTGATAGCTTGGGCACCAAGGGTTTCCCATTTGGGCCGCCCAAAGTCACACTCGGCCCAAGCCCAATATTTTGGGCCCAAACATTGCCCCTTGCTTCTGAAACCTTCGGCCAACGGCACCTGACTTGGAAGGTTTTGAAGAAGCGAAACTCCTCAACTGCCTACTCAGGAGCATTTAATGCTCTTAGCATATCAATCATGTTGCTGCACCTCAACAACCACACCATCTGCCACATGTCAAATATATGAGTGAATCTTAGTACCTAACTGCACGGTTAAGCCAAGTCAACATCTTATATTGATTTTTTTTTATATAGACAAAAGACAAAAAGCAATGTGTGAGAGTAGATGAGAGAAGGGTATCTCCTACTCCGATCTCAAACACATAAGTCGCCGAAACATCAACCTTGATAGACGTGCCTAGAAAATTAGGACACGCCACCTTCATGTGTAATGGGATGTTGTGATGACGGCTTAAACCTTTCCAACTCTCAGAAGTTGTGATGATTAGAATTTAGAGGAATGACTCCGAGATCCACTCATTTTTTAAAATTTTAAAATCTTGAACCCTCCCCTTAGGTAATTTTTGAGCGGCAAGCATATACATGTCATTTTTCATAAAACTATAACACTTCATGCCCACTCAGTACTATGATCTATGGTCTAGTGATATTCATTTTCACTTGTAAGTGAGAGGTTTTAGGTTCGAATTTTATAAATGGCGAATTCGATATCAAGTTAGGTTGCTCATTGTGTGATTTAGCCGAACTCTCATCTTCCCTTAGTGTAAAATATAGTTTTGTACTACTAAAAAAAAATATAACACTTCATGATTTAAAACTTCAATTTTCACATTAAAAATGCTAAATCTAACGTAGCACTTGTGTAATAGGCCAATACGGCATGGATATGGACTTTTAAATTTATTTTTTTTTCTTTTTAGTGTGAAGATGTAAAGAATTGTTCTTAATCAGGAAGTTAATACCTATAAAGAGTTGAGTCACTCTGTTTCCAATAGGTTTTGAGGTTAAAGCCCCAACTTTCTTTATGCATCAGAGCAAATTTGCCTACCTGTAAAGTCCAACAAGCACACGTATTTCATGTCACCCATTTAAATTGTCAACTTATGAGGCTTGAAATTTTTTAACAATTTGTTACATCGAAAAGTTAATTACAAAACTTTGCCATGACTGATTACCCAATTGGTCTTTGGATTGAAACTTTAACTTTCATGTTTCATAGTTGAATAAATCTTTTATAGGGTAGGGTTTAATTACTTTTTCATGCGTAAGTTGTAGAATTATCAGAGAGATGAGCCGAAGACCCATTTTCAATAAGATCGATATTATTCTCATCTTATTAATTATAAACTGCACAATTCGTCAGGTGTGAGATTTTATCACAAAAGGTAGTTGGAGTGGGGTTGAGATATTTAAACTCATCTTTTCTTAAAGATACAGTCGATGTGAGATATTTCAACACCCCCTCACGTGGGACCCAATTAGTGGTCACACGTGGGAGATTCACACATTGGCAACCACCTGAAGCCAAGGGAACTCACCCTACATGTGGGGCCAAGGGACCCACTATCATCGAGCATGGCTAAGGGACCCACATATCACGTGGCAGTACGAGCACGCTCCTTGATTTTGATACCATGTAGAATTGTCAGAGAGACGGGCCAAAGGCCCACCACCAACAATACCAATATTGTCTGCAACTTGGTAATTACCACCTGAACAATCCGTCAGGTGTGAGGTTTTATCACAAAAGGCTCAGTATTATGTGAAGTGGGTTAGGATATTTAAACTAATCTTTTTCTCATATATACTGTCGATGTTGGATATTTCACATACGTGAGATGGAGTGACTTAGATCACTTAGATCTTTTCACAATAGTTTGATTGAGCCCAATACTTGTATATAGGAATCAAACAACTTAAGTTTAACTCATATAACACTATTACTATACTAGTGTGAGTTCAATATATTATTATGTCTAGAACACAGGTAGCATACCACATGTAATTATATAAATGAAGGAATAAGTATCGCATCACTAATATAAACAAACGTGGTATTACACGCCGGAATAGCAGACTGAAAATTCTCTCCTTGATGTGGGTTGTAGAATTATTAGAGAGACGGGCCAAAGGCCTACTTCCACCAACACCGTTATTGTTCCCAACTTGGTAATTACTACCTGCACAATCCGTCAGGTGTGGGGTTTTATCACAAAAAGCCTTGCTGTTAGTTAGAGTGGAATTAGGATATTTAATTGGCTACTAAAAAATGAGTAGGAACTCCTACTCAAAATTTCTCAAAATTGTTCGTTGTCAATTTATAGAACTTCGTGTTTATAATCAGAACTGTTCATATTATAAACCACTATATAAAGATCATCACTGCAAAAAATTAATTAAAACTAAGGTCGTTTAGTCATCAAACTATTTAAAAAGAAATGAACGGTATTAGTAAAAGCATTATGAACTGGTCTATGTATTTGCTACAGTAGATTAACTAAACGATCTTAGTTTTTTTTTTTTTCAGAGATAATCTTTACAATTTGATTCATAGTATGAACGGTTCTGATCATAAATACAAAGCTCTACGATTAAAACACTAAAAAATTTAAGTAGTTTAAGTAGGAGTTCCTACTTATTTTTTAGTAATCAAGTATTGTTCTTTTTTAGTTTTTCCTTTTAATTTTCTTTTGGGTTTTGAAAATAAAAATTTACGTTCATGATACAAAGATTAGTTTGCCACTTTGCCCTTCGATTTAACAGAAAAAAATAAATGGAATCTAACAGCAGGGTGTCAATTGATTGTTTACAAAAAGTTTACGTAGTTAATTAAATTTATTAAAAATAGTTTAGGGGTCAATATATAATTAGCAAATCCTTCAGGGGTCAAATGGCATTTTACTCTAATGTATAAATTCCACCAAGGAGACACAGAAGACTTTCCCATTACTTCATTTCTCCTGCTCCGACTTTTTGCTTCTTCTTCTTCTTCTTCTTCTCGAGAGAGAGAGAGACAGAGAGAGACAGAGACAGAGACAGAGTACGGCGGATGGGCAGTGGATGAGCTAGCTCAGCTGTTGACTAAACTGAAGAGGATCGGCGGAGCTGCTCGGCCTATCTCCAATCATCTATTCGATTTTCCATTTCTTGGGTTTTCTTCTCCGCCGTCGTCAGCTCCTCCCTCACAATTCTCCGGCAGCTATGAGTGTGGTCTCAGGTACGCTTCTTTCCATGAATTCCATGAAATTAACTATTTACCACACAATTATTTTACTGGTATTGTTCTCTTATCAAATTTATCCACTCCATAAAAGATGAATTGTTGTACTAGCAAGCAAATCTGATATTACATTTCTGGTTCCACAAATTGTTCTGTCAATATTTCTGTTTCAAAGCTTTTAAATTTACCCCATTTCGCGTATCGTTTGATTATATAGGTAGTCAATTTCGGCCACTTATCGAGTTGGATCAAGGATGGGAATATATATCGAGTATGTTTGGAAAATTAAAGAGGATTTTAGAAGGATTACCGGAGCGTCAGTTCAGTTCCGATGAATATATGAACCTTTACACAACCGTGTACAATATGTGTACCCAAAAGCCGCCTCACAATTACTCTCAACAGCTTTACGATAAGTATAGGGCGGCGTTGGAGGACTATGTAACCACAACGGTGCTGCCATCTGTAAATGAGAAACACGGCGAGCTTATGCTGCAGGAGCTTGTGAAAAGATGGACGAATTATAAAATTATGATTAGGTGGCTGTCAAACTGTTTTAATTTTCTTGATCGGTTTTTCATCCCTAGGAGATCGCTTCCTAGCCTGAATGATGTTGGAATTACCTGCTTCCGCGATTCGGTTTATCGAAAAGTGCAAGTCAATGCTAGAGTTACTGTAATTGGTCTTATTGATAGTGAACGTGTGGGAGAGCAGATTGACAGAGCACTAGTGAAGAATGTGATAGATTTATTTGTTGGAATTGGAATGGGACGAATGGATGCATATGAAGAGGACTTTGAGGCGCACATGCTAAGACATGCTGGCGAATACTATTCTCGTAAAGCAGCAAGTTGGCTTTTGGAGGATTTCTGTCCTGATTTCTTAGTGAAGGCCGAAGAATGCTTGAGAAGGGAGAGGGATAGAGTTTCTCATTACCTGCATTCAAGCAGTGAATCGAAGTTGGTGGAGAAAGTGCAACATGAGTTGTTTGAACCGCTGGCTGAAATATTAAAACAGAAAGTTAGTGTTGAAGTAAAATCGTTGGTCCAACAGGCTGAATATACTGCAAGTAACGAGGCTTCAGATAGATCTTCTGGCATGCTGGAACAGGTCCTTGTCACAAACATAATCGAGCTTCATGATAAGCATATGGCGTACTTTAATGATTGCTCAATCAAAAACCATGTCTTCCACAAAGCTCTGAGAGAGGCCTTTGATGTATTTTGCAATAAAGCTGTTTCCGGGTATTCAAGTGCTCAATTACTCGCAACATTCTGTGAAAATATCCTCAAAAAGGGTGGGAGCCAGAAGTTGAGTGATGAGGCCATTGAAGTGATGCTTGACAAGGTTGTTAAGTTTCTTACTTATATCAGTGACAAAGACCTTTTTGCAGAATTCTACAGGAAAAAGCTTGCCCGTCGGCTACTTTTTGATCCGAGTGCCAACAAGGAACATGAAAAAAGTATTCTTACAAAGATGAAACAGCAATGTGGTGGCCAGTTCACCTCAAAAATGGAGGGAATGGTCACAGATCTGACATTGGCTCGGGAAAATCAGACTAGCTTTGAGGAGTACCTTTGCAATAGCCCAAATGTAGATCCTGGGATTGATTTTACAGTCACTGTTCTTACAACTGGTTTCTGGCCCAGTTATAAAACATGTGATCTTAGCCTTCCTGCAGAGATGGTGAAATGTGTTGAAGTTTTCAAGGGATTCTATGAAAGAAAGACGAAATGCAGAAAAATTACATGGATTTACTCTTTGGGAACTTGCAACATTATTGGAAAGTTTGAGCTAAAAGAAATCGAATTGGTTGTTTCGACTTATCAGGGTGCTCTGCTACTGCTTTTCAATAGCATGGATAGGTTGAGCTATTCAGAAATTCTAAGTAAGTTAAACCTTACCCATGAGGCGGCTGTCAGGGTTCTTCATTCGCTTTCCTGTGCCAAGTACAAGATCCTTATTAAGGAGCCTGATACAAAAACTATATCACCAAATGACAGCTTTAAGTTCAACTCTAAGTTCACCGACAGAATGAGAAGAATTAAGATTCCTCTCCCACCAGTGGAGGATAGGAAGGAGGTGATCCAAGATGTTGAGAAAGAAAGACGATATGCTATTGATGCAGCAATTGTGCGGATTATGAAGAGCCGGAAAGTTTTGGAACATCAACAATTAGTTACGGAGTGTGTTGAGCAGTTGAGACATAAGTTCAAGCCTTACATCAGAGCGATTAAGAAGCAGATTGAAGGTCTCATCATCCGTGACTACCTGGAGAGGGACAAGGAAGATCGTAACTTGTTTAAGTATCTTGCGTGATTCGAGTCTTTGACTCTTGATAAAACTTGTTGGGATATGCTGGAAGCACAGGAAGATGAAATGTGTAATGTGTGGAGAATTATGTTAATATAGTCATCTAGGTCTAAAGCGGTAGGCTGAACCTCTGCTTGGTTTTCTATACTTATAACAATGAATATGTATTTTACAGAGAGATTGTCTTTAATAATCGTCGAAGAGTGGGGATTTTCAACTCATCAGACATTTTGCAGACAATACATATAGCGTTGTAGCTCACTCTTTCGTTCTTTGGGTTTCTTCGAGTTCACTTTCCGTTCTTAGCTCTTTTACAGTCTGCATATCCAACTTGATGCATATTTCTGTCACATCTCAAGTAGAACCTGCTGTGTTTTTGTTCATGTATTTTTCCGATTGTCTCTTGCAGAATTATGACCAAGGAATAATTTGGTGCTTGTGGCTTGTGCACAAAATAGTGTAGTTTGCAATGTAATATTAGCCTTTACGTTTTTAAATCAAATAGAATGTGGGGTGGGCCTACGAGCGTGTCGTGTTTTAATGTGTTCGTATAAATTGAAAGTATGGTCAACCCAAATATATAAACTCCAACTCATGAGCAAGTTTGTGTACAATCCGTGTCCCTTTCAAAACTAAAAATTTCTCCATCACCTGATACGTACATAGACTGGCATTGAAACTACCGACTGCCAAATTTGACAGCAAACAAAGCTGTTGTCATTTTAATTTTTGTAATTATTTATTATGTGGGTCCCAGTAAGGGACCAATCATAAATTATGAAATTCTAATTTTTTATCTTTTTTTTTTAAATGTTCTACATTTGTCACTTAATATTACGTTGAGTAGTATTCATCTTTACTTGTAAGTGAAATATTTTAAGTTCGAGTTTTGCTAAAGACTAATTTGAATCAAATTTATTATGGCTAGCCATCAGCCTCCCACACCGCCTAGTGTAGATATCACACGTAATAAAAAAAAAAAAAAAAAAAACCAAGTCTTACATTTATTATTGCAACTGCAAAAAATATAGTTTGGGGAGAAAAAGAAATTTGGCATTGGTACAGAAGCCTTCAAGTTAACATTTGACATTTATTTTTTTTGACATCTTCATTGAAGATGCTCTAACTTAGTTGTCAAATGGTATGACCTCATGCTTCTTACCTTTAAATCTTAGTCAGCATTAACTCTTTGGTTAGAGGAGTTTGTAACTTCGAACGTTACCATTAAAACTCTAAAAGTAAGATTTTAACATACCGGTTGAAGATGCTCTAAATAAATGCAAAGTAGCCTAGTTAATTAGAAGGAGATAGGATCCTTTATTTTGTTCCTTCATCGTATATCGTGTGGTTAGAAATCATTTTAAATTATATTATTTAAAATTGAACACAAACAATACTTGACGAAAACTGACCGCACAATTTACGATGAATAGACAAGTTTAAAGAATCTATAGGATCCTCACAAAGAGGATCCGGCAAGAATCATATCTCAATTAGAAGACTTAGAAATGAGAGAGAGCTTTGTTGTGAGGGGAAATGGGCTTTTTGCTGTGTTTTCTCTCTCCTTAGTAGCTTCACTTTTTTTTTTTTTTTTGGAAACAGTAGGTTCACTTAACAATTCCCCACAACAGTGTTTTATGATATCTGGACCCATGAGCCACTGACACACGACAGAAAAAATGCGTTTTAGAAGGAGGTTAAACAAAAATAATATCGGATGAAAACTGACCGTACAAAATACGATAAACGATTAGGATGTGAAGATCTCTAAGATCCTCACAAAGTGAATCCTAAAAGATGCTCTCCGTTTTAGAAAATCCTTGTGCCCAGAGTAAAACCGGACTGTGCGAATTGACGAAAAAGGCGCTCTCTTTTTCCTACCACGGTGACGAGAGTACGCATTGGAGTGAAATGGGGCAACTGAACAACTGACTTAACAGAGTGTTGCTGCTTCCCGCCTTTGCTAATTCCATCAGGAAATAATGAAATTAATGAATCTAAAAATTAGAAACTTGCCCAAATCTCATACCACAATTAGAAACTTGCCAAATCTCATACCACATTTAGAAACTTGCCCCTCGCTCTCGTTTTCTCAAAAGCTCTCAACCTTCATGTCTTGTGTTCTCAGAGATCAAAACCCTCATCACTGATCATACATTCGAGGAGGGGTTTGCCTCAGAGATCGCAAGTAGTTCTCTCAATTGGGTTCACGCCAAACTCCTTTTTCATCTTCGAAAAGGCGAAAACGCTTTCAAATTTGTCGCATATTTCTTCGGCTTTTGAGGTTCAGTTCCTTGGAGGACGGTATTTCAGGCGCAGCACAAACCGACAGGTAAAATCGTTGCAATCGAGCATCTGATGGGAGAGATTCAGTTCCTTTGAGCAGTGTCTAACACTACCGGAAGTTGACATTGTCCAGTTGAAGAGTGTCTTCACCAAATACGATTCTGCATTCTTGTCTTCGAGTATATGCAAAGCAGTCTCCTTGATCATATGATCAAAAGGCGAACCAAATTCACCGAGGATGAAGTTGGAAGCATCTGCTTTCAGATGTTTCATGGCCTGGATTATATTTCCAACCGTGATTTGAAGCCCGCCAACGTCTTACTTAACGATGGTGCACGTCTGGTCAAGATTGCAGATTTGGGTTCTACGGTCCTGAGGTCGATATGTGGGCAATGGGCGCCATCATGGCAGAGCTGCTTCCAAGATTTGCAGCGTCATTGGCAGTCCAACTTGGGAGAGCTTCTTGCCCAAAACTTGAACTATCTGCCCAGATTCCTTCGGCAAAGCAGATCTATCATCTATGCCATCCTGCTGCAGCTGAAGCGCTAGAGCATCCCCCCTTCGTTGGCAACCACAAGATTCCACGCGCCATCCCTTTGAGACAACGCAATATTCTGCCCGCGTTGAAATCTCTTATTTTCATGTAGATTTGACACGACTAATGTTGTAGTTAATTGCTTCCGATTCATTAGCTTTCAAAAGCTACAAATTTCATGTAACGAGTCACGTTGTTTTGTTTGGTTCAAATTTCTTTATTCCAAACATATGCCAAATCAGATATCAACCACAAATTACATTTGAGAGTAAAACGAAACTCAAAAACAAAACGCGAGGCTTTAGTTTACAACTCAATCCGTACACATGATTGACCGAGAATTTTAGGCAAAGTAAAACAGAAATCCGACTAAAGAAAAATCTAAAATCCTCTATTTCTATTGACCTGATTATATTGAAACCGAATCGAGCTACAGCAACCACTGAAGGGATATGATACTGGTATCTCTGTGAATAGAAGATGAAAACAAAAAAATGGGTGAAATTCATACATCGGTCAAGATTAACGAAGATACAATCACAACATATGCCAGGAAAAAGAAAATGGCTATCTGCACGTAGAACTTCGGATTTTCCCTCATGTTTGGAGATGTAACTGCCCTGTAAACAAAATCCGTACATTCTATTTGTTAAAGCCAGAATAAAGCATTAGTGAACAAATGAAACTGAACAAAACTTTGTTACCTAGCAATACGCTGAGAAAATCGATGAAAAGGTAAACTCTGAATGAAGACGATGCCTGGCCCAGTTAGAACAGCCGTTACCAAATTGTCACTCTGTGATTTGGTCAACTGTTAGGAAAATTTGATCCTTGGAAATTGGAAACGGAAAGAAATAGCATGCTTAAGCTATATAATTTCGGGAGCCGGAAAGCATGTTAGAAAGGGTTTTCAACATGGGGGTGGAGCTCGAAGAATAAGTTCATTTGCGCTCAAAGTGTCTTCTAATCATCCACTGGGGTTGAAATCAAATTGCAATAAATGCGGACAGCAATATGTTATATGTAATGCAACTATACAAGGATGACACTAGTTTTGTTCAATGTGGTCCAAAGCACTTCCTGAATGCTTCATTCAGTTGCATTGGCAGCCCATAATTTAGATGCCAGGAAGTGCTCTGGACCTTTCCGATAGTCATGCCGTTCAAATCTCAATCCTTAAATGGGGGGCATCCGGCAATAAATAGGTTCGCCCAATCGAGATATTATAAAGTACATGGCAAACTTGCAAGTAATGAACATGTAATACAATGCCAACTATGTGTAGAAATAGAAGCACTCAAAAAGAGTGCAAACAGAAAGAAACGGAAGCAACTTACACCAAACAGTGCTCTTCTCACAGTACCGTTGAATTTGATTTGGATATTGACTGTTGCAGTTACAGCAGCTATACAAGACACATCAACAGATAATACCTCTCCCACTTCAAGATTTTTCTGTACAACTGGCAAATGGAGAAACAAGAAAGGCTTCCGATTAGTCTTAGGTTGATAATTCCTACCATAACTTAAGTAAGCCTTAATCCTAACTAATTTAGGGGCCCCTTGCTAACCATTTTGTTTTCAGTTTTTAGTTTTCATTATTCAAGTTTTCAGTTTTCAAAAAAGTGAAAACAAAAAAATGATATTGATAACGCAATGATTATCAAATGGCACCTTATTTTTTCCAAAAAGAGGTAATCAGTCTTTTAACTTCATTCTCTCATGAAACAAAATAAACTATAGACAGGTTGGTTTGGAATTCAAGGCAACGGGTCAAATCAAAAACAGAAAGGAAAAAGGAGACAAAAATGAGGGTAATCTGATTCGGAAAGTACAACAACACATCTGAATTGAGTTTTTAAACTAAGTAAATGACTGAATAGCTTATGGAAAACATGTGCAACATAGAAATAAACCACCGAGAATTGTAAGGCTTCAACAGGCATAAAATGCTTTCAATTTAAAGCAAGAAATAAAATTCTCAACATAAATTTGGGCAGACCGAAATTTTAAGATGCTGAACCTGAAATTTAAACACTTACCAGATCCACCTCCAACTATAAATGCAAGACCTTGGCCAGATAGCTTCTGTCTTAGAAATATCTGTAAAAGTATTATCACGGCCATCAGAAAGATAAAGATAATGCAAATCGCTTTGAGAAACAATTGAAGTGACGAATTAGAAAATGGAAAAGGGAAATTAGTTGATTGTAGGAGCAGTCTAAGCAAATTCAAGAGAAGCAATTCTGAAACGTCTCTAATATCTCACCTCTGGACCAGGAATAACATTACGTGCCCTTTGGTCGAGTGTATTACTGACTTTCACATCATTCACAGAACAAAGAAATGCATCTGGCTACAAAAATTGTAACGAACTCCATAAAATTCCAGTTGATTAAACTAATACGAAGTGATTGTAACAGAAAGCATGGAATATCTAAATTTGTTCAACGAAAACTGGGAGAATAACAGAAACTGATAGGACACAATTACTCAACAGGAAAATTATATATACCTGGCACAATATCTCTCCACCAAAAATAGCCAAATCAATCTGTCAAAAGAAACAAAAATACAGACAACCGAAACAAAACTAAGTCATTTACCGTGGTTGGGGTCAAGAGGAATGCTAAGTAATAAAAAAGTGCCTTATCCACTTAAATTTGGCATGCTTAAAATCACCAACCGGGAGAACTCTTGCAAGAGAAGGTGCAGCAATTCCAACAAATCCATCACCTGGACCAGCATTACAGAAAACTATGCTACTGACTGTCTTCCCAAAAATCCACTGCCACATGCTTCCTTCATTTTCAGGAACAAAGACATTTTCCATTTCCATTGACCCAGACATGAAGCACATTGAACCTAAAATTTATTTGTCAATCAGTTGCACATGCAATAGTGACAACAAATTACATTTTCTCTAAGCCCTTGCAAACAGGTCGGATATTAGATAACTTCATTGTGACAATGCACCTCGCAGAAAGAAAAAGCCCAGGCTTGCAACTTACCAGGCTTGGCTATAACCTTTTCTTCTGGCTTCAACATTATCTGATAAACCAAATGCAGAAGTTTGTAATTCTAGTGATGAAAAAGCAATCAGAAGATAAGGAGCAAATACAGACAGGAGATACACACACACACACACACACACACACGATATAGGTTGGGATTCTCATAGCATGTACCTGAACCAGTTGAGCTTCACCGCCCAAAATTTGAAAAGGTATCACAGCATCTTGTGGACTCTACAGTACATTATAGAAGATACAAACATCTGTAACTCTTAATTTATTGCACAATCCAACTTCATACTTTTGCATTACGGTCGACAATTAAATATTCGCGGAACAAACCAGACACCATAAGCCAGTGTTATGACCATTAACATGAGATAAATACCAATACCCACCAACGACTAGACATTTTGATTCAAAGTGTACTATAGATTACCATGTATCAAACTAGTCTATACCAAAAATGGAAGTGAACAAAATCTTGCAAAAATGGAGAAAAAAATTGGTTTGTTGCAGACAGAAAGGATTCTACTCAAAGTACTGCATTTGTCTGCCAACATATGTCCAAGTTGCAGCAACAGTAGCAGACATATTAATAAGAAATAAAAATCACTAGAGAGTAGTCCATGTATAGTTTATACTTCCAATACAACACGTCGAACCTACATATAAGTCAATAAACATTCACAGTTGCATCTTAATAGTAGTGCTAGTGATACAAACAGAAATATGGACGGCTATAGAAGCCACTAACGAGTCGAGCCATCATCAAGTGGCTAAGTATCTCTGTTTGGAGAATGAAGTTATAGGTTAATGGTGGCACAATCAAACCACGAGTTCAGCATCTATCAGTTGTTCATCCAGACATGTTAATGCCGTAATGAAACTCTAAATCACCTCAATCTGAACCATTGAAGTTGGAATGTCGGTTTGAAGGATCATGCACGTGAGCCGTACAGCCAAAGATGAAAACTTTTATCACATCAACATTTCCATGGAGTACATCCATGCCAATCTACCTTGTATAGCATCCAACTTATTGTCTACTTCATTCTTAACCATTCTATATTTTCCAACTATACCCGGTATCGACGTACGCATAATTTCTTCCCCCATATTACATAATTTGCATAAGCTAAAAGGCAGGATGCAACTGAACACTACCTAAGCAAATCTTAAGCATTGAATTAAACCTTGCATCTAATTAAGCCAAATATAGCTGATAAACACAGAT
Organism: Cotoneaster glaucophyllus; assembly: GCA_036320875.1. Classification (NCBI taxonomy): domain Eukaryota; kingdom Viridiplantae; phylum Streptophyta; class Magnoliopsida; order Rosales; family Rosaceae; genus Cotoneaster; species Cotoneaster glaucophyllus. Next base: position 7,830,470 of record CM070060.1, read on the forward strand.
CATCTTAGCTAATCAGCAGCACTACACTACTACCACGAATCAAAACCCTAACTTGAAGCAAAAACTTCAGATCAAAAAACCATTGCTTCATTCAGTCTCTGAAATTCAGTAATTAACTGATTTATCAACACAATAGATGCGGAAATTAACCAATTTTCTATAATCTTTTCCAGACCATTCTCGGCAACCAAACAGAAGACTATAATTTTTTTTAAATTAATTCATAAATTAATGAATAAAAGATGAGTACCTGGTAAACGTAAGGCTGAAAAGGCGTTGAGAAAAACGGAGCAGCCATGGGAGGATGATCAGAAGCTCTGAATTCGACGAAGATCAAACAGAATTGATGAAATCGAACCCTGCAATCTGGCGATTTCAACAACTACTCACCGCGCCATTTACCCACTCTTCTTTATTTTAATTTAATTTACGAACCAAACCAATTTTATTTCCTTTTTTCCTCTGCTCTTTTATTTTTCTTTGTTTATTTATACTCGGTTTGAACGAACACAATGGTATTTTAGGATTCATATAGCCGACTAGTGGGAAAATGTTTTGTTGTTGTTGTATTTATACCCGGTTTAAATAGGTACAGTAATAAGAATTCGTTAAATTGACTAAACTAACCTTTTCTTGGAAGTTTTGTTAGGCTCTTCCGTGAAGGGATTTTACAGTTTTTCCGGTGGCAATTTTTTCAGTCTAAGTAAACAAGAGGTACAGGCGTGTACTTATTTGACGTGGCGATGTACTATTGGAAGCGATGACAAATCTCGACGTGTACAGATGTTGTCGGTCTTCCCAACTCTCAACTCCGTGTGGCATTAGCGTGGTGCTTAAAGCTCCTCAATGCAGTTTTCTCTTTTGCCTTCTCATCCCTTCGAATCCCGAAGATTGTATATTCATTTTCCTCGAGGATGTGAATTTACGAAAATACCCTTGAACATTGGTTGTGTTTGTATTTTTGGGCTAAGTTTAAAGACCCAAATAATTGTGTTGGACCAATTATTGTAGTTCCAAGTTAGTGGGAGCCAATTAGATTAAGTATTAGAATGTTAGGGTTTAGTTAGTTAGGTTAGTTTAGTTCTAGCCCAATTAGAGTTAGTGTTGGTTTAGGCTTACCCAATCAGGCACAGGTACACATGCACAAAAACAGAAAACCCTTTCCTTCTTTCTCCTTCCTCTCGAACTCCCTCTTTCTCTCTTCCTGCATATAGTATGGACACAGTCCGTTGACTCTCAAACCTTCACAGATCGAGCTTATAAGGGCCACCATTGAGACCCTTGCAAACCCCTGAGTACAACCATACCACTGGTTGTACGAGAAACCTTCGAAAACCCAGGAAACCAGAACCCCCGAAGTGAGTACTATTCATCAACTTTTAAACGGGGAGTTTTCTTCGAATTCTAAGACCATAGGGAGCTTTAGGACGTCCTCACGAAGCTCGGAGTGTAACTTTGAAGTGTTTTGGATGTCGGGAAGCACGGGTTCGAAGTTTTGCAGAGGTGGCCGGAATTTCAAAGTTTTTCCGGCGAGATCCTGTGGGTTTTAGGACTCAACTAAGGTATAATCTTGTTCTACTTGTCAAGAGCTTTCGATTGGTACAAATTTCGTAGATTTTGGTGCAAAAATGAGCAAGATATGAGGTTTGGAAGTTTTTCAGGAAACCGGTGAACAGTCGTCGGCGTCCGGCGACTCGCCGGAGAAGAAGAAGAATATTCCGTCAACTTTGACGAAATATTCTAAAGGTGTTGGTTAGATTAAACGGAATATTCCTGACGGCGTTAGTTGACACCGTCAATGTGCCAAGCACGTGCCCGCGTGTGGTGGGCGTCTGGCCGTGCCTTGGCCAGAGCGTGGCGGCGCGTGGGTGCTCAGAATTTTTTTCTAAAAATATGGGGATGTTCGTGGGATTGAGTAGATCACATTGGTATATTCAAACACCCCATTTGAGAAATGTATGAGAAGTTATTACCTAATGTTTGTTATGTGCTTTAAAAATAACATTTATATAGTTGTTTCACATATAGCCAGGCGAAACTCGGGGGTTATGACCCTTCTACTTACCAGTGAGTGGGCATTTTGGTTTTCATATATACTATATGTGTTATACATTTCCCAGAAATCGTATTAAATAATATTGTCAGTTAGTCATTATGCTATACATATTCTTCTATTTAGAAGTTGCTTTCATTAGCTAATGTCTTTATTGGTGCTGTTGTGGACGCAAGGGTAAGTATCATGTAAGGTTATGTATGAATAATGGGGAAATGTAAGTGGTGGTATTATCTAATGATAGTTGGAATGTATAGTTCTGTGCTTCCGACATGTAATAGTCGTACAGACCACTATAAGTAAGTTTAATGAATTAATGTCGTACAGACCACTATAGGTGGTTCCGACGCATAATAGTCGTACAGACCACTATAAGTGGTTCCGACTCATGATTGTCGTACAGACCACTATAGGTGGTTCCGACTCATAATTGTCGTACATACCACTACAGGTGGTTCCGACTCATGATTGTCGTACAGATCACTATAGGGGGTTCCGACACATACATGCTGGTATATGTGATGAGTTATAAGTTTATCCGTATAGGCCACTTTCAGTGGATCCGGTTGATACGTTATTATGAATTGTTGAATCATTCCTATATGGGAGTTCTTTACTTTGTTGAATTTGATTATTCATAGTATTTCAAGACTCATGACCCTGATTTTCGGTTTGACTATGAAATTGAGATATATATATATACACACATATACATACACTATGGTATATGTTCTTGCTTCTGGGAAATACTTATACAGGTTTTTTGGAGAGGGGTTAGAACTTTTGAGATTGTGATGTTTTCAAAAACCTTTATTTTTGCCCACTCACGCTTTTTGTTTTGGTGCCCCTCCAGGTATTAGGTGCATTGGAAGTTGTGGTTCACGAGGTTCCGAAGGCGGTTCTGAAAGACTTATTAAATGTAAAATTATTAGCCAACGAGGTTTAATTATGTCGTACTTTGCTGGACTGTTCCTAGGCCACTTATGCTCTGTTAGTGGATATCTACACTTATCTAATCTTGTGGTTTTTAATTATTCATGTTTTCTTATCTTAGTCACTTTCTCACAACACATATGTGTTGGGTTTTAGGCTCAAAATTAGGATGATGCAAAAATTAGGTTTGTGTTACCTATGTGGATTTGGTATCCTATTTGGGTTTGGATTTTGACTTCTTAGTTGGTTTCCTTGGTGGAGATGTTTTGTTAATTACCTATTTGATTAGGATTTGGATTTACTTCCTATTAGGATTCTTATTGTAACCTAAGTCCTATGCAATATAAATAGGACCTTAGGGTTAGTGTATTTTGTGTGGCAATTTGGTGAGAGTCAATTTGTGAGTAAGAGAGCAATTTGGGAGAATCTTCTCCATTAGTTTTGGGTTCTCTACTCGTTTGGTTTAGAGTTTGTAATTTGTGGGATTTGGGTTGTGAGAGTTTAAACACTCTTTTGTAATCTCCGTTTGTTTAGTGAAATTCCTCGCAGTGCTTTACCCATGGACGTAGGCGTTACACCGAACCACGTAAATCTCTTGTATTAGTTTGAGATTGTTTGTTTTAGCTTTCGCCTACGACATTGATATTTGGTACTTTGTTATAATTCGCTTCCGTTTGCGCATAAAAGTACAACCAGTGGTATCAGAGCCCAGGTTTCGGCTTGGGCTTTGCTTGGTAGTCACTATGAAGCCTTCTGTGTCATCGGTTAAAGTTGATATTGAAAAGTTTGACGGCAATGACTTTGGTATTTGGCGATTGAAGATGCGTGCTTTGTTAGTTCAACAAGGGCTTTTGAAAACGTTAAAGGGTGTGAAGGCTTTGCCGAATTCATGGAGTGATGAGGAAAAGGAAGACGTTATGGATAATGAAGAATGAAGAATGAAGAAATCAAACTTAGGACCTCAAATACAAAGATCAATGTGCTCAATTGCTTGCTTGCGCGTGACAGTTTTATTTTGGATTATACTGGACGAAATCGAACCTTTTATACATTGTGATTATAACCCATTACTTCATGCTCTTTACTATTTGGGCTAACCTTAAGCGCGTCATCCATACACTTCGATTACGGTCCACATTGGCTATCCAAAATAAACAAGCTAAGATTACCTTTTTTTCCTTTTGTTTTTTATTTTAGCAAACGATATTATCTACATAAACGGAGAGGAGGTGTGCTTAGACTCACAATTGGCTAGCAATAATATGATTTAAATTCGCCTTTGGCGAAAATCGAACATAAAATCTTTCACTTATGAGTAAAAATAAATATCACTAGATCGTAGTACTAAGTGGCAAGCTAAGATTACCTCGAATACACTTTCAATTATTTACCAACTGTCCTATCATAAAATTTGAACAGAAATTCCCTCTAGGAAAGTAGAGACTAAAGATCATAACATGCGCCCTTCTACAAGTGTCCATGAGCAAAGAAATGTTATTGTACTTCGAAATTGGTTCATATGAGATCCCGCATTCGAAAATGTTTTTTAAATCACATATAATAAATAGTTTACTGCTAATAGCACTTAAGTCTCTTGACCAAAAAAAAAAGCACTTTAAAGTCTCTTGACCAAAATAAATAGCACTCAAGTCCTTTTAGGCGAAAAACTCCACACACCTGGATGAGTTATGGATAGCACGTACATCAGATTCAGCAAAGAATAGAAAAACAATTAAATTCTTCTTGTCATTTAAGTAAAAGTAAAACAAGTCGCCTCTCCTACCGTTGAAAAGTAAGTGTCCGCTAGCACCGTTTAGAGAGACATGCATATATATGGGTAGCGTCAGGGAAATCAAATTTAAAATCAAAACATATGTTATTAATTTATCAATAGAAAATAAATACGTTAATGAATACTTAATTAATAATCTAATCATCAATACATTATTTGGTTTACAATATTTGATATAAAAATTTAATATCTTTAAGGAATTTTCATGAAAAGAGTTTGAGCTAAGTTTATTTTAATAAAAAGCCATGCTATAACTTTATTTAATTAAAAAGACTTAAATTTTGATGAAAACCCTTAAATTTTAATAAAATGACAAAAAAAACTTAAATTTTAATGAAAAAGACATAATTTTAATATTGAAAAAATAAAAAAAAATTGACGCTCGGATCTACGTGTCATCACAAAAACTGTTTATGAAACTTAACGATACTACACTGTTTATCAATCTTACTACATTGTTTATGAAACTTATGACACTGTTTATGAAACTTACTACACTATTTATGAAAACTTACGACACTGTTTATGAAACTTACTACACTGTTTATAAAACTGAACGGTACTATATTGTTTATGAAATTTAACTGTGCTACACTGTTTATAAAACTTAACGGTACTACACTGTTTATAAAACTTAACGGTACTACATTCTTCTCTCTCATCTTCTTAAATTTTCTTGGCACATTCTTACCTTCCAAACACATTTTCTTCTTTTAATTTTCTTCGATACTCATCAAATTTTCTCTGTATCTCTTTAATTTCTTAACTTTCTACACCAATTATTTAATTTTCTTTTATTGTTTGCCCATCTGCGTCTTCCTCTTATCCTCCACCTACAATCTTAACTTTCTTCATCACGTGTTATTATGTAAGTGGTGATAAATTTTATTTTTTAACACAAGAATCTCACCACTCGTATAGAGACGTGGTGTATCACTTCGTATTCCGGGCACATTAAAAAATCTCTCGTCATCTTGACTATTATTGGGAAACAACACATAAAAATAAAATTGGGAAATTGTAATTCAATTTGAAGTCTTTATCTTATTCTAAACAAAAAAATAAAAATAAAAATAAAAATAAAAATAATGTCTTAATGATAGCTGACAATTGGAGAGAAAACATAGTGGAAATGGGGGGGGTGTATGCGCACCAGCGCATGTGGTGTTTTTTATGCTTTTTTATTTATTATTATTTTGTCCCTTATCATTAAATAAAATTAGTGGATGATTTTTTATTAAAATAAAAAAAATTGAAGAAAGCATTCCTTTTAAAATATACAGCTGCAAAAAAAAAAAGAATATGATGGAAAAGTCGCCAATTCAGATTTTTATTACTGTTATTAGGGTTTGTAGAGGGTCTAAGGTTCAAAGCGAAGAAACCCTCCCTCCTTCCTTTCTTTCAGATTACTCATGGCGAAGAACGACTTCGAATACGAACCCACATTCACAGATGACGATGACGAAGAATCCGAAGAGCTCCAAGACTGGAACGATTGGAATGCAGAACCAGAAGAAGAAGACGAAGAAGAAGAAGAGGGCTCAGATTTGCTGTGCTTGTTCTGCGACTCCAGGTACAGTTCGTGCGACGACCCCTTCGACCACTGCACTTCGACCCACCGTTTCGATTTTCGGGCCGTTCGGAAAGCACTAGGTCTGAATTTCTACGGCTCCTTCAAGCTCATTAACTTCGTTCGCTCTTAGGTCAGTCATTGAGCTGACAGACAAACAAAGGGAATGAAAATAAAAATTGAATATTTGATTTTTTTTGAGATAGAATGTAGTAATTGGATTGGATTAGCGTTGTTTGAATACTTCTTTCGCTTTCGGGTTTGATTCGTTTGAGTAAGTGAAGTTTGAAGAATTCGATTTTTCCGGGTAGTATCTTTGGCTGCAATGCTAAGAAGTCGAAAATGAAAGTTTGATTGTTTATCTAATGTGAAATTATTTTCATTGTTTTGGTTGGTGTTAGGATATAAATGAGAAATGGGTTAGAAAGATCAATCTTTGAATCCTTAAGATCGGCATAACACGAAATGCCCAAGTCAACTTGTAGTAGTTGACTGCATTTGTATTGATGTATGAAATGAATTCTTAGTCCTTTAAAAATTTTATTCATTTTTTCTTTGTTTGTTGGTATATGGTGTGCCTTTCTTGTTTTTTCGGTTGTTGGGATTTTGAATGTTAATGTGCAGAGCAAAGTGTTTCATTCATCCTGTAATTTGGAAGTTTATATCTTTCGTATTTTCTGCTGATTCTATTTGTTTCCAGGTTGCGAAAAACAGATGTTGGAGTTGCGGGCTGACTTGTCAGTCCAACCAAGATCTACAGAATCAATTGCATGAAACAGTCAATTTCAAAGACATTACACCTGGATGGGATAGTGATGAGTATCTAAAACCTTTCTTGCAAGACGATTCGGTGTTGTATAGCTTTGGCGAAGATGAAGAAGGTGAAGATGACTACGCTGCAGCAGTTAACAAGGACAAACTTATAAGTGCTTTGAGGCAGTTTTAACACAAGAATCCCACCACTTGTATAGAGAAGTGGTGTATCACTCCATGTTCCGAGCATATTGAAAAATCTCTCGTCATCTTGGGAAACAACACCATAAAAATAAAACTACGAAAATGTAATTTAGTTTGAAGTCTTTCTCTTATTCTAAGCAAAAAATAATTAATAATAATGATGTCTTAATGATAGCTAACAATGGGGAGAAAACAAAGTGGAAATGGGGGGTGGGGTGCGGTGGGGTGTATGCGCACCAGCATGTTTTATATGTTTTTTTTTTTTATTATTTTGTTCCTTATCATTAAATAAAGTTAATAGATGATTTTTTTTTATTAAAATGCAAAAATTTGATGCCATTTTCATTAGTTTTCTTAGGGAGTTTTATATATTAAGACAAAAATTTCATTATATTTCAAGGAACTCCACTAGTTTTTAAACATTTCAAGGAGAAATAAAAATATAAAAGCAACTAAAGCCCAATCCAAAAACATGGAAACAATATTTTAAAATACTAGCCATATCCCTAAGGTTTTTTTTTTTGAGAGAGAAAGACGATATTAGATATTCAATTCAAACAACGTAGAACAAGTACAAACTGACAACAAAATGAAGATAGAGTGCATACTGGGCCTCAATAAAACCTTGCCGGAGCTTTCAACCCGGTCGAAGGAAAGAGCATCCCGCACAAACAAGGACCTATCCTCAAATGTCAACACAAAGCAAATTACAAAGTATCCGTAAGCAAATCAGGGGAATCTTCTGCCCACCAAACATGTAGCGTATATCCATTGCTGTGCTGTGAGTGTCAACCGTGCGGCAAAGCAAGCGACTATGGCTTTCATAGTCCTGTCCACACGCTGCAAAACCAACCTGAACCACCAGCTGAAACTGACTCCACATAGAATCAAAATGACAGGACAAAGACAAAATACGAAGTGAAAACTAACAAAAAAGCCACCACGTGACTAGCTGCTTGAAAAACCATGAAAGTAGGAGCTCATGAAAATGAGAGATAGCTAGTGGGGGAAAACAACATCTCTACAAAGCCCAATACATTATTCAAATCCGGAACAACTAGAAAACATGCGCCCATAATATTTTAATTATCTTGCTCCAACCCCCGACCCTCACCGATCGACCCAACCATCCCTAACTTCTTCGTTGCAGTTGCCACCACCCACAGAGGACAAACACCAAGCACACCATGGAACCCTTGATAGGAATAATAGGCTGCCACCCTTTTCTCCTCTGCCGTAAGCGCCACCAACCATGTGGCTAATACCACGAGCACCGGAACCAGATAACCACGACACCATACGCCGTAAGCAACTTCCTACAGCCGCTCTCCTAGAGAAGCCTAGAAACTAGGGCACCCTAGAGAGCAATTAAGACCCCTTTAGCATAAAAAGAAATAATTGAAAAATGAGAATGGCTAGGTGCAACACTCATTGTTGCAGCCATGGTGGATGTTTCCACCTCCAACAACATTCCTTTGCAGGGTCTGCGCGAACACGCTAGGGAAGGGAAGAGAGCAGGGGAGGTGGATCTGGCAACATTTTCTTTGGCGCACACAGATCGGATTCCAGGGTGGGGTGTGGGTGGAATATGAGGGGTGGGGTAGAGAGGAAAGGTGGGGGACAAGCACATGGAAGGAAGGAGACCAAGCTCACAAATCGAAGACAGAACTGAAAAGGAAAAAACCTGAAATAAGAGCAAGAGGGAAGAAGAGAGGGGAGAGAGGAGGATATGAGAGATGGGGAAAAAGGCTACCACCGGCCCCCAGCCATAGCCAGAGGCCGGCGGCCATGGGGTGACGGCTAGGGCTAGGGTTTTTTCTTTGCAGCCCCTAAGGGTTTAGGTTGTTAACAGAACCCAACCTTAACAACTCCAACAAAATTAATATGTGTCATAAGCTCAACCCATCAGTTTTTTGAAACTATATGTAGAATCAGTTTGTATCATTTATTACTAGAATCAGTTTAACCTGTCTTCTACCATTTTTGTAGAATCAGTTCAACCATTTCTCCACCATTTTTGCAGGATCAGTTCAACCCGTCATCGACCATTTTTGCAGAATCAATTCAATCAGTCTTCGACATTTTTGCAGAATCAATTCAATCAGTCTTCGATCACTTTTGCAGAATCAGTTCAACTTGTCCTAAACCATTTTTGCAGAATCAGTTTATTCAGTTCTTGACTATTTTTGCAAAATCAGTTCAACCTATCATTGACCATTTTTGTAGAATCAGTTCAGTTCTCAACCATTTTTGTAGAATTAATTCAACCCGTGTTCGACCATTTTTGCAGAATCAGTTCAACCTGTCATCGACTATTTTTGTAGAATCAGTTCAATCAGTCATCGACAACTTTTGCAGAATCAGTTCAATCAGTTCTTGACTATTTTGGCAGAATCAGTTCAACTCGTACTCGACCATTTTTGCAAAATCAGTTCAACCCGTCCTCAATCATTTTTGCAAAATTTGTTCCACCCGTCCTCGATCATTTTTTTGCAGAATTGGTTCAACCTGTCTTAGACACTTTTTGCAGAATCAATTTTGAATACATGTAGAATTAGTTATGTGCAATTTTTTAATAGAATCATTTTGTATAATTTTAGTAGAATGGTTTGTATATTTTCAGCAAAACTACATAGAGTCCAATTTTTCTTCGACCATTTTTGCAAAATCAGTTTGTATATTTTCAACAAAACTACATATATGTAGGGGTGGGCACGGTTTGGTTTGGTGCGGTTTTGAGTGAAACCAAAACCGAAACCGAAATTTTTTGCGGTTTGGTTCGGTGCGGTTTTGAAGCCAAAACCAAAATGAAACCAAACCGTTTGGTTCGGTTCGGTGCGGTTTCAAATGGTTTCGGTTTGGTTTTTAAGAAAAAAATGTACAATTTGCAATTTAACATATTAATAAGCATTGTCCAGTAACAATAGGAAAAAGACATTTGTTATGTAAACAATTAGCATGTTGCATGCAGTTGTGATGTTAAAATATGTTTGTGCAATAAAAGGATGTCTTGTACAAGGTATAACATAAAACAAGTTGAATAACTTTGAATTCATTAAACGTGAGCAAAACTTTCATATTACAATATGTGATATCATGCTTCAAATGAGTGGACTTCATTAGATCATTGTTCGACTCTTGATAACAAGATTAGTCCCCCCTTGTATTGTACATATATGTGTGTGTGATGGTATAAAATAACAAAGGTCCTTTGAGTTAATGAACGAAAGAAAGTGATGAATGATGATATTCTAACAAACAACCAATTAAAACATGAAATCTAATATGGATATTTAATTAAATGTTTATTAATAATTGCGGTGCGGTTCGGTTTCGGTGCGGTTTTCAAAAGCCAAAACCAAAACCAAACCGTTTTCTATGTTGCGGTTCGGTTTCAAAACAAACCGTTTCAAAACTGCAAAACCAAACCGTTCGGTGCGGTTTGATTTGGTTCGTGTTTCGGTTTCGGTTTTCGGTTCTAAGTGCCCACCCCTACATATATGTTGTTAGTCCAACCCGTCATTGATCAAACTATTCATTTCCTACACAAGAAAACTACAGACTCACGCTACAAACTAAAAATGAGCTGCAATTTACTCTGACTTAAAATGAAATAAACAACTTTATGGGAAAAAAAAACTACAAACTTTTTTCTTCGATAATTTTCTTTCAAATTTTGTACACTTCTTTAATTAATGGTAATTTCAAACAAATCTACTTTCATGAAATGAAAACTATTTATGGTAATTTCAAACAAAGCATTTGTTTTTTTTTTTGTTTATCTTAAAAAAAAAGAAAAAAGAATGCAATACAAGACAAAGAAATGATGAAGCAACATAAGTAATAGCAAAGGGTGGTTGCTGCTGCGGCTGCGCATGTCCCATAAAAAGAAGCAGCAGCGGTCAAACCATAAATTCCTCAACACCATCAGGTTATTAACGTTTTCTGAAAAATTATGAATTGTGGTTTGCCAAATTATAAATGTTTGAAAAATATTTGCTGGTGCCAAAACGTAGGAGTAGCCTAGCAGATGAAGGAGAATTGGTCTATGTGTGAAAAGTATATATAAATGAAATATTTATAGGTTTTTCCATGGATATCCATACACAAAGTAGAACGATATGCTCTTTTGGTTCTTAATTTGTTGCCCATATTGCTTTTACACTTTGCTGGATATTGAGGACAGTTTACTTCTTACAGTTGTTGAACTTTTTGCAAGCTCAAGTAAGAATATTGAAGAGAGCTGATAACTATCATACTACAACAATATTGCTAGTTGGAATTCCTACTGTTGGAAAGTTAGCCCTTGCCAACTCTTTAATGGGAGTAGTATATTAGTTGAATTAGTAAGTCAGTTGTGAGGTTGGTAAAACTGTTGAGGGTACTATAGTAATAAGAAAAGGTTGATGAGGGCAATGTTGTAATAGACAAATGAAGGCTGTTACTATATAACCTCATGATGTAATTGCTTTAAGACATAAGTGTGTAATAATAGAAAGTTAGATTCCTTATTCTCTATAATCTTCTTATTTGTACTGTTGTCTTCTTCTGTAAGCTTCTTCAATTCCTCCATAGTTAACATGGTATCATCGCTGGTATGGCTAGTCGCCGTTCTCGGTTCTGAGATGTCTTCCGCTGCTCTGTTTTCTTCCGGTGGTATGCTGTGCGCTTGAAGTGAGTTTTTCCGATCTGCGATTCTGCAATCTCTTGAAGTCGGTGATCAGTTGTCAAGGGGTTTGCGATTTCTATGCTTAGATTCGTATCAGGTGCTATCATTTCACTTACTGGTGTTATTTTCTGTCTAATCCATGTGGTTAATTCTTGATGTTGTGCATCATGTGGTTAATTCGTATCAGGTGCTATTAAATGTTGATGTAATTATTGAGTTGTACTACCTGTTTGGTTCAAGAAAGTATCAATCTTTCTTGTCGGGTACGAAAGTGTCATTCTTTCTACACCGGTGTGGTTATTTGTGCATTGTATCTCTGTTGTTTGATCTGGAGTTTCAGTCTCCGTTTTCTTCTCCTTGTGAATTGTGAATTTTGGTGATTCTGGAGTAATCATGACTTCTTCCGTTCTTAAAGTAGATAGTCTTTTGGGTATGCTTACTATCAAATTGAGAGATGATAATTTTGCAAAATGGGCGTTTCAGTTCCAATCTGTGCTCAAAGGGTATAAGTTGTTTGGTCATTTTGATGGGACTACAGTTTGTCCACCAAAATTTGTCTTTACCACTGATCTTGGTGTTACTAAGGAAGTTACATCTGCCTATCTTGAATGGGAATCTACAGATATGGCCTTATTAAGTTTGTTACTTGCTACCTTGTCTGATGAAGCCATGAAGTATGTTATTGGGTGTAGAACTGCTAGTGAGGCTTGGATTAATCTTGTTGATCGGTATGCGTCAGTGTCTAAGTCCAGGGTAAATCATCTTAAAACAGAACTGCATACTATACAGAAAGGCACTGATTCCATTGATAAGTATCTTCTCCGGATTAAACACATTAGGGATCAGTTAATGGCTGCTGGAGAACCTGTGTTGGATAATGATGTAATCATTGCTGGTTTGGCAGGTTTGCCTAAGGAATATGCCATCATTCACACTGTCATTTTAGCTAGGGATTCTACTCTTACTTTGAAGGAATTTCGAGCTCTGCTACTTGGGGCTGAAAGAGAGATTGAAGGGGAGATTAATTCCTTATCTCAAGGCTTATCTGCTTTATATGTTCAAGGATATGGTGTAGGGTCTTCTTTATCTAATGGTTCATCATTTAATCCACAGAATCACATGCATATACCTGCAAGTACTGGAGGAGTTCTTACTCAGGCTTCATATGGGTCTTCACAGCTTACTCCACAAAATCCTAATGCTTCTACTTTTTCATCAGATTATCCTATGTGTCCTCAGCAGTTCTTCCCTGGTTCTTCTTCTCAATCTCCATATATTCCTTTCCCTCCATTTGGTTATGGTTTTGTGGGTAACTCTGGACCTCGGCCTCCATCATTTCATTCTGGTTCTGGTTCCGGTTCTAAATTTTTTGGTGGGCAAAATTCCAAGGGTTCTCATGCGAATCGAAACAATACTGGGTACAAAGGTCGAAATTCTAATTATGGCAGTTTTAGGCAGAACATGAATTCAGGTTGGTCTGGTAATACTGAAGCAAAGATGCAAACGGTTATTGAATGTTAGATCTGTAATAAAAAGGGTCACACAGCGGCTAATTGTTTTCACAGGAACATTTCTAGCTCCACTTCTGGTTATATGGTTGAGTGTCAAATTTGTGGAAAACGGGGTCATTCTGCACTTGAGTGTTATCATCGGGGAAACTATGCATATCAAGGTCAATCACCTCCATCTTCTGTGACAGCAATGGCAGCTCAACAAACTTCTCAAATTTATCCCAATGATGCCTGGATTGTTGATACAGGTGCTTCCCATCATAGGACTGCCGATGTTAGTAGCCTATCACATGTTACTCCTTTTGAAGGCAATGAGCAGATTACCATTGGAAATGGTACAAATCTATCCATCAAGAGCATTGGCTCAACTACTCTCAAGACAAAAGATCATTCAATTCTTTTGAACAATGTTCTTTATGTCCCACATATTGCACGAAGTTTATTATCCGTTAAACAACTCTGTGCAGATAGCAAGAGCTGGTTCATTTATGATGAGTCTAATTTTTTTGTGCAGGACAAGAAGACAAGGGAGGTCCTGTATCAAGGAAAGAGTAGGCCCACAGAATTGTTTCAAATTCCAGTTTGTCATCAAGCTAAAGGAGTACAGTCAGTAGTTAAGGGATCAGCTGCTTTGGTTGGACAAATGGTGCAGTCAACAAAGTGGCATCAGCGGTTGGGGCATCCTTCCAATGCAGTATTGTCTTGTATGCTTAAACAGTCTAATATTCAGCATAGTATAGATGAAAAACAAAGTGTTTGTACCTCTTGTCTTCAGGGTAAAATGTCCAGAATGTCTTTTCCATCTAGGACAGAACATTGTATGTCTTCTTTTGATAAGGTTCACACTGATGTGTGGGGACCCTCACCTGTAAAGTCTTTGGATGGATATAGATATTATGTAATCTTTGTTGATGAATATACAAGATACACTTGGGATATTTCCCATGTGCAACAGGTCTGATGTGTTCTCTATTTTTAAAAAGTTTTATTACTTTGTTTTAACTCAATTTGGCAAGTCTTTGAAGTGTTTACAAACTGATGGAGGGGGTGAGTATACTAGTACAGCTTTCAAGGAGTTTCTTGTCAGCAAAGGTATATCGCATATGTTGTCTTGTCCCTATACTCCTCAGCAAAATGGTATTGCTGAGAGAAAGCATAGACATATTGTGGAGACAGTTATTACTTTACTCACTACAACTAGCCTTCCTTTAGAATTCTGGTACTTTGGTTGTGCTCACTCTTTGTTCTTAATCAACTGTATGCCTTGTAAGTCATTATCCATGTCTTCTCCATATAGTTTGTTGTATGGCAAGCATCCTAATGTGGCATCACTGAAGATATTTGGCACTGCTGTGTATCCTTGGCTGAGACCTTATAATGCCAATAAACTGCAATCTAGAACTCAGATGTGTGTTTTCTTGGGTTATTCTCCAGGTTACAAAGGTGTGGTATGTTTTGACAGAGCTTCTAAAAAATGTATTGTTTCCAGGCATGTGATTCATGATGAGACTGTATTTCCTTATACATTTCCCCTGCCAAGGTCCACAAGTGTACTTCCTGAATATGCTACTTCTTCAAGGTCCTTATCAATGTTAGTACCTATACCAGTTTTCTCATCTACAAGGGCACCTCAACCTGATATCTCAGTACACTCTACTGCCACTTCACCCTCAGCTGCAAATGTACCTCATGTCTCTTTATCTTCTACACCAGTTCATACAAGGTATTCACACAGTCAACAGGTATCTCATTCTAGTAGTCAGGAGGTTGAAACGTCTAGATCCTCAAGTCCTACTCTTTCCTCATCAAATGATACTTCTCCTTTGCTTCATGTCCTCGATCCGGCTCAACTCAGGTACTATTGCCAATTGTGGAACCTCCTATATCGCAGGAAGTCGCTCCTAATGTGTCAGGAACTAGAACTTCAGGTATTCAAACTCGATTACAAATTGGTGCTATTCAAAGAAAAGATTATGATGCTTATCTGAGTTCTTTACCTGAATTGAATTCCTTGCAATCATTGAATGATTTCACTGGAGGATTCTCTTTCTTGGCTGATGTGAATGATGTTGATGAACCTAAAACCTTCAAGGCTGCTAGCTTAAAGCCACAGTGGCAGGAAGCTATGCAAGAGGAATTTAATGCATTACAGGCACAGGGCACTTGGTGTTTGGTTCCCAAACCTTCCGATAGAACTATTATTGGCAGTAAGTCGGTCTTTACGGTTAAAAAGAATCTCGATGGGCCTATCTCGAGATATAAGGCTAGGCTTGTGGCACAGGGATATAGTCAACAACCTGATTTAGACTATGCTGAAACATTTAGTCCAGTAGTTCGCCACACAACAGTTCACTTAATTCTTGCCTTAGCTACTCATTATGGATGGAAATTAAGACAATTAGATGTTAAGAATGCATTTCTGCATGGCGATCTTGAAGAGGAAGTTTATATGCAACAACCTCAGGGATTTATAGATCCTAATTATCCCAATCATGTTTGCAAATTAGTGAAATCCCTTTATGGCTTGAAGCAAGCTCCTCGAGCATGGAATTCAAAGTTTACTAGTTACTTACCTTCTCTTGGTTTCAAAACATCTTTGTCTGATACTAGCTTGTTTGTCAAAGAAGATGGTGGCGATACTATTATTCTTTTGCTATATGTTGATGACATCATCTTGACTGGTTCCTCTATGTTAAAAGTTCAATCTGTGATTGCAACATTGGCTGAAGTGTTTGATCTAAAAGATTTGGGTCCTCTTACATATTTTCTAGGACTTCATATTCAATATCAAGATGATGGCTCTCTGTTCGTTAGTCAATCAAAGTATACTAAGGAACTGTTACTTAAAGCAGGTATGGATTAGTGTAAGCCTACATCTACACCCTCGAAACCACATGCTCAGTTACTTGATGCCGAAGGTACTCCTCTTAGTGATCCTACACAGTATCGCAGTATCGTCGGGGCATTGCAATATCTGACTTTTACAAGACCAGATATTGCACATGCTGTTAACATGGTGTGCCAGTTTATGACCAAGCCTACTGATCTTCAATTTCACTTAGTGAAGAGGATTCTTCGATATTTGCAAGGAACAATTCATTGTGGGTTGCGGTATACCAAGTCTGATTCTTTATCCATCAATGCTTATTTTGATTCTGATTGGGCAGCAGATATCAATATGAGGAGATCAATTACAGGCTATGTCATTTTTCTTGGATCTAACCCTATATCGTGGCAATCTAAGAAACAATCGACTGTATCTAGAAGTTCGACAGAGGCAGAGTATAAAGCGTTAGCTCACTGTACTGCAGATGTGTGTTGGGTTCGATCTCTGCTCAAAGATCTTAACCAATATTTGTCTTCTCCTCCTTGCTTACAATGTGACAATCTGTCTGCACTTGCCATCTGTTCTAACCCTGTGTTTCACTCCAAGATCAAACATCTTGATACCGATTATCACTTCGTACGAGAGAATGTTCAAAAGGGCGATCTCCTAGTTCAGTACATTCCCACTGAAGAGCAAGTTGCAGATGTCTTCACTAAAGGTCTACATAGTCCTGTGTTTAATAAACATTGTCATACTCTTGGATTAGGATCTGTCAGCACAGTTTCTATTTTTTTCATCTGATTGTGGTCTGAATTCAACCATAGCTTTCTGCTCTCTTCCCAGCTATGGTTGAGGGGGGAGTAATGGGAGTAGTATATTAGTTGAATTAGTAAGTCAGTTGTGAGGTTGGTAAAACTGTTGAGGGTACTATTGTAATAAGAAAAGGTTGATGAGGGCAATGTTGTAATAGACAAATGAAGGCTGTTACTATATAACCTCATGATGTAATTGCTTTAAGAGATAAGTGTGTAATAATAGAAAGTCAGATTCCTTATTCTCTCTAATCTTCTTGTTTGTACTGTTGTCTTCTTCTGTAAGCTTCTTCAATTCCTCCATAGTTAACACTATTTGCATCGAGTTGGAGGATTAGCGCAGCAGGTACCACTTTAAATCATAATCCTTCAATTTTCTTTTCAGGGAGTGTTTAGCTGGAAATAATCACAAACAATTCACTTTTGTTTATTACGTATCAGTTGAAGTCGAATAAATTCTATATTTTATTGAACATGGTTGTTTTGTAGAGAAGGGAAAGTTGAAGTGTGCTACAGTAAGTCCACATCCGAGTGAGACAAAAAATATAAGCAGCTTGAAGGTTTGTAGACTTATGTCTTTTAATTGGACAATATTTCTGAAAGAGAGAAAGAAAGAGAATGGAGCACTAGATGAGATATAAGTGTGAAGAGACTTTACCATTATAAAGGATATTTTTGTCACTTACACTTTAAAGAAAGAAAAAAAACCAATGATGTCATCTTTCCATTTATTAACTTTTGTATTTTCTTGAAATGTTTAAAAAGTGTTATCTCAATATATAATTAAGTATTAAACATATACTCTATATGTAATTTTTCCTTATCATTATCCTATATATTATGTATATACACAGCGAGCGAAAATTAAGGAAACAAATAAACCTAGTGATTTAAGTAATTACAAGTTGACTTTGTGAGGCTAAGTGTGTAGAGCCAAAAATAATTCCAAAAATCATAGAGCTGACACGGTGATTATTTCCCAAGAACGACAAGATTGCCCCTATTAAATGAGCAGTGAGCAGCCTCATTTACCACGCGCAGATGAGGTAGAGCAGACAGAGATCAACGACTGCTTTAAGGCACCCCTACCCGTAGGAAAAGTCAAAGGTATTTATGATAGAATAATCCCTTATTCTTATGATAAATACATTCTTAAACAAAGAAGACGTCTCTCAAGTAAGTTATCCTAATTCCATTTATTTAGGATATTTACCTATTCATTCTGAGATATTTATTTTCACAAATATCTTAGAATATTCTCACCCAAATACCACCTAGGGCCGGCCACCTCTAAACCCTAGAGGGTCGGCCCATCTTCTCAATCTCTATTATAAATATTCCATTTATCTCCAAAATTCAGTAAGCTTTTGCTACCCCTAAAGAGGCTTTTTGCTTTCCACAAACACTTAAACACATTCTTTTCATAATTCTAACTTTGACATTGGAGATTCTTCGGCCATAGCCCCCACATTCATTGTGGGCGTGTGAGGCTTTTGGTCTTAATTTTAGGTGTTATTATTTTGCAGGTGCAGATTCGTCAATCAAGGAAAGGTGGAAATTTGCATCCACAAATTGGTGCTTTCATTGAGAGCTCTGATCCGAAGACTCGAAGAAGACTCGCGCTTTCAACTTCCTTTGTTCGTAGATCCACGACTACGATGGTAGGAAATTCAAAAACCATAACTAATGGGACTCCTACGTTGAAGGATATGGACCAACCGATGGAGATCGCAACATAGCTCTACACCGTCGTTCCTCGAGGCTTACAACGGCAAAAACTGCACATTTGCCACCACGAGGTATTGTGGCCATGCCAGCAGCGGCAACCGCCGTTGTAGTGGCCCACATGGCAACCTCCACTCAACGTGAGGAAACCATAGGGCAGGAGGCCCACGACACAAGCAGCCAGCAGGCGCAGACCCAAGCAGCCAGCAGGCGCAGACCCAAGTAGCAGCCAGCAGGCGCTTGCCACCTTCACTTGGACTCGAGCTGCCCAGACCGAGACAGCCTAAGCCATGTCAATCGAGGTGGCTCATGCGCCCGACCTGCTTCTACAGCCCTCTAGACTGTCCAACATGGTCCCAGACCTGTTCAACCTAGCCCAGATCTAGATCCCAATGCTGACGATTGAACCAAGGGTATTTTCACCCCACCTTACTGCAGATCTAACCCATCTTGGCTCAAGCTTTACACATGGAGTCCATTACACTTCTACAACTTAAGTAGACTTCTACCGTACCTACTCTTTCACTCTAAATGACGACCAATACCTATCTCTACAGGTCGTCGAATTGACAAGCGCCCTCGTACAATAAACTGCCTTGGTGAATCAGCTCCTACAACACACCGAGGTATAGCGTGCCCCAGACAAGGTGTCCCGAAGCAGGACAAGGGCAAGCGATGATGTTTCTCTCCAAAGGCTTTCCGGCAAGCAACCTCTCAACCAACCACAAACCGAGCGTTCTGGAAGTGTACACTCCGGCCTAGACCCCGAGATAGCGTAGACTTTTGTCTTAGCGCGTGAAGAAGCGTGCACTCTCGGTTAGGCCCTCAGAGGAGTATACATTCACAGTTGGGGTCACACTCCGATAATCAACATGGACAATCTTCTAGGCAAACTGTTCTCACACGGCTAGACCCGCAATCAGCATCATCCACCTCACATCGGAGTAGGCAGCACGATGGACAGGGAGAAGCAGTCGCACAATCCGACTCAAGTTTAACTAGCAGCCTACGAGTAATCCTCTCTCCTGCCAGGAACGTACTACATGCACAACAATCACAACATAGACGAGCTGAGTATAAGGAAGAGTAGCCGAGACCAACAGGTCATGATCGGGGGCAGTTGGAATCTCTGCTGCCTCGAAAGAGGCAAATTCAAGAAGAAGTAGATAGGCTTTTAATTGAGCGATTGTGCGGATTCCAGCGCATCGAGATTACAGATGAAGCTCTTCGCAATGACGTGGCTTACATAGGCAGATCACCTTTCACGGACGAGATCGAGTAGAAAAAGCCCTCTCGTAAGTTCAATACGCCATATTTCACCTTATTTAAGGGAGATGAAGACCCAGAAAGGCACTTGAAGCACTACCAAAGCGCGATTTTCCTCTACAGGGCCAATGACGCCTTAATGTGCAAGATATTCGCCACTATTTTGCAGGGCGAGGCGCATGATTAGTTCCATACCCTATCTCTATAGTCCATCTGGAGTTTCGAAGAGCTTTCTGTAATTTTCACTAAGGAGTACTCATCCTATCGTTTAATCAAGAAGAAGTCTGATCATCTCTTCAACATCAAGAAGAATCCAAAGGAGTCGCTCCGCGACTATGTCAAGAGGTTCAAGGTAGAGAAGGCGAAGATAGTCGGCTGCAATGACTCGATCTCCAGCGCAGCCTTCCAAAAAGGACTCCTACTAGATCATATTTTATTCAGAGAATTGATCATAAAGGAAGACCTGACTCTAGCAAACTCATTCGCTTTGGCAGAGAAGCATGCACTTTGGGATGAGGCCCGAAGGTCATTTTCAGGCCCACATCTCTGCTGGTTAACGCCTCCTGGCGACTTAAAAGTTCTAAGCTCGATCCACGAAGGAGTTTGTGGAAACCACTCAGGAGGCTGATCCTTAGCACATAAGGTTTTCAATGCCGACTATTATTAGCCCACCATGCATTAAGATGCTAAGGAATTTGTTCAAAAGTGCGACAGCTACCAACGCTTCAAACCTGTACCCGTACTAGGGATAATAGGGGCACGATGATCGTGGCTACCGACTACTTCACCAAGTGGGTAGATACCGAGCCCATGACCATCACTATTCAATTAGACATAAAACGTTTTATATGGAGGAACAACATCTGCCGGTTCGGCACCCCTCAATCTATCGTCACCAATAACAGCCCTCAATTCGTGGGCAAAGACTTAGCGAAGTTCTTCCAAAAATATGTCATCAAGCAACACATGTCTACACCTAGATATCCCCTAAGGTAACTAGTAGGCAGAGGTATCCAACAAGACAATCTTGGACTGCCTAAAGAAATCCCTCACAGACAAGCAGGGAAAGTGCCCAGATGAACTTCCCGATGTCTTATGGGCGTATCGCACGAACAAACGACGAGCAACCGGTGAAACTCCTTTCTCCTTGGCATTCGATTCAGAAGCAAACATCCCTCCCAACGTCATCGTGCCGAGCATCATCACCATACTGCCAACTTTGGAGCATAACATAAATAAAATGGCCACAAATTTAGATTTGGCAGAAGAGAAACACAAGAAGGTCATCAGCCGCATTTCAGCCTACCAGCAGTAGCTCATCTCTAGCTACAACAAAAGGGCAAAAATTCGGCAATTTCAGCCTGGTGATCTAGTCTTAAGAAAAGATTCATCACTGCTCGAAGAGAAGGCTCCAAAAAGATGAATCCTATATGGGAAGGTTCATACAAAGTCAGCAGAGCAGGCGGCAAGGGTAGCTACACCCTTACCACCATGAACGACAAAGACATCGATAAGTAGTGGAATGCCTACAACCTGCGAAAGTACTACAGATAACTTCCCACTTCTCCCAGAGCTCTGCTCGGATTAAATAAAGCTCGAAGACTCAAGCAGCTTAACGAGCACTACCTCGCAAGCAGAGGACTATCCAGTTGTTACATAGTTTCTACCTTCCTAAGCCCTAAGTTCAATGTTCTTCTTTTCGTTTTTCAATGAGATTTCTGAAGTTATTCATCACTTGGCTCGATTGCGTATCAGCAACAACTGTCTACTCTTGTTCTCGTCGAAGATCGCGCCGAATCATGGACTTATCGCAAGAATTACGCCCCCTAGGAAAAGGTAAACTGTGCATTCTGAATATCCAGACGTGGATGGGTCGGGCTGCCCTGGTGTAACTAGAGCACAATGGCTTGCGCCGACATCCCTAAAAGTAGCCACAATGGTCTTTTTCAAGGCTTAGCTAGAGTGAAGGATTTTAGGCATTTGGCTTGATCCGTGGGGAGCCAAGCTTCAGAGATGGAAGAGGCACGCTGCGCAGCTCACCATTTGGACGGTTGCCCATAAAGATGGATTGCAGTTGACCATCCTTGATGTGACTAGCTGCTGGCAACCTCAGCTAAGCATTTTGTATGTGACCAACTAGTAATCTTCGTATTATAGAATCATATTCCCTCTACCCACTAGAGGAACATCCCTTTTGAGCATCCGCGATGTGACCAGCTAGCATTCGCAGCTGAGCATCCTCAGTGCAATACATAGGTGATCTCTGTGAGGATACATAATTCTAGCTTAGGCTACACGCATGGGGTGCACGTGGTTGAGCATCTTAATGTGACCAGTTAGCGTAAGGAGTTGAGCATCTTGTATGTGACTAACTAGCGATCTATGCGTATCCCTGGAAACCTAAAGCCGTTGCCAATTCAACGAGTAGCCTATGGATTCTGGAAGATCCATGGAAACCTAAAGCCGCTGCCAATTCAACAAGCAACCTATGGTTTTTGGAAGATCCCTGGGAACCTAAAGCCACTACCAACTCAACAAGAAGCCTATGGTTTTTGGAAGAATGCCTATGGTACACTCTTCGAGCAGTTAGCCATATCAACCTATACAACCGCACACTCTTGTGAAAGGTTAACAGGTTTCAAACATGCATTGCCTAGCGCAGAATAACCCCTTGGGTTTACATTGATTCTTAAAGTGATGTGCTACTTGCTACGCAGCCTACGAAATTGGTTATATGAAGTGCAAAGAGTTCTTTCGAACCACTGCCCACGAAATTCCATAGAACCACACACTTTTGATGTGAAAGGTTTGCGAATTTCAGGTCCTAGCAATCTTTAGTATGTTGTGATGCAGGCCACGTAGCTCAAAGGATTGAAGAAATGACGACCAGTTAAGTAGTGTATGTTCAGGGGGCAACAACTTAACACCTGAAAAGATCAAAGTTAACAACCAAGTAGTCATGCAAATTCGCCTGTTTCTGTAAGTTAGGCGCTAGGTTACTGACTCTTTGGTTAACAGCTTTGCAGAAGTCCTTAGCCTAGATCAGCAATCACATAGGTCATGCAAGTCCGTCTGCTTATTAACAAGCAGCCCACTTTTCTATGACCTTGTGATTAAAGATTTAGTAGACCACTGATACGAAACATGCAACAAAGAAGGTCATTCGACCCTGCAAGTTAGAAGTTTCAAAAGACCCCTCAAGCAAGCGAAGATTCACACCCGATAATCTAAAGTTGGCGCATAGACAATGATGATGGGCTTGACTACTTTGTTCCAAGTAGCCTGCTCAATTGTTCATTTTACAGCAAAAGCTTGAAGCCAAGCAAAGAGACAAAGATGAAGTAAAGCGAAGAAAAACTGTTTATTAATTTCTAGCAAATTGGTAAACTGGCATGAAGGCCAACAGAGTTCAAGCAAAGGAAAAAGCAAACAGGAAAGGAAAAGAAAGTAAATCCTAAAGTCTATCTAAAAAGACTACTCCTTAGCAGCTTGGACATCTTTAGCAGCCGCATCACTCCCAGCAGCATCTACAGCTACCCTATCCTGGGTAGCACTGTCAACAGCTGCCACTACCTGGGCGGCACTACCTTCGGCCGCACTGACCTGGGTAGCGTGATCTTTAGCTGCTCCACCAACAATACTCTCGAAGGAAAATTTAAGCAGATCCTTGAAAGAAATAACAAAAAGCTCGAGTCCTTATTAGAGAATGCGTAGTCAGACGGTATGCCAATGAAATGATCTATGTAGCCAAGCTTGTAGAAGTCAGCTTGACCTTGGGCAAGGACAACCTCAAGAGTGAACTTCTTGCTCCTCAGCTGCTTATTATCCTCATTCAGGTCAGTACGAGCACTTTGCAACTCATCTAGTTCATTTTTCAGGTTCTCGTTAGAAGACAACGCTCCTTGCAGCTCTACCTCTTTGGACTCAAGTCTGTTGGCAGCCTTCTTGAGTCGAACCACGTCATTATGCGTGGCGAGCAGCTCTACATCCTTGGCATCATGGGCAGACCGAAATTCTGAAATGGCACTCTTAAGGTCCTGCACTAGCAACGCGTGGACTTCAATCTCCTTCTATGCAATGCCATACTTCCCCCGAATCGCGTCAAGCTGAGCCTTCAAGTCATTGATCTCTTGGCGAGCAATCTCAAGCTATTGAGCAGTGGGGGCAGAAACATCAGATCATTTCAAAAAGGCAAGTTCAAACTCCAACTCTTTAATTTTATTAGCAGTCGAGCAAGCCTCTGCTACCACGGTTGCCGTTATCTCCCTAGCAGCTTTGACGTCATCCTTCTCCATACGAGTGTACTCGGCTGCCAAGATTACAGCTTTTTGCATCATAACAAATAGAAAACATTTTCGCGATTGAGCCTCATGCCTCGCAAAGAAACCGAAGTCGACAACTCTGCTCACGCCATCAACAAACTCGGCACATGCCTCCATGTCCTCAATCAGATCAGGCTTCAACAGAGCATAGATATCAGAAAACTCCTCTAAGGCTAGTTTGGCAGGCTGATCACGGCTACTCATGCTGGTAGACGCTTCATTCTCAACAAGAGGGGCCGACCCTAACACCACCTTGGCTGTGGAATCACCATCCTCGCTCTTCGTCGCTACATGCACCTTCGAAATTGAATCAAACTTGGGCATGGAGGCTGCTTGGAATAAACCCAGGCACAATTGAACTTCTCTGCTATACAATCCTGTCAGCAACAGTTCTAGCAATCCTCGGAGCAGTAGGCTTTATAGGCTCAGATCTAGTAGCCTCTTTCTTCCCCTTTGAAGAAGTCAAGTCAATCACGAGCCTCCTAGTAGTCGCGAGCAATGAAGGAAGTCTTCGATTTTTTCTCTACCGACAACTCTCAAACAGGCGACGAAGATTTATTTCTCCCGCCTTCGCTTGAAGTAGGCTCCACAATGGTGATCAGATGAGCAAACACCTTACCCCTGATCTTTTTAATCTCTTATAATGGGGGCAACCCAAATTTCTCTATACGAAGAGGACTGAGCAGCCAATGCCGTTCACAGTATTCAGAAGGGATTTCAAAGCGATGTGAACCTTTTTCATGTCTTGAGAAGTATTGGGAGTTGAACTGACTTCCGAGTCTACATAAACAGAGGAGGACAAATTTGAAGGTAGCTCAACAAAAGTATAAAACAGCTTACTTACCCGATAAAAACAGTCGAAATGCGCACCAAGCGAGGAGTCGGATTCCTATTCTCCACTGATCTCGAGAGTCTCCATAGACCAGTTATGATCCCCTTTGCTTGAGTGATCGAAGAGCCTATGGTGGGTCTTCAGCTGCCTAACACCATCGATGTGACCTATGTCAAAGAAGTGCCAAAATTGGTTGGCAGTCAGGTCCAAGTCAAATAACCTACTCAAGTTGTGGAGCTCCACCATTACGCAAACCACGTTCGGATAGCACTGAGTAGGAGTATACTTCATGGAGCAGATCAACTGTTGGAAGAACCGAGGCATGGGAAAGGTGAACCCCAACACGAAGTAGTATGGCTGAAACTTGATAGCTCTCCTAGAACCACAAGGCTCATGGCAGCTACCATCATTGGCCCGCTTCGAAATTACGTGCTGAAACATCTCGAGGAAGTCCCTAAACTGCTTATCGAAACCTACCTTGACATGAGCAGCTCTAAAGTAGCCTAGCTTACTTGCTGATCCGCCCCTGACAAGACAATGGTAGAATGAATTCATCGTTCTTATGGATCGAGGAAGACATGTTCGAAAATCTTACAACGACGCAAGGATAAATTATTAGAAGGCTGCTTAAAGAAAGAAAAAATCAAAACCAAGATCGCCGAAGCCCAGCAGCCACGCTAGGCCCTACGGTCTAGTCTCATTTCCTCAGCCCAAAAGGGCGCAACAACCAAGATTACATGGCAGGGGGCAGGGGGCAGGTGCCCCAATGTTGCCTATCTTCCCCTCGTGGTCCAACAGGCCTTCACGGCCCAAACCAAATGAAGAGGGGCTAGTGCCCCCGCATCTCCCTTGCTACACGGGCCCAAGCCCAGCAGCCCAAGACTTGCGCCCTAGCACGCCGAGCCCAGCACCGGCCAGCCGAGTTGAGTCACCTGTAGTAGCACAATAGCTGCCCCTTTTCATTACTTCTCGACCACTGTCGAGCCAAAAATTCAAGCCCTGAGGCTTCAAAAAATCAAGAAGAACGAGAAAATTAATTTTTTCTTACCTTGGAAAAGAAGAAAAGCAATGAACAAAATTCTTTGCACGGGCAAGCGAAGAAGATTGCTAGGGGAGGGGAAAAAATATCCTCTGGCTTTCTCTCTTCCGTGCGGGGTTTTAATTACACTCCAAATTTATTTAAACCCCTGGTTGACGCAACCTTAAATAGGTTTTGGTGGGAATTACATTCCCTTTCCTAGAAGAATTTAAATTCCAAGTCAAAAAGGGAATCTACATCCAATTCGGACACAAACTCCATTACAGCTTTGGATTCCAACACCTCCTGCCCTTTCTAGCGAGCAACCCAGTAGGTGTGGGGGCATTTGTGGAGCCAAAAATAATCCCAAAAATCATGGAGCTGACACGTGGATTATTTCCCAAGAAAGACAATATTGTCCCTATTAAATGAGAAAGGAGTTGCCTCATTCACCATGCGCAGCTGAGGTAGAGCAGGCAAAGATCAATGACTGCTCAAGGCACCCCTGCCCGTAGGAAAAGTCAAAGGTATTTATGATAGAATAATCCCTTGTTCATATCGTAAATACAATCCTAATTAGAGAAGACCTTTTTCAAGTAAGTTATCCTAATTTCATTTATTTAGGATATTTACCAATTTATTCTAAGATATTTATTTACACAAATATCTAAGAATATTCTCATCCAAATACCACCTAGGGCCAGGCACCTCTAAACCCTAGAGGGCTGGCCCATTTTCTCCATCTCACCTATAAATACTCTATATATCTCCAAAATTCAGTAAGCTTTTGCTACCCCTAAAGAGGCTTTTTGCTTCCCACAAACACTCAAAAACATTCTTTTCAGAATTCTAACTTTGGCATAGAAGATTCTTCGGCCATAGCCCCCCATTCAACATGGGAACGTGAGGCTTTGGCCTTAATCTTAGGTGTTATTATTTTGCTGGTGCATATTCGTCAATCAAGGAAAGGCGAAAATTTGCATCCGCAAAGCGCACCTCCTCCCCGTTAGTGTAGATAATATCGTGTGTTCAAAAAAAAAAGTTGACTTTTTGTGCACGTAATCAAGCTTAATTGTGATCAAGTGACAAAACCAGCTAATGATTACGACCTTGATTGTTGTTGCCGATTTCTTATACATAACGGCATGTGCATACATGCAGGGACGAAGCTAGAGATTTGTATGGATGGGGGCATTATTAAACAACATAAAAAGCTAAAGAACTTACTAAATAAAATAATTATATATTAGTCCATAAGATTTTTCATACAATATATTACAATATTCCTCAATGTATTTTCATGTTTCAATATCGTTCCATGACAACTTCATTACCAATACCATCACATATCTCTCTATATAAAAATAACCATGTTATCATTTATCCATTGATCTCCCATCAGATTTATAAAAAAATTTATAACCGAAAACACTCTTTCAATGTTGGCAGTTGTAGCTGGAAATGTTAATGATGATGTCACAAGCAAGTAAACTAGTTATACACCTTACTAATGTCACAAGCATGTACATCTTTTTGTGTGCCAAAAAAAAAACTGAGTAGGGGCATCTACCCCTTCTGGGCCCAAGGTGGCTCCGTCATGCATACATAAACTTTGATTTATGTTGACTACTTACCTACCTATCAAAATTCATAAAATCTATTTAATTTCCAAGGTTGGATATTCAAGAGATAACTGGAATAGACAATCATAAAATACTTAAATGAGCATTCATTGTGTTCCTTAGAGATTTTAAAAATTTAGAGATTTTAAAATTTTAAAAATATTACTCACTTAAATACGAGAGATTTTTTATGTATCTGCAACACGAGTCGGTACACCACATGTCATATTATAAGCGGAGATGTTTTGTTTTTCAAGTATCCCTCCACTTATATTATAACATGTGGTGTACTGTTCCGAGTACACTGAAATATTTCTCCTTACATAGGTTATTGAATGTTGAACTACTGTTGAGGTCAATGGAAGGAAATATAAATGGATAATTTACCAAAAATAAAGAAGATCAATAATTTAGTGTTGAATTGTCCACTAACAGTATATGTGAGAATAAGAAAAAAATGTTACACATCAAAAGCTTACTGAATTATATGTGCCTTCATAAAAGGTTAGAATACTTCCTATATTACCAATTACTTTTATTGTAGAATTTCAACTATCAAAATAGGTTTGTCACATGTGAAGCCTAATGGCCATCCAAGCTCCATGTCATGCAGTTTGTGTTGTACACGCAGTAGGTTTAAAGATACGCGGTACATGAGGGGAGTGTGATGCGAAAAAATGCTCAGATTTTGATTGTGTTATCACGTGTTAAGCTTTCAAATTCATCACATGTAAGGGGTGTGTGGAAAGGTGAAGAAAATGTCCCACGTTGAAGCTTACCAAACTTTTTTGTCCGCATCTTGTAAAACACTTTTCTCTCATTTTCAGAGACTTTTTCTCAGCTTGAGAGTTGTTCTCACCGTTTGTGTGAGGGTTTCACTTTTGTCCAAATTCGATGATGCCGATCCTAGAGCTGGGGCCAATGGTTGCGCTTTCCTTTTTGTCTTCGTTTTCTCTTTTCTTCCTTTATGTTGTTTTCCCCTACTCTCCATCCTGATCTACCCATTTTTCACACCCCATCGGCATCCCTCTTCCTTGCTCATCTCTGCTCCGATCTGCAGCTGCTTCATAACCGTGATTTGTTGTGGTACTCTGAGATGGTGTGTAAAGTTCCAATGTTCTCACCGGCTCGAGTGTTCAACACCACCGTCTCACTGTCTGCCTTCGTTGGTAGTGTCATGGAATCCCACATGCTTCCTTCACTTGGTTGTTGGTTCTCGTCTTTGTGGCTATTGTAACTCACACAAGATAATTAAACCAAAAACAAGAACAACAAAGTATGAACAACGGAAGCCTTCTCTATTGATGAATAAAGAATTACAAAAGAACTCTCAAATACAAACACACTAGTTTTTCTGCCTCACAAGTCTCTCAAATTCATACACATGACTAATGTTAAGACTTATCTATATATATATATACTAGATAACAAAGCCACAAACCTATTCCTAAACTAAGTCAGAATCCAAAACCAACTTGGAAGCTTGTGTTCAAGCCTCCCAAACATATTACAAATCGGATTCCTAACTTACTTAGGATTACAAACCAAATTTCGTACTAATTCTAATAATCTCCACCTTGGTAAGAAATTCACATCAGAGACCTTCATATGCTTCCATTGCTCCACTATTGTCAAGTTATCAAACTTGCTTAACATGCACGAATTCAAGCAATGCTCGAACTTAGATCAACTACCTTAGTTAACATATCAGCAGGATTGTCAGCTGTAGCAATTTTCTTGACTCGAATTTCATCTTCATCTATAACCTCTTGAACAAAAGGATATCCCACATCTATATGCTTGGTGTTGGGGTTAAAAATAAAAAAAATAATAAAAAAAAGGTTCCTCAATTCAAGGAAAGTGGAGATGATGGTGACAATTAAAATCCACGGTGAAGATTAACCAAGAAAATCTACACCATTCATTTTTTTAAAACAAACAAAAAAAATGAATTAAGTCAGAAAAATTTAAGAACCATGTTGCTGGAACGTGTGAGGAGTTACTGTTGCGAGTTATGTATTAGTTAAAGTGTAAATAGTCTGTTGTCCCACATTGACGAAATACATATGTAATACCAATTGTAACTCCTATATATACTCCACTTTGGAGATTAATGAATATATAAGAAATTCCCAAATATTGTCATATATATTTTTGGTACTTACCATGTTTAGTTTAATATGGCATCAGAGCAGTTCGCTCTTGGTGACCTGTGTGCTTTAATTTTGTGCCCACCTTTGTCGTGATTTTCTTTGTGTGAGGAGAAAAAAAAAAGGTGAATAGTGCCGCGCTACAGTGCGTTCGTGAACAGTGATTCTGCTACAGCAGTGCTTTGCTACAGTCGTGAACAGTGCCTGCTACAGTTCTGGTAAATTGTTTTCGTTCCGCTACGTATTTTTTGTGCCTTTATTGTTCGTGATTTGGTTCAATGGCTCAATATAATCATAGTGTTGTTATGCATCTTAGTGGAACAAATAAATGGATAATTGATACTGGGGCTACTGATCATGTGACTAGTGACCATAGAGTGTTTGATGAGTTAAGTAATTATGTTCGTGATCCGTATATTACTAGTGCAAATGGAGCACCTTCCCCTGTGAAAGGTGAGGGCACTATCTCTCTTACTCTGACTTTATCACTGGTCGTGCTCTACTTGTTCATGATGTTAAGTGCAATCTTTTGTCAGTGGGAAAACTTCTTGATACCTTATCTTGTTCTGCTCACTTCTACCCTACGTATTGTTATTTTCAAGACATTCACACTCATAAGATAATTGGTCGTGGTAAAAGAATATGAGGTTTGTACATCTTGACCATGGAGGATACTGTTGTTTCTGGTTCAAATAATCATCAAGTTTTAAGTGCTAAAGTGGATGACAGACATCAAATTTGGTTGTGGCATCGACGATTGGGACATCCATCATTCAGTTATATGAAACATCTATTTCCTTCTTTGTTTCGCACTTGTAGTGATTCAGAGTTCAAGTGTGAAACATGTGTTATGGCTAAGAGTCGTCGTGCTTCCTTTCCCGTAAGTAATTCTAAAGCTACTTTGCCATTTGATTTAATACATTCTGATGTGTGGGGTCCAGCAAAAGTTACTTCTAATGGATTCCGTTGGTTTGTTACTTTTATTGATGATTGTACTCGATTAACTTGGGTGTTCTTGATGAAGAATAAGAGTGATGTTCCTTTGCTTCTTCAAGAATTTTGTGCTTTGGTGTCTACTCAGTTTCAGACCAAAGTTAAGGTCTTCAGGTCTGATAACGGAGGAGAATATGTGAATCACACTTTGGCATGTTTTTTTCGTGATCAGGGTATTATTCATCAGACGACTACTCAGTTTACACCTCAACAAAATGGTGTGTCCGAACGGAAGAATCGTCAAATAATGGAGGTTGCTCGCTCCTTGATGTTGGATAAATGTGTTCCTAATCATTTGTGGGGTCATGCTGTTTTGGCTGTTGTGTATTTGATAAATCATGTTCTAAGCAGGGTTCTTGATTTTCAGACACCGCTTGATGTGCTACAACAACATGTTTCTCTTGTTTCTGTATCAAAACTTCCTCCGAAGGTGTTTGGGTGTATTGTGTATGTGCATGTATACTCTCATCAGCGTAGTAAACTTGATGCATGTGCTCTCCGATGTGTATTTATTGGGTATGGTAACAATCAGAAAGGTTATAAGTGTTATCATCCTCCGACTCACAAAACTTATATTACCATGGATGTCACCTTCCACGAGGAAGTTGCGTATTTTGTGCAGCCCTCTTCCAACTCTCCACTTCAGGGGGAGAGGGGGAGTGAAGTGCAGATTCGAATAGATGATATGGATGATGTGTTACAAGCAGAGTTGGGGACATAACCTATTATGTTGCGTGATACTGATCAGTTGGCTATAGATAGTGATCGGTCACCTGTCATTCCCGACACTATTTCTACTGACGACAGATCAGATGTGCCCAATGAGTTGCCTGTTAGTATATCTGATGAATTACCTTCTGATGACCGGTTGCTTGTTGCTGGTATGTTTAACGAGTTGCCTGATGATGATTCATCCAGTGATGATTCTTCTAATAGTTTGGTACAAGATGTTGGCTTACATGAGGTAAATTCTGACAATTCTTCTACTTATCAGTTGCCTCCACGAACTAATCGTGGAAAACCTAAAGTACAATATGAGCCTGATATGTATGCCAAAGCCAAATATCCTATCAACAATTATATGTCCACTCATCGTTTTTCCAAACCATATGCATCTTACATATGTCAGCTATCTAGTGTATCAATTCCAACAAAATTGCACAATGCTTTGTCTGACCCTAAGTGGGTTAATGCCATGAGAGTTGAGATGGAAGCTTTGGAAAAGAATTCTACTTGGGATTTGGTTCCTTTACCAAACGGGAAGAAAGCTGTTGGATGTAGATGTGTGTTCACTATTAAGCACAAAGCAGATGGTTCTATTGATCGGTATAAAGCCAGATTGGTTGCTAAGGGTTATACTCAAACTTATGGGGTGGACTATCAGGAGACTTTTGCGCCTGTTGCTAAACTTAATATTGTGCGTGTTATTTTGTCCTTAGCAGCAAACCAGGATTGGCCTCTGTTGCAGTTTGATGTTAAGAATGCTTTCCTTCATGGTGATCTCAAGGAGGAAGTTTATATGGATCTCCCACCTGGTATCGGAACATCTCCTGGAAAGGGTGTTGTATGCAGATTGCGAAAGGCTTTGTATGGTTTGAAGCAATCTCCTAGAGCGTGGTTTGGGAGGTTTACAAGTTCAATGAAGAAGTTTGGGTACGTCCAGAGTCATTCAAATCATACTTTGTTTCTAAAGCGACAAAATGGTAAGCTAACTGCATTGATTATTTATGTTGATGACATGATAGTGACTGGTGATGATCAGAAGGAGATACAACACCTTCAAAAGTACCTAGCTACTGAATTTGAGATGAAAGAATTGGGTGAATTAAAGTATTTTCTTGGAATCGAGGTTGCACGATCCAAGCATGGTATTTTTCTGTCTCAACGAAAGTATGTTCTTGATTTGTTAGCTGAAACAGGTATGTTAGATTGCAAACCTGTTGATACTCCGATTGAGCAGAATCATCGTTTGGGTTTATTTCCGGATCAAGTTCCTACTCATAAGGAACGGTATCAGAGGCTTGTGGGGAGATTAATTTATTTGTCTCACACTCGCCCTGACATTGCTTATGCAGTTAGTGTGGTAAGTCAGTTTATGCACTCACCTAGTGAAGCTTATATGGATGCAGTAATCCGTATTTTGAGGTACTTGAAGATGGGTCCTGGTAGAGGCTTGGTTTTCTCCAAGAATGGTCATTTGAATGTCGAAGGGTATACAGATGCAGATTGGGCAGGTTCTATCAGTGATCGGCGATCTACATCTGGATACTTTACATTTGTGGGTGGTAATCTAGTTACTTGGAGAAGCAAGAAACAAAAAGTGGTGGCTAGGTCAAGTGCTGAAGCTGAGTTTCGTGGTATGTCTCATGGTGTATGTGAGTTGTTGTGGTTGAACAAATTATTGAGAGATCTTGGATTTAAACCCAATGGTGCTATGAAACTCCATTGTGACAACAAGGCTGCTATTGAGATTGCTCATAACCCAGTGCAACATGATCGAACAAAACATGTGGAGATTGATCGACATTTCATCAAGGAAAAATTGGATGCTGGAATTATTATGTTTTCGTTTGTGGGATCTGAAGATCAACTCGCTGATGTACTTACCAAGGCTGTGTCTAATAATGTGTTTTCCAACTCGCTTGACAAGTTGGGCATGCGTGACATCTTTGCACCAACTTGAGGGGGAGTGTTGCGAGTTATGTATTAGTTAAAGTGTAAATTGTCTGTTGTCCCACATTGACGAAATACATATGTAATACCAATTGTAACTCCTATATATACTCCACTTTGAAAATTAATGAATATATAAGAAATTCCCAAATATTGTCATATATATTTTTGGTACTTACCATGTTTAGTTTAATTGTTACCCATTTTCTCCATCGTGCAAAAGGAAGTTGGTGAAAAACTACCCACTTTCTCACCCCACTCTTCCTGTCATCCTATCTATAAAAGGGGGAAAAAGAGACGAACTGGGGAGGTAGTGGAACAAAAAAAAAAAGGGGAGGAGATTCTGCAGAAATTGAGGAGGAAGAGGAGAGCAACAAAAAGGAGAGGAGGAGAGGGATAGAGGAGCACAGCGAAGACAACAGCGGAGAGGCAAAGCAAGAGAGCAAAGGCACAACAAAGGAAAAGAAAGAAGAAGAAGAAATCAAGGGCTACACGCAAGAACAAAGAGCAAGAAAAACTATACAGCATTTGAAGGTATAAGCCGTTTCATTCTTTTAATTTTTGGATTGTTTCTCTCTTCTGCTTTGTAGGAAGAAAAGAAGCACTTTGCTTCTTTAACGGGTCGGATTGAACCCGATCCAAACTCAATAAACCCGACCCATTTACAGGTCTACTTGAACCTCTCCCATTCCGCTAAGCAAAAATGGAGGTGGGGACTTTGTAAAGTCCACCAATTTCCCACGGCAGCAACAAAGAGTCTCAAAGTATCTCTATTTCCCTTATTTCTTTTTTTCCTCTTAAGGAAAACGAAAGGAAAAAAAAGGATAGGGAAATGCTCAACCGCCGTTGCTTCTCCACACCTCCATCGACAGTGGGCAATCAAACAACCCACCGAGGGCACCGTTTTGAAGCCAAAGCCCATGGAATTCTTCTCTCTCGAGTCACCAACACTGCAGCAGCACCACCTGCTCACATTCACAGACTTCTACAAAACGAAGCTCGGCTCTCTCGACGCCACCACCGATTGTCCTCCTTTGGTTGATTTCCCATGGCAGGCAGATCCAAGCGCTGCCCCCATTTTCCGGGTGAAGAAGCTCTCTGGATGGACGGTTTGACCACCAGAGGTCCTTCTCTCTGCAGGATATGATCCCTCCACCATAGCCGCTGCACCTCTCCCAGGAAGTCGGCGAAAGCCCTCGGTCTCCAAGAAACGGGCAAAGCAGAAGCAACCCCAACTCACTACTTCCTCCGGTTCATGAAGAACAAACTCGATGCCGCTGCTCCCACCCTTCTCGCATCCTCGCCGGAGCTTTGTCCGCAGATCGGGAACGTGGAGAACCTCTCTTCTCCAAAAAAAAAAATAATAATAATAATAGAGAGACGAAAAAGAGAAGGCAAAGAACCAAACCCACCAAACACCTGCAAGTCCGCAACGTATCACTCTCTCTCCGCTGAGCAAGGGAATTCGGCCAAGTCAAAGTAAATTCCCCAAGAAAGAAGAGAGTTTTGGCTGCAGGGAAATACATGGACCATGCGGGAATAAACCTTAAAAAGAGGTCCCAGAGTCCTATTCTATGTGGGATTTAAAACCCACGGATGCAAAAAAAAAAAAAGGGAGATCGAAAGGGAAATTTTATTTAAACCCATCTAACCTATTTCTACACCCAACTTATTCTTTGCATCCATTTAATTTTTAACTAAACTATTAATATATCTTTAAACCCAAATTTAATACCTAATATACCCCCATAAACCCAATTCAATATTTGGATTTATTTTTACACCCATTTGATTTTTAGAAGCTAAATTTGATGTGTTTAGACCTAAGTTCTTTGCATGGTTTTCCACAACACAAAAACTGATAATTCAATTGTTACCTGCAGGAACTTAAAGATAGTTATTAAGAAGTGGATCAAGGAACTTAAATTACTTTCATGAGCTGTCCTTAGAACAATGTCGCCAATATTTTCATCATCAATTGCTTGGCCTTAGAACGATGTCGCCAATACACAGGTAAGTGGTTCAGTACTTATATTACTTTCATGAGCTGTCTCCTGACTTCTACCAGAGATGTCAAGTTACTATGTTCCGAGGGGATCATCCGTACCGGCTTTCTCACTGAACGACCAAAGCGTAGCTGAGCTGTTCAGAAAGTTGGGGGAAAATATTGGCTTAGAAATAAGAGATTGCTACCTTTCTGAGCAATTCAGAGATGTGGAGTCCTACTACAGCAGCCACTGGGCTACTCTCATGTGGACCTATTTTAGCAGGCCATGGTCCTTCATTTCAGTTTTTTCCGCCTTTACAATAATTATATCCTGGGTTTTGAGAAGAAGATAAAACGCTTCCATGATTATGATCTATGACTGGTCGATGATCATGCGGATGAGTCTCCTCTTGGGAGAATATGAGATTGAATGACATGATCAATATTTGTTTCCTTACGAATTCGTGTGACCTTCGAGCCCGGTGGGTTTCGTAACAGACTTGGGAAAGAAGGAATCATGGTTTTTGCTTCAGAACCGCAAGAAATGAGCATAGAGTTTCACTTCTTTCAGTTGTTTGCCAATTGACATTTTTCATCGTTGGATGCTTTCGTTGCTGTTTTAGCAGAAGGTATGATGCTTTCGTTGTATTTGTTGAAAAAAAAATTACAATAAAGTAACTTCTACTCTCTAAAAAATTGAAATCAAACGAACAAAAAATTCATAAATTGAGTCATACCTTGGTTGGAGGATTCAAAACTTCAAAATCACCATCCATCAATAAAAAAAACTTATTTTTCTCTATGAGAGCTATTAGGGTTTTAGCCAGAATAAACGTAGGATAAACAAAGAGTGATCGTAGGATTTAATTATAGTGTTTGGGTTTATTGATAAATTTGAGTTTTATTATTAATTTCACTTTGTACTTAATAGTAATTATGCAATAGGGTAAAATAGACAATTAACATTTAAAATTTAAGTTGGGTGTAAAAAAGAGGTTAAGTAGGGTTTAAATAAAATTTTCCAGATCGAAATCCCATTTAAAAAAAGTCACGCAAAAAAAAAGAAAAAAAAAAAAAGGGAAGGATGCTCTCCCTTGCAAACTCTCAGAATGGTGCAGCAAAATGCGCAGAACGGAACTCACGAAGTCAAAGTGCCAATTCACCGAAGCCTCAAAATTCGCCTACGCTGAGGAAGAATGCCACCATCGGATTCCTTGGACCGCTTCTGGACCATTCCCCTGAGAGGACAATGGAGAGATGGCAGAACACAGCAGAGAGAACAGACGACAGAGGAGAAAAGGAAAACAAAGTAAAAAAAAAAAAAAGCAAAGAAACACAGCAAAAACAAGAGAGAGTCCATGCAAATCACAAAGAAATACAAAAATATAATGTGGTTGTTCTCGACCCAAAAGCCGCAGTATATAAGACAAAACAAATGCAAGTTACAAGGAACTTGATGACTTCGAGGCTATCCATCTGAAGCAAAAAAAAAAAAAGAAGAGTGCACTGTCACCAATCAGAGTTGTGGCTGCAAAGATTTTTTTTTTATGCACGTGGTCACTTTTAAAAAAGATGGACAAATGTCTTCCAAATAAATTCCTCCCCACAATAAAAGGAAGAAATGAGTTTAAAACTCAAAAGAAAAGAAGACATATTCATCCATGCATTAGAAGACAAACAAAGAGAAAGAAGCGACAAGGGAGGGAAATAAAAGTTCTTCTAAAGTTTGGAATGCCACGTGAAAGTTTGAAGTTGGAAAGTCAAAATGAACAAGGGTTTGTTCTCTCTCTCTTTAATTCAAAACCTTTTCTTATTTTCCTTGCCTCTGCAAGGCACCAAAAGCAAATTGGTTCTGCTAGACACGTGAATTCATATTGGGGCAAGTGGGCAACAGAAAGAGATATCCAAAGCATACGGCCAGAACCTTAATCAATTATGTGGCCTTCAAACTTTAGTCATGATTTATGACTAATCATTCTTTTACTTGCTGCAATATAGCCCCCTCAAATTAAATGGGAATACTATCCACATAGAACTCAAAGAGAAAAGAAGGAATAGCTTTCCCATATTATTCGTATGGGCATTTTCACTTTGGCAAACATATGTGCCAAAAAGGAAGTTCACTACTCCATCGCGAAGACATCGAGTGCAAGCGGTTTTAAAAAAAAAGAGAAAGCAGAAGAGGCGTTGGAGATAACTTTGAACTACGGACTTCAAACCATTTCCACTACAGTAGATGCCAACCATCTCAAAATACAAAATTCGATGGACGTATCTCCTCAAATTAGTGGGTGCGCATTATGTCAAAATAAGATCAAGCTCCCGTTAAATTCTTGAAGTAACTAAATGGCATGAAGCCATGTCAAACATCAAATGAACAAAGCTGCTATCAAACAGCACGAAGCCACAACAAGACTCAAAAGGCACGAAGCCATAACAAGACTTAAATGGCACGAAGCTGCATACTGCTCCTCGCCCGCACGAGCTAAAACTGCACAAGGCACCAATGCTCCAATGGCCTAAAGTCCTCACTTGCAAGAGCCTAAACTGCACTAGGCATCAAATGCTCCAATGGCTCAAAGTCCTCGCCCGTACAAACTAAAACTGCACAAGGCATCAAATAAACAAAAAAGTACCAAATACATGAACTACGAGTGACTTGATCCCTCAAGAGGGTACGTAGGCAATCTAGGATTCGACCTAGGTGCAGTCGCAAAATCAAACAAACACACAAATCCTCAAGTTACAATTTATTCGAATTAGAATCAAAGGGTTTTCCTTTCCAATAGAAGGGTTGTAATTAATAGGCGCGTAGCCTAGAATGGGTCAAACTCGAACTAATAAAACCCCCTTCAAGAAATGAACGAGGGTGAAATTATGTCGAGTGAATTATTTGTTTACATATCATGTACAATTTTTGCTCAACACTTGGTCCTCGCATGATGTACCTGATACTTTGCCAAGTAAATGACACTTTGACTATCACAATACACATCTAACTTGTGTTGATTTACACCCAAATCTTCTATCAACCCTAGTGTCCAAATTGCTTCCTTAATGGCCCCAGTCATCGCTATATACTCAGCTTCTGTGGTTGATAAATCAACAGTTGGTTGTAGTATTGATCTCCAACATATAGGACATTTTGCCATAGTAAACACGTACCATGTCGTAGACTTTCTTTTGTCTAAATCACTAGCAAAATTAGAGTCCACATAACCAATTGAGAACTTGTCAATTTCTCCACCATTCATTTCAAAACAAATTCCTAAATCCCTTGTTCCATGAAGATACCTCAGGATCCATTTAGCAGGATCCCCATGCATTTTTCCAGGATTACGCATAAACCTACTCACAATTCCAACTGCGAGAGAAATATCAGGGCGAGTGCATACCATAACATACGTCAACCCCCCAACCAAACTGAAATAAGGGACATCTTTCATCTTGGCTTTTTCTTCATCGGTTTTAGGACATAGTTGAGTACTCAATTTAAAATGGGAAGCTAGAGGTGTACTTAGAGGTTTGGTTTCCCCATTAATCCCAAACTTGTGCGGCAATTTTTCAAGGCATTGTTTCTGTGATAAATACACCAGCCTTTCTTCATGTTTTTCGTGATCTCCATTCCCAAAATCTTCCTTGCTTCACCAAGATCTTTTATCTCAAATTCTTTTTGCATCTGAGCTTCAAGCTTTATAATTTCTGTGATATTACTAGAAGCTATGAGCATATCATCTACATAAATTAATAAGTAAACTTATGTACCTCCTCTTAATTTCTTGTGGTACACGCAATGGTCATAATGGCTCTTAGTAGTCTTGATCCTTCATAAACTTATCAAATCTTAAATACCACCGTCGGGGTGATTGTTTTAAACCATATAATGACTTGTTTGAGCTTGCAGACTAAACCCTCTTTTCCCTTTTTTTCTTCATATGCTTCAAGTTGCATTATGTAAATCTCTTCAGACAGATTTCCATGTAGGAATGTAGTTTTAACATCCAATTGCACTAACTTAAGGTCATACTATGCTACTAGAGCAAACAAGATTCGAAAAGAGGAGTGTTTCATCACTGGAAAAATTCTCATTAGAATCTATTCCTTCTTTTTGAGCATATCCCTTAGCCACTAGTTTGGCTTTGAATATTATTGAACTCGCATCATCTATTCCATCATTCTTTGCATATACTCACTTGCATCCAATAGCTTTTCTTTCCCTAGGCAACTCCACCAGTTCCCAGGTTTTGTTCTTGTTGAGATACAACATTTCGTCATCCATTGCTTTGCTTCTCCGCTGCTCACTGCTTCAACAGAGAAGTGTTATCATTGGATTATTACTTAAGTGTTGATTAACATGCTTATTTTTTGTTTGGGACCCATAATTTAGTTTAAAATTTTAGTCTCCTAAGCATTAACCAGCGAGCTATTGTCATGATTCATTTTTCAAGTGATATTTATAAGGGTAATGTTAGGGAGACTAAATTTGTAAACTAAATTTTGGAAACTGAAGGACATGGAAGTTGATGATTGATTTATTACTTAAGCATTGATAAACGTGTTCATTCTTATTGGTGACACATCATTTAGTTTGCAAATGCTGTCTCCAAATTTAGTCTTCCTAGTATTACCCTATTTAAAATGCTCATAATCTTTCTCCTCTTCTCTCCCTTTTTCTTTGAACGGTTACGATTGAGCCACATTAACACCTTATATTCATTTTTTTATAAACAAAGAAAGACAAAAAAGAAAATGTAAGAAGAGAAAAGAGAAGAAGAAGGGATTACGAAGGAAGAGAATCCTACTTCATTTGAAATAGGAACGACTCTAGCCGACACAAACATTATTAACAACACTTCTGCTATTTTAAATTTGAGTAACAGGCTTGTTTGCATTGGCCACAAAACCTAGATTACTCAAATCCAATAAACGTTTGTTTTTAGTTAGCAAATGATTAAAATATTGATTAACTCCAATAAAACAAATATGCATGGCCACACAAATATATTGAAGACCAAGCAATTTTTCATTTAAATTGTACAGAATTACACAGCCTTTCATTCACCATTATTTTTTTAGCCTTCATTTCTCTATTAGAAAACTAGCTAGTCTTTAAATTATAATAATTTAAAAAAATTATTATTGACATTCTATAAATTTAATTATGCATTATTAATTTTATAGAGTGCTAATAATAATTACTTAATTTTAATCCCCTTTTCTTGGGCAGCCATGGTGTCTTCGTCAAGCTCGAGAAACTTGTTCACCCACTCCAACCCATAAGAACCTTCAGCAGAGAAGTCAAAGAACTCATTCACATCAAAGTTCGTATCAGCGCTATCGTCTGATGCTTTCTGGGAAGGTGTAATTGTAGTGTCGGCGCTATTGTCTGATGCTTTCTGGGAAGGTGCAGTTGCAGTAATAGTCGTCATTGTCTCTTGGGCTGTTGAAGCCAGCGATGTTTTTTCCTTCTTATTCATT
Source organism: Cotoneaster glaucophyllus (assembly GCA_036320875.1). Classification (NCBI taxonomy): domain Eukaryota; kingdom Viridiplantae; phylum Streptophyta; class Magnoliopsida; order Rosales; family Rosaceae; genus Cotoneaster; species Cotoneaster glaucophyllus. The sequence continues at coordinate 7,871,660 of CM070060.1, forward strand.
TTCTTGCTCAAATGAGAATTCCAGTAATTCTTTATTTCATTGTCTGTTCGGCCTGGAAGTCTCCCGGCAATCAATGACCACCTATACAAACTTCCGATGGTCAACAATTTTCTCGTCTGACATATTATGCTATTAGCAGAGTGTCAATATGCATGCACCGTTGTCTATTTATTCATTCAAATATGTGGTCCAGATTGACAGTCAGACAAGAAAACGTTGATAATGTTGACTAAATTAAATTACCTGTTTCCTAGTAGTTTATGAAGCCTAAGTATCAAGTCCTCTTCATCATCAGAAATGTTGCCTCTCTTAATATTGGGTCTCAAATAGTTCAACCATCTCAACCTGCAACTCTTCCCACAACGTTTCAAACCTGCAGTAGTAACAAGAGATTAATTAAAGTATATATTGAACACACGAAATCCCCCAGCTAGCTTAAATCAAAATAAAGAAGAATCAATGTGGTTAATTTGTGTATTAGTGGTTTAAAGTTTTAACCCTGTTGTTTGAGCTCAAAATTAACTAGGATTGGTTAAATAACTAACCTGCTATCGAAGCAACTGTCTTCCACCTCTTTGCACCATGAATTTCAATATATTCTGCAAGTTTTCTATCTTCCTCTCCTGTCCATGGTCCTTTGCTCATAAGCTTTTTTGTTGACGCGTCGTTCTTTGGAGCCATAACGTACGTAGGGGAGAGAGAGACACACACAGGGAGAGAGAGAGAGAGAGAGAGAGAGAGAGAGAGAGAGAGAGAGAGAGTTAAATTTGGTGTTAAATATATCAGATAAGAAAATAGCAAGAAAGACTGATTGTTGGCTATCAACAACTACTGAGGGTTTATATCCTGCTGGTTGGTACAGTTTTGTGAGGAGGAAAATGAAGGGTCAATGTCAATGAGTACTCTAATCTAGCTACCCTTCCTATAGAGAGAGAGAAAGAAGTTCCAACTCCCAAAACTCACAACTACCAGTTAGGACTCGCAGAAGATTGTGAGAGAATGGGGAGTAGAATATGAATTTTTTTTATGTGAGAAATGTTAAAGAGACTTTCTCAAAAGTGAGATTATTTATAAATTTTTTGCCTTTTTATGTTTTTTGCACCATGTTTTTTAATTTTAGTATAGAAATTAACGTTAAATTATGAGGTATCAAAGATGGAGTAAGATTCTTTCCCCTCCTAATTTCTCTTCCATTCCCTTCACTCATATTTTAACGGTTACGATTAAACCACGTCAATATTTTGTTTTGCATTGTTTATATAGAGAAAATGACAAAAAGGAAAGTGTGAGAGGAAGTGAAGCAAGAAGATGATAATAGAAAGGGAAAGAACCTTAATTCATTAAAGATTTCCAAAGAAATCTCATTTTAAGAAAATCTCTTTACCATTTCTCTTTTTATATTTGCTCTTTGTCCTTCGAGACAAGTTGTTCTTTATTTCTCACTTGTACAATTGTCTGATGTTATGAATATTGTTTGTTATCCTTGAATATCTAAATAAAAGATGCTTTCCCCTAAAAACCAGTACCCTTCCAGTCTTTCAGGAGTCCAGATCTTCTGCACCCAAAACCCCCTGTGGCCCCTCTATGTCTTTGCTTTTTGCCCAAAGATTTGGTTTACTTTTTATTATTTTAATTATTGTCAAGTTAACATTAATTATGTTTAGTTCAAAAAGCAAAGACACAGAGGGGCCACAGGGAGTTTTGGGTGCAGAAGATCTGGACTCGTCTTTCAGTGCCACCCAAATCCCCAATTATATGTTTTCCACTACCACAATTATATATATTGTCACATATCATGTATATATGGAGTTTAAGATTCGTCTAACATGTAAAAGCCGATAAAGGTAAAACCTTGACTCACTTTATTAGTAAACTTCTCTTTTATGTCAAATTTTCAACGCTCAACTATCAATAGGTCTTAACTTAATAATAAATGTGTATTTCAATGATAGCAGTAATTATTATTTATATTACTAATTAATTTAGAAAATTGTTATTGGCATTTCAAACATCTCATTCTACACTTCAAATTTTTTATATTTTAAAAGAAAAATACACTTGTGAGGAGTGTAGAATAAAATTTTTAGAGTGTCAATAACACTTTTCATAATTTATATAATTTACCTATTAAAATCCATACTAAAATACTATTTTTCTCTCTCTATTATATATATTTTATAGAACTTTTGAAGGCGTAGGGGAAGAGGTCCCCCTTCACTTATGCTTGTGGCTCTCTTACTAAATTTAACTACAAAATTTATTGTGTGCATGTGCTGTATATTTACTCATAGTAAATTCATAGGGGAAAGTAGTTGTATGTTGTCGGAGATCTAATATTTGTTTGTCGTGTGAATTTGTAAACAAAATTGTCAGTAGACTTTTGTTTGCTAAATAACTACTAGTAACAGGAGTGATCTGTGGAGATTGGTACTTGATTCTGTTTATTAACCAAGCAATAGTTTTTTTTTTTTTTTTGGAGAAAGCAATAGTTTTGTTTGAATCAACTAGAAGAGATGAGAAACATGATCTGCTCAATAGATTGAATATATACTTACTTGACCTAACTCGTTTAAAGAAATATGGCCTCAACTTCAATTGGTTTCAAAGAATCAATTTTGTTAAGACTGCAAACTAAACAAGTGGGAGAAGGAAACCAACAATTTTTGTACGTAAAAATATGGTATGATTATTATTGAAAACAAAATAACTTTGTGTCTTTCAAATAGAGTAAATTTTTTGTGATAATGTGGCAAACGAATTCCACATAAGCATAGAGTGCTCTTTCAAACCACAAGTAAAACCTTGTCACACCTATTTAGTGCAAGTCAAAAGCCCTTCGATTGTGAAGTTAGACTTAGAAGAGGAATGAATGCGACAACTCTAGTTTTCTTGGAAGAGGAACAATTACCTCTCCATGATTGGTGATCATGCATTTATATGGTGCAAGTCTGAGCTTATAGATGATTCATTAGGATATCGTGACACTCCCTAATTGGTTGATTTAAACCCCTCATTACCTACCCATTTAGCTAGTGAACGTTTGATTTATACAAACTTATAAAGACGTGATAAAGGATACCGATTAAGAGTCCCGTTTAGAGAAGTATGAGCTTGAAGATAACAAAACCAGTGAGCTTCTACAATGTCAAATACTTTTTTTATTATCAATTAAATTTCCATTGTAATATTACGTATAAAGATACAACGATATTGGAGGATGTAGATATATATGAGATAAGTCACATAAAGAGCTAGTCATAATTAATTATCACAATTGTTATGATAGTCAAATCAGAAACTTTTTCCTTGTAAGCGAAGAAAAATAACATTAAACCATAGTGTCAATGCCTCAACATATTTTAATTTTGAGTTTTTCTTTATTTATATAGAAGAAAGAAACTTTTCATTAAACAGGGCAAATTACAAAGATTAATGTAACCCCAAATAAGGGCGGGTTAAAGTACTAAAAGATCAATATACATCAAGCCAAGAACAAAAATAATGAGAAAATCTAATAAAAAAAGAATAAAAAAAAAGAGGGGTTTATTAGAAGCCGACAACAACACAATGTAGAGCGATTATGATAGGATTTTTACCACCTGCAAAAGTAGGGATAAAAACACACAAAAATACTTGCAAGAGTACAAGGTTGTCGTAGTGTAGCAGCTCAAGCAAGGTCGTTTTCCACAGGGATTGAATGAATAATCTATGTTAAAACCAAATCTTAATTAATTATTTAAAAACAAAATTGGGAAGAGATTGATTTAATGACCTAAAATATTAAAAACGAATTTAATTAAAAACGATTAAAGAAACTAGCAAAGTAAAGAAAACAAAAGAAAGTATTTGAAAACCAATTTGTAAAAGCCTAGGGTTCCGCCGTCCCCTTAACAATCCTATGTAGATTTACCAATTACTTATGAATTACCCATGCAACTTTGAAGGTTAGGTCTTCCTTATGCATATTCTACTTGTGGCATTCAAGCTAGAACGTATATCAAACATGCAATCCGTTTGTGGCATTCAGATCATATATAAACATGCATGACTCATTACGCTTTGTGAAAACCTTTTGAAAAACCATGCAACCCCTAAGACGTTGCATTCGCCTAGGTGAAATTACAACTATCAATCACAAGAAGCAATACTCAATCCCCCGGTGGCATTCCGACCGAATTGCATCCGATTACTTATCTAAACATCCTAATGGTAGCTAAGCATTAAGATATAGAGACAGTTTAAAGCACAGTGATTAATAATTCAAAGCATGCATGTATAATATCATAAGCAATTAAATAAAGACTACATATTCATGCTAAGGCTCAAGGCATCGCCCTAGCAAACGTAAATTAGTTACGAACGACCATAAAACAAAAGGAATTTTATTGACATAGAAAAAGGATAGAAAACACCTGAAATACAAATCGTCAAAACCTAGCTAAGTTCTCCAAAGTAGTGCCTCCTCTAAATATTGCGTCCTCCATTGCCTCTATTCTCTAATGGCTAAAAAACCTTATTTATACTACTATAATTAAAATCCTCCTAGTAAAAGGTCTTAAAATAAAACTAGGAAACCTAATAAAATAATAAAACAGAAAATAAAAGGTTTCCTATTTGAACTGGAATTCAGACTTCTCAGAAAATCACACTTTTGACTGACCAAATCAACTCCGATTTGGTCCCAAAAGGTCTCTTTTGAAAGCTGAAGACGTCCTCTACAAATCCTCAGAAGGAATCTTCCTCAAAATATGCCATCTTGACCTCCAAAATACCCAAAACGTCCAGAAACGTCAATCTGGGAAAGCTGCGCGCTGGGTCTTAATTACATCGCCACGGTCAAACGGCTTGGTAGAAAAATCTGGAATTTTGACACAATCATCTTGAAAGACTCACGAACATCCTTCGATTGGAATTACTCCAGAATTCGTCCGTTTGATCACTTTTTGCTCCAGAGGAAGTCGAATGTCCTACATTAGAAATATATAACAAAGTATCAAAATTCTACCAAAATAACCAATAAATTAATACTAAGATTAGGGTAAAATATATAGTATAATATTGACTCGTCAGATTACATCGTGAAAATCCAGTGCCATCAAGGAACTCAACAAGCAGCCCGGAATTTTTTGCTCATATTCAGAACATGGAAGAATCTGCTCAGCCAAGAATCTCTCTCTATGTTCCCTTTCTTTTTCTCCCTCTCCCTCTCTCCTCCGTGGTGTGAATACAACCAAAATTAGACGACCCACTTGTAACAGCAACTCTACCGTTGCAAAGGTCCCCTAGGGCTATTCACTATTTAATACACCCAGTGAATACTAACTGCCATTAATGAACAGTAACAGCTTTTTGCATCTTCACCCCTAAAATAGAATAGCCATGGCAATAAGCAATAAAATATTAGTATTTTTTCCTCAATCAATCCATTAGACATCCCCATCACCCTTTATTCCCCCCCCTCGCTCCCTCTCTCTCTCTCCTTCCTCTTCAAACCTACAACAAATCAAGCTCAAAAATTTCAACAGAGCACTTCCACCACAAATTTCAACAAATCAAGATCTCGTGAGATCAGCCCCAGCAACAGTAGTTGGTGGTGCAGAACTCCGCCGGAAGCCTCAGCTTCAACAACAACATGTCGAAGGAGGATGACGAGATGTCAAGGTCGGTGCATACACCGATGTCGCACATTAGCCATACGTCACACAGCCCTCAGGCTCTCGAGTTGTCGATTCCCGCTTGGCCTCTCGCTCGGGCCTCCCCCGAGCCCCATCGCTCGCATAGGCTGGAGCTGTTAGCTGGGGCAATTGCGTTGGAGCAATAGCCGGTCCACCAGTCTATTGAATATTGTGGAGCTGCTCTAAATCAGATATAAAATCTACTGACCTTTGATCCGGTTGTTGATTGGGTAGCCTACCTGTGATCAATGCCGTGAAAGAGAAGACTGGAGCACAATCACGATTCAAGGTGACGCCAATCATGACATAGGGTGAATGAAGTATTTTGGTGTTGGCTAATGGGTTGTTGGTGGTTAGCTTCTAATTTTGGTCCCTGAAATTAACCTTCACCATCAAGATGACACTTAAAATTAAAAATCAATCAATGTAGTCCCTGAAAATAAGTGTTGCAAATCAATTTGGTACTTCCATCACAATTCTATTAAAAATTCCGTTAAGTGATGATGTGGCACATAAATGGGCCCCACAAGATTTACGGGTTTTTATCAAAAATATTCCCTGCAATTGACTCACACCATCAAGATGGTCCATGAACTTGATCCACACCATCAAGATAGTCCCTGAAATTAACCCACACCATCAATATGGTCCTGGAAATTGAAAATCAATTAGGGTAGTTCTTGAAAATAGGTGTCGCAAATCAATATGATCATTCCGTTACAATTTTGTAAAAAAATTTGTTATGTGCTGCCGTAATAATTAATTAAAAAAGTTTTCTAAATGCCTTTTTTGCACAATGATTTTTTTCTTCTTATAGTAGGGCCTACTATGAAGATAGATCCCTTCCATAAATTCTCAAAGGCACAAGGCTTAACCAAGGCCGAAGAGGGGGTGTGGAAATAGTTTTTAGCCAACAATGGATGCACCTCGATTATAACCTCATTATCTCAAGGCAGACCTCGTCGTTCTGTGCATCACCAGACCACCAGGGAAGCACCGAACAAGCTCTTCAAGATTAAGGTTGTGAGGATGTTGATCACCTAAATGTTAACGGTGATGTCCCAGTAGTTGTTGCCAATGGGCCAAGCCGTCACCAAAGGTAATCTCGATCCAGTTTCAATTCGGTGAAAGGTGTCGAAGTGTGTAAAGATGGGTGTATTGAGATCTTTTTTTTTTTAAGAGAATAGAGAAGGAATGAGATAAAGAAATGTGGACTAGAATCGGAGGTGGTTGCAAGACTAAGCTTTTGGGTTGACAATTTTTTTTTTCTAACTATTAAATTATTAAGCCTATTTGTAATTTTTTTTAGACTTGTGTGACCCATATATGTGTCACATAAACACATAACAGAATTATTGACATAATTGTGACGAAAGGACTACATTGATCAATTTTCAATTTCAAGGACCATTTTGATGTCACAGATCAATTTCAGGGACCATTTTGATGTCGTGCGTAAAGTTCAAGGACTATTTGTGAGAAGAAAAAAAAAAGACTTATGAGGCCTATTTATATGTCATATCAGCACTTAACAGAATTTTTAACAGAATTGTGACAGAATTACCACATTGATTTGCAATACCTATTTTCAAGGACTACATTGATTGATTTTCAATTTCAGGGACCATCTTAATGGTGATGGTCAATTTCAGGGACCATTTGTGATAAAAACGCTTTAATTTTTGGATGAGAATCTCTCCGAATTCTCTTTGTGAAGATCCTAAGGATCAATTCTTCTCAGCATCGTACATCGTGTGACCAACTTTCATTAGGTATGGTTTGTGTTCAATTTTAAAGAAAAAATTCAAAATGATTTCTGATCACATGATAACTGATGATCCGAATATGATTTGTTCCTTAATTTTTAGCGATAAAGAAAACAATTATAAAAAGTTATTTGGATTTTTTATTCAATTTCAGACTAACCTATTAGTTAAAGAATAATATCAAGGAGATCAAAATTTTTAAACTAAATTTGCAAAATAAATGATGGAGTTGATGATTAGATTATTACTTAAGTGTTGATTAATGTGCTTAATTCCTATTGGTGACACATTATTTGGTTTGCAAATTTTGTTTAAAATTTGGATAATGCTAGAGAGACCATTGCTGATTTGGCATTGCTGAAATTATTTTAAAATCTTTTTAAAAAATTTGGGGCTGTTTGGTAAATGAAAAAAAAAAAGAAAAAAAGAAAAAAGCTTTGTGTTAAAATCATGGGTCCAAATTGCAGAAGCAACTCTACCCCTGCTTCTCAAAACAACTTTTTTTTTTTTTTTGCACAACACAACTCCAAACTAGTCCTAAATGTTTAGACTAAATGATATGAAAGTTAATGATTGAATTATTATTTACGGATTAATTAACGTGCTTATTCATATTAGTGACATAATTTAATTTATCTAGCATTATCATTAAAAAATTTAGTTTCTCTAACATTTTCAACTAACCTATGCTCAATGAAATGTCGCTAGCGGCCAAGTTTCAAATCCAGGACCTTTCTAAACATAGGAATTAATCCGAACGTGGCCCAAATGATTTTGTCAAATTGCTACCTAAATATCATGTAATTCTTCCTGATTAGTTGCCAAAATTGCTGACCTTTGTCACTTGAAAACAAAAAAAAACTGAAACCTAAACTCTCTTAAGAGCACTTGTTTTGTCGATGAAGTTCTAATAATGAGCAACATCCTTTAATTCTTGAATTAGTCAAACTTCACGCAATTGGATTGATTATAAGGAGGATGTACTACTTACCATCCTCGAGAAGATGGTTGCTGATGGTGTTACGTGTGAGACCGACAGTTTTAAGGCTGGTACTTTTGTAATGGTTGCCTCCAAGATGAGGGAAAAGATTTCTAGCATTAATATAGAGCCGAAGCATATACAAAACAAATTGAAGCGTCTGAAAGAAAAGTATTCATCTGCATATGACATGATGAATACCTTTGGATTTGGTTGGGATGACGAGAAAAAAAATGTGTTGTTGTGGATAGTGATGAAGTACTACAGCTGTTGGTGAAGGTACATTTTGTATCTTATTCTTTCTCAATTAGTTGTTTTGAAAGTCTTAACCTTGATTTCTTATTGTAGAAACATCCCAATGCATCTTGCAAACCAAATAAGCCATTTCCGTTGTATCCACGCTTGTGTACGGTGTTTGGGAGAGACCGAGCCACGAGTAGTATGGCTGAATCAGCAGTAGATGCAATCGAAAACATGGGGTTGGAAAATGAGGATTGCGAGACCTCCGAGATGCCTCCAACTTCACCTACCCCATCTCCTTCTGTTGCTACATCCAGTGCTTCTCAACCTATTCTCAACCTATTAGGAAGAGGAGGAGGAATAGGAATGATGCTGATGCAAATATTGTAGCTGTTATCAGTGAAGGTTGGAATAAAACAGTTACTGAAATGAAGAAGTTGGGTGAAAGTTTTACTTTCGGAGAAGCGAAAGTCAGGTTATCTTATGAGTTTCAGGACATGGGTCTCCCATATAATAAGGTGCTAAGAATTTCAATAAAGTTAGTGAAAGATACCAAGAATTTCAATGAAGTTAGTGAAAGATACCGATCTGATCGTATAGGACACCCATGGCCTGAAGCTCAGAAGGTAACCTGACTTTCGCTTCTCCGAAAGTAAAACTTTCACCTAACTTATTCATTTCAGTAACTGCTTTATTCCAACCTTCACTGATAACAGCTATAATATTTGCATCAACATCATTCCTATTCCTCTTCCTCTTCCTAATAGGTTGAGATGCACTGGATGCAGCAACAAAAGGAGATGAGGTAGGTGAAGTCAGAGGCACCTCGGAGGTCTCGCAATCCTTATTTTCCAACCCCATGTTTTCGATTGCATCTGTTGCTGATTCAGCCATACTACCCGTGGCTTCGTCTCTCCCAAACACCGTACACAAGCGTGGATACAACGAAAAATGGCTTATTTGGTTTGCAAGATGCGTTGGGATGTTTCTACAATAAGAAACCAAAGAAATCAAGGTTAAGACTTTCAAAACAACTAATTGAGAAAGAATAAGAAACAAAATGTACCCCTCTAGCCAAGAGTTGGCTAAGATAACGTATCTGCTCCCTTGAACCAAGTTCGGATGCTCATCTATGTAATATAGAATATCGTGTAAATAGTTTAAAATATATTTTCTAGTTAGAATATATTATCATAAATTTTTGAGTGTACAGACGTGCAAGATTTGTCATTGTAAGTTTAATACAACTTTGAATGGTCAGGAGATGAGAGCAGTGAAGAATTTGATCAGCACATCAAAAATTCAAACGACTATCACGTTCAAATTGATAAGAATTCGAAAGTCTAATTCTCAAAGCCTTCAACCAGTCCCGGCAAAAAAGAGCTTAACAAGAAAATAGAACTGAAAAAGTTTAAAACAACTCAACCTAAAAAGTTAGGGGTAAAATCAACAAATCAAAATTTATTGTAATTGGGCCATTTTTAGTTGGACTGTTTTAACATGGGCCTTGTACTAATCATTAAACAAAATTTATAACATGATTTTTTATTAAAACTAAAACTTTTCAAACTATTTTCATTAGTTTTCTTAAAATTAATTATAGGAAAATACCATCTCCTCCTTTCTCCCAGAAATCACCCCCCTTCCCCAGAAATCGCCCTTCTTGTTCCTCCCCTCACTCCCTCCTCCTCCCTCCCCTTCTTCCTCATCCTCCTTAAACACAGCCAATTTTTCGTCCTCCTCCGGGAACCACTGATGCACCGCCGATCGCAAAACGCCTGTCGTCCCTTCTTCGGATGGAGATCAACCGCCCCTTTCCCGCCGGTTCCACTCAGACGACTACGTCGACTTCCTCGCCTCCGTCACCCCCGAGGCCCTCGCTGATTCCTTCTCACTTCAAGCTGCATCCAATTTTTGTATGGGTTCTTAGAGAACATAAATATGGAGGAGCTCCCAGCCCTATCCCTTCACCAACGAACGAAGTCTGCAAAGCTCCCTGCCCCATCCCTTCCTCCGTCGACCCCCGCTCCCTCCTCCAAACGTCGATCCACCCAACCTCATGCAATTTTCCTCCGTTGATTCCACTCCCCACCTTCGAAAACTTAAATATGGAAAAAAGAAAACCCATGTCCACAGATTATTTTTCTCGCTTTGCCACAGATCTCATCGATTGCACCCTTGATTTGGAATTAATCGATTGCATCTTTTATCGCCGTCTCACTGCGACAACGGATTCAACGGTTGATTGCGGGACTAGGGATGGGAGTGGGTTCGACAGTGGAGAGAGTTTGGAGGATGGTGACTGTGTTTAAGGAGGATGAGGAAGGAGGGACGGATGAGGAATTGAGCGGAGACGGGGGCAGTTTCTGGGGAGAAAGGAAGAGACAATTTTTTTTATATTAATTTCAATTTTTAAATAAAAAGTTAATAATTAATTGATTTTTTATCTCAAAGGAGTGGATCCGCTCATGTCACGTTATTATTTAACAGTCAAATTAATAGAAAATTTAACGAAGGTCTGACATTGCAATGAATTCATAAGTTGACGTATGACATTGCAATGTTTAATACATGATGTCTGAGATTGTGGATTGTGGTTTGACTCATAATTGAGGTAGTTTTATGTAATTTACCCTAAATTTTTTCTCTTCATGTTACCATTATTTCTTTGCCTACAAGTCATAGCTTTGCTAATAAAATGGAAAACAACGTTTGATTTATTTATTTATTTTCTCGAAATGTCTGATTTATTTCAACTCTTCGGTTTTTTATAATTCCCTTGCCCTTTGTTTGATAGCATTTGGGTTTTAAGCGTTGATATAAAGTATCCCATTCCAATCATCAAGTCATATTTTAGCTTTTCTTCTGTTTATTTTTGTCTATAGGTACACAAAAATATGCAATTTTAGCTAAAAATTGAGCGGCTTAAGGACAATCTCTGTTTTGAGAAATAAGTTGGACAAAGAGAGGACATGGATATGGGAACATGATTTGTTTTTATATTACTTTGGGATGAGTTTTGATATTTTAGAGATTGATTGAGTTTGTGGAGATTTTTCTTTTCACATCTTGCTTTGTATTTGAACTTAATCATTAGAATTGAATTTTAATTTTTAAATTATAAGACTTCAAGATGCAACGGTAGGGATCTGAGAGGGTTAAGCATATATTGTTGCGAACCTAGGCATTGCAAGTCTATAATTTCCTATTTTGTATTATTTGCTAATCCATATGTACCAAATGTAATTAGGAATTAAATTTAGTACAAACTACATGCAGATGGAGAAAGCGATATATAAGGAGAGCCAAAAAATACTTGGAGACAATCAAATACTGCACAAATTGGTGACAAGTTGAGTTGACGAGTAAATGACTCTTTATTTTACCTTTTTTTTCTTTGTTAAGCTATAAGTTTTAATTTAGGGAGTTTTAACGAAAAGTCCGCGGTACTGTTCACTTTAACGAAAAACCACATTTTTACACTAAAAAGTCAAACCTGCTACTATTCACTTTACCCTTTATTTTGTCCTTATCGTTAAAACTCAAAGTTTTCAAGCCCTTTTCATTAGTTTTCCTTTTAATTTACTCATTTTATTGTTGGATTCAAAAGCAACGATGACTGCCTTCTGTCAATCAGTTTTTGACTTTTCCGCATCCTTTTAAATAGTTTTTCTCTCTATTTTTTTTCAGATAAGATAGATAGGCCCGTGATTTAAGAAAAATAAAAAATAAAAAGGCCTCTCGCATGTGTGCCCCTAATTCCAGCTAATCTTGATGATTCGTAATAGGTAACAACTTTAATAACGATAGCCTTTCCATATAAATTTCTCACTGATCAATTAACTATTTTTTTATTGATTTTTAATTTTCTCACTATTTTTTTGTAGATTGACAATGAAAATTTGAAGCATCAATCATTGGTTGGAGATTGTAAATTTGATGTCAACATGTACACTTTCTTTCTTCTTATTTTTTTTAAAAAAAGAGTGAACATGTAGACTTTATGTGTGTTCTGAATAGTGTAAATATTGTTATGTAGGCTTTATATTTTCACATTTTAGTTGTTTTGTATTTTTCTACTAATACTTATGTTTTTATCTACTCTTTTTTTATTTACATCTACATCTTATTGTTCATAGAATTTAGGTAGAAAATTGCATTCAAAATCCTATATTGTTTGACAATTGCATGAATAACATAAAAACTATTAAAGTAAAACAAAAAAACATGACAAAATTTCAGAACATGCATGATAAAGAAAAGGTATATCTCTTGCAGAATGCATAAAAATATATCTTGACAACTACAACAAAAAACAACTGACGCAAGACATCGTTACTGGCGCGTACCGCCCGTGATTAAAAAAAGGCCTCTCGCACGTGGTGAGATCCTATTTATTTTTAGTAATCACTTAAGAAATATAAGAATATCTAAAGTAACACTTCTTTGAAGCGCTTAATGTCGTGATGCAAAAATGTCTCTCGCATGCGGGTGAGCCCGTGCGACGATAATAATAATGATAACAATCATCATCATGATGGTGATGATGACGATGATGAGAACAATGTAAATGAAAATGAAAAATATTAAATGAGCAAGAATTTACTAACAGATGGATGATAGAGGCTTGCAAGGTTGCAATATCCTTATAGACATAAATTTGGTCTCTACACTTGTGTAGTAGTTATTGTCATGGACTAAAAAATCGATAATATCGGCGAAATATCGCCGATATTATCGTTTTTGGGAACGGACGATTTTTTGGCACGGTTACATTGAATTTCGTCTAAATATCGGCGATATTATCGATATTATCGATAATATCGCGATATTACCGATAATATCGATAATATCGCCGAGAGAGACTGAGTAGTCGCCGGATCCGTCGTCATCGTCGGCAATCCACGGCGTTGGTGGATCTGAAACATCTTCTGAAAGCCTCGTGGGGTGTGTGTGTGTCTGTGCATGAGGGAGAAGAAATTCTACAGCAAATATTCATAAAAATTTCATTCAAACAATGAACATTACGCACCAAAGTTATAAAATCCAGAACAACCTTTGATATTCTTAGTGATTTGTACTGAAATTCCAGAACTCAGAGGGTAAAGGGTGTCGTCTAGACTCTAGATCTGCAAATCTCCAAATTCCAACACAAAAATGCCTCAAATAACCAAAAAACAATAACCAACATTCACCAAGAAAACCCAATCAAAGTAGGCAGATGACTCAAATCCCAGAAAGTCTAGACATTTAATCAACATTTCAACGGAAAAAACAAAACCCAAAATTCGATTCCTCCAACATTAACCATTCTAAATTTCCAAGTGAGAAAACAATGCTTCATCACAACCAAAATAGTAAACCCAATATTTGACCGGACCCGGAAATCCCAGCGCCCGAAATCGGACCCGAGTTGATCATATTTCTTGGGATGGGCTGCAGTGGAATCGAAGCGAAAGAGGTGGAGCTCTCGAAAGCGGCGGCACGATCGATGCTGTTGTAGGAGTAGAGATCGGTTAGGGAGGTGGAGAGAGGGGTGGAGGTATTGGCGCTGACGGAAGCGCCGGAGATGGTTCTGAAGGTGGTTGCTTCTTCGGAGTGGACTTTGGAGGATGCGAGCCAAGCTGGGAGTGGTCGTCGTGTCTGCCGTGACGGCGGCCTTCCTTGACGTCGGTGAAGGATCGACTCATCTCGAGAGAGAGAGAGAGAGTGAACTGAGTCTGAGATCTCTCAGACTGAGGGAGGAGGACAGAATGAGAGAGAGAGAGGAAGGCTCGAGAGAGCTCGAGAGACGTGCGTGTGTTGCGTGCGCGGCGTGTGCTGCATGCGTGTGTGCCGCGTGTGTGCCGCGTGCTGTGCGTGTGTGTGTGCCACGTGTGTGCTGCGTGCATTACGTGTGTGTGTGTGAGAGTGTACAGCAGTGTTTGGTCTGCTGACTCTGCTCTGCTGACTGTGCCAATATTCTCTCTCTACTGCATGTTTGTCATATTGAAGAAGGCATGTGAAAAAAACAGTGTGTGTGTGTGAAAAAAACATGTGAAAAAAGCAATGACAGCATGGAAAAAACAGAAGACAAAAACGCAGCTCGCTATATAATCAACTTAAATCAGTTAAATCCATCATGCAATGCATTTCCTTCCAATTTTTTGTGATAAACTAATAGATAATTGACTAAATAAACATCCTGCAAAGTTTCAATAAAAATTTCCAAGTTTTTCTTACAATTTCCGTGGTTTCCATGGAAAATTTATCGATATCGATATTATCCCGATATTTCCATCGATATTTCCGTGTTTTCGGACTACCGATATTTCCGATATTACCGATATTTAATACCTTGGTTATTGTAGGCTTCTGTCACCAGGATTCAACTATCACAATCAAAGTCCTTGCACTAGGGCTTTGATTCTATCGAACGTACTGAGTATTTCTCTCCAAAATATTAATGTTATATGAAAACTGGGTTGTGAAAAAGTTGATTTTCTGAATGGAATGGGTTGGTAAATTTATAGACTTGTTCACGCCTTTTGTACGAGAATGAACAACTGCCTTTTACAGTTGTTTTGTTTGATTGATAATTGATCATTTCAGTTGCAACGTTTGGTTTGAATTCAAACTCATAGTTGTCTATATGTATATGGGATCAAGGGACAAAAATTTTGACAAACATTTTTATACTCTTTTATAACCTTTATAGCTTGTAACATTCAACGGTCTAGATTAAGAGTTATGTAGAGGATTTTAAACATTAAATGAGGTATAAATTTATAATTAAGAAATAAATAAAAATTAAAACTAAGAAAATAATAAAAATTGAGGGAATAATAAAAATAAATAAAAAGTCCTGCATACATACGGAATAAACTAAAATGGTGTATGTCTTGGATGCAATTGCAGAAGCACGATCTTCCGAAATGCTTCGTCCGACCCCAACACCTCAAATTCCTATTTCACGTTGTCAAACTTAGTGTCGTTCCTTCAATTGACCGATACAAAATTCCGATATAATTATATAAAAGCAAATCAAGTATTAGTTTGCTTCAAGCCTTTGTTCCTCGCTCTTTCATTAAATTGAGAAAACTAAACCCTAAATCAACAACTCTCACTGCCTTCCTCAAATTTTTTATACAATTAAATCTAAGTGTGGATTTGAAATAGAATCAAAAAGGTTTTTGGAGTTTTTACCCAAAGATGAGAATGAAGACTCAAAAAGACTGGAAGGTATTTTGCACAAATCAATGGAGGCCTTTGTGCGCAAGGTTTTCTTCCTCTTTTTAATTTTTAATTATTTTTTTAGTTTTTATTCTTTTTCAATGTTAATTATAATACACGTAAGCATCCAAGTCATTTAATGATTAAATGAGGACCTTTAGATGTTATGTAATCTAACGACTTAAAGGAATGTTAAAGTGTTTGTCAAAATCTTTGTCCCTTGATCCTATTCCTATATATATATATATATTGGGGTCAAAACGAGTAAAGAAAGTTACAATTTGGGGTCAAAAGATTACAGACTAATCGAATGTGTTTCTAAATGCATCAACTTCACATGGTGTTAATTTGCAAGAATTAGTCACTTCAACAGTCATTTATGGTTGCTAGACCTAGAAACTCTATAGCAGTCGGCTTCTTGTTTCGACTTGGGGTCAGTGGTAATTGTTAGGTACTCAAGCCCAAGGGAAGAGCCCAACCCAAAAGACTAGTCCAATAGGTGGGAGAACCCCCAGGACTTAAGAACCCCTACACCCCCATAAGTGTAGTCGATGTGGGATCATAACATTACACCACCCTTCGGAAGCCGACGCCCACGGCGGCCCTTACTCTGGTGGCTTTCACTCTTAACGGCGGCGCACCCTTTGGTCGTCCCGTTAAGGTAGCCCTTTCCAGGTCGCCCCCTCCGCAGCGTCGGGAACCTAGGCTCTGATACCAATGTTAGGTACTCAAGCCCAAGGGAAGAGCCCAACCCAAAAGACTAGTCCAATAGGTGGGAGAACCCCCAGGACTTAAGAACCCCTACACCCCCATAAGTGTAGTCGATGTGGGATCATAACATTACACCATCCTTCGGAAGCCGACGCCCACGGCGGCCCTTACTCTGGTGGCTTTCACTCTTAACGGCGGCGCACCCTTTGGTCGTCCCGTTAAGGTAGCCCTTTCCAGGTCGCCCCTCCCGCAGGGTCAAGAACCTAGGCTCTGATACCAATGTTAGGTACTCAAGCCCAAGGGAAGAGCCCAACCCAAAAGACTAGTCCAATAGGTGGGAGGACCCCCAGGACTTAAGAACCCCTACACCCCCATAAGTGTAGTCGATGTGGGATCATAACAATAATCCTCTTCCTGTTCTACTAGCCTTAATTTTGTTTTTCGCTTTAGTATTTCAGTTTATAAGTGCGTCCTTGGTGAGATTATCTGTGAGTATCTCCTACTGATTATTTTAATTTTGTGTTCATGTGTATCGGGTTCTCCTACGTCAACTTGGTTGTTTCTGGTGGTTTCACTCATTGTGTTAAACACAAAATTCATGTTCGTATGGTGTCTATGGACCTAGTTAGTTCCTTTCCAATTCCTCTACGGAGTCGGTACTGCCTCATTGTTAAAGAATGTCCTCATGTTCGTTATATTACGGTTTTTGTGCATAGGAATTCTCAAGTTCCAAAACGCGAAGTGTTTGACTCTTCCACTCGGAGTGAAGTTCATTTCGCTTTCAAATGTCATCTCAATCTTCTAAATTTGGGTGTAAATGCTTTCAAAACTTTGATGCTTTTCTTTGGTCATTCTCAGGCACGTGTCACCCTCAAATACACCAATACGGTGGCAACTAGTTAGCCAAGTTGGCCTTTTATGTTTTGTTGTCTTCATTTGGATTGAGAATCTCTCAGATGTTATTCAATGCCTTAGTTGAAGTTCGTACCAATTTCTAATATTATAATAAGACTGCTATCTTTTCGTCTGAAAAACAGTCTTTCATGGTTGTATACGTGTAAAATGTCTTGTCCCGAACATCACATTTCCATTCTACTATTAACTTAATTTGCACCTTAGTCCGGATTCATAGTTTCACTTAAGGGCGGAACCGTTATTTCAAAAGCACAACATAGCAATAAGACACTAACCGTATCTCCCACTCCTGAAATGATATATCACATGTTACGAAAGCATGAAGAGCATAATAGTGGCTAGACTAAAAAACATTTGCCTCGACCATTCTAGAGCTCTGAGCTCCCGATGCAAAATTAACAAAATCAAAATTGCAAATAAAAAAAAGTGCACACAGGACAAAAACCCATGTTCCTTTTTCCCTTTCTATACACCTTTTTCCTTTGTTTTATACTGGAAATTCTCCCGCAGCACGTTTTTCTCACGAGTGAACTGTTAATATTTAACTAATTGAGATTTAATTAAATCTCAACCGTTAATGTGCAGGTAAGCAGAGCTCTGTTTTCAACATCCTTGTTCTAACCCCTAATCTACACCCTTTTGTACATTCCAAAAGCTTTCTTCAATATAGTATATACAGCAGACAAAAGCAAAACCATTACAACCTTCTTTGACGCCAACATCCTCAGATTCACCCTCAATCCATGTTTCCTCATTAGCTTCACCACTGCCACTCCCAACATCACAAGCCAAGAACCTACTGCACCCAACACTGCCTTCATTGTATCCGTCAGTCCAAAGACATTGCCCACAACATCGCTTGACACTTCCACATATGAAGGGTCTGCTTGGCTGCTCTCTGACTGGTTTAGTCCAAGACGCTCATTTATCCAACCGGAAAACTCAACAAGTAATCTCGCCATCCAAGCAACCTCATCATCGGAGATGGGGCGCTTCATCCAGTCACCCTTGTATTTGACATCAGCCAGAGTGTGGTTGCCAACTCTCCTGGGCTTGAATATTTCATCACGGGGTTGCGGAGGCTGTTTTGGTTCAGGAGAAAATGACAGTACCTTTACAGTATGCCCACCAAATAGACAGCTCACCTGAGCTTTCAAAGAGTCTATGCACTGAAGGTTGTGCGCACCATTATCACCAGAAACAGCTAGCAACTCAGCCTCTGCGCGTAATATGAACAGCTGCAATCACAAAATCGCGAAAATTGGATGAGATCTTGTCATGTAAACAGATGTATTTAATTTAGTAAACATACGCAAATAGAGAACAATAAAAATAATAATAATAAATACCTGAAGCAACTGTTGCCCGCCATCTTCTCCATCACTGAACAATCGTAAATCTCTATTCCAATTCTCATGCAAGAAAGACCCATCTGCATCACTCTCAGATAAGCCATCCTCCCAGTCCTAGGGATACCAATAGATCATACACAGAAAATCAGTCAAACACTAATTCAAACAGTTAGGCAATCAAAATTCTAATGCAACACATTAGAGGAGAGAAGTAAACCTACCTGGAGCTGTTCGCGAATTGGAGTAACAAATCTATATAAGCTATTACGCATCGATTTTCCTGATCCTGCTTGTTTGGAATGAAAAGCAGTATCCACCATCTTTATAAGGTCCATGAGTTCTTTGGATGATGTCAATGTAGTTAGGATCTGTACAGAAATGAAGAATAATCAGAAACAAAAATATTCTTCATATTTATTTTTGACAGATAAAAGATTAGTAATGCATAGGAAGTTGGCCAAGGATCTGTACGAATTATCATCACATTATTCTCAATTAAGTTTTAACATATAGTACTAGTTTTCAGTAAACATGTTGATATGACCAAAATTTCCTCTTACTGAAGTTTAAATATCCCGAACTCTGAAACAATGCACACTGTATGATCTTCAATTCTCAAGAATCACAAATTTGTTCTTATGAGGAATGCATCTCAACAGGCCAAAGCTCAATAAAACCCTAATAAAGACCTAGCCAAGTTGGAAAGTTTGAAATTCCAATAGAAATGAACAATAGTTTGATATGAGTTTATTTAGAAGAGAATTTGCAAGTCATAAACTTGATGGACCTCCATTTAATTCATCAGCACTCATCACATCTATACTTCCAACTATAAAGCGTAGAAAAAAATTAAATCGCCATCATTAAACACCGAATCGGTCACTAAAATTAGCATTCACAGTCAGAAGACTTAGAGCTCAACAAATTGGTCCTGGTACCGACGGAGGTTACAGTCCACTGAAAATCATTAGATATTCCTCCACCCCAGTGGTGGAAACATAATACTGTTCTAAACAGACTTAGAGCTCAACAAATTGGTCCTGGTACCGACGGAGGTTACAGTCCACTGAAAATCATCAGATATTCCTCCACCCCAGTGGTGGAAACATAATACCGTTCTAAACTTATGATTAATGAGCTTATCATGTTGACTATATTCATCCAAGGCAACCAGACAGTTTAAATTATAGATTGAGCACAACAATACATCTCTGGAATCATAATCACCAGGAGAAGAAACTCAATCTTAACAAAGGTAACTAGATTAGAAAGAGAAATGATTAAGAATCTGACCTTCAATACCATCTGGACAATTATTTCTGGATCAGTGTGAAGAAACTTGTGGGCAAACCCAATGAAATGCAGAACCAAGGAACTGTAATACAAGTAGTTGGCCAGCACATAACTCTGCCAAGAAGATGTAAAGCAACGGTCTTGAGGCTGCGGACTATTCTTTCTCCCGTTCTTAGTTGATCCGTCAAAAACAGCATCAAGATCTGAAAAGTCATCCAAACTAATATCCCAAGGTTCAATATAGGTAATCCAAACCGAAAACACCTCTGATATATTTTTAATCGAAGCCCCAACTGGACAAAACAAGAATGTCCTCAATATAAACCGGTACATCGGCCTCTGTATCAGCAAGTTCCAAGATCCGATACCTGGTGAAACCGCCACTACATCCCTCAACTTGAAGGCATCAAATGAACCCGACACTCTCCACCTCGGACTCCCATAGTTTTCCATATTCTCATTTCCATCTCTATGCACGACCAAACCCAAATTCAAGTACTTCACAAACAACTTCACCACCTCTCCTAACCCGGGGGTTGGTGGGGTCTCGCCCAAAACTGATCGGAATGGGAATGAAACCCCAGATGACTTACACAGATTAACAGGTAGCGGTGAAAAATCATTATCAACCAACCAAAAGTTCACCAAAGCATTAACAAAAAACTCTGCCTGAGCTATGACCGAGCTATCATATCCGGATGAGTAATGCAAAAGCGAACTACGGTGTGGCAGTTGCTGATTCAAATCAGTTACACCAACAAAAGCACGAAGATATGCATACAAAAGCCTAATATATAAGTTGCATTCAATTTTAACCTCCGCCCCGCGCCTAGTGCTTGAAAAACCAGGAATTGATGAAACCCAATTCTCAAATTTAAACCTTTTGTTCCTTTTTATAGAAACAACATCACAATTTTCGCCATTTCCCCGACAAACAGGGTAATAAGCGAACCAAAACATGTAATATTCAAAGACATTGAGCTGAAGTTGATAGAAATTGGGTTTAATTGAGTCTTCCTTAACCCTATTTTTGAAAATTGGGGCTAAATCGGATAATACCCGGCTATCATTTTCCGAGGAGAGCATGAATCTGACCCATTCCGGCAACCGTTCAATAGGGAACACGTATTTGACGAGGGAGAGGCGATCAACGGCGGATATTGCGTTGAAGAGGAGGCTGTTGGGGGCGAGGAGGGCGAAGAGCCTGTTGGCTAAATCTACCTCGTTGGACGTGAGGACGGTATCAATCCAGCCGTTGGGTGAGGAGGAAGGGGAGGAGGGCGAGGGTTGCTGCTGTGAAGCTGGTTGTGGCGGAGGCGGTGGTGATGACGTTGCATCCTCGAAGCCGAAGAGCTTGCAGATGAGGGTTGGGAAAGTGAGGGAGAAGAAGTGGCGGGATTGGTCGGGTGAGAGGGAGTGCAGGAAAGACTCGATGGAGGCGCAGGTGGAGGAGATCTGGTGCGGGGCGGAGGAGGCGAGGATGGTGCAGGCGAGGTCTTGGGATTTGGAAGGGGAATCGACGGCGTACGAGTGCGGGAGCATGGTAAGGTTTGGAGGGTTTGGCTTTGGCCGCTAGGGTTTTTGCAGGGGAAGATACAGAGAGAGAGAGAGGTTTTGAAAGTTTTCAAATGAGGAGGAAAGGGAAAGCTGTGGCGCGTTTTCACGGGGTAATGGAGGGAGGGGGGTACGTGGCGCTAAATTCAGAGTCTACGAGTGTGACGTGGAAGTGGAAGCAGAAGTGGTTTTGGGAAAGGGATCCGGAGTCCTAATCCATCAAATCAAGAATCCGTGCTATTAAAATTTGATCAAACGGCTACAAATAGGGGGCCACTTTAAAAGTTATAATAACTTCAGCCGTTGGATTAAATTTCAATGACACGGATTCCCTGATTTGGTGGATTAGGAGGAAGGGATCTGGACATGATCCATTTCTGTGGTTTTGGGGTCCACTCAAACGGATCAGGATCCTCTCCTGAGCTAAGGGTGAGGATCCTCCAGAGCAAGCCCATCGGGCCATTAGGATCACAACAACAAGACATTAGGATCACGAATAAATCAAATCAATATGAAATAGAAATCGACTAATTATATTGAACTTATCTGTAGAATTCGGAAGACATGGTTATGAAGATGAAGCCATTGATGAACTCTAGGTTGTCTTCTCCTTCCAATACTCCAAAATATCCCTCTAATATATGAATAGGCTTTAGTATTATGAGGAATTCAACGTATGGAAGCAGGGACTTAACCTAGTATATATATACCATTAGGGTTCCTTATTAGCCGGTCTATTAACAGCTAAGAAGGTTCACCCTATCACCTTGATTGAGTCCTATCATGATGCAATATCTTTGTATTTGAACCTCTAGATGATTCTCCTAGATTAGCTGCAATGATTTAAGACTCCACAATTCTTACCTAACTAGGACTCTTAATTTACTCGAATTGCACATCACTGAATAATCAAGTGATTTGTTCCTCAAGTAAACCAATTGTCACACATTGCCATTCACAGAACTTTACATACAACTCTTTTGAAGACTTGGGTCATCTTTTGCCAACAGTTTGGGGAGCTTGGAAGTCCGAGATGGATTTGGCTTCTTTTCGCCAGCCAGTGCAGAAGACGAGGTCTTAGAAGACGAGGTCTTAGAAGACAAGACCTCCTCACTTTTCGATGACAGATCATATAGGCGTTTGAGAGCTATGGTTTAGAGATTTAGAATTTTGGGGAATACGGATTCTCCTTTTACCACTCTTGTTGTTAAAGTTAATTTAGCATTTGCTTTATTCTGTTTTAGAGATTCTATCACCGTCTTATGTTGTAACCCAAGTATTGATTTAGTATTTCATTCTAAAGGAAATTTCTCAAACGAATTTGTAAAGGTTGTTACCTACCTTATTTTGAGCTTCTGTGTAGCACTTGTTTATTTTTTCTCCCCATGTTCAATGAATTGTAATGATGCCATTTGCGATCCTTTGTTACAAGGACCAAAAATGTGAGATGCCATACAATTTGACGCCTCAAAGGAATGAAAAGAAGCCACTCAACTAAACATTTGGTAACAATAAGTCCATAAGCATTTTTTCTAGTTGTTGGATTTCCCACGTATCATATACTCCTACAATCAAAATGCATATGATATATTTGTGGTATGAAATTCACTACAAAAATGAACGATAAAACAAAAGGAATTAAGTTTTACAAATCAAAACTAATAAATTATATATACTAAAGCCCAATGAGAAAAACACTGTTCCTAAGCACAGTGTAAAGACGAAAATGCCCATGTTTTGCTGTTGAATTTTTTTTGTCTTTTTCTTACTTGCACAGTGAAATGACTAAAAAACCAAGACATACGTGTTGCTTTCGTATGGTAGTGCGTTGTCATCACGGACTGAAACCCTCGCTGCCTTTTTCTTTCGTTCACAGCCATTGCAAAACCCTTCCCCTCAAAATGTCAAACCAACAAATTTGATTTCCCAAGTTCTCACACCTAATCTAAAACCCTCACACCCACTGCCATCGCAAAACCCCATTGAAATCCTAAAACCAACAAATTCAATTTCACAACCTTTCACGCCTAATCTAAACCCACACACCTATCCCCTCGCGACTTCACTATCAAGTATTCAAGGTATGGATTGAACTCTGAATCTTCCTGCACCACCGGTCTCCGCAACATTTTCCAAACTGAAGGTAAGCTTATTTGGTATTCTGGATTATAGTGGAATTGAAATAGGTTTGCTTTCATTAACTTTTTAGGTTATTAAATTTGTATGCTCTGATTATTTTGGAATTTTAGTTTGGATTCAAATTTGATTTTGATTAACAAATTTATGATAAAACCCCAACAAGAAATTTAGGAATGTGTATTTGTTTTTCTTTTTGGGTCTTCTTTCTTCTGATTTTTTGGGGCTTTCATCTGGGTTATTTTGTGAACATGCTCCATTTCTTTTACGCTTGGTTTCGTATACCTGCATTAGTCAAAGAAATAACCTTGTAGAACCAGAAGCCACTCTAATGGGGAGTGGCATATATGTTTATTTCTATGTTTTCAAATTTGGGTTTTAGATAATTTTAATCGTTTTGGTTAATTATGGAATTTTGGCTCCCTATTTCTTAAAACTTTTGAATTTTTTTTGCTATTTAGCGTGAGAATATGGGTCCGAGATGGGATTCTTTCAATTCCTGGGCATGGAAAACAGGGAGGGATGGTGACAGTAGAGAACCAACTTCTTTGTGGTGGAAATCATAGCTTCATTTTAGATTTTCTTTTGTGTTTAAGAAATGGGTTGGAATGATGTCTCATGATTATTGAACCTTTTTTTAATATAGTTGTGAACCAAATAATCTATTCATGTCTCATGATTATGTGAATATTAATAAATTTAATTGTGAACCAGAATCTGGATATCAACCAAGGACTAACTGCGAGAGGGTTCATGTTTTTTTTGTAATTTGATTATTTTGAGCTCTTATTTTTTATAATTCTGTTTTTGAAGGAATTAATTGTTAATTGTTATGTTGCATTTCAAGGCACGAAGCCAGGACAGAGTTTTCGTCTGCACCATTGAGTATAGGCCTTTTTTATTGTGATTGTACATAAGTTCTTAATGTGGAGTCAATACAAATCTTCCCTGTACATATTCTATTGTTTAAGTAATGAACAAAACTATTCTCAACGTTTCCAACTATCATTTATCAATTTTAATGTTTTTAAAGCCCGCAGCGAAGCGCGGGTATTCTTGCTTGTGAGACCTAATCGACCATATGGAAATCATCAAACCTAAACCAATCGAACCTATTATACATGAATATGGAAATATTCACTCTAGCCTTATTACTAGATTCCAAAAATTGTCTCCTTTCATCTTCAACCATTAATAAAAGGTTATTAATATTCTTAACCAACATTGTGCAGGCATAAAAAGCGATTTTCTTTTCCTAATTGGATCTAATGATTGGTGAATAGAAAGTATCTCAAATGGATCGATACTTGCGTACATTTGTCATTAAAAATGAATTCAACTAGTTATGTTTATTCAAAGCTACTATATTCTTTAAAAAGAGCTACGCTTATGCTAATGTGCAGTTCTATTCTTTTAGCAAGAACTCAACATCTTGTTTGTGTACAGCAGCTGTACAATCCCACAATAGTTCAATTGTGTAAATCATGTGAAAACTTGCAAAGAATTTTGGTATTATATATTGAATCAAATATAAATAGTGCATTCGTTATTGAGTTAAAACAATTAAGATAATATAGACTCACCCGAAAATAGTGCTTCTAAGATATTTGTCAAGTTTATCCATGTCTTCTTCAGCTAGGCATTTCCCAACATTAGTTCTCAAGATGTTAAAAGAGGGGATTAATGTAGTCATTGATTTTTCTTTTCTTTTGTGGTTCACAACCATGGTTTGTAAATTTGCATTCTGGTTCGCACCATTTGATTTTTTGTTGTTGTCATCAACAATTCATTCTTACTCTTTTTGATTAACTTGCCTTTGCTATCATGAACACCTCGCCCTTCAATAATGTCTGACAATATTTTTCATAGGTGAAGACCCATCACACTTTCCTTTAGAACATTCGATGGTGTCTTCTTGACTAAAGATTCACATTCATAATCCTCTAAGACCTTGTTTAGTAGTTTATTTTTTATTCCTTTTACCGTGATCGTTGAGATGACACCACATTTTCAGTATCACCATTATGTTGTCATGCAATTTCCTTTCTCAAAGCTTGAATCTCAATATCAAGTAGATTTATTCGAAATTTACCTTTGCTAGGGCACTTTCAACAATTTCGACAGATTCCTTGAATAGATCACCAGTTACTTCAGCAGTCTCACACATGATATTCAACGTGGAAAATTCCCTTTTGAGTGTTTAGTTCTCCCTTTGCAAATTCTCCATGTTTCTAACCACTATCACTTGTTGGACTTCTTCATTTGAATTGTTGTCAAAACTTCTCATGCTACCATGTCCTTTGTTCTCAAATGTATGATCTGATGTGACTTTTACATCGACTCTTTCATTCCCATTAGTGCCCATTACAATCCATTTGTTGCTGATACTATTTTTTGTCTTTTGGTTAGTCCTTGGTGTGACATTAGTTGCAAATTTTGTTACAAGAGGTACAGGTACTGAGCACCAATTAATTGAGGTGTGAAGTTGAAGTTTTTATACAGATTTTTCTTTTTTTGTGTGCTGCATTTTCAAACTGTATCAGCATTTTTGGCAGTGTTGACTTATTCATTCAATAGAACAACAATTGCTTCATCAACTTCACACCTGATATTCAACTTGGACAAATCCCTTTTGAGTGTTTCGTTCTTGCTTTGCAAATTTTGCATGTAGCAGACCATGTATCGCTTGTTGGTCTTCTTCATTTGCATTATTGTTAAAACTTTGAGATTGTATTAGTCTATTTGGGGAAATCACTTGCACTTATCTTGGCTGATATAGAACTTCTCATGTTACCAAGTAATTTATTCTCAAATTTATTATATGGTGTAACTTCTACATTGACTCTTTCATTCGCATTAGTGCCTATTGCAATCCATTTGTTGTTGATACTGTTTTTACTCTTTTGGTCAGTCTTTGGTGTGACATCAGTTGCAGATTTTGTTATAAGGGGCACGGTATTGAGTACCAATTCATTTTAGGTGTGAAGCCAAATGTTGTTACAGATTTCAGTGTCTTTGCTATTGCATTTACTTTACTTTCATCTTCATATGGCTGCTATACAGGTTCAAAATAGCATATAAACTTTTAAGATATGACCATATGATTGACAAAATGAGAGCAAGTTTTTTGCCATTGTACCTCTATTGTTCATAGGTCAATCTCATCTAAGAACTCATGGAGTGATGTCAAATTCCATGCACAAACCTTCGGGTCCTGCTTTCCATCCCATGAATTGGGGTCTTTTGACGCAACCAATATTGGCACAAACAAAAAATAAATCGATAAATCAAAACTCAATTATCTGCAAAATAATCAGTTATTTGGTTGATCTTCTTCGCAAAGGATTGATCCAAGAAAATGAAGTTATATTGGATCATCCGTATCACTCATTTTGTTTATATCTTCACACTAACTCACAAATTTCCATGATATTAAGGTGTTTGTGTTGCAAAATAAAAGAGTTACGCAGAAGCAGAAGTAGCTACAACTAGATGAACAAAGTCTTTGGGATCAATAATTCTACTCTAAACAGCTGTCTTCGTTTCAAGGTGGCCGAAATTTCTGTTCATAAATTTCATCGTAGGTCCTGATAATCAATTCCATGCTTGTTGGAACCAAATTTTTGCGCCATTGTGGATGGCTGAGTGTGCAAGAACTGACGCCTACAAACAAGAGCACACAGTTGTGATTAACCTAAAATACCAATGTGTTACTGGCCAAAGACTCTCCAACGGTCAAATTAGTATAAAGATCTTAGAAGTCAAGCAGTGGGCAAAGGAACAAAGTATTCATTATGAAAGGATTACCATAGATGAACGCTTGATGGGTGCATTTATACTAATCAGGAGAGAGACATTATGATATAGAATCCATATTAAACTAGAAAAATACTAGAGGATAATTTTTTTTTTTTAGTACAACGACATATTTTACACTAAGTGGAGGGGGAGTTCGGTTAACCACACAATGAGCAACCTAATTTAGCATTGAATTCGCCATCCACGAGATTCGAACCTAAGACCTCTCACTTACAAGTGAAGAGGAATACCACCAAATCGTAGTACTGAGTGGCAATACTAGAGGATACCTAGCATAAGATATTGCTTCCTTTTAGGATTAAGGCAATCCCTAGATTGTAGGAATCTCCAAGAATATAGGAAATGAATCTGATCCTCAGTCGGATCAAGTTTTCATGCCTTATGAACCAAGCATGGTCAATGTCAACAAGGCATGCGGGTCTTGCCTACAATTTCGGAGCCCAACATAGTGTGGTGGCGTTGATAGGATTTTTACCAACTAGAAAAGTAGGGATAAAAACACACAAAATATGAGAAACCCTAATCCTAGTTAACTATTTAGAAACAAAGATGGGAAAATGGTGATTTAAGGACCTAATTTAAGAAAAACAAAATTAATTAAAAAGGCTAATTAAAATCTGCAATTTTTAGAGAAAGCAAAAGGAAACAATTTTTGGAATTCAAATGAGAAAATACTAGGGATCTGCCATCACCCTAACAATCCTACGTAGTTCTTCTAATTTCTTATGAATTACAAATACATATTTTGAAGGTTAGGTTTTCTAACGTATGCCGTACTTGGAACCCCCAACATAGAACGTATATCTAACATGCAACCTTTTGAAAAACCATATAACTCCTAAGACGTGTCGTCCATCCTAAGTAGCCATACATGTTAACCACAAGAAGCATTAGTCAATTTTAGGGACAACCCTCCGCCAAAATTGCATCAAATTACTTTTCTAAATATCCTAATGGTCGCGAATCACTAAGACAAATAGATAGTTTAAAGCACAATGATTAATAATCCAAAACTTGCATGCATAAATTCATAAGAAAATTAAAAAGAGACTACATGTTCTTGCTAAGGATCATAGCCTCGCCCTAGCAAACAAAACTAGTTATGAACAATCATAAAATAAAATATTATGAAAAACATGGATAGAAAACACCTTGAAAATAAACTTGAATCGTCAAGGCTCTCTAAAGCCAAAGTGCGTTCTCCCCTTTTTTTCCCCTTATGTTGCGTACAGAACCCTAATGGCTAACAAGCCTTATTTATACTACTACAAAATAAAACCCTAAAATGTCTTAGAATAAAACTTAAAAACATAATAAAACAATAAAATAGAAAATAAAAGGTTTCCTATTTAAACTAAAATTCGGACTTCTCAGAAAATTAGATTTTTGACCAACCAAATCAACTTCGATTTGGTCTCAAAATGTCTCTTTTGAAAGCTGAAGACGTCCCCAACAGATCCTCAGGAGGAATCTTCCTCAAAATATACCATCTTGACCTCAAAAATACCCAAAATATCCAGAAACGTCAATCTAGGAAAGCTGCGCGCTGGGCCTTCTTTTCATCGCCACGGTCAAACGGCTTGGTAGAAAAATCTAGAATTTTGACACAATCATCTTGAAAGACTCAATTGGAATCACTCCAAAATTCATCCATTTGATCACTTTTTGCTACAGAGGAAGTCGAATGTCCTACATTGAAAATATATAACAAAGTATCAAAATTCTACCAAAATAACTAATAAATTATAACTAAGATTAGGGTAAAATATATGGTATAATATCGCCTCATCAAATACCCCAAACTTAGTTTTTTGCTTGTCCTCAAGCAAAACAAAACTCAAAAACAAAGAAAAACAAAGATAAAAACTAGCAAACTTAAAAACTTAAAAACTTTATTAAAACTCAACTAAGACAAAATTTTCATATTCAAGTTGCAATCCATAGAAAACGTTAAAAATCAAAACATCTTTCCAAAAGTTCTAACTAATCCCACCATAGAGTCTAAGTCATTGAGAATCAATTAGAAAAGAATTCATGAACTTCCCTTGGTGTAAAGTGAACCAACATAGTTAAAGAGATTCAACTAAAATCCTTACCTTTCATCCCTCTTTATTCCACACATACTAACTTTATATATTTTTTTTCTTTTTTCTTTTTCTCTTTTTTTTTCAAGTTTTTCATTTTTTTAGTAATAGTAGTGGTCGTGCAATGTTAGTTCCCTTAAGCTTTCGATCCAACCCATGTAACGAGCTTTACGTCAATGACTCTCAAACCATAAAGGCTTTAGGGCACTAGGTGTAGAACACCCCTAACACCCCTAAGGACTTACTAACTTGAGATGAAAAGGCTACGAAACCAACTAACCACCCTGCCCCATGCCAAGACTCTACTGTTTGACGCGATAATCACTGTTGATCAGGCAGGACTGGCCCGGTTACTAGGCAAAGCCTTGGGTGGAACAATTATTACTTTATAACACATACTAACTTTATTTTATATATAACAAAAATAATAAAATACACTTAGACGAAAAGCAAGTATTTCAATCTCACTTCCCACAAACATTGTTGATGTGAACGTGCAAATTTTCAAAGTATAACTCATGAATTAGTGTCTAAACAACGATAAATAGAAAAGACTCTAATGTGGGATTAACCTTCAATATGTCCATTTGTTCTAACGTTTAAAATCATCTATGGATATTAATCTCTCCTCTCTTTTTCTTCACATTGCCATGAGCCTTGTGGCTTCTCTCTTCTTTCTCTCTTCTTCCTTCTTTCTTTTCTCTCTTCTCAGTCGTGTGGCTTGAGTTTTTGTCTGTGTCTTTACTCTCATCTTCAACAATTCACTTTATAGGCAAATACCAACTAGTTGGATAGTCATGGTGACCAATGGTTGTCAAACACCAAAAACAGTTTGATTGACATCCATTACTTGATTCCTTTTGAGTGGACATCCACCATATTTACAACACTACCCCTTGGATGGCCGGCCACAAGTCTTTGATTGACTCATTAAAATCTTGATCTATTTTTGGATGCTCCCCATGATTTCAAATTCTTTAGGCTGATATTTCACCCAAAGATGATATACTTTTTTCACTTGATTTACTTGTTGTTGACTTTCCACAGCTTGATCTTGAACTGGGCTGGAGGGTCTTCTGCTAGACTTCCTCCAAAGGTCTGAATTTACTCTTTTTATCTGGAGTTGAATTTGATTCAAGGGTGGTGGACACTTGATCTTGAATCGGACTTATGATTCCTTCAAGGGCCTTGAGACTTGTTCTTGAATGAAATGGAACCACGAGCAGCTCCACGTGACAAGTGATCTTCGGCTCCGTCGAGGATGGATCGGCACATGTTTTGTTGTGCTTGTCTCTACATGCTTCAATGTATCATTTTCACTTGCCTTATCTGTTCCCCTTGCAGAAGTGGTTTTTTCCCTAGTTTTCCCTATGCAAGTGTGACATATTCTCTTGCAGTATTTGTCCCTTGATGCATGAGTGGAATGCAACCCTTGCATTTGAATGGTCCTTCAGAACATTACTTCTCAGCGGTTCATCATGCTTGGCAGCTTCAATGTAAAGAGCCAACAACAGACCAATTATTCTGCGGTGTTGGTGACTTAAGACCCAGCTCCAACAATAGTTGAAGATGGCTACTCGAGAGCAATACTAGGTAAGCAATCAGGGAAAGGTTTCGGGCAATCAGTTCTAGAACGGAAGCTTGATTCCATGTGGCGATTGATTGCTCTCTTTCTCCGTGTCTTGCAGATAAGAACAAGGACAAAGGAAAAGATAGGGAGATTGCATGCTATGAGATACCCTTGCTCTCATCCCTGATGATATGAGATAATTTTACTCTTGAAGGAAAGAGTATAAGATTTTGATGCTGGTGTAAATCTTTTCGATCGAAAGGGGTTTCTTGCTGAAGAAATGAGTTAGCCATTTTTAGGGACTTGGTTGAAGAGGTATTCTCGGAGAGGAAGAAAACTAAGTATGTTGAGAGGTTTGGTTGCAGATGCATTCTCGGCAAAGAGAGAAAGTTAGGCGTTTTGGATGTGTGCCTTGCCATAGAGGATGAAGGTTGACATATATAGGGATTTTCTGATAACAGGTAGTGGTGCGGTTGTGGCCTTGTTACCCACGCTTGTAGGCAACTTCACGTGTTTTCAACTCTATCAGATATCTTTGACAAAGTTGCATGTGATATCTGAAAAAGCTGATATTGCGTCTGAGAAATATTGACTGACTTTATGCAGGAAATCTGGCTTTTGAAATTCGGAGAGTTGTGCCTCTTCAAATCCTTGAACAAGTGGCTTTGTTGCCTTTTCTTTTTATAGAGGCATCAATTGTGCTCAAAATGTATGCTCGGAAAACTACTGCACGTAGAATTTTCCCCTTCTTGCACTTTTGAGATTTTATCTTTCATCATTTCTGAAAATGGCTTGCCTATCTAACCTTTGTTTAGATTTGAGTCTTGGGAGGGATACAGACGAGTCACGTGAAGATAATATTTGGCGTCTGTCTTTCTTATCTTCTAATGGACCTCTTACATTTGGAGACTCTGTGATGAGGGATAATACAACTGCTACAGTAGTAGCTAGGAACCTTCTCACTCCTAGAGATAAAAGAATACTTTCAAATAGGACTGATGAATCAGCTGTTCAAGATTCTTTAACTTTCAGTGTTCAATGTGCGAGCTCTGTATCCAATATGGGTCAATGTCTACTTGCTCGAACTCGCCAAGTTGAATCATTGATGGCTGAAGTGGCAAGTCTTAAACAAGAGATCAGAGAGCTCAAGCACGAGAATAAAGTGTTACACATGCTTACAAATAATTACTCAACGAGCATGAAAAGAAAGCTCGACCAGCTGCTGGAATCCGAAAGTCGGACTCAAAGTGACAATCAGTGGTTCGAGGATTTATTCCAAAGGCACTTATTGCCTTCATCATCCGGAGTTTTACCAAGTGTTAAGGCTCCAAATAATCAACCTGTGGTGTTTCCCCCTTCTGGGGTACTTCCAAGTACTGAGGCTCCACATGAGCAACCTTTGTGAAGGCTCCCTCCTGTTTTTTCATTTTAACTCATGTGTATGTACATGTCTGTACTTTCTCGGAGATATTAATAGATAAGCTTTATTTCATTCAATGTATTGTGTCAAATACAATAAAGCATAAACTTCACTAAGATGTGGTACTTCTGAACCAAATATTAATTCATCTTTTCCTCGCGAGGATGAATGATGATTCTTAGTGTCTACATCATTTGAGCATTCAACTCATAATCCTTAATCCATATGATTCTTTAATATCATAAACATCATGGATAAAATTCATGTTGGCATATTGTTCGATCTGTAGTTCGAGACAATATTTCCTTCAACACTTTATAATCTTTCTAGACTCGTTAGGAGTCCCAATTTAATGAACTCTTAAGGAGTTCCAATCTAATATCATCAACTCTTGCAAGAGATTTTAGTATGTCGCAACAATATCATAATCATAGTAATCACTAAGGCAACTTATACCATCCACTGGTATTGAGTACATAATTTACGTTTTACCCTTCGGGGGCTTACTTCAAGCAATTTGAATCCTTCAGGGATTTTCTACACTTCATGACACATTTTCCTTTGGAATTTATACAGAGTAATTTGCTCCCATGTATACTTGAGGGATTTACTTATGGAGATATGATGTGGGTGACTTACAACCCTTCATATATAATTCTCCATTCATATGAACTTGTTTACAACCTTGTGTCATATCATGTGAGTGTATTTCACTGTATTACAAATGTCAATATGTAACCTCCTTAGTTCAACATCTTTTGGCTATTTGTATCGTATTCAAGTATATAGGTCCATTTTTTCCACGTTCTTACAAAATTGTAATGGAATTGCCTTTCTCCATTTTTGGCCAATAATATTTCCTTCCATCGACGGAAAAAGAACGGGACTCAATATCAACACAGCTCATTGATGAATTTAGCAGCTACTTGTAAAAACCAAAATTAACATTGGTAATCATCCATCCATGATCTCATATTCTCATGTGTATACGCATGCATAAAAGCTTTTCATTTCTTTGGATATCCATTGCCTCTTCAAGGGCATTACACTATCTCTTCCAGGATAGTCATAATTTAGAGAATGCGGATCATAACCTCTTATTGAGCGTTATAGAGATGGGATTTTAATCTCCACTTCCGGGAGTTGGAGTCATTTAGAACCTATACGTCGATCATGCTTCGTGCATGAGACATTAACATTTTCATGTCCGCAGATTGTCCTTTCTGGGACGTATATCCATGCGGCGACTGTCATGCTTCCGGCATGTAACAGTTATGCTTCGGGAATGCAATAGTTCAGTAGTGCCATATTCTTCGTCTTTTGAATGACTGGACCTTCTGAATCTAAAGGTTTGCTATGCTTCAGGCGTGCAGATAAACCATTTGCTACCACATTATTTTGTTCAACAGGGACATCAATTCTTGTAGGCACATTTGTAGCAAGTATACGTGATTTCATCACTTTCGTTGCATCATCAAATGCATCTGGCATTTGATTGACACATCGTTGTTTCATTCAATTATTCTCACTTCATTTTCTCATTGATTTCTTCGTGAATCAAAATAAGACAATTTCTCTTCGTTCTTCTCGAACGGTTTTTTCTCATCATTCTTCTGGAATGATATTTTCTCATCGTTCTTCTGGAACAATATTATTTTCTCCCCTTAATGGCAGGAAAATTGTCTTATCAAAATGACAGTCTGCAAACCATGCGGTAAACATATCCCCAGTCAAGGGTTCTAAATATTGAATGGTATATGGTGTTCAAAAATCAATGCCCAATCAGTGATGATGCCTTATTTCAGTACATTTTGGCAGTTCAATAGGCACGTAAACAACACAACCAAAAAACTCGTAAAAGTATAATGTTTGGCTGGTTCCCAAACACGAGTTGTACTGAGAAGTATTGATGGTTGGCAACAGGTCTTAACCGAACTAATAATGCATTATGTAAAATGGCATGTACCCATCTTGCAATTTTGTTTTCATGAGCAGAGCGCGGGTTATCAATTTCATCCGCTTAATAAATGCTTATGCTAAACCATTTTTGAGTGTGGACATGAGGAACATGGCGTTCAACATCAATGCCCATTGACATGCAATAATCATCAAAACTTTGAGATGTAAACTCTCAAGCAAATATGCATTATATCATCATTTACATGCATCAAGGAACTTCTGGTCCTTATTTAATAATCTGTGGACTGAGACTCTTATGTCCTTTATTACAATTAAGTTGTGGCACTTTGGCTCTTCAAACTTAAGTACTCTTCAAGGAACTTCATGTCCTGATCTTGAGGATCAAGGGACTTCATGCCCAATCTTTTTGCATGATGGAACTTCGGGTCCAATCATTTTATGTGATGAGGATCAAGAAACTTCAGGTTCTGATCTGATCAAGGAACTTCAGGTCCTGTATATATTCATCGTAACAAAAGATAAGTACAATAAATAAATTAAAGTAATAGGCGGTAATTCCAGCCATAGTAAATAAAATTGCTTTTAAGTAAATAAAGCTTGTGACAAGGGCTTTGATTCAGCACCATTCACATAAATATGCCAAAACATAAATGCAATGATTAAGTCCTCATTTTTGCTTTTTCTTTTTCTTGGTCTGCCACTTTCTTTTGTTTCATCCCTTTTATGTTTGTTATTATTTCACAGTTCTTAAGTCATGTTAGTTACTCGGAAGTAATAGTAACAATAAGTTCCAATTGGTGTTCCTCCTACCGGTGAGTTTCGAAAAAGTCGAAACGGTTCCCATAAGTTTTGGAGTCAAGAGTGTCTGCAACTTATCAGAAGATCAAACCGTTAGATTTAGCTCAAATTTTAGTATGATATGGATAAGAAGATACCGAACAACTTTTGTGAAGAAACAATTTCGATCTGGGCTACCGAAATGGAGTTTTGGTACTCATAAGGTGGCTGTCCAGTTTTCTGCGGAAATTGGAAACTGGTTTGGTATTTCAGGCATCTGCGATGATCGCACCGTTAGAATTTTCTGAACATTTGATATGTTGTAGATACTAGGCCGACGAACAACTTCGAAGAAGAAAGTATTTCAATCCGAGGTCTGCTAGTTAGAGTTCCGAGGCTGTTTACATGGCTGTCAGATTCTCTACGAATTTTGAGTCTGTACTCTTTTGCCTCTGCAAAGGATGATATACAGTCATACAACAATATATATATATATATATATATATATATATATATATATATATATATTTGCTTCAGGAAAATTAATAGTACAAAGATTTTAAGATGAAATGAAAAGATTTTCTTATCTGTGAGATTCCAGACGACATAGGTGAACAAGATTTGTGGCGTTGTGCTTTCCACCGACATAAGAGCTTCTCGTGCTGATAACGTATTGTAAAATCGACGGTGTGTGCAGTGGAATAAATAAACAAGACACAAAATTTACGAGGTTTCTCTACAGTCAGTGTGACTGGAGTACGTCCTCGGAGCAGCAGTGATGCTTTCATTTATAATCTGAAGTAATAAGATTACAAAGATAACTCTCTATTCTCTCCTCTCTTTTTCTTCACACTGCCATGAGCCTTGTGGCTTCTCTCTTCTTTCTCTCTTCTTCCTTCTTTCTTTTCTCTCTTCTCAGTCGTGTAGCTGAGTTTTTGTGTGTGTCTTTGCTCTCATCTTCAACAATTCACTTTATAGGCAAATACCAACTAGTTGGATAGTCATGGTGACCAATAGTTGTCAAGCACCGAAAACAGTTTGATTGACATCCATTACTTGTTTCCTTTTGAGTGGACATCCACCATATTTACAACAATAAAACAAATAAAATAGAAAAACAAGAAAAAGAACGAGCTGACCTGGAGTCGAACTTGAGACCTAGAAACATAGAAGAGTCTCTCCTTGCACGCACACACGAAGCCACACGTGCAGCCTTCACGTGTCAAGTACCCTAGCATTCGCCTATTTGAGCTGAGTGACCAGCTCGCATTTTGTATTTCGATCCACAACTGCAAACTCTCCACCTCGAGCCCAAAGCCGCGCGGGCTCTCAAACCTCTAGCCTTCAGATTTCAAAACCCAACCAAACCAAAAGCATCCAAGTTCAGCCACCACTCCACTGCGATGTCCTCCTTCATCTTCTTGCTGCCTCCATGTCTTAGAAATCCAGCACCTCGAGCAGCAAGACCAACAGCCTGCTAAGATGAAATCGCATATCGCATCCTGCTCTAGTCTGACACACTCACTGGTAGTTTTTATCCTCATCTCCCTTCGATTTTTGTCTCAAATACTTAGATTAGGGAAAAATGAATGAAAATTGCCCAATGCATGTGTGTTTCCTGTGTTGTAGATTTCGATCGGAAACTATGTTGACAATAGAGAGAAGGAGATGCAATCACCGAGCACGGATTTCAAATGCGGAAGAAATACAGACCATGGAAAAATTGAGACTCACAGATCCGCATTGAAAAGGTATGCTTCTATATCCTTGCAATGTTTGATAAGAATCTGTGAATAAAAATTTGTATATGGTCTCTGTGCCTCAGTATGTTGAATTGGCTTGTTCGTCATGCATGCAGAGCTCTATAAATTCATCATGTCTTATTCTCTGTGCTGCTTGGATCCCCACCCCCAAACTTCAATGTAATTATATTTTGAATGAAGTTTGAGAGAGTCAGAGAGTGAAAAGGATCCATTAGCATAGAGGTCTTCTCAGCATCCCCACTGTGAGTATCCCTGGACCTCATATGTGCTCCTTCTGTATCTGAGATGAATGGATGAATGTATGAATCCACGAGTAGTTGAGATTAAACCAAATCAGTTCCTAATGCAGCCTGCAATCACAAATCAAAAACCTAATAAGATAAGTAAAGAAAATTAACAAGAATTAAAAGTTGCAATTTTTTTCTTCTTTCAATTTTCATGCTTTTGCAAACTTGGGGTATAGAACTCTGAATATGGATTGTTGCAATTTCTTTCTGAGTTGTTTCTCATATTGATATGCTCTTGGAAAAATTCTGGAAAATATTCCCTCTCAGGACACGGCAAAATATCATGGGTTTTCAAATAGCAAAGTGCACAAATTGTAGGTTTAAATCCAGAAAAACCACATTTTGCAG
The DNA here is from genome assembly GCA_036320875.1 of Cotoneaster glaucophyllus. Classification (NCBI taxonomy): domain Eukaryota; kingdom Viridiplantae; phylum Streptophyta; class Magnoliopsida; order Rosales; family Rosaceae; genus Cotoneaster; species Cotoneaster glaucophyllus. The sequence continues at coordinate 7,909,481 of CM070060.1, forward strand.
ATTTGACCGATAAAGGAGGCCCTTCGGGTTGTATATTGAATCCAGGACGAACAAATTCCATTGTTGCACAAATTGTAACCTAAAAAGAAAAAAAATATATAATAATAAAATCAAGTAAATAAAAAAATATATACAAAAGTAATTAACTAAGAGTTGATAAACACAAATTATTTAAAACAATCCCCGGCAACGGCACCAATTTCTTGATAGGATTTTTACCACCTGCAAAAATAGGGATAAAAATACTTGCAAGAGTGCAAGGTTATCGTAGTATAGCAGCTCAAGCAAGGTCTTTCTTCACAGGGATTGAATGAATAATTTATGTAAATACCAAATCTTAATTAACTATTTGAAAACAAAGTTTGGAAAAGGTTGATTTAGAATTTAAAATAAAAATAAAAAATTTAATTAAAATGTTTAAAGAAATTAGCAAAGTAAAGAAAACAAAAGAAAAGAGTTTTGAAAACCAAATTGTAAAAGCCTAGGGTTCCGCCGTCCCCTTAACAGTCCTATGTAGATTTACCAATTACTTATGAATTACCTATGCAACTTTGAAGGTTAGGTTTTCCTAATACATATTTTACTCGTGGTATTCAAGCTAAAACATATATCAAACATGCAATCCGTGTGTGGTATATTAGGGAAACAATTTTTAGAATTCAAATGAGAAAATACTAGGGATCCGCCGCCACCCTAACAATCCTACGTAGTTCTTCTAATTTCTTATAAATTACACATGCATATTTTGAAGTTTAGGTTTTCTAAAGTATGCCCAATATAGAACGTATATCTAACATGCAACCCGTCCGTGGCATCCAGATCGAATGTGAACATGCAAGACTCATTAAGTTTTGTGAAAACCTTTTGAAAAACCATATAACTCCTAAGCTGTGTCGTCCATCCTAAGTAGCTACACATGTTAACCACAAGAAGCCTTAGTCCATAAATTATAACCAAGATTAGGGTAAAATATATAGTATAATATCGCCTCATCAGGCGTTGTTGGCCCGTTTAGGAGGCATAGTTTGATCCGAAGCCGTTGAGTCCATGATCAAACTTCTAAGGCATTGGTATTCCGATCTGCCTTACTCTGACCCAAAAAAATTCATGGTCCCATAAATTCCCATAACTATGCTTCTGAAAGAGCCTCCCATTTCGAAGTAGATTTGAATAACATGTCGTTCGAAATTCTTTGGCATGTGTCGATCTTGTTCTGTTACATATGCTTTGTAATGGAGACGTTCCGAATTCAAGCGTGTGATCTTAATAGTCGTGCCATTAAGACAACAACGATTAAGAGATGTCACATTGCGTGTGCACAATAAATAATAAGCTATTTTTTACATTTCCGATAGGTTTCAACCTTCGAATTATGAATAATACAAGGATTAGTTCATAATCTAATCATTGGGCAAGATAATTATAGGTAGATTACCAATGTAATCTCATTAGTGAGCCCATGGATGACAGTTATATACATATGTAAGAAGTAATTTATGTGATAAGGTTGAAGAGACCCTCTTCATATGAGCAAGATAACTATAGGTACATCCAGTGTTTAAAATATCGATACCGGTGGAATGGATATATCATATATCGATATCGATATTGATTGTCTTCGATGGAAATGATAAAAATTTGCTCAAAAAACATGGAAATTTAAAATTATTTTTTAGGGAATGTCATATGAAGCCACAACACACGTATGAATCAAGAATTAATGATTAAATACTGTGTAAACAATAAGTATGTGATATGTAAGAAGAAAAACTTCCTTATAATGACAAGTAATAAAATAAAGCATTTCACTAGAAAGAATAAATTATACATAACTTGATTGAAATTTTCATCATGAAAGCATCACAAGTTTTATCGAAGTAAACTAATACCATAAAGAAAGAAATTAAAAAATAAAGAATGCATAGGCTCATGGATTTTTCCTGCAAACTTTTTGCAAATTGTCTGCAAACACTGGATATTTCCTGAAAATATTGAAAATATCGAGGAAATTGACAGATTTCCGGAAATATTGTGGATATGGGGTGAAGTTTAGACTTCATCCTTCTTTCCATATCGTTTCCCGAATTTTTGGATATTTCCGTGGAAATATCAAGCATATTCAGGATATTTCAAACACTGGTTATATCTCATATAACCAATGAGACTAGTACACATTATATCTGCACAGCTATAGGATGAGATGTGTGGCTAGTCTCAATCCATTAACAAGAGTCGCTAGCAAGTGTGAAAGTGCTTAATAAAGATTAAATTCATTGAACGCGATCACTTTGAGATCTTATGTATTTATACTAGATACGTACTCAAGTCAATAAAAACTCGATCTTTGCAATAATGCAAATTGGTCCTTGGGCCTGAGACATCACAATTGTCTTCTGGTTAGGTCTTTAACCTTAGATTACTTAAAGGCACTCTAGTGTGAGAGAGGTTCCACAATATCATTGGGGTTAAGCTACCTAATCATGGTGGCAGGTGAATGTGCACCAAGAAATCTCTAACAGTCACAATTGAAAGAGACTGCTCATCGACAAGGAATCTCTAACCTTCACAATTGAATTATGAATTGATCACATGGGAACTTAACATGAAATAGCCTAAATAAAAGAAATACATGACCGAATGAGAGTACAACCAATAAAGTAATAGATTTGAGAATAAACATGTGAAATTTCTTCAATACTATGTAACATAAGAATGAATGATTGAGATTAAAATAGAAAAAACAGTTGTGAAAATCAAATTCAACAGCTAAAATATCCATAGTATTGAATGATACGTAGCATTAAAGCCATACCCTAATTAGCTTAAATAAATAAACTAAAGCTATAAGAAAACTGTATATACAAGGATAACAAATGTAATATTTGTGTCTATCAGTTAGTCTCGCACTAAGCGTCTATAGACACGAGATATACGTAAAGGTGCTCATTCATGAGACCGACTCCACTAAGCATTGACAAACTATGAGAGTGTAGAAATGAAAGCTTACCTACTCATCAATTATATTACACTTCTAAGTTATAGATACAACTACTTATCTGACCTTAAGGCCTCAGTAACTATGATGTATTCATGGATATGATGTTTAGCTTAACCTTTAAGCTCTCACTTCATCTCAGAGCCCAACAATGTGAAATATATTAAAATTTACCCACTCAATTTAATACTTCCAACATATTTTATGGTTTCTAATGAGTGTGAAAAAACATCAATAACCTTCAACGAGTGTCTTCTTTGTAGATTTGGGTTGACAAATTCTAAACTTTGGGATACGAAAATTGTTGTTTTTAGGAGCGAGGAATAGGTATTGGGCCTAACTAAATAAAGTGACATCAACCAATTTCAAACATCACCAGCATTAGCCCAATTAATTGTCAATAAAGGCCCAACACTTAAGCCCAAGAGTTATGCTTCATTATGAAGAGAGAGCCCTCATATTACAACAGGCAAATGTCTGAAATGATCCAAGGATTCTACCTTGTCTTCCAAGTTTGGCTTTCTACTTTATTTTTCTTTTGTTTGGCCTTTTACCTTTTTCTTTGAGAGGAAGATTATTCCAAGTTTATACACCATACGAATTACCTAGCTCTCAATTGTTTTATTATTTCCTTCTTTTGGATTGAATATTGAAGCATCAAATTTGTACAGGTCAATAAATATTGAAACATTACTAATGAAGGACATTGCGTATTATACCCTACTTGGTACTTGTCCTTACTTTTCCATCTCTACTAAACCATGAGAACTATCATTATCATTAACCACCAATTTTGTTCTCAGCTAATCAAATAATTCTTTAATCTACAATTATTTTGTTACACACACACACGCACACGCGCGTGCACACACACACACGCATTATATATTGGGAAAATTAGAATCCCCTACACTTTTTTTATACTTTTTAGATGAAACATTTGTTCCTTTCTAAAATTTGATTAAGAGGCTTTGAACAATTACCGCATCAACATTTTTCTCTTTTTTAAATTACATATAATTTGTTTAAAAGCATCTTCACTTCACCTTGTAACTAATTACCTACAATTTAGGGAGTTTAATTTTCCCAGCCCTTCTCCCACGTTTTAATGCCTCTTTCTGTAAAAAAAAAAAAAAATTAATTTAATTAATTTAAACTCCTACATTGTTAATGACCCTTTCTATAAAAAAAAATTAATTAATTAAGGTAATTCCTGATTATTAGTAAAAAAAAAAAATTAAATAAAACTTATAGTTTGAAAACAAATGTACCAAAAATTCAAATGTGCCAAAAATTAAATGTACCAAAAATTCAAATGTACCAAGAAGCCAAATGTACCAAAAATTCAAATGTACCAAGTAACCAAACGTACCGATATAATCAAACGTACCGATATAACAAAATGTACCGATATAATCAAACGTACCGATCTAACCAAATGTACCTAACAACGAGTTTTTTTACATTCTATTTAATTTACTAAAATAAATATTTTAATAAAAAAAAAAATCTTAAATCATCATAATAATAGATGCATAAAAATAGGAGGAAAATTAGGAATGCTAACATGAATAGACTTCTAATAAAATAAAATGAAATAAAATTAAACACCAAATTGTAGTAAAAATGTTTAATCAAAATTGTCAAAGGAATAGATGTTTAGTCTATGATATTTAAAAACGAGGTGTCTATATCAAAACGCCCCTTATATATTAGCCAATTATCACACACCTACATGTGGTAATTGGCTCTTTTGTATTTTTTATAAATTGAATTTATGTGTTTAAATGACTAAAACAAAAATAGATACGTCAGCAACTCCTGCTGTACATGAGGTAGTTTTAATTTGAACTTTTACAGTTTTATCCCTTCTTAATTAAATTGCATTATTAAAAAATTTAAAGTTTTTGGTATAAAGAAAGGTTATGCATTAATCAACATGATACACTTTAATCATGTTAGGATGCTAATTATGTATTTCTTAGATATATACATATATATATACACACACACACACACACATGATTGTCATAAGAGTCATGATCGATCAGTTTGTCTTTGTTTTTTTTTCAATTATTGAACAAACGATATTATCTACATTAAATGAGTTGAGAAGTGAGTTAAGCCGTACAATTAGTTAGGATGCTAATCAAATAATTCTTTAATCTACAATTATTTTGTTACACACACACACGCATTATATATTAGCCTATTATCACACACTTACGTGTGGCAATTGGCTATTTTGTATTTTTTTTTCTAAATTGAATTTACATGTGTTTAAATGACTAAAACAAAAATAGATAAGTCATTAACTCCTCTAATACATGAGGTAGTTTTAATTTGGACTTTTACAGTTTTATCCCTTCTTAATTAAATTGCATTATTAAAAAATTTAAAGTTTTTGGTATTAAGAAAGGTTACGCATTAATCAACATGATACAGTTTAATCATGTTAGGATGCTAATTATGTATTTCTTAGAGATATATATATATATATATATATATATATAGGAATTGCTTAAGGAGAGGGATCCCTATTTTTTTTAAAAAATGGGGATTAGGTGTGGGGCCCACTCCACATCGAATTTCAACGATCCGAACAGTCTATTTTTCAAGTTACACCTCATAGATCATCCTTGCAAAATATTAGCCAAATCTAAAATATTTAAGACATCTAATTGGGTTCAAAAATATTAACGAATACTTTGTTATATAAGAAACAATGAAATTTTATCTTGATAATTAAATAGGCAAATGGTTTCGGATTGAATTGAAATTTTGCAAGGATAATCTATGAGGTGTAACTTGAAAAATAGACGGTTCGGATCGTTGAAACTCGATGTGAAGTGGGCCCCACACCTAATCCCCATTTTTTGAAAAAAAATGGGGATCCCTCTCCTTAAGCAACCTGTATATATATATATGTATATATATATGTATATTGTCATAAGAGTCATGATCAGTCAGTTCGTCTTTGTTTCTTTTTTTTTCTTTTTTTATTGAACAAGCGATATTATCTACACTAAAGGGGCTGAGAAGTGAGTTAGGCCGTACAATTAGTTAGGCCATCTCCAACCGAAAGGTCCAGAGGGCCAGAGGGCCGAAAATAGCCCGAAATCCGTCTCCAACAAAGGGCTAGGCCAGAGGGCTCGGTGGGCCCACAGAATCTGAAAGGGCTGGAGGGCTAGTTGCATGCAGCCAGCCAGAAAATTCCCCAATCTTGTCGGATATAATCGACATGAATAGATTTATATTATTTAATATAAATCTATTCATATGGGTTAAATAATATAAATCTATTCATGTCGGTTATATCCGACAGGATTGCTAAAAAAGAAATTTGAACCCAACGGCTAGCTGGCGCCAGTTACCGTTGGATTAAATTTTTTTTTTTTTTAAAAGTTCTTAAAAATTCTAATTTTTTTCCTATAAATACCTAAACCATTCATTCACCATTCCGCATTAAATTTTCACCATTCCTACACCATTTCAATTCTCATATTTTCTTTCCTCTTTCAAAAATCTATCCTTCAATTTTTTCAATAATTTTCAAATGGCCTCGTCTCCAATGAAAGGTAGGGCTTGGACCCGAAAAGAAGATGAAGCTCCTTGCAAGGCTTATAGATGGGTGTCGGAAGATAATGTGAAGGGGAATTGTCAAACAAATGACGGTGTTTGGACTTGTGTGTCAAAAAAATACTTAGAGTTCTATGAAGACACCAATCCACTTAATATCCGAAACCACGAGAGTTGTTATTCAAGATGGAAGAAACATCTTCAACCAAGTTTGAATAAATGGCATCAAGCATTGTTAGCAGCCGCAAGTAGACATGAAAGCGGCGCTAATTACTACGACGAAGTAAGTGTTTTCACAATTTATTTTAAATATTTAATTATATTACATTTAATTTCATAAATTAATTTCCTTTAATTTTTTTCTAGGTACGCCAAGTGGAGGAATTGACACACCCCGACTTGGAATGTCCACTAGGACTCCAAATCGAGGCGTGCTGGCCGACACCTGGAAGGTGACGAAGCCATAAGTGTGATGATGTGTAAAACATGAATAAATTTAAACCTAGAGTGTCTAAGGAAGAAGTGCCCGGTGAGCGGGATTGAGCCCATTTCACACGATGTCAGAGCATAAGTAAAGTACAGTAGTGTGGGTAAGAATCATACCTTCAGAGGCAGCCACCTAAACTGGAATATGCCACGAATCCTTGTTGATACGAACCTTTAGCAGTTTAAACCTTGAGGGGCGCAAAACAAGAAAATGTGAGTGGGCGAAAACAAAGCTTTTCAAAACCTTTCTACATTATCAAAAGTATAACCCCTCGCCGAAAAACCTGTATAATTTCCCAGAAATTATAATATACACAAATATATATGTCTCAAGATCATTTCCATAATCCAGAAATCCCAACATGTAAATCCTGCAAGATACCTTATGAATAATCAAGCCAAACAGCTGACTTAAAACGGTTAAAAATAATGTGTCAGCCGAATCCACTTATAGTGGCCTGTACGGCTGAATCTATAGCTCATCACATATGCCTGCACATGAGTCATAACCACCTATAATGGTCTGTACGACTAGACTGTGTCGGAACCACCTATAGTGGTCTGTACGACAAAACTGTGTCGGAACCACCTCTAGTGGTCTGTACGACACATAAATCAATCTATGATATCACATGAGTCGAAGTTGCCTAATGCGACATGTACGACTCATAGGCAACCTATACGACAATGTCGGAGTTACCTATTATGGCAACCTGTACGACAATGTCGGAGTTGCGTTAAACACAATATAATCATGCCATAACCTAATCATTTCAAATAACACCATAAACTCACCTGAACTCACCTACGCGTCCCGCATTCACCTTAGCACTTCAAGCATTCACGAAAATTAAAGGTAGGTGATATGCATATGGGTATGCCATAATGCAATCTAAAACTCATTCATATCATAGTATATGCAACTAATAAATACATAATCTAGCGTATAAACACTTAACATAATATTTCAAAGCATATAACCAATTATATGACTTTTCTGGAAAAACACAAGGTATATATACATATATAGAAAACCAAAATGCCCACTCACCTGGAATCCGCTCTACGATTCCCTAACACGAGCATCGAGTCATCCCGAACGATCGGCGTCTGTGACCAATTATTGAATCACATCTTAGAACTCTTATCAATAGAATACGTAATTCACAAATAACATATCCCCCAGGACATTTTAGAATGGTTTAAGACCCATTGACCAAAAGTCATCTGTCAATCTAAGTTCGACGGTAGGGTCATAACCCTACATAACTTGATTCGGGAGATCTGCATCCCAGATTTCCGATATGTAACTTCCAGAGATCCACATTATACTTCTAAAATAACATACTAAAATTTTGATACGATCCAACGGTCGGATCTCCGCCAATTACCAAAATCAAGTGGCGGTTAACGTTTTATTTTATGAACTTCCAAATCCAATTCGGGAAGATCCGTACATCGAGTTCCCAATTCATAAGTTCCTATGATCTTCAAATATTACGTATTACAACGTAGCCAAGTTTGGTGACGATCCAACGGTCGGATCGTCGATTCCTATTTTCACCTAACCACGTATCGTAATGAAATTAGGTTCAATTGCTCAATCTACGTCATTCGATTATCAAAACTGAACTTAGGACATCAAACATAGCCTAAAAATGACATTGACGGCCCACTGGCCACGTGCCGCCACACGCGCTGCCGCGGGTGGCGGTCGGCCGCCTTGACTTGCCGAAAAATTCAACTATCTCCAAAAATTACCAAATTTTGCAAAATTGAAGATCTCAATGAGTAGAACAACTTTCATACCTGTGACTAAGGCCAATTTGGCCTGGAAAAGCTTCAAATCCACTAAAACCATGCGGAAACCTTTGAATGGGTGTGCTTGATTCGACCTTGATTCGAACTCCGACGCCCCAACCATTACTTGGGCTTTGTTTCAGGGTTCTAGGGGAGTGTTTTGGTAGTGGTGATCGAAGGAATTACCTTCGAAAATGGCGGTTCTGCACCAAGAATCGTCGGTGTGCCCCCGTCGCCAACTCTATGAATTGGTCCCAAATTTCGTCAAACCTTAGGTGAAACATGAAGGAGAAGGAGTATGGCGATGATTTCAAAGGATGGTTGGGTGAATTTCACTTGAAAATCATGAAATTTGGCCGAAAATGGCCTCGGGTTGTATGGTTTGGTGCGGGTCAGAGAAGACCCAGCCCACTCCTCTCATTTTCTCCTCCCTCCTTTCCCTCATTTCCCTCATTTCTCTTCCTCCTCACTGGTCACCATCTTCTCTCTCCTCCTCTGGTTGGTCACTCTCTTCCCCCCTCTGATTTGGCAGCAGCTCTCGCTGTTTTCCCCCTCAATTTCCCGTTTCTTCCTTCATTTTCTAATAACTAAAATTAAAATAATCATAATAATAATATAATTATGAGAAATGTATAAAATAACAAATAGTAGCCCTTACCAACGTACTTTTGGGATTCGTGGATCCGTAAAAATTTAACCGTAACTCCAAATTCAGTTCTGCTTGCGCTTACGCGTTCGTATCGTCGAGTACTTCGAGGATACGCTAAGAAAACAAACCTTATGTGACACGACACTACGGTCAATAACGGTCAAAGCATATGCCTCGAATGGCATTTTTGTAAATTCACTTATTAAAATTATAATTTTTCGGGACGGGTCGTTACAGGAATTGTATATGGAGAGCAGCTCGCTCTTTCAGTTTCACAGTTGTTGGGACATTTGTAAAGGGTGGGTGTTATTTGAAGATCCACCACATAGAGCTCCTATGCCGGTGTTCGGAACTGCATCCTCAGCTGCAGATATGGATGAAGATGGATCTCCTACCATTCAACAAACAAGGGTAGAAAATCTGTCTTCGGGTGAAGGTTCCATACCTAGGGCTATGGGACGAAACAAGGCACGAAGGTTGAAGGAAAAGGTAAAGGCAAATGATGATTACGCCGCTCAACACGAAATGGCGGCCTCATTGCGCTTAATAGCGGAGCAAACTGCCCTTGAGGCGGAAGAAAGGAGCTGTAGGCATGAATTACGGGCCAAACAAATACAAGAAGAGATGGATGATAAGAATATGGAAAGGAACACTTGGAATTACACTCCAACGAGTATGGCCTATTTTGATAGAAAAAAAAAGAAATTATGACCCAACGATAGTTGTTTACCTCTGACTATACTCCTACAATGGTGGATGATGAAGATGATGTTGATTATGGATATTAAATTTAAGTTGTTGTAGTTTTTAAATTTAAGTTAATGTTGTTTTCAAATTTAATTTGTAGTTTTTAAATTTAATTTGTCGTTTTTAAATTTAAGTTGTAGTTTTTAAATATAAATTGTAGTTTTTAAATTTAAGTTTTTGTTGTTTTTAAATTTGAGTTGTTGTAATTTTAAATTTAAATAATAAATTATGTTTGGTCCTATGACACTTTGGCCCTCGGTTGGAGACGGTTTTTTGTGACAGGGCTAAAACGAGCCCTATGTGTGACAGCCCGTCCCGAAAATTGTACTATTGGTATCCTCGAATTTATGAAAGTACGAAACTACCCTTGAGCGTTGGGTTGAATTATTGTTTTGAGGATAGGTTTCAAGGCCCAAATTGTTGGTTTTGGACCAATGGGACTATTTCCTAACTTATGGGACCCAACTAAGGTTTAGTTGGTTTGTAGTTTAGTTCTAAACCAACTAGAAGCTAGGTTGTGGTTGTTTTGGTGTGTAGGTTGGATGTGTGAGGACCACACACACACACATCAATCTGAAAACACACACTCTCTCTCTCTCTCTCACTCCACGAGCACAACCATAGCCTTAGCTATTTGTGGCTCATTCGAGAACCCCGTAAACGCGAGAGCTCCGTCGAGGGAACAGTGGCACCAAAGTGATCGAGGAAGTTTTACGGCATTTCAAAGCTCGAAAAGGTATCTACTCACCTTCACTAAGATTTTTAGGTTGTTTTTATCGAGATTTAACGTTCATTTTGGTGATAATTTCGTAGGAAATGGTTGAGAATCGAGTGAGAATACTGAGTTTGAAGTTTTACCCAGTTTCCGGCGACGGCGACGGTCGCCAGAGTTCGAAGGTAGGAGACGAGCGAATATTCCGTCAAGTCTGACGGAATATTCTAACGCCGTCAGTTAACTTTGACAGATTCCGTTTGTTTTAACGGAATATTCCTAACGGCGTCACAGTTTCTGTCCGTGTGCAGGCACGTGCCTGCGTGTGGGGGCGCGTCTGGCCGTGCCTTGGCCGGCACGTGAGGGCGCGTGGGGTCTCAAAAAATTATTCTAAAAATATGGGGATGTTTCTGACGTTGTGTAGATCATTTTGGTATATTCACACACCTCAATTGAGCAATGTATGAGAAGTTATTTCCTAGTTTCGTTTATATGCTTTAAAATAACGTATTTATAGTTGTTTGTCAGATAGGCGAGACCTATCCGGAGGACGAGCGTAGCCAGGCTAGGCACGGAGGCTACGATCCGTCTACATACCAGTGAATGGGCTTTTGGTTTTCCGTATATACCTGTATACTAAGTATTTTTCTCAGAATATGCATTTTAAATGATTAAATCGAAGAATTTCCATGCCAATATATTGTTATTACTGAATATGCATTATGAATTGTATGCGCATGATTGTTGGTGCTGCGGGCGCTCAGGTAAGTTCCAGGTAAGATTATGTATTGTTAATAAGAAGTTGTGTTATGAAGAGTATGATGAGATGCATCGAGAGCTCATTAACCTGCTCCCCGGTGTTAGTGCTCCCGCCCAGGGTTAGGGGCATAGTCTTTCACGTGATGTTCACCTCCCGCACCACACGCTCATCTTGGATCCAAGTTAGGTGCACAGTCCTGTCGTATAGACCACTTTCAGTGGGTTCGACTCGTAGGTGACCCGCGATCATTCACACAGTCTTCACATGATTGTAGCACTAGAGCGTATTGTTTACACCTAGTCCTGTCGTATAGACCACTATAAGTGGGTTCGACTCGTGTGCAGGCATGATTTATGAGCTAGAGTTCAGCTGACGAGCTGTTGCAGTTATTATTGCATTTGAATTACTTACCTGATGATTTGATTAGTATGGCATGGCATATTCATGATTTGTTGTATTATTGACGATGATGATTTTCAGATGAGATTTAGTATATGTATATACTATTTTCTGGGAAAGTATACAGGTTTTACGGCGAGGGGATATAAAGGTTGTTTATGAAATGAATTTTGAAAAACTTTGGTTTTGCCCACTCATGCTTTTGTTTTGCGCCCCTCCAGGTATTAGGTAGCTTTGTTGGTGGCTCACGAGGACACATCGGACGTTCTGACAGATCATCACCTATGTAGGACCACATTCATGTGTTGTTTAATTAAGTACTTCTTATGCTTGACTGCACCTAGACTTTTATGCTCTAAATGTGTATTCACACTTATTTTTGTTCTAACACTCTTGAAGTTGGTTTTTATTCTTTCGTAAATCTTTCTTTATAATGCTTCCGCACTGTGCACATGGCTACGTCACCCTCACGTGACGGCCAGCATGCCTTGATCTCGGTCGGGGTGTGTCAGTTTGGTATCAGAGCCTAGGTTTCGCAGTCCTGCATATTTTGTGAGTAATCTAATCATTGTGATGTCCTCTGTCAGAATTATGCCGCCTCGTAGAGATCCACGTCTTTCTGTTGAGCCTAGTTTCCCTGATGTTGTTCAGTTAGGGGAGGCTATCGCTAATGCCATTCAGGCTTCACTTCGCCCTCCCCAAAGAACTCTGTTAGAGACGGTGTATAATTTGAAGTTACCTACTTTTATGGGTAATGAGGGCCACGAAGGGTCCGAGCGTTGGCTCGAGCATGTGGAGAAGACTTTTCAGGTGATGTAGAGTTAAGGCAGTCTTCATGCTGAAAGGTGGGTCGAGACCACTTCTTGGTTTTTGGGTAGAAAGCGTGTATCCTGGTGGAATCAGGAGACTTATGGGTGGTCATCGAAAGAAAAAACAAGCTGGGAGAATTTTAGACGCTCGTTCTATAAGAGATTCATTCCTCTAGCATACCTTGACTAGAAGAAACAGAAGTTCACAAATCTGAAATAGGGGAAGATGACCGCTAATGAGTATTACAGGAAGTTCACGGATTTATCCCACTACGATGCGGAGATTGCTGCTAATCCAGCTGAGATGCTTCGCCGCTTTAAGTTGGGTACTAAGAAGAAGTGGCGCTCTATGGCGACTATTCTACCCTGTGCTACTTATCAGGAGTTCTACGATGTTTTATTGAGGATTGAGGATTCTGATAAAATGCGAGTGAGAGTGAAGAAAAAGAAGAAAGGGGTAGTATTCTGAAGAAGTTTGATAAGGGCAAAGGACAGTCATCTCAGAGGCCTCGCCAGAGTTTTAAGAAAAGTGGGACTAGTTCTAGTTCTTCCAGTGGGGGTTTTAGTGCCACCGGTCAGAGGAGAAGTGGTAGGCCCACTGGAGGATCTTGCTTCAAGAGGCCAAGAGAGGCAGGTGGTTCAGGTGGTACATGCACACCTTTGTATCGTAGGTGTAACAATCGACATTTTGGAGAGTGTCGACAAGGTAGCAGCGGATGTTATACATGTGGTCAGACAGGGCATCTGGCTAAGTATTGTCCTCAGAACCCGCAGAGACTACAGCAGCCACAACAGCCTTCATTACCACCACCAGTTCAGACCCAGCCGTTTTTAGGACCTAGTGGTTATGTTCCGACAGGTCGAGGTGGTGCGTACCATTATCAGGGGGACCATGTTCCTTATGCTTCAAGGCAGTACTAGTACCCCCAGGATCCCTATCAGCTGAGTGGTTATGGCCAATACCCAGGAGGATATATGCCTTATCAGCAGAGTGGCATGGGTCAGTATCCAGCTGGTGGGTCCTAGTGGCAGTCAGGAGGACAGCCCCAGCAGATTGATGTTGCGGCTAGTAGTGCTGGATCGTCGAGACAGCACAGTCAGGCAGGTCAGGGGCGTAGTACACAGGGCCGAGATGTTCATCCTGGTAGAGGCCGAGGAGGACGACAGCAGGCCTAGGGGCGTATCAACAACATTACCTTGCAGGACACCCAGAACCATCCTGACTTAATAATGGGTACGTTAAATGTTCTTGGTCTTTTTGCTAGAGTCTTAATTTACTGTGAAGCTACCCATTCGGTTATTTCTCATACATTTGCTCAGTTAACTCAACCTCAGTCTACACCTTTGGGTTATGAGTTAGAATTCTCTATGCCTAGAGGAGAGAAATGCTCAGTTAGCTATGTTTACCCGGGTTGTCCTGTGTTGATTGAAGATGTAGTCATGCCAGCTAATCTTCTCCCATTAGATCTTGCGGATTTTGACATGATTTTGGGAGCAGACTGGTTACACTATAACTATGCCGACATTCACTGTCGTGAGAAAACGGTGACTTTTCGTCGGCCAGGTTTATCCGGAGTTACGTTCGTAGGCGAGCGTAGTGGAGTGAGACATGGAGTTATTTCTGCCTTAAGGGCAAATAAGTTGTTGAATAAAGGGTGCCAGGGGTAACTTAGCTCACGTCGTGCTGAATGATACTACTCCCAGTAGTGTGGAGGAAGTTCGAGTAGTTAGGCATTTTCCGGATGTCTTTCCTGATGATTTACCTAGATTGCCGCTTGATAGAGATGTGGAGTTCACTATCGATTTACTTCCAGGTACGAACCCTATATTTCTAACTCCATATAAAATGGCTCATGCGGAGTTAAGAGAATTGAAAACCCAATTGCAGGAATTAGTGGTTAAAGGTTTCATTCAGCCGAGTGTTTCACCCTAGGGAGCCCCAGTGTTGTTTGTTTGGAAGAAAGACGGTACCTTGAGGCTGTGTATTGATTATAGGCAATTGAATCAGGTAACGATTAAAAACTGTTATCCATTGCCACGCATAGATGATCTTTTTGACCATTTACGAGGTGCCTGTGTGTTCTCGAAGATTGACTTGAGGTTTGGGTATTATCAGCTCAAGGAGTTCAGGTGGACCCTCAGAAGATTGCAGCCGTGGAGAGTTGGGAACAGCCACGAACCGTCATCGAGGTACAGGGTTTCCTGGGTTTAGCAGGTCATTATCGACGATTTGTTAAGGATTTCTCAGTGATTGCTTTACCACTTACGAGGTTGACTAGGAAGGAAGTTAAGTTTGAGTGGGACGAAAATTGTGAGCAGAATTGCCAGCAGCTGAAGTATTGTCTCACTCATGCACCTGTTCTGACGCTTCCAGATGACAGTGGCAATTTCGAGATCTATAGTGATGCTTCTTTAAATGGTCTGGGTTGCGTTTTAATGCAACATGGTAGGGTGATTGCTTATGCTTCGAGGCAGTTGAAACTGCATGAGATGAATTATCCTACACATGACCTTGAGCTGGCTGCTATTATCTTCGCTTTGAAGATTTGGAGACATTACCTTTATGGTGAGAAATGTAAGATCTTTACAGACCATAAAAGCCTTCAGTATATTTTCACCCAGAAAGATCTTAATCTTCGTCAGTGAAGGTGGGTAGAGCTATTGAGTGACTATGATTGCACGATCGACTATCACCCAGGTCGTGCAAATGTAGTTGCAGATGCACTCAGCAGAAAATCCCAAGGCCGAGTTAATGCCTTGTATGCTAGCAGAGTTCCTCTTCTTGGTGATTTAAGGGCTATCAGAGTGAAATTGAAAATGGAAGTTAGAAAGGAAGCCTTACTTGCTAGCTTCCAGGTTAGGCCCATCTTGATTGATCGTATACTCGAAGCTCAAGGAAACAGTGAGGAAGTTGAGGAGTTAATTTTTGCAATTTCTCAAGGGAAGAAAAAGGATCTCAGAGTCCATGAGACGGATGGCATGCTTATGCAAGATAAACAGATGTATGTGCCAAATATTGAGGAATTGAAGAAAGAAATTCTCGATGAGGCACACATTTCAGCATATGCCATGCATCCAGGAGGCACTAAGATGTATCATACCATTAGACCATTTTACTATTGGCCAGGTATGAAAAGAGAAATTGCTGAGTATGTTAGTAGGTGTGCAATTTGTTAGCAGGTCAAAGCTGAAAGGAAGAAACCATTTGGTTTGATGCAACCACTTCCCGTTCCTCAGTGAAAATGGGAAAACATCACTATGGACTTCGTGTACAAGCTTCCTCGTACACGAAATGGTTATGATGGCGTTTGGGTGATTGTAGATCGACTTACCAAGTCAGCGCACTTCATTCTAGTGAGGGAAAAGTATTCTCTGAACAAACTAGTTGAGCTGTTCTTGTTGAAGATTATGAAGTATCATGGCGTACCAGTGAGTATTATCTCGGATCGAGATCCTAGGTTCACTTCCAAGTTCTGGAAAGCATTCCAGGAAGCTTTTGGCACAGAACTACTTTACAGCACATCATATCATCCTCAGACAAGATGGTCAGTCAGGAGAGGACGATTCAGACTTTGGAAGATATGCTAAGATCTTCGGTACTTCAGCTTGGTGATGATTGGCATGCAAAGTTGGATTTAATGGAGTTTACCTATAATAACAGCTACCATTCTAGCATCAGGATGACACCGTTTGAGGCACTATATGGTAGAGCTTGCCGTACACCGTTGTGTTGGTCAGAAGTTGGTGAAAGACCATTAGTGGGCCCTGAGATAGTAGAGGAGACTACTCAGAATGTTCAAGTTATTAAAGCTAATTTGAAAGCGGCCTAGGATCGACAGAAGAGCCATGTTGATAGACATGCTACCGACAGAGTGTATAAGGTTGGTGATTGGGTATTCTTGAAGTTGTCACTTTGGAAAAGAGTTGTAAGGTTCGGGAAAAAAGGTAAGCTAAGCCCTAGGTACATCGGACCTTACTAGATCATCGAGCGAGTTGGTGAGGTTGTTTATAGGCTTGAGTTGCCTTCTGAGTTATCTAAGGTGCATAATGTGTTTCATGTCTCCATGCTTCGTCACTATGTATTAGATCCTTCGCATGTTATACCTCCTCAACCCTTAGAGATCAGTCCGGATTTGACTTATGAAGAGGAGCCAGTGACGATTTTGGATTGGAAGGACAAGGTGCTGAGAAACAAGACCATCCGGATGGTAAAGGTTCTGTGGAGAAACCATTCAGTGGAAGAAGCCACTTGGGAGACTGAGAATCAGATGAGAGATTTGTATCCTCGCTTGTTTTATGAGTATCAGTGATGTATTTTGATGTTGAATTTCGAGGATGAAATTTCTTAAGGGGGGTAGATTGTGACAGCCCGTCCCTGAAAATTGTACTATTGTTATCCTCGAATTTATGAAAGTACGAAACTACCCTTGAGCGTTGGGTTGAATTATTGTTTAGAGGATAGGTTTCAAGGCCCAAATTGTTGGTTTTGGACCAATGGGACTATTTCCTAACTTATGAGACTCAACTAAGGTTTAGTTGGTTTGTAGTTTAGTTCTAAACCAACTAGAAGCTAGGGTTGTGGTTGTTTTGGTGTGTAGGTTGGATGTGTGAGGACCACACACACACATCAATCTGAAAACACACACTCTCACTCTCACTCCCTGTGCTCTCTCTCTCTCCTCACTCTCGAACTCTCTCACTCTCTCTGTGCAAGTGTACCGACAAGGTCCGTTGACCCTCGAAAACTCACCGATCGAGCAAACCAAAGGAACCATTGTAATCCTGGTGAGTCCACGAGCACAACCATAGCTTTAGCTGGTTGTGGCTCATTCGAGAACCCCGTAAACGCAAGAGCTCCGTCGAGGGAACAGTGGCACCAAAGTGATCGAGGAAGTTTTACGGCATTTCAAAGCTCGAAAAGGTATCTACTCACCTTCACTAAGATTTTTAGGTTGTTTTGTTCGAGATTTAACGTAAGAGAACCCTGGAAATCGAACCTCCAATTCTAGCACTGTTCACCAACTTTTTATTGAAGGATTTTCTTTGAATTTCAAGCTCACAGAGAGCTTTAGGAGGTCCTCACGAACCTCGGAGTGGTTCATTGGTGAATTTTGGACGCTGGGAAGCCCATATACGACGAGTTGCAGAGGTCACCGGATTTACGAGCTTGCTCCGACGTGATTTCGTGGAATTTGAAGCTTCAAATAGGTATAACGTGATTCTCTATATCCTAAGCTTCATTTTGGTGGTAATTTCGTAGGAAATGGTTGAGAATCGAGTGAGAATAGTGAGTTTGAAGTTTTACCCAGTTTCCGACGACGGCGACGGTCGCCGGAGTCCGAAGGTAGGAGACGAGCGAATATTTTGTTAAGTCTGACAGAATATTCTAACGCCGTCAGTTAACTTTGACAGATTCCGTTTGTTTTGACGGAATATTCCTAACGGCGTCACAGTTTCTGTTCGTGTGCCAGGCACGTGCCTACGCGTGGGGGCGCGTGGGGTCTCAAAAAATTATTCTAAAAATATGGGGATGTTTATGAGGTTGTGTAGATCATTTTGGTATATTCACACACCTCAATTGAGCAATTTATGAGAAGTTATTTCCTAGTTTCGTTTATGTGCTTTAAAATAACGTATTTATAGTTGTTTCTCACATAGGCGAGACCTATCCGGAGGACGAGCGTAGCCAGGCTAGGCACGGAGGCTACGATCCGTCTACATACCAGTGAGTGGGCTTTTGGTTTTCCGTATATACCTATATACTAAGTATTTTTCCCAGAATATGCATTTTAAATGATTAAATCAAAGAATTGCCATGCCAATATATTGTTATTAATGAATATGCATTATGAATTGTATGCGCATGATTGTTGGTGTTGCGGGCGCTCAGGTAAGTTCCAGGTAAGATTATGTATTGTTAATAAGAAGTTGTTTTATGAAGAGTATGATGAGATGCATCGAGAGCCCATTAACCTGCACCCCAGTGTTAGTGCTCCCGCCCAGGGTTAGGGCATAGTCTTTCACGTGATGTTCACCTCCCGCACCACACGCTCATCTTGGATACAAGTTAGGTGCACAGTCCTATTGTATAGACCACTTTCTGTGGGTTCCACTCGTAGGTGACCCGCGATCATTCGCACAGTCTTCACGTGATTGTAGCACTAGAGCATATTGTTTACACCTAGTTCTGTCGTATAGACCACTATAAGTGGGTTCGACTCGTGTGCATGCATGATTTATGAGCTAGAGTTCAGCTGACGAGCTGTTGCAGTTATTATTGCATTTGAATTACTTACCTGATGATTTGATTAGTATGGCATGCCATATTCATGATTTGTTGCATTATTGACGATGATGATTTTCAGATGAGATTTAGTATATGTATATACTATTTTCTGGGAAAGTATATAGGTTTTACAGCGAGGGGATATAAAGGTTGTTTATGAAATGAATTTTGAAAAACTTTGTTTTTGCCCACTCACACTTTTGTTTTGCGTCCCTCCAGGTATTAGGTAGCTTTGTTGGTGGCTCACGAGGACACATCGAACGTTCTGACAGATCATCACCTATGTAGGACCACCTTCGGGTGTTGTTTAATTAAGTACTTCTTATGCTTTACTGCACCTAGACTTTTGTGCTCTGAATGTGTATTCACACTTATTTTTGTTCTAACACTCTTGAAGTTGGTTTTTATTCTTTCGTAAATCTTTCTTTATAATGCTTCCGCACTGTGCACATGGCTACGTCACCCGCATGTGACGGCCAGCATGCCTCGATCTCGGTCGGGGTGTGTCACTATGGCCCTTTGGCCCACGGTTGGAGATGGAAGCAAATATGGCCCTATACTGTTCATTAAAATATTAATATTTTGGAGGATCAGAGGGCTAAAACGAGCCCTCTGGCCAACCATTGGTTGGAGATGGCCTTAGGATGCTAATCAAATAATTCTTTAATCTACAATTATTTTGTTACACACACATTATATATTAGCCTATTATCACACACCTAAGTGTGGCAATTGGCTCTTATGTATTTTTTTTTAAATTGAATTTACATGTGTTTAAATGACTATATTTTTTTTTTAAATTGAATTTACATGTGTTTAAATGACTAAAACAAAAATAGATACGTTAGTAAGTCCTCCTGTACACGAGGTAGTTTTAATTTGAACTTTTACAGTTTTATCCCTTCTTAATTAAATTGCATTATTAAAAAATTTAAAGTTTTTGATATTAAGAAAGGTTATGCATTAATCAACATGATACACTTTAATTATGTTAGGATGCTAATTATGTATTTCTTATATATATATCGACACACACACACACATACACACACATGATTGTCATAAGAGTCATGATCGATCAGTTTTTCTTTATTTCTTTTCTTTTTTATAAAAAAAAAAAAATTGAACAAGCGATATTATCTACACTAAAGGGATAAAGAAGTGAGTTAACTCTTAAAATGGGGTTAGCAATAATGTAGTTCAAATTCACCATTGGCGAGAATCGAACTTAAAACCTCTCACTTACAAATGAAAAAGAATACCACTAGATCGTAGTACTAAGTAGTTAGTTCGTCTTTGTGGAATATTAGCTCCATTCCATCTAATTCCGTGAGAGCATAAAGTTGCTCTCTTTCCCAGTCTCACTGCATTATTATTTTGTTGACATTGCTTTCTTTTCTTCTCTTATTTGGATTGTTTACTATATATGTAGCTTCACGTGTGCAATGTTAGCGATACAATATTACAGTTCATTCCAAGCATAGGGACGCACCATGCATGGCTGTGATGATGATTTCATTGGTATTAGTTAAATTAATTATATCTCAGTGTGCCAATGCAGTCAAACTTTAGAAACCTAACACTGATCTGTTTAAAATATTCAAGCAGACACGCACACACGCACGAGTCCGTTTGGAGCACACTCTGTTTTACTGTAGTAGAAAACTAATGGACGCAGCCGGGCGGTGAGCACATGGTGAATTATTCTTTCGCCTTTTACTAAAGAGTACCATGTGTGCTCCAGTGGCATATGCCAATTTTTTCAAGGAATTTCTCTCACAAGAGAAGCCCTACTAACAAAAGCTTTAAAAAAAAAAAAAAAAAACTAATGGATGGAGACCTTATAGAAACCTTGTATTTACTGTATAGGATCCTTTTTTTTGACCATCTCTAATTTTTGGATTAAAAATTTTAGGTTTTAATGCAGAAATAGCTTTTTTTTCTCTATTGATTATGTGTTATAGTTTTAGCCCGAGATTATTTAAAAACGAATTTAGGTTAAATTTTTTTTGGGAAACTTTTTTCAAAATAAAATTTATGTAGGTTATTGTAGTGTATTTTTATGAACAATTTAACCTAAAAATTTATAAATTCCGAGAAAAGTTAAAAATTCAATAAACCAACCCCATGAAACATGTATTTATAGAGTTTTTAGGTGAAATTTTCATCATAAAAGCAACACAAGTTTTATTAAAGTAAACTAATACCATAAAGAAAGAAATTAAAAAATAAAGAATGCATAGGCTCATGGATATTTCCTGCAAACTTTTTGCAAATTGTCTACAAACACTGGATATTTCCTGAAAATATTGAAAATATCAAGGAAATTGATAGATTTCCGAAATATCGTGGATATGGGGTAAAGTTCAGACTTCATCCCCTCTTTCCATATCGTTTCCTGAATTTTTGGATATTTCTGTGGAAATATTGAGCATATCCAGGATATTTCAAACACTGGGTATATCTTATATAACCAATGAGACTAGTACACATTATATCTGTACAGCTGTAGGATGAGATGCGTGGCTAGTCTCAATCCATAAACAAGAGTCGCTAGCAAGTGTGAAAATGCTTAATAAAGACTAAATTCATTGAACGTGATCACTTTGAGATCTTATGTATTTATACTAGATACATACTCAAGTCAATAAAAACTCGATCATTACAATAATGCAAATTGGTCACTGGGCCTGAGGCATCACAATTGTCTTTTGGTTAGGTCTTTAACCTTAGATTACTTTAAAGGCACTCTGGTGTGAGAGAGCTTCTATGACATCGTTGGGGTTAAGCTACCTAATCATGGTGGCAAGTGAATGTACACCAAGAAATCTCTAACCGTCATGATTGAAAGAGAGTGCTCATCGACAAGGAATCTCTAACCTTCACAATTGAATTATGAATTGATCACATGGGAACTTGACATGAAATAGCCTAAATAAAAGAAACACATGACCGAATGAGAGTACAACCAATAACGTAATAGATTTGAGAATAAACATGTGAGATTTCTTCAATACTATGTAACATGAGAATGAATGATTGAGATTAAAATAGAAAAAACAGTTGTGAAAATCAAATTTAACAGCTAAAATATCCATAGTATTGAATGATACGTAACATTAAAGCCATACCCTAATTAGCATAAATAAAAAAACTAAAGCTCTAAGAAAACTGTATATACAAGGATAACAAATGTAATATTTGTGTCTATCAGTTAGTCTCGCATTAGGCGTCTATAGACACGAGGTATACATAAAGGTGCTCATTCATGAGACCGACTCCACTAAGCATTGACAAACTATGAGAGTGTAGAAATGAAAGCTTACCTACTCATCAATTATATTACACTCAGTGGCGAAGCCAGGATTTGGTGAGGGGAGGGGCGAAATGCAAAAGAGTGCAAGGTTCAATCGAAGCGGTTGCTTTCACATTTCACATTGGAAAGTGCAAAGTTTTGAGTCAATATTCATAGCAAAAAACAGTCTCTCCACCAAAGCGGTTGTAAGCAGTTATCAAAGCCAATATAAAAAGCTTAAACTGGCTAGGATTAGATTCGAAAGAATGTTAGGCGCTAGTCAGACAACGGAGTGGGGCCAATCAACTACGCGCCTAGGCGAGATTTAGGCAGGAGCCTAGATGGATTTAAATTATCGTAAAATAGGCATTAAACAATATCTACATTATTTTTAAAAAGTAATACAATATTTATAGATAATGTGAGAGTTTAAGATAAATAGTGGAGGTGTTTAAAGAAAAAACAAAAATATATACAAGAATAAAAAAATAAAAAAAAGGGAGAGAAACGGGTAAAGTGGGGTCAGAAGAGAAAAAAAGAAGGGGAAATGGGTAAACAAACAAGTGGGGCAGAAAGGTAAAGATCGGAAGAGAAGTGGTGGATCTGGGTCAGTACAGTGTTTTAAGAGAGAAAAAAAATAAACAAATGGTCAGCATAATGAAATCGATTTTTTTTAGCCAAACGACGCTGTTTTGTACAGGGAATATCAAACTCATAATCCTTCATCTTCTTCCCAAGTTCGCCGCTCTGCAACCAATAGCGGATTCATGATTTTAACATCCGGTGGACTAAATTTAAATGAAAGCAACATTGAATAATTAAACAATGAATTACAGTTTTTCATTCATAATCTTTGTACAAACAACATTACAAGCTACAAGGACTAAATTTCTCCAAGACGAGATTATACTTTGAAACGTGTCATGATAATTTCATTGTTAATACAAGAAAATACATATTTCTCAATGTGAACAACAAAATTATCATTTAACCATTGAATCCCCATTTTATTGCAGAATAAACTCTTAATGATATTTATGGCAGGAAATACTTTCCACCATATCAATGTATAAAAATAAAATACAATATTAATTGGTAAAGCTAAAAAATTATAAAAGAACCAACAAAACAAGGTGCAAATAATATAAAAAAAAATTATAATAAATTATCAAAAACGAAAATCTACTATGAATGTAACATTTTATTTATTCAAAATAAAGATAACAATTACTTAAATTTTGGAAATGAGGGGATTATTAGGTGGTGTAGAAAAGAAACAAAATTAAATTGAATAGTTAATTAGGAAGTGGACCGTATTAAGCACAACACGTGGCTTTTTTGAATTTTTTTAATAACAAACGTTGAGGCATTCAGCCTCCCACGTGCTTTCAAACCTATACCAAAAGCGCACCGTTTTGCTTAAATGGTTAGTCTCCTTCTTCTTCTTCTCTTTCTGGTCGCAGACAGCCATAACACAGCAGCCGTCGCTGCTCTTTTCCTCCATCACATACCCAGACTTGGGTGGTCCAAGGAGGTCTCACAGCCATTGATCTGAACTTTAGGTGCCCAGGTCCCTTAAACAAGCCAAGCCCAGTCCGTTGCTCGCAGCAGCAGAAACCAGATCACCGGAGCGGGAATACTCATTTCCGACGAGAGCGGAGGGGCTGAACCAGCGCTCCTAGGCGTGTTTTCCAGCAAGGGGAGGGGCGGCCGCCACTCCTCGCCCTCACGTAGCTTCGCCACTGCTTCTAAGTTATAGATACAACTACTTGTCTGACCTTAAGGCCTCAGTAACTATGATGTATTCATGGATATGATGTTTAGCTTAACCTTTAAGCTCTCACTTCATCTCAGAGCCCAATAATGTGAAATATATTAAAATTTACCCACTCAATTTAATACTTCCAACATATTTTATGGTTTCGAATGAGTGCAAAAACATCAATAAGTGTCTTCTTTGTAGATTTGGGATACGAAAATTGTTGTTTTTAGGAACGAGGAATAGTTTTTGGGCCTAACTAAATAAAGTGACATCAACTAATTTCAAACATCACCCGCAATAGCCCAATTAATTGTCAATAAAGGCCCAACGCTTAAGCTCGAGTTATGCTTCATTATGAAGAGAGAGCCCTCATATTACAGCAGGCAAATGTCTGAAATATTCTAAGGATTCTACCTTGTCTTCCAAGTTTGGCTTTCTACTTTATTTTTCTTTTGTTTGGCCCTTTACCATTTTCTTTGAGAGGAAGATTATTGCAAGTTTATACACCATACGCATTACCTAACTCTCAATTGTTTTATTATTTCCTTCTTTTGGATTGAATATTGAAGCATCAAATTTGTATAGGTCAATAAATATTGAAACGTAACTAATGAAGGACATTGCGTATTATACCCTACTTGGTACTTGTCCTTACTCTTCCATATCTTCTAAAACATGAGAACTATCATTATCATTAACCACCAATTTTGTTCTCACCTAATCAAATAATTCTTTAATCTACAATTATTTTGTTACACACACACACACACACACACATTATATATTAGCCTATTTTCACACACACACACACACATGATTGTCATAAGAGTCATGATCGATCAGTTTGTCTTTGTTTTTTTATTTTTATTTATTTTTATTAGTTTTTTTAATTTTTTATGGGTTTTTTTTTTAACTTTAATTCTTCAAGAAGATTGAAATTTAATATAAACCTATTGTTAGATTACATATTGATTATAATCTCTTGATGTGTCCTTAATTCAAAATAATTAATGGCATTTTATTTAATGTCTC
Source organism: Cotoneaster glaucophyllus (assembly GCA_036320875.1). NCBI lineage: Eukaryota > Viridiplantae > Streptophyta > Magnoliopsida > Rosales > Rosaceae > Cotoneaster > Cotoneaster glaucophyllus. Next base: position 7,934,792 of record CM070060.1, read on the forward strand.
CCATTAAATATTTAAATTTATTAACATACAAATTTTTAATTTATTAATTTTATTTAACATTCTTCAAATTTGAAAGAGTACCAAAATGTATGTAGTGAAATGTTATATTGAACTAATGTATTGAAATGTTAGTACCAAAATGTATGTATCGAAATATATGCACCAAAATGTATTATATTACATTAATGTACCTAAATGTGTGTACCAAATGTATGCACCGAAATGTTAGTACCGAAATGTATTATATTGAATTAATGTACCTAAATGTTTGTATCGAAATATATGTACCGAAATGTGTGCACCTAAATGTATGCACTGAAATGTATTATAATGAATTTAATGTACCTAAATGATGAAGACAAAGTACATCGAAATATATTGTATAAAAAAAACTAGTTTATCTAAATGTTTACAACAAAATATATTAAGATAAATGAAATTAAAATGAAAATTAAAATGAAATAAAATTAATACATTAAAAATTAAGAAGATAAAGAGAAATAATTAAAAAATCAAATTATCAAGGGACTAAAATTAGATTTTGATCTTATTCATGGTTTTAATCTAAAAGTCATCTTTGCCAAGGATTAAAATGAAGTTTTCTATTTTATTTATTTATTGAAAGAATGTGAGAAGTGAGTTAATTCTTACAATGAATTAGTAATAATGTGATTCAAATTCACCTTTGGTGAGAATCGAACCTAAAACCTTTTATTTATAAGTAAAGAGAAATACCACGACCGTAGTACTAAGTGGCTATAGTTCGTCTTTGTAGAATATTAGCTTTATTCCATCTAATTCCGTGAGAGCATAAAGTTACTCTCTTTCCCTCTCCCTCAGTCTCACTGCACTATTATTTTGTTGACATTGCTTTCGTTTCTTCTCTTCTTTGGATTGTTTACTATATATGTAGCTTCACGTGCAATGTTAGCGATACATTACACATTTCATTGCAAGTATAGGGACGCACCATGCATGGCTGCGATGATGATTTCATTGGTAAAAGTATTAGTTAAATTAATTATATCAAAGTGTGCCAATGCAGTCAAACTTAGAAACCTAAAATTGATCTGTTTAAAATATTCAAGCAGACACGCACGAGTCTTTTTGGAGCAGACATTCTGTTTTACTATAGCAGAAAACTAATTGATGATAGAGACCTTATATAAACCATGTATTTACTGTATATGACCTTTTCTTTTAGACCATCTCTAATTTTTAGGTTAAAAATTTTAGGCTTTAACGTATAAATAGTTTTTTTTTCTCCATTGGTTCTGTGTTATAATTTTAGCTCGAGATTATTTAAAAATAAATTTAGCTAAATTTTTTTCGGGAAACGTTTTTTAAAATAAAGTTTATGTAGGTTATTATAATTTATTTCTATGAACAATTTAACCTAAAAATATCTAGATTTCAAGAAAAGTTGAAAAATCAATAACCAACCCCATGAAACATGTATTTATAGAGTTTTTAGGTGAATTTTGATTTAAATATTTTTTTACATTGTTTTGGCTATTGGATTTAGTTTTGGTTGATCACATTCGATCTTAGCTGTTGGATTTAATGTATTTGAAAATTTAAAATTGCACACATTTTAGGTTTTAACCCAAAACTTATTTTAGAGCCAACCATTGACGAATGATTGGGTTAGTTTAAAACCTAAATTTTGGTGGGGCTAGCTTTTTAACCGACCTAAATTCTGGGTTTTGCCAACTTTTAGGTTTTAACCCGAAACTTATTTTAGCTCAATCATTGGAGAAGAATTGGGTTAGTTTAAACCTAAATTTAGATTTTAACCCAAAGGTTGGAGATAGAGCTTAGAATAACAAAGGAAGAAACGATAAAATATCTAAAATCATCTCCAACATATCCTATAGTCGTTAGGAAAAAGAGAAAGGAAAAAAAGGGAAAAGGTTAGTTGCGTGAAATGGTTTTATTGATAACATATTATAAAATAATTAAAAAGTTTGTTTTGTGGAAATTTAGGTGGTAATATAAACTTGTTTCATACACGTCTGGCAGCTGGAGCACAATTATAATATGTAAATTAATTATGATATGAATCCTGAATATTTTGTTCTTCACTAACATCTATTAATTCCACGAATTCTATAAAACCTGTTTTTGGAATTGTGGTAATGAGTAGAGAAGAAGTTAAAACATCTAAAAATGCCATGGAACTATTTTTCTAACTCTTATTCACTCCCATTCAACTTTTCTATCCAAACAGAACTTTGACACACACAAGGGGTTACTTGCGGGTCTATTCTTTGTCTAAAGAAGGGAGTTTTCTGCCTTTGCCACGAAGTTTCGATTTTCCGTTCTTTAATTTGATTGAGAGACTCGAAATATCTTTGATCTTTGCTTTGTTATTTCTTTCTTGTGGACATCAAAAGTGAGCAAAAGTTACTCTGGAATAATTATTATGATAAATGACAGTTTGGCATGCCTTTTGAAATTAATCTGATGTGAAAAGTGAAATAAAGGGCTTACCCTAGCAAATATGCACTGGCAATCTCAATATATTCCTTTAGAAAGAACAAATGTACAAAACACCATGTCTTTTATGCATATTATGCTAATTGTACCTTCATAACTAAGCCCCACTTAACTATGTCTTTGTCAACTATGTCTTGTGCCTCACACGCAACCGTAAATTGAGGAGAAACTTTTCGGTGTGCCGGGACAAGGTTTAGTACACTAAGTGTTATAATACAATTAGTAACAAAATTCAATCAATTATATTAGGGATACTTTGGATGCGGTCCTTAATCATTAACATTCTTTGATTAAAATCTTAATAATATTCAAAGTTTGATCAAAGTCCCTTGACTTTGTACACCTCATTATATTGCTATTAATATTTATATTTTTATAGTTTTGACATTAATTGTTTGATATTTTATGAGATTTATAATCCTATAAATTTAAAATCTCTCATTATAATACTAATAGAAACGGTTACAATAAAAAAAAAAATTCAAACATTTTGATTGAATAAATGGATAAAAACTATGTAAAAATAAGAAATAATAAATGGCAAAAGAATGTATCCATAGTGTTAAAAAAATTGGTGCATTTTACAAAAAAATTGGTACATTTCACATATAACAAAGTAGTACATTAATAAAGAAGAATGGGTACATTATCACATCCCGACCCAGGGTCCACCACATCCCGGGCCCGCTCCACCACCGTAGCACGATATTGTCCGCTTTGGGCCCCGACTACGCCCTCACGGTTTTGTTTATGGGAACTCACACGAGAACTTCCCAGCATGCCTCGATCTCAGTCGGGGTGTGTCATACATTATAAATAAATTAGGGTACATATAAAAGATTAAAAAATTATGAGTACAAATAAATTTTTAAAAAAATATAGGCGCTAAAAGAAATTAATACATGGGTACAAAATAAAACTAAAAAGAAAATACTACAAATTTAAAAAAAAATGTTGCAAATTAAAAGTGGGTACAAACTAAAAATATAATATATGATACAAAGTTTAGGCATAAAACATAAATATACCATATGTAATTTTTCTATCATTGATTAAATATACAATGTCATGTGATGGTATACACATGGGTACAAACACAAATAAAACTTTAAAAAATATGGGCACAAAAAGAAACTAATATATGGGTACAAATTAAAAATGAAAAGAAAATTGGTACAAATTAAAAAAATATTTGCAAATTAAAAATAGGTACAAACTAAAAATAAAAATATATGATAAAAAATTTAGCCATAAATATAAATATACTAATTGTAACATTTTTAACACTCAAGGAATATATTTAAGAAACTAATATATTGGTACAAATTAAAAATGAAAAGAAAATTGGTACAAATTAAAAAATATTTGCAAATTAAAAATAGATACAAACTAAAAATAAAAATATATGATAAAAAATTTAGCCATAAATATAAATATACTAATTGTAAAATTTTTAACACTCAAGGAATATATTTAAAAATAAAAATATTTTATTATTCAAATAATTAATGACGTTATTAATACCCAAGGACTTTGATTAAAAATTGAAAATGAATAAGATTTTAATCAACGAAGTAGCAAAAAGAAGATGTAAACCTAATTTAACACTTAGTGTACAAGTCGTGTTCTCGACATGTTGAAACATCTCTCGTAACTTAGAAGCTAATGCATGGATATATGCAATTGATATATTTACTTGAAGTAGGAGAAATTATAAATCGGAAAATGAATGAGTAATGAATATAAGATTAAATCAAACCAACCACTTCCTCTCCTTCTCTCTTCCTAATAATTCTTCCTTTTTTGTTTTTGTTTTTGTTTTTTTGTGTCTTCAGTATTAAATTATGTAATATGATGCAGAACCTACATGTTTATTCTAAATGTATTAGCATACGTAAAGGAAGTTAGAAATCAAACAATTCTGATACTCATTAGTTAAGTAAAAATATCATCAATATTTTGGAAGTTTCAAACTGAAATCATCCTTCATAAGAATATTTAGAATTTGAAGGGCTTTTTCGACGTAAATTATTATAATGGTGCTAATGTGAAGTGTTGAAAAAACCTTGAGGACCAAGGGGACTGTTTGTTTCAACATTAAATACATTGAATGAGGAACTGTTGACCCTAAAAACTACCAAGCCTACGTGGCGCGCAGGCCGAGTAACTAATAAGCTAACTACGTCTTTCGGTTGAATGCGGGGCGGCCGGTGAGTAAAATGTTGATGTTGCGTTGTGTGCGCGGCCGACTTCTGAATCTTGCGACTGCGGCCGAGGAAGGAACACGCCTCGGCCTTTGGGTTCTAAAGCCTGAAGATAAGGCTGCTAGTCTTGCGAAGTTCACGAATCGTCGGCGCCGGATTCGGTCACAGTGATTATATTCGTAAAGATATAAGCATGCCGAATCGACAACAAAGTATAGGGGCACAGATACTCAAAACAGATATATGTCTTGACGGTGAAAGTGGTTCGGCCGTCGGAATGCCGAACTCTGAAGCTAACCTGTGAGTATCCAATCATAAAACAACTCGGCGTTCGATGTGCCGAGCTCGGTAATTCGTAACACCTCACTTCGCCGAGAAGGCTGGTGAGATGACCTCCGTCGATGAGAACCCGAAAGTCCTTCTCGACCGAGACTTGGATAGATAACCAATCGGCCTCGACGCAGTGATGTTTATCCAAACTGAAGGTGCTCCGCGATCGGCTGGTTCTACGGCGATAGTGCTGTTTATCCAAACTGAAGATACCACCGGTTGCCTTCACAGTGCTGTTTATCCAAACTGAAGATGTGTTGGCGAAAAGAAAATAAAAATCTCAAAGTTGAGAGGTTTCGCGTAGAGCGAGAATTTGGGCAGGGCAGTTTTTGTGTTGAGTTGGAGAGGGTGAATGTTATGCTCCCCCCTCTATTTATAGTAGCGCAAATACTCCAAACTGTCCTTGGATAGAAATCCTCTTCCTAGTCTAACTCTACCTCAGCCGATACTAATCCAATTCTATCTCGGCCGATCCCAATCCAACTAGGACTCTGAACCTGCCTCCAATCGCGGGTTTGATTCGCTTTTATCTTTCAGCTTACCCGGGACACCTTCTTCTAATGGGTCTCGGCCTCTATCACATTCTTATTCTTATCTGCATCATCCCACTCCGGCTAATACTCGGCTTATCCTGAACCCTCTCGGCCCATGACATTAATCCTCAGCGCCTTTGAGTAGACATTGGGCCGAAGATGGTCCTAATTTGGCCCACTATTATTTTGGGCCCAAACATTGCCCCCTCGCTTCTGAGGTCGTCGACCCATAGCTCACAGTCGAGCTTCGGCCTTAAAGAAGTGAAACGACATTACTCTTCCCGCAACGATCGATGACATGTCCCACAAAATAACACCATGCCCATTTATGAGAAATGATGTTTCCCTCGAATCCTTCCCGAACTCGCCACGCGTCAGTCCTCGATCATCCAACAGCTCGCAATCATATCTCTGGATGCATGCAACCATCAAAGCGTCTCTTTGCATTAATTTCACCGTCACACGCAATCGTGCATCCTCAAACCTCGAGATATACCCCTAATCTGCGAGATCTTCGGTCCTTTCACCTGGATTCTCTGAATCCTCATCATGGCGCGCAGTCGTATTGATTGGTTCATTTCGAAATTCAAAAACCAACCGATTGGTCTTCCTGCGAAGTGCCTATAAATACCTATTCCTCTCTCATCTCAATTTTACACTTCTAATCTTTCTGAAATTTCTTTGCTTCTCTCTCTTGAATCTCCAGTAAACCCAAAACTTCTTTCTTAAGCATTTTCAACCCAGCAGTCCACCTTTTAACCCTTTTTCTTCAACCATGGCATCCTTCATTTCTCAACTCTCCGAAGAATGCAACAAATGCAAGGACCTTATCGATCGCTGCGCCGTCAAGAACCTGCGCTTTGAGAGCGATTCAAGCGCCACGCATCAAATTCTTGGACCTCTGTTCAAGAAACCCGTACCCACAACCATCACCAACCTTTTGAAGGACCACTGCCTGGCATCCCTGCGACAAAGCTTTGAGTGGTCGAAGTGGGAAATGTCGAAACCCCAAGGAGCCTGGCCCTCGACTACTGTAACCTGGGCCGCCTGGGTTGATCGCATGGAAAAATTCTTCGGCCAAGAGTGGAAAGCTCTTGGAATCTACGACGCCATCAGACTCTCGACGGTGGAGATTGCTATGGATAAGGATCTTCTCATGGTGGCCTTGAGTTTCTGGTGCTCGGCAACTAACACCATGGTTCTCCCCCTTGGACCTATTGTCCCCAACGTCCTCGACATCTCGGCTATCCTTGGGACTTCACCTTCCGGTATGCTGTTCTTTTTGGATGTTCATCGAACCTGGATCTCAAAACCCTGTTCGATGCTCGGGCCGTTGAGACACTGAGCCGAAGTGGTCAAGAGCATTCGAAGGAGGAAGTTCAAAAGTTGCACAAGAACTTCTTCAACTACAACACCCTCATCGTTCATTTCGCCGGTCGAGGGGAGGAGAGACCCCGCAAAGGGGAGCATGAAGCCTTTCTGTTCTACTGGTACAACAAATTCATTTGTTGTACCAAATCGATCAAATGCTTGGTCGAGAATATGCCTGTGGCTAAAGCCCTGGCTAGTGGTCACGTCCTGGCGCTGAGCCCGGCCATTCTTGCTAACCTACTGCGTTTCTTGGCCGAGGCGACCATCCATAAGATCGACCCGCACCAGAATGGACCTCTTTGGGTATTTCAACTTTGGCTGCAGACCTACTTTACCATGCTTTGGCCGGAGGTTCTCAACTTTCTCCCTACCGAGGTGCTTGGTCTTCAGCTGGCCTCCCAACCGGCGCCCCCTCATCGGGCTGAGGAAGTCTTCAAGTACTTCTTTGGCCTTGAAGACATTTCCGACGACGAGTTTCTTGTATGTCATCGTCGCGATTATCCTTCTTCCATCAAACTCCCAACTTCGGTTCGGAGTGAAGGCGAGGATAGTGCCCTTCGTCAAAATTGGGGATCGTTTGTGTTGTCACGCGACCTTTCCCCTCGGCTGTGATGCTCGCCGGGCAAGCTGGGAGGTCTACCATCCTCAATTTACCGCCAGGCAACTCGGCTACCTCCAAGGCTGCCCGGTGCCTCTACTTCTCTCCCGCTCCCTTCTTAGACGAGGATGGCTCACTGGTTCTTCTGAGAGGGAGTGCCGATACACTGAAAAGGAATTCCAGGAGCGGTGCAAATAATTCCGTCTTCGACTATCTATTCTTGAGACCCTCAGCACCGACACTTTCGGGGATTGGTGGGAAGCGTACACCCAGGATTTCTTCGGGGGATCAGTCGACGATATCGTCACCAAAATTTTAGGCGATCGTCCCCAGAAAGCTGCCGCCCCTTCCTCTAAGGAGAAAATTCAAGGTATTAAGCTATCCTTACTTCTATTTTCCAAACGACTCCTCGATCCTAACCCTTTCCTTTCTCAGGTGGTCGAGCGCCTAAGCAGGCTGCCGCAATTGCTGCGGTTGTGGCCAAGAGAAGATTGGCTTTCCCCAAGAGAGCTGATCCTGCCGTGCGAACTCCGCTGAACAAACAGCCGCGCCAAGAGGCTAAGCCGACGCGTGAAGCTCCCCGGCCTCACAAACGTGTCAAGAAATTGGCAGAGAAAGGGGAACGGGAGTTTCACGTCGTCTCTAGTCAGACGACTGAGGCGACCGCCTCTGACAACCTCCCCACTGCTCCTGTTACCCAGGGACTGTCGGCGGAATGACCAATTCCAGTCGATCGACCATCCCAAGTGTCACCTGCTTTGGAAGCAGTCGAGCCAGCCGCTGTCCCGACCATCCCTGAGGCAGTCAAACCGTCTGCTGCTACACCGGATGGGGAACCTGCCACCCTAGTGCCACCTGTTGCACCTGTTCCGGAGGTAGCACCCCCTTTGATCGAGAGGCAATCCCCACTACGTCCAAAACGAATGGCGATCATCCTGGAAGAGGTACGAACAATTTCAAGTATATATGAAACAAAGTTTGCCTGATTCTAACGTATCTCATCGTTTCAGGATGACGCAAGCGAGGAGGTTCTGCTGAAACACCGCCCTCGTTGAGCTCGATAGACCAAGCTTTCAGTTTGTGCCTCTCAACCAAGTAAGGCAGCCCAGCAGGTTGTCCCTGCAATGGTTGAGGCTGGCGTGGTTTCCCTGGCTACTGCAGATGTTGCCGCTCCGGTTGCTGCTTCGGTCGGAGTAACAACCATTGCTCCAGCCGAAGTAAACGCTCCTCCCCCGGTCACGGCGGGAGCTGCTGCACCGGAGACGATTCCCCCCGCCAAGCCAGAAGCGACGACGAAAACCCCGATGCACCCGCAAGATGTCGACCTCGGCATCCCTCCTCAGGAGGTTACGTCAGCTTATGTAAGGCTCTCTGCTTCTTACTTTTAGTTTTGTCTTTTTCTTTTCAAAATTCTGAATCGAGGGTATACTAAATGCTAGGTGCCTTCCCATTCCTTTCATCGAAAATTCTACGCGTCGAGGGGTGTTGTTTATATTTCTTGGCCACCTCAGTGGCCATCGAATGTAGATAACCTTCATCGGCCGCGTGAATTGAGAAGCAGTCTCAAACACCGGGATCGGCCTTTAAGTTCTCTGGGTTTGAGCAGTGACCTAGGAGATATGGTCGAGGTCTCGTCTCATCAGGTTTACTATCCTCTCTTTCCTTATCCTTTGTGGCTTAACTTGTGCTAATACTTGTCCCTTCATGCAGCCTTCCTGGGAAGCTGAGTTCGACGCTCTTCTGGCCAGTACGTCGAATAGGGCAGCTGGCCTTCCACCTCCGCTTCACGGGACTCAGCCGACCCGGATTCTGCGGCCAAGCTACAAGAGCTCTTTTCCCTCTCGGCTTCCCAAATCCTTGAGCGAAAAGGCCTTGATTCCGTCGGGGCCTGTTTGAACGACCTTGCTACCGACGGTCGCTTGGATAATGTCGCTGTCACTCGAGCATCGTCGATATTTTCGAAAGAGCTCTTCGAGCCGAGGATGACTGGAAAGCCGCGTCGGCTATGCAAGAAACTCTTCGTCCGAAGGTAGAGGCGCTCGTAGCGAAAAAAGAACAGCTGGCCGACCTCGACCGCCAAATTACCAAACTCCAGAGTCGACGATCGGCATTTGCTTCTGAACTTGAACAGGAGTTCGAATCGGGTAAATCTACCCTGATCAAATATGCATCCAACAGCAAGTGGGTCGAGCAGCTGAAACTGGACAAGAAGATTCGGCAAGCTGAGGTGACAATGGGCGAGGTGAGATGGCTGGAGTTGAAGGCTTTCCTCGGATCCGTTCTCCCTTCATCGCCTTAGGGCTTTAATTGTAAACTCAACTTGTACCCCTTTTTGCAAATCTTAATAAAAATTTATCAAACTTGCATTTGCCGGATACCGGATGTTATTGTCTTTGATACGATATGCCCATTTGCAGAGAACTCATTTATTATTCTCGCATTTCCCAAGTAATCGGATAATATTTCTTTAAGAACTTCCCATTAATTGGTAACTTATGAATTAAACCCGTTCGGTCCTTGAGACGATATGCCCCCTTGCCGAGAACCTTGTGAACAACGAATGGTCCCTCCCAATTCGGCGACCATTTGCCGAACCTAGGATCTTTAACTCCAACAGGTAATACAGTTTGCCAAACTAACTCTCCTTCGCCGAATGTTTTATGTCTAACCCGTTGATTATAAGCTTGTTCGGCAATCTTCTTTTGCGCCGTTAATAGGTTGCAAGCGTCAAGTCGAGTTTCTTCTAAATCTTCTAACTCTTGTCTCATAGCCTGTCTATATTCGACACTGAACAAATGGCTTTGTTCTATTATTCGCAGCGAGTTTACACTTAACTCGACTGGCAACATTGCGTCATGTCCGTAGGTCAGGGCATACGGCGTCGTGCTGGTGGCGGATCGTGGTGAGGTTCGGTAAGCCCATAAGGCTTCGTTTAGCTTTAGATGCCACATGCCCGGCCTCACCTTCACCATTTTCTCGAGGATATCGATCAAAACCTTGTTACTTGCCTCGGCTTGTCCATTTGCCTGTGGGTAATACAGCGTAGACTGTTCGAGTCGAATATTCAATCTACTCGTATATTCCTTAAACCTGTTGGATGTGAAAATCGTGCCATTGTCTGTTATGATCGTTTATGGCACACCGAATCTTGTCACGATGTTCTCTTCCATGAAATTGCAGACTTCTCTGGACGTTAACTCGGCATACGATTTTGCCTCGACCCATTTAGTGAAGTAGTCTGTCGCCACTAGTATCCATGCATGTTTTGCTGCTCCGGAGGATGGTGTAATTTTGCCAATTACATCCATGGCCCACCCTCTAAACGGACAAGGTTTAGTAACTAAATGTAGTGCTTCGGCTGGAACCTGTTGTATGGGGCCGTGGATTTGGCACTGCACACATCCTCGGGCGAACTCGATACAATCTTTCAAAATGCTCGGCCAAAAGTATATATGGCGGCGAAGTAGCCATCGCATCTTTCGACCGGATTGATGGGCTCCACAGATCCCTTCGTGTACTTCCGCGATTGCTTGAGCGGCCTCTTGTGCTCCGAGGCACAACAACAATAAACCATCTTCACCCTTTCGGTATAATTCACTTTGGTACATGACGTAGTTCGTGGCGTGCACCCTTGTCTTGCGATCATGTTTGCCACTTGGGTTATCAAGATATTGCACAATTGGTTTCCTCCAATCGTCTGGTAATACCTCGACTGTACAAACATCCAGCGATTATTCTCGTTCTAATAACGAAGGTAAGGACATCACGCGCGTCCGGATCACATGGTCGTGGTGAAGAACTTGTTGATTAACCAGGGCCGGATATGACTGGTGTAATGTGGGTATCATCCGGCCTAACTCACCCCCCAAGAGTTGTGCTCCGGAGGCCAGTTGAGCGAGTTCATCAGCGAAGGATGCGGCCAAGTAGCTGGCAACCATGTGATAAGGTGCCAGAGCGCAACTCATGCAACAAAAAATGCCATTGAGCTGGTTAATCATGAGTTAGGAATCGCCGAGTACGAGCACGCGAGATGCTCGTAACTCATGAAGTACGCCGAGGCCGATAACGAGAGCTTCGTATTCGGCCTGGTTGTTGGTACAGTCAAAATCAAGTTTGAGAGAGAAGTACCATCGGCCGACGTGGAGGTACTAGAGCCATCAAAGTATAACGTCCAATAATTGTCGCGGGCTTCTACCATGCCGATCTCGATGTCGGGTTCCCCAAAACCGTATGGGGAGGGGTGTTGAGCGAGAAAATCGGCAAGAGCTTGTCCTTTGACTGCTTTCTGGGGCACATATTGTAAGCTGAATTCGGATAACGCCATCATCCATTTTCCAATTTGGCCTTTGACTATTGGCTGAGTGAGCATGTATTGGATAACGTCGGTCTGAGCAATAACTTGAGTGACCGATGGTAGCATGTAGTGCCGGAGTTTGGATGCAGCGAAGAAGAGGGCTAAACAAAGCTTCTCGACTGGGGAGTAGTTGAGACTCCGGCTGAGATAGAAGACGGCCTGTTCTCGTCCTGCGTCATTGTCTTATGCGAGGAGGCAGCCGATGGATTCCTCGGCCGTGAAAATGTAAAGTTTCAGAGGTTTATCGCGCCGAGGGGGAACGAGAACGGGTGGTTTTGTAAGAGAGACTTTGATTTGCGTGAAAGCTTGTTGGTGTTCGTCACGCCATTCGAACTTGTCTGAATCTTTCAATTTCAGAAGTGTGGAGAACGCTTTCATTTTCCCTGCCGAATTGGCTATGAAACGACGGAGAAAATTTATTTGGCCGAGCAAAGACTGGAGTTGCCTTTTGGTGGTTGGAGGTGGAGCGCTCATGATTGCTCGAGCCTTGTTCTCATCTATCTCAATACACCGAAGGCGCATTTTGCAGGGTTCGTCTTGAGATGATGTCGGCGCATAGGAAGGAAAGCCTGCCGAAGATCATCAAGATGCGTTCGGCGGCTCTTTGATTTTACCACCACATCATCGATGTATACTTCAACGATCGTGCCTATCAAGTCTTGAAAGATGGCGTTCATGGCGCGTTGATATGTGGCACCAGCATTTTTAAGGCCGAAAGGCATGACTACCCATTCATAAGTGCCGAGTGCCCCTGGGCAGCGAAAGGCAGTTTTATGGACATCGGCTTCGGCAATGAAGATCTGGTTGTAACCAGCGTGGCCGTCCATGAAGGATAACATGGCATGATTGGCCGCGGCGTCAATGAGTAGGTCTAAGATTGGCATTGGATACTCGTCCTTGGGTGTTGCCAAATTCAGATTGCGAAAATCGAGGCATATGCGGAGGGCGTCGTTTTTCTTGAGTACTGGGATGATATTCGCTAGCCATTCGAAGTATCGAGCCGTTCGAATGAACCCAACGTTTAAAAGACGAACGAGTTCATCTTTGATGCCGAGTTGGACCTCGGTCGAGAATCGTCGGGATGGTTGACGAAAGGGCTTGCAACTAGTTTTGATACGTAATTCGTGCTTGACGAGTGTTCGATCAAGACCGGGCATCTCATGATAGCTCCAAGCAAAACAATCTTTATATTCATGAAGTAGCTTGCAAAGCTCTGATTTCATAGGTTGGGGGAGCAGAGCACTAATAAATAATGGCCGAGGATCCTCGGCCATTCCAACATTCACCTCCTCCAATGGATCCTTAACCTGAGGCCGAGTGTCTTCGAGGTCGGCCGGAGCGACTGGAATATTATCAAAAGAGAGCATGGGACCGCTATCGTCTTCGGCAAGAAACTCCACGAGATTGATACCCGAATGAGATCGTTTGGATATGATATGCCAATGAGCCAGCAGTCGTTACATAATCGATGAAACCGCAGCTCGGCGTCTGGTTTGACTGGTGTCAAACATCAGGGTCGGTGATAAAGTTAGCCAGTCCGAGTCTCGTCGAATCCTGATGAACAATTTCAGCGCCAACCTCGATGGCTTTCTGAACTGAAATACGAGTTGGTCGTCCCTCATCATTGAGCTCTTGTAGAGTAATGTAGCCAACGTGGTCGTCGTAGTACCGTGCTTGGATCATGTTGGCTTCAAAGGGCTGATGGTCGGCTGGATGTACGACGATTGATTTACCATCCCAAAAGATGAGGACTTGATATAACGAAGACGGAATACAACTTGTTTGATGAATCCAATCTCGACCAAGCAATGCATTGTACTCGGTCTTCGAGTCAACTATGAAGAAAGCCTTCATGTGGTTGCGACCTGCGATGCTTACCTCTAACGGTAGTACGCCTTTTGTTTGAGACTTGTCCCCGACGAAGCTGCTCATGGTGATTCCTGATGGGATAAGTTCATCGTTGGAGCGGTGTAAGGCCTTCATGATGGTTACAGGCATGATATTGACAGTAGCCCCACAGTCGACGAAGATTTTCGAGACTGGATATCCTTCGATGTGGGCTGTGACATACAATGGTTTGAGGTGACGAAGGTTGGCTGCCGAATAACGAGGAAATAATTCGGCCGAAGCTGTCTTGAGGTTATCGTCCTTAGCCGTTGGCTCGACCTCGGTGGGAGAGACAAAGTCGACTTGGGTAGCTTCTTCGGCCACTACGTCGCCGTCTAGGAAGCTTGGTTGGGACGTGGTTGACCGAAAATCGGTCGGCAAGACATGGACCATGCTGATTTCCATGTTGTCGAGGATTGAAGGGCCCATCGAGTTGGGATCTTCCTCCGTCGTCAGTTCCTCTTCTTCTCGATCCTTGTCCTCTGGATTTTCTTCCTCGTCCTCCAGATTTTTGACCTCTGGATTCATGTTTTCTTCTCTGTTCTCCAGGTTTCCTTCCTCCGGAGTTTCTAGCATGTTTGCGGTGAATATCTTTTCCGGGCTCACAGGCCTTTGGCTTCTCTGGGACTGGGACTGAGTCTGGGACTTGTGCCATCACACTAGTTTGTTCTTGGTAAGCGATACGGGCGTCCCTGATGTTTAGATAGGCATCTAACCGTTCGACACGTCTTATTTCATCGGCCGTAAGGCCGAAGAGGAAAACAGCTGAAAAGACCTCAAAATGGTATCGTAAATACTGGAGATCTTCTAGGGAAAAAGGAAGTTCGCCTGGGTTGATGTCTGTATATGGATCGACATTGAAGTCGAGAACACGGGCTTCACGTATGTGTTGGAACTTAGCTTTCAACCCGAGGTCCGAATTCTTTTGGATGATTCGTTCAGCATCTGGGCAGGTCAGGACAAGTTCGATCGTGTCTTGACATGCTTTCGGCAAACCATATAAATCATTGGCCGAATGATTTTTATGAAACTCTCGCATGTACTGTAGGGCTTCTCCGAGGAATGGTGGATGTAGATTTCGCCGAATTTTGATCAACGGTTCTTCTACAGGCAATGGAGGAAGTTTATCTTCGGCCTCCTTCTTAAAATGCTCAAGTCGTGCCTTCATTTCTCGGCCTCCTCAAATGTGGTTTCTAGGGCGTGATCAACCGACTGTTTTCCTTGTACTAACTCTGTCATAATTGCTGGGGTTTGCCGGTCATTGTTATCGCCAACTTTTTCTTTCGGCTGCCATTTGGGGCCCGAAGTAGCCGAAGTCTCTTGTGCTGCTTGTCGGTGGGCTAGGCAATCTATTCTTTGGCGTCGACGCTTCTATGATTTGGATAACGTAGTGTACACACCTTTGGGCGAGTGATAAGTATACCATCGTTGGTCTTGAGGTTCAGGAGGTTTGAAGGTTCTTCGATTTGCGGAAGAGCTCGAGCTGCTAGAATTGCGGGAATAATACTCTTCATTGTAGAATGGAGTATCAAAGTCGAGTCGTCGTCTGGCTGAAGATGATTTAACCTTCTGCGGACCGAGCCTGTTGAAAACGGTATTGCACGGACTCGAGCTAGGCGTTTTTTGAGGCGTCGTCGGGACTGAGCGCACACGTGGCGTTTCTGCTTGTTGTGGTCGTGCTCTCGGTTTAATCGGAACATCTGCTTTGCACTATGTGCACAGGGTTTCAGATTCATTGGCTTCTTCAGCACCAGAACTTGACATGGATTCGACGATGGCTGGGCCGACCGAATCTCGAGGTGGGGAATTTGAGAACAAATCGATCTTGAGTCGTGGTTGAAAACCTTTTGTTAGGACGTGCCGCGCTGATACGAACTCGATTTTAGCTTTGCCTCGAGGTGAATACGCATCGACCGTACTCATAGATTCGACAATGGCCGGTCCGACTGAATTTTGTGGTGGTGCATTTGAGAACAAATCAATTTTGAGCAGCGGTTGGGAGCTCTTTTTTGGGACATGTCGCGCCGAGACGAACTCAATCTTTTCTTTTCCTTTGTCTCAAGGTAAATGAGCATCGACCATACCCACCGTCGTTGTAGGGAAAGGGTCAGCATCAACTCCCATTCTCTTCTCTGGAAACTTAAGTTTTCCATCGTCAATCCATCTTTTAATAGTATCCCGAAACACGACATAATTGTTTGTCGTGTGTTTGTTCGAATTGTGATATTTGCAATATACCCTTCCCTTCAGCTCTTCGGCCTTGGGAATGTTGTGTCCCGACCGAAGTTTTATAATCTTGGCAAGTAACAATTGATCGAAGATGGCGCCTTAGTAATATCAAACGTATACACTTTTGTCTTTTTTACGACGTTTTCTTCAGATGTTGGCCGAATTTTGACATCCTTAGGATTGATGTGGGTCAACGCTTTGCATATATATGGTTTGTTAATCACTATTTCGACCGCATCTATGCTGGCGTATTCTTCAGATTCCGCAGATGCATAGCTGATTGTGGGATTTTTATAGATGATCCCTCGGGATGGGGATTTCAAAACTTTCTCTTCGTGGAGCAGATAATCGTATTGCTCGACATGTTGAGCTAATTCGTAGATGTCGCGGAAGTTTGCCCCCAGGAATTTCTTCTTATATTCCACGTCTAAACTGTTCAACGCGAGTCGAACAAACTCAACTTCTGGTAGAGGTACTCGGCACCAGTTCCTGGCCGATTTGAATCTTGTAAGATAATCCATCGGCGATTCATCCGAGTCTTGTGCCATTCTGGCCAACGAATAGACTGACATTTCCATCCCCGGCCGATAGAACTGTTCGTGAAACTTCTCGACCAGTTCTTCCCAACTTTGAATGGAATTAGGTGGGAGGTTAATGTACCACGCGAATGCCGAACCTGTGAGTGAGAAGTTAAACAATCGTAACTTATAGAAGTCACTACTAACATCTCCACACTGTGCAGTGAAACGGGCGACATGCTCTAAAGAGGATAGAGATGATTCTCCAGCAAGAAGGCTGAAATCTAGGATTTTATAGCCTTTAGGATATTTGAACTTCTCTACATAAGCTGGATATGGGTGGATAAATTTTTGGAACTTCGGCCCTTTCTTCAGAGCCGAATCAATCATCCTCTGAACTTCAACCACGTCCACGGACGTCGTTTCCATACTTGGATCAAAGTTATCTGTCCGACTGCTTGATCCACCCCTCTTGTCTAGATTGACCATTTTGAGCCGAGCAGGTCCTGCCTCGGCCGGTGATACTGATACGAAATTATTTTTTGGAATAGGCTGTTTGAAACAATCAGAATAGCCAATATGCTGGGTATTGTTAACCACGGCTTCGAGCAATCTCGTGTGCATGGCGTTTTGACTATGTATTTCTTCGAGTATTCCTCTTATTCCTTGACTGAACATCTGTTCGAACTGCCGAGACTGTTCTTCGAGCCTTTGTCGAAAAAACGATTTGGTTGGTGGGTCGGATGCCTTACCACCGTCTTCATCACAATCCTCCACCATGCCTTCGATCACGGCTCCTTTTGTTATCTTTGTGAGGATCCCTGTGTCCCGAGGCAGCTCGCCAACGCTCGTTTGTCTTTCTTGTCGTGTCCCTTTCGATGCCTCAGGTGTCACGGCAGCAGTGGTCTGTGCCCGTAATGTACCTTCGGCCCCGGGGTTCTGACTCGAGTGGGTAGCGATCGACTTTCCCATGGTTAATTTCTTTGTCACTGACCGTGTTTCAATGGTCATGAACTTCGAAGGTTTAGCACTTGGTCTTGACCCTAAAAACTACCAAGCCTACGTGGCGCGCAGGCCGAGTAACTAATAAGCTAACTACGTCCTTCGGTTGAATACGGGGCGTGCGAACTCGACGGTCGAACTCGGCCGGTGAGTAAAATGTTGATGTTGCGTTGTGTGCGCGGCTGACTTCTGAATCTTGCGACTGTGGCCGAGGAAGGAACACAGCCTCGGCCTTTGGGTTCTAGAACCTGAAGACAAGGCTGCTAGTCTTGCGAAGTTCACGAATCGTCGGCGCCGGATTCGGTCACAGTGATTATATTCGTAAAGGTATAAGCACGCCGAATTGACACCAAAGTATAGGGGCACAGATATTCAAAACAGATATATGTATTGACGGTGAAAGTGGTTCGGCCGTCGGAATGCCGAACTCTGAAGCTAACCTGTGAGTATCCAATCATAAAACAACTCGGCATTCGATGTGCCGAGCTCGGTAATTCGTAACACCTCACTTCGCCGAGAAGGCTGGTGAGATGACCTCCGTCGATGAGAACCTGAAAGTCCTTCTCGACCGAGACTTGGATAGATAACCAATCGACCTCGACGCAGTGCTGTTTATCCAAACTGAAGGTGCTCCGCAATCGGCTGGTTCTACGGCGATAATGCTGTGTATCCAAACTGAAGATACCACCGGTTGCCTTCACAGTGCTGTTTATCCAAACTGAAGATGTGTTGGCGAAAAGAAAATAAAAATCTCAAAGTTGAGAGGTTTCGCGTAGAGCGAGAATTTGCGCAGGGCAGTTTTTGAGTTGACTTGGAGAGGGTGAATGTTATGCTCCCCCCTCTATTTATAGTAGCGCAAATACTCCAAATCGTCCTTGGATAGAAATCCTCTTCCTAGTCTCACTCTACCTCAGCCGATACTAATCCAATTCTATCTCGGCCGATCCCAATCCAACTAGGACTCTGAACCTGCCTCCAATCGTGGGTTTGATTCGCTTTTATCTTTCAGCTTACCCGGGACTCCTTCTCCTAATGGGTCTCGGCCTCTATCACATTCTTATTCTTATCTGCATCATCCCACTCCGGCTAATACTCGGCTTATCCTGAACCCTCTCGGCCCATGACATTAATCCTCAGCGCCTTTGGGTAGACATTGGGCCGAAGATGGTCCTAATTCGGCCCACTATTATTTTGGGCCCAAACAGGAACATAATGCCAATAAAAATGTAAAAGTTTGGAGATAAAACCCACGACTCATCGTAGATAATAACAGATGGATTGACCTTTTTACCTCTGTCATGAAGTCGACTCTAGGCAAGAATATGGCCATGCATGGTTTCATTGTCCTAGTGATTTTAGACAATTTCATGAGAAGAAGAAATTGAATAAGAAAAAAAGGAGATGTGCATGAAAAGCATACAAGTATCTCAATATTAAGACAAAGAGGGTTCATCTTCTCCTCTCTCGATCTCTATTTGTGGTAGAAAGTTTATCTTCTGTGGTTTAATTCTTTTGTTTCTGGTAATGACAATAGTTCTATTCTGTAATTTGTATTCTTCTATTTTGAACTTTGTCGGGAGCTTTTTCCATTTACGTGGGGCCTTTTGTCTTCCTTTTATTAACATCAACCAAAGAAAATTAGAAAATAATTATTATCGAACTTACATGAAATTCTGTAATGTGTGTGTATTGTTCTGAATTTGGCTCGCCATTCATGAACGAATGTGGAATTGAAGCTTCGTGAGGAGGAGACTGGTCATTGGGTTTTGGTCGATCGGTCGAATAGTGTAGGTGAGGAAAGTGGGCAATCGAACGGCGCTGTAGTGTGTGTGGGGGTGGGTGGGTTCGCATGGGTTTCGAGTTGCATAGGGAATTTAATTTAAATTTGGAGTTTTTCGAAGTTTAAGGTTTTTGTTCTCTATTTTTGTTTAAAAAATATGAATTGCAAGAATTATAATTTAAAACAATAATTAAACAATATTAGAAAGAGATCGAGAATTTAATTTAATCACACAAGATACATTCAAAATATTTAATCCACTAACATGTACCAAGCAAGAAGCATTTCAAACAAAGTTTATATGAATTCTGTTCTTTTTTTTTTTTTTTTTACGAGCAATGATATTTGGTATTTCATTGATCATCTGAGACCAATTCATAGGTGTCAATTGGGTACAATCCTTCAGTGACCAAGAAAATGATCTGAAGGTGAATTTGCACAAAAGAGACAATAATAGTAAGCCCCTAGACAACTACCACATGTATTAGAACTTCCCACTACACTTATACAAACCTATCACAGAAACGATATATAACAGATTTGTATAGGTGAATGCAAACAGTCACCGCCGAATAGCGTGGCCACAAAAAGTCATCGCGAGAGCGAGACCACATAAAGTCATCGTTAGTAGACGAGACCACATAATACAACGCTCAAAGAGAAAACCAAATACAACCATCGTTGTAGCACGGCCATAACACTCGCTAGGCGAGGTGATAGAGTTAGACTAAACTAACTCAAAACTAAACTGAATTAAATTAAACTAAGCTAGGCTAAAAAACTAATCCGAGAAGGGAACCACTAAATGACACCATCCGGTGGGGGGAAAGAACCCTCGGGCAAGGATCATAGTCGTGTCGAGGCACAAGAAGGCAGAAACCCTAAACACCATCCGGGTCCGCCACATGCATAAGTCCAGCAGAGATGCAAAGATAAACCACAGGCGGCAGAAATTCTAGATCTGAAAAATGCAACCACCAACAAGAGTGGCCTAGACAGAGCCACCGCCAGATTTGCAAACCCAAACCAAAGCAACACCACCAAGGAAGCGCTGCACTTAAATATGGGCATGGATTCTAGCAAATCACAACACCAAGCAAAGTGATGAAAACGTGATTCCAATGCACCAGCACCCTTGTGAGGGCAAGGTCTGGATCGGAATGAAGGGGAGAAACAAGGGAGGGGAGAGGATGGTGGAATGCTGAGAAAGGCTAGGATGGGGGAAATGGCGTAAGAAATAGGGGGTGTGAATGGCGAGGCGAGACAAAATTAGGGTGAGAGGGGGAATGAAGAGGAAATAGGGGACGGGAGAAAGGATGGACAGGGACATGGAGAGGAAATAGGGAACGGGGACAGGGATATGGATTCAGTTCTAAAAACTATAGGATGTCCTCATACATTTTCATAACCATATGGTAGATCACAGTATTTTTCCTTAATGACGATATGAAACGTATTGTGAAAATATTGTACCAATCATAAATTTCAACCCAGAAATCTTACTGAACCTATATAGGTAGAACATCAACTTTCAATCTGTTTGAAGTCATGTCAGCAATTGGATGCCATCTTCTCCTCCAAAATTTGATAAGGGAGACCTAATTACAATATACAAAATGATATAAAATTGAGTGTTGTTAATCCACTTATAAAAAGTAACCTCACCAGCTGCAAAAACATGAATTGTCCTTGAAGAGTGTTAAGGACTCTAAAATATAAACGTGTCCATGATTATTTCCTTGAAGCTATTAAAAAATTGTGAGAATGAATGAATGCCCACAATGAAAGAGACTTGGGAATAATAGGGAATAGTTGTTGTGTGGTGCTTTCAAAAATGTAATCATTTTGTCTGTTTGGTTAGTCATGGGTGTTGCTCTATATAAAGAGCACTCGTGTGATCACAATACACATAACATTGTGAAAGAAAAGAACTGAAAGCAATAATATCAGTATCCCTCCCTTCCTCTTTTTTCATGCAATCCTTTTGTGTTACGAAACTAAACAATGTGATATTTTGCACCCGCTTCGCTCTTGTCTCTAGCAAAAGTTATCTCTCTAGCTTTTGCCTATTTATAACACGTTATTAGCACGACTCTCTAACCTCAACTAGTTCTCATCTCCCTTCACCGAAAAATGCTTCCTCCAAGGATTTGCCTGTTCTTCTTCCTCTTCTGCCCCACATGCCTGATGTACCCTCGCGAAAAACTGCTAGCACCATGCCTGCTTCTAGTTCTCAACATAACAATTACTTATATCTTTGATTTCTTGTTTAGTGTAGCTCCTGATTACTTACCCATTGTTTATTTCTGTTAATTTTACTGCGATTAAAGTTGGTGCGGTATCATCGCGCATCTTGGACTGCAAATTTAATTTTACTGCAATTTTAGGTGGTGTGGTATAAACACCCACCCTGCTCTGCATATTTAAATTTCCTGCTGCTTGAGTAGTGCGGTATAATCGCCTATCCTATGCTATTATCTTTCAATGAGAGTGGTGCCGTACAATCGCCCTCCTCATTAATCATGTAAGTCTCGAGCCTAAAGTTTTGAGTGCTTATCATTTTGGCCTGAAGATCAAAATGAAAAATTTGTAAGAACTAGAAGTTTTAAGATTACATTCCTCCAGAATACATATTATTGCAAGTTCTTACACATTTCATTTTTCTTTCAAAAAAGAAAATGGCGAACTTGGCAAAAGTTGATTTTGTTGCCCTGGACATTACTGGGAAAAACTACCTTACCTGGGTAGTGGATACCAAGATCTATCAAGAGGCAAGGAATCTTAGAGAAACCATCAAGGAGGAAAACAATGCATCCTTTCAAGATCAGGCAAAGGCCATGGTCTTTATCCATCGCCATCTTGATGAAGGACTGAAGAGTGAGTACCTAATGGTTGATGATCCATTAGCCCTCTAGAAGGCACTGAGAAATAGATACGATCACCAGAAAATGGTGATTCTTCAAAAGGCTCGTTAGTGGACACACTTAAGGATCCAGGATTTCAAGTCGGTGGCTGAGTACAATTTTGCAATGTTCAGAATTAGCTCATAGATGAAGCTTTGTGGGGAAACCATCATTGAGGAAGATATGCTGGAAAAGACTTTCAGCACCTTTCATGCCTCCAACGTGCTCCTGCAGCAGCAGTATAGAAAGAGGGGCTTTATTGAGTACAATCAGCTGATATTTATGCTCCTTGTGGCTGAACAAAACAATGAGCTTCTGATGAAAAATCCTCAGTCCCGACCTACTGGATCGACACCATTCCCAGA
Source organism: Cotoneaster glaucophyllus (assembly GCA_036320875.1). Lineage (NCBI taxonomy): Eukaryota > Viridiplantae > Streptophyta > Magnoliopsida > Rosales > Rosaceae > Cotoneaster > Cotoneaster glaucophyllus. The sequence goes on from CM070060.1 coordinate 7,957,365, forward strand.
AGTGAATGCTACTTCCCTCGAAGTGAACACCACATCCTCTCGTGGAATAATTATAAACGAGGACATGGGCACAAGTGAGGCCGGTGGAATGAGAAAGGCAAGATTCATGGTGTCCAGTTTCAAAACCAAGTTCCAAGGCATAATTTAGGCCCGAGCTTCAAAAATGTAAATCGCCACAAAGGAAAAACTCATATGAACAACACTCCTAGAAATCCTGAAGAAGTTTGCCATAGGTATGGTGGGAATGGGCACTAGGAGCGTACTCTTATTATTCTGAACTTGTAGTTTAAAGCTCTCATTTCAATTCAATAAAAAGTGGCATTTCAATTTCCTTTTATTATGAATAAACTGTTTTTAACTATGATTCCCTTACTTAGAGAGCATGGATAAAAACTATGGCTATTCTCAAAACAAGATCAATGGCAGAGATATTTATCTTCCAGAAGGCGCAACCACACATACAATACTTCGAGATCAAAAATATTTCTCAAGCTTGATGCTTGCAAAAGTAAAGGTAACAAAAATATCAGGCCAATCAGATGTAATTGGAGGATCAGGGAAAGCCCATATCATGATTACTGCATAACGCTAGGCATTGATGTTGAACACCCTGTTCCTCATGTCCATACCCAAAATGGTTTAGCATAAGCCTTTATCAAGCGGTTTCAATTAATAGCTCGCACTCTGCACATGAAAATAAAATTGCCAGTCTCTGCATGGGGACATGCAATCTTACGTGCTGCTTCATTGGTTCGATTGAGACCTATAGCCAACCATTAATACTCATCAATACAACTCATGTTTGGGCATCAGTCAAACATTTCACATTTAAGAGTTTTTGCTTGTGCTGTTTATGTGCCTATTGCACCGTCATAATGCACTAAAATGGGACCTCAGGACATACTAGGAGTTTATGTGGGTTTTGATTCACCATCTATCATTAGATATTTGGAACCCTTCACAGGTGATATGTTTAGAGCTCGTTTTGCAGATTGTCACTTTGTTGAGACAGTCTTCCTGTCGTTAGGGGGAGAAAAGATCGTTCCAGATGAATGGCAAGTGATGACATGGGTTGTGCCCACCTTATCTCATTTTGATCCACGAAGTACTCAATGTGAAAATGAAGTGAAAATGATTGTTCATCTTTAAGGTATTGCTAATCAAATGCCAGATGCATTTAATGATGCTTCGAAAGTGACAAAATCACATATACCAGCTGCAAATGCGTCTGCAAGAATTGATGTCCCCTTTGGACAAAATAAGGTGGCAGCGAATAATTCATCCAGTGCACATCTGAAGTATGGTAGACCGCTAGGTTCAAAAGATTCAGCCCCTTGAAAGAGAAAGATAAGGGCACAGCTGAATCCAAATGAAATCATTCAGGAAAAGAAAATGAATGACAGATCCACAATTCATGATTCGGTACTTTCAGAAAAAGAAAATGTCTTTGATGAGACACATGTCCCTGTTAGAATAAAGCAAAGAAATCTCCATAAATTATGCATGTACTAATGAATTGTGGGATCGAAATGACATAATCATGGACGACATTTTCACATTTGCAGTAGCTACTGAAATCATATTAAGCCATGATATTGATCCCCGCTCTGTTGATGAATGCAAACAGAGACAAGATTGGCCTAAGTGGAAAGATGCAATCCAGGCAGAATTAAATTCCATGGAAAGACGAAGTGTTTTTGGATTGGTAGTCCAAACCCTGCCTGGTGTAAACCCCGTGGGTTACAAGTGGGTATTCACAAGAAAGCGCAATGAGAAAAATGAGATTGCAAGATATAAAGCATGACTCATTGCACAAGGTTTTTTTATAAAGACCTGAATTGATTATGGGAAGACATACTCTTCTGTAATGGACGCAATTATGTTTCGTTACTTAATAAGTTTGGTGGTTTAAAAAAAACTTGACATGCGACTTATGGATGTCATCACCGTGTATCTATATGGAGAATTAGATACTGACATATATATGAAAGTCCCCGAAGGACTTAAGTTACCTGAAATGACTAACAAACCACGAGGTATGCTCTCAATCAAATTAAGGCGTTCATTGTATGGGCTGAAGCAATCTGGACGAATGTGGTATAATAGTCTCAGTGAGTATTTGATCAAACAAGGATATACCAACAATGTCATGCCCTTGTGTGTTCATTAAGAAATCAAATTCTGGATTTGCTATAGTGGCAATATGTGTCGATGATACGAACGTAGTTAGAACCCCTGAAGAGCTCAACAAAACTGCTGAATATCTGAAAATCGAATTTGAAATGAAAGACCATGGGAAAACAAAATATTGTCTCGGCCTGCAGATCGAGCATTGTGCTAATGGAATTTTGGTCCATCAATTAGCTTACATTGAAAAAATCCTGAAACGATTTGGCATGGACAAGGCTTATCCACTCAGTACGCCAATAGTTGTTCGTTCTTTGCACATTAAGAAAGATCCATTCCATCCAAAAGAAGATGATGAAGTGGTCCTTGGTCCAGAAGTACCATATTTGAGTGCAATAGGTGCTTTATTGTATTTAGCACAATGTACTAGACCATATATAGCTTTTTCAGTCAACCTGTAAGTAAGGTATAGCTCTGCTCCAACAATTCGTCATTGGAAGGGAGTCAAAGATATTTTACGATACCTTCGTGGGACAACAAACATGGGCCTCTTCTACTCAGAGAAATGCATAATGACCAAATTCTTATTGGATATGCAGATGCTGGTTTTCTCTATGATCCGCATAAAGCCTGCTCACAAACTAGATATGTGTTCACTAATGGAGATACAACAATCTCATGGTGCTCAACAAAGAAGAGATTAGTTGCTACATCTTCCAATCACTCGGAGATACTTGCTTTACATGTAGCAAGTCGTGAATGTTCTTGGTTAAGATCAATGATCCATCATATTCAGAATTCATGTGGTCTACCTTCAAAAACAGACATTCCAACTATCATTCATGAAGATAATGCAGCATGTGTTGCCCAAATGAAGGAAGGATTCATCAAAGGCGATAAGACTAAACACATATCTCCAAAGTTTTTTAGTATACATGAGCTCCAGAAGGCTAAAGTTATTGAAGTCAGACAAATCCGTTCCAATGAAAATCAAGCAGACCTGTTCACCAAATCTCTACCAAATTGCACGTTTTAGAAGCTAATGCAGGGTATCGGATTACGTCGGCTTACCAATCAGTTAAATTTGAAGAATGCGGAATTAGGGGGAGATACATGTCAGGGGGAGCATCCATGATACATGCTTGTTGTACTCTTTTTCCATAGACTAAGATTTTTCCCACTGGGTTTTTCCTATCAAGGTTTTAATGAGGCAACATAAGTATGCTTAACACTATATCAACAATCCAGATAAAGTTCTACTCTTTTTCTTTTGCCATGATTTTTTTCTCACTGGATTTTCCCAGGCAAGGTTTTAACGAGGCAACTGATGTTGATATGTGGGCATCCAAATGGGAGTATTGTAAAATTGCGAGGATGAATGAATGCCCACAGTGAAGGAGACTTGGGAATAGGAATCATAGGGAATAGTAGGGAATAGTTGTTGTGTGGTGCTTTCAAAAGTGTAATCATTTTGTCTGTTTGGTGAGGCACGGGTGTTGCTCTATATAAAGAGCACTCTGTGTGATCACAATACACACAACACTGCGAAAGAAAAGAACTGAAAGCAATAGTATCAATATCCCTCCCTTCCTATTTTTACCTACAATCCTTTTGTGTTACGAAACTAAACAGTGTGATATTTTGTACCCGTTTCGCTTCTGTCCTTAGCAAATATTATCTCTCTAACTTTTACCTAGTTATAACAAAAACCCTATTTTTTAGGAGTGGGAAAAGTTTTTTAAGGTATCACTGATTTGAGACGTTGGCACGATCAATCGAACAACTATTAATTCTTGTGTGGTTGTTACTTTTACCTATGTGTTTGTTTATTTTCTTTAAGGTTGACTGCAAAAACAGACAGTCGATCAACAAAATATTATTATGGGTTTGGTACAATATATGTGTGTACCCAGGTCCCAGATATTATTATGAGAAAAATCGGTAATTAACTGAAAAACGTTTTTTCTGCGAAACCCAGTTTGCAGGTGAATTGCAAACATAGGATACTGTCATCAACATGACACTAGTCAGTTTCAATTGGACATTACATTGTACAACTTTATAAACAATATTACAAGTTGTTTACTGTTTTGCAATGACATGTTTACTTTTGTAATTTAGTGGATGTAAATGGGAGAATAGCGCATTTATGTTGTGTTTTTCGTATTCGTGTCATTTTCATATCATATTTGACATTTTAACAAGGTCGTGTCATCAGTGGCGAAGCTACATGGGGCGAGGAGTGGCGTCCGCCACTCCCCTCGTCGGAAATCAAGCCCAGGAGTAGTGGTTCCGCCCCTCTGGTCCCATCGGAAGTGATGGAATTCGTCTGTGTTTGTTGGGTTTGTTGCTGCTGTGCAACTTGCTGCTCGCAAGCTCATTTTTGTTTTTTTATAAAAACCAGGCCAAAACGACGTCGTTTGGGTTATTGAGTTTTGAAAAAAAAATTATATAATTAAAGGGAGACCACTCGTCCCCTTCCAGTCGGCGACTTCAGTTGGAGACCAGGCCAAATCCCGGTCCTTGAGCCAGACCTTGGAGCCCCGGCGGAGGCTCATCTCGGCGGACCTCCAGCGGAAACCGAGACCTTGAGCTAGTGACGGGAAGCCAGAAGCCCTAGAATTCTGTGGAGAAGACGACAAGTGGCGGAAGAGCGGAAGTCGACAGAAACAGAGAAGGACAACGTAGAGAAAGTGAGAGGAGAGAGAGAGAGAGAGCTTTGGGTGAAAGTTTTGTTTCCCGCCCTAACAGCTATAGAGTAGAAGTCCGAATTGGTGAAACCGAAAGTTTATATAGCGTACTCGACACGTCACCCTCCAATGAATGTGGACGCAGCAGGTAGAGAGAGAGAGAGAGAGAGAGAGGAAGTTTGCATATTTTAATGGCGGTTTTAGTTTTTTTTGTTTTGGGCAGCTTCTCCCTATATTACAATTAGAGACGTTACGAAATTTTCGTTTTTTAAATTACTTTTTGCGAATCTTTCAATTTCATCTTCGAGAAAAATCATTTTTTAACGTACAGATCCGTCTACTTATTTTATTTGTTTTTTTTTAACAAGCAATGAGGTGTAGAGGATCGAACTCGAAACCTTAGAATAATTTTCTTAATCAATTGAGTTATAAGACGTTTAATCACCAAAAAAGAATTTGAATTACATTGTTACTAGCCTATTATAAGGTTAAACTACAATTGAGATGAATAAAATTACCCTATTATAAGGTGAAACGAATTTGAATTACATCATTACTAGCCTTCACTATCCCAGACCCTGCTCCATCCCACTTTCAATGTCAAACCAATAAGAGAGGAGCAGCTTTCCAAATCCCAGCAGCAACCAGCAACATCCCGTTAGCTTTCCTTGATTCCAAAGTTCAAGCCACCTCCCAGCCCCCAGCTTCCAGGCCCCATCCTTTGGTTTGGTTGGCCACTTCTCTCCAATTTTTTACATGAAATCTTTAATTTCTAAATTTATATTATATCTCTAACCCTAATTGATTATTTAATACGAAATTTTGTTTAATTTATATAGAATCATAGAGTAATTGATCAACATGGTGAGTGACTATTAATTATTGATTATTGATAAGAAATTCTATAATTATTGATGAATGAAATTGTTATTTAGGGTATAAATTTAATTCTTGATTATAGATTAATTGATATTGATATTGATTAATTGAATTTTTGTTTATTGAATAAATTATATGATATTGATATTGATTAGTTGAAATTGTTGGTTTAATTAGTTATTAGTCATATAGTGTATTCTACTGTAAGATTAAGAATCTAAGACTTTTTTTTCTTCGCATTATACAGTTACGTAATGGAACGATACTATAATGAGCCTAATATGCAATGTTTTCATGATATGAAATGTCTTCGGCGACAATTGTAATTTGTTTGTATTGATAAATTATGGAGAACATTACTATAAAAGGATTTGATTGTTACGATTTTTTTAACCTTGCACTCTTTAAATTCGCCCCTCCCCCCAACAAATCATGGCTTCGCCACTGCGTGTCATGTAACATCTGTTAAAATGAACAAGTGATATGACCCGACCCAAACTCAACCCATTAATATTAATGAGTAATATGATTCGATCCATTACCCTTTAATGAAAATACCAATAAATAATCAAGTGAAAAATATAACACTAAACTAGTATATACATACCACATTGTCACATAAATACTACTTCAAAACCAAAAAAAATACCTTGGCCATTCATGTATCACATAAGTATTAATTAACGTAGAAGTGTGAAAAATATAAAAGTATCTATAAATGCTCGTAATGACAAGCTTTACAAATTTCATGAAGGGCTCAACTTCTAGAGTCACATAAACTATAGATAGAAATTTAATTGTTGATTGTCGTTTATATTTGCACTCCATTTTTCTCATAGAATTTTGTTTTTTTTCAGATTTTTTTTAAACATGATCTTTTAGAGGATGCAAGAAAATGAACGGTTCAGATCGTTGATATTACGTTCAAAGTTTTACCATTATTGAAAATATTGCTTGGAGTTTATAAAGTCTTTAGAAACTACAAAACATCTACTCATATTTTAGTTAATTGTAAATATCGAAACGTGATATCAGCGATCCAAACCTTTCATTTTTCTCCATCTGCTAAATGATTATGTTTTAAAAAAACGAAAATCTGAAAAACAAAATTCAGTGAAAAAAATAAAGCGTACACAACAATGGTGTCAAATTTCGAAGTTAACCCCTGCACGAAAAATATAAAAGTATATATAAATGCTCGTAATGACAAGCTTTACAAATTTCATGAAGGGCTCAACTTCTAGAGTCACATAAACTATAGATAGAAATTTAATTATTTATTTACATTTTTCACACTTCTACAATAATTTTTATTAATTTTGCACTCAAATAAAAAACATTATTCATGAGGGTTTTGAGGGTTTTAAAAATCTAAACGATGATGTAACCATCGTCTTCGCATGGAGGATGCAATCAAGAGCGTTTATATATTCTTTCACATATTTCACACATGTACATTAATTATTATGAATTTTTATTTATTTTAAACTCCCCTAAAAATACTACTCACGAGGGTTTGTAGGGTTTTAAAAATTCAAACGATAGTGTACCCATCTCAAAGCATAGAGGATGTGATCACTAGTGTTTGCAAATTTTTCACATTTTTCCCATTTGTAAATTAATTATTTTAATTATTTTAATGTGTTTGCTTATTTTTAAATTACTTTAACATTTTTGTTTTTAACATGTTATATAATGTTTTAATCTAAAATTTGATTTGAATTTTGCCTATATTAATACTTGTACTAGTTGATTTGAATTTTGGACAACATGTTAAGTAAAATTATCCCAGTAATGATAATAAGAAACTCTCATAATAAAATAAAGGCTTTTTAGTCAAAACGGTCCTTGATATTTGCATAACACATCACTTTGGTCTCTGAGATTGAAAATCAATAGAAATGGTTCCTGAGATTGTCCACCATCCATTATTTTGGTCCTTTCGTTAAAAACTCCGTAAAGTGTCCCGGAGCTCTTGGTCGAAAGTTTGAGCAATTTTCAAAGCTTCGTAACTCAATCGTTTCTCAACCAAATTCGACCTATAATATATCAAAATGAAGATAGGAAAGTGTAAAACAAGAAAATACCTATTTGGAAGCCCAATGGTTGCCGGAGATGGCCGAAAAATAGCTTGAAAGGTGAGGAAACTGAAAAACTCGCCGGAAACTAGGTAAACTTTCAACGTTCATAACTTCTTCAATACTCAACGAAATCGAGTGATTAAAAAAATAAAAAATCATACTTCTTGACGAGACGAAGATACCTTTCTTGACGGCTAAATCGTCGTGCTTTGGTCGGAAAACGGCTCGAAAGTGGCTATCTTGATCTCAAGTTAGCCACTTTTGAGCTGTTTTTTCGGCCAAACCACTGTGAATTAGCCGTCTTTGTCTCATTGAAAAGTATGATTTTCGTTTTGAATCACTCAATGTCGTTGAGTATTGAAGAAGTTATGAACGTTTAAAATTTACCCAGTTTCTGACGAGTTTTCCAGTTTTCCTGCGGACCAGTCACTTTTTAAGTTATTTTCCTACCATCTCCGGCAACCATTGGGCTTCCAAATAGGTATAATCTTTTTCTACACTTTCCTATCTTCATTTTGATATATTGTGGGTCGAATTTGGTTAAGAAATGATTGAGATTGAGTTACAAAGCTTTGAAAATTGCCCAAATTTTCGGCCAAGAGCTCCGGGACACTTAACAGAGTTTTTAACGGAAGGACCAAAATAATGGATGGTGGACAATCTCAGTGACCATTTCTATTGGTTTTCAATCTCAGGGACCAAAGTGATGTGTTATGCAAATCTCAGGGACCATTTTGGCTAAAAAGCCTAAAATAAATAAATAATGAAACTGAATTTTTTTAGCTTATATACAATAATACATATTTAACATACCATATATACACTATGGCTGTTTTATTTTATTGTAAGGTTTTTAGTAGTTTAATTTTAAAATCATCAAATTTTTTTTTTCTTCTTAATGGGTCAAAAGGGGTTACCCACAGGTTATCTGCGTGTAAACCCGTTAGTACCCATTATGAACGAGTTCTTACCAGGTGACCCCTTTTTTGAGCAAGAATCACAGTGTTACCTTACCTTCACCATGATACGGACTCCAAGTTCTTAATGGCAGAGCAGGAGGTGATTTATCATCAATATGATGATGGGAATGGAAACCAGAAGCATGACCTGGGTCTTCGTGGTCTAAGATAATAAAACCATCAATAACAGTAACGTAAGCATGAGACTTTTTGGTAGTACCAGTGAACCAGATGGCCGCGGCGATGGAATCTGGGACGGAGGACTCGTAGTATCTCTCTAGATCTGGCAAAGCGAAAGGCCCCCTAACGTAATTCGAATGGGGGCTAACCTGACCCCTGAGCCCACCCTGGCTTCGCAGGGCGGGCCCCCGCGATTGCGAACCATAGCTTATGGCTAGAGCAATGGGGGGTGGGGGGGGAGGGGGGGCGCGGAGTTGTGTAAGAAATTATTAGGTCTAAGAATAGGGCAATCATCAAGGTTCAAATTTACATAAACCTGACCAGACAGGGTATGTCACTCGTGTGTATCTCACTTATTATTTTCAAATTTTAGAAAACCTGTGAGATTGAGGGTTTAGGGTTTTAGAAGGTCCGTCAAGATTTTGAGTTAATCATTTTGGATTTTAGGTCTTAGAATGTCCTTGGGATGAGGTTAGAGTTTTGGTGTAGGTCACGAAGTTTGGGCTGAACTAGTCCCTACGCCTTAACCAATTAATGTAGTGATTTTTTAAGGGCGGTGCTATCCATACACACATTTTTACTTCTCACACACTTTCTCAATTTCTGGTCGTCGGGTTGAATGAACTGAAGAGGATCAATAGACAAAAATTAATAAAGGTGTGTAGGAGGTAGAAAAGAGTGTGTAAATATCACTACCTTTTTTTAATCCATATTAGTCACATATCATTAAGGAACTTAATGACTTCTACGACCTTGTGATGGTTGAGTTGGGCATTTTTTTGTCATTTTAACTAACAAAGTAGTATGTACCTAAACTGAAAATATAGTATTTTAGCTTAAAATTATTTTGAATTTGGTATTAAAACTAAAATCCCTTATACTATATCACAATCCGGCTCACCCTAATACCTTAAAAATAAAGATTTGCGACAGTCGTGAATTCCGAACAGGTTTAGTAGTACTCCTCTTCAATTGTAAGTGAGAGATCTTATATTTAAATTTAGTGGATGATCAATCCATTACCAATTTATTTTTACTCCTCTCAGTGTAAATATATTGTTTATAACACATACACAAAAAGGGGAGAAAACCCTAGCTACCGACTCTTAATTTTGGCATTGGGTAAGTGGCAATCCTTCTTGATCTCTTATGTTTCACCCCTCTTTGTTGCTAATTATGGTTGCTCTCACACTCTGTTCAAGAGGACTTTTAAGCTGTATATAATATTCCAAAAGTAGTCCTGTAGTCATTGTAGAAAGAATAAATGGTAAGAGAGACTAGAGAGAAGGCTTAAGATATATGCTATACTAGTATGATCATCATGTTTCACATGCCGCATATATATTCTATACCAAGATTCTAAAAAACCCTAGACGCTAGTCGGGCGGCGGAATGAGGCCTAGCACCTAGATGGGGTCTAGGCGGACTAGGTGGATTTAAGTAAATCTATTATATTTGCGGATTTATAGTAAATCTATTATATTTGCGGATTTAAGTAAATCTATTATATTTCGTGTAAATAAGTGTCTGTTTATACTTAAAATATATATAATTTCATCATAAACTACAAAATAGAATGGCATGTATATTATGAAGTATTAGAACATAATGAAAGCATAGGGAACAAACATATAATGTGTGTTCATTTAACTATTCAGCAAGTCTCTTACTATTTATTGAAAAAATAAAATACAAAATGAAAGTTATCTATTTTCTGTCTAAGTGAGTCGCAACCTAAGTGGGGTGCCTAGGCTGTCTAGGTGGGTGCCTCAGCAGGTCTAGGCACCATTTCTTAATTTTCAAATGCTTAGGCATTAATCGGGCAGTGGCCAGCCGCCTAGCGCCTAGGCGGGGATTTTTAGAACAGTGCTCTATACATTCCCTTGAAGTTTTATAACAATGTTGTCCAAATTTTCCAGTGGGAAAATTTAGAGTCAAATTTATCAACTGCACTAACTGAAAATAAGAGAAGTTTTCAGTGTACTTGGAATTATGACAAGCTCCTATACGCATGAACATTGTTATTTATCTCAATATATATTTACATTGAAATTATGACAAATTAATTAACAGGGTACATTATTCAGGTTTTTTTAACAAAATCTAGCAGGCATGGCTAATATTCCATACCTTACAGTAGTAAATTACTTAATCAAGCTGAACTTTTGGCAACATAATCCCAAACCAAACCTGTGGAAACTGAAAAGTTGAGCTTCCTGATTCGAGTAGCTATTTGGACTTTGGAGCAGCAGCAAAAACAAGCAACATATATCAACTTGCCAATTAAGCTGCTGCTTTCTTCAATTCTTCAGTGAATGCTTTTGCCCCATTGGTTCTGACATCTGAGTCACTCCCACAAGAACTCAGGCTCTTCATGAAGCCATGGCACAGAGAAAATAAACCCATGATCACTGTGATGCCCAACATCTAAAAGCAGATCAGGGAGGTCAAAAAACATGTCCTCATTGTAATTGGTTGATGGTGAATCATGAGTACTACTGTCGTGAACAGCTTGGCTGATCAGCTCTGTCTCGACTTCCGCTTCCTGTTCAAGGCTGCTGCTTGGGTAGGTAAGAGCAGCTGCCTTAGCAGCAGCAGCTTGGATGTCCTTTGGCGAGGAGGAAGCCGGAATAGGAAGCTCTTGAGCTAGCTCAGGGAAGTTGAGAACAGCAGAGCTGCCTTTGATCGTCAGAGCGGCGACATCGTGCGCTCGAGCGGCCATTTCGGGGATGGGAAAAGTTCCAAGCCAAATTCTTGACTTCTTTCTTGGCTCTCGGATTTCTGAGACCCATTTGCCCCACTGACGCATTCTCACTCCCCTATACGTTGGATGATGAGGATGCCTCTGCTGCCTCCCATCACCATTAATCCTTTTTTTAATCTTTTCTTTCTTCTTACTAATTTGATCATCATCATCATCATCATCATTAGTAGTCAAAGTAGTAGCAGCTTTTTGATGACCATCAAGTAGTTCTAGTTGATTTGATGATGATGATCTCTTGCTAATTTTTTGTGATTGAGAGGTGGTAGAATTTGAGTAAGAAGAAGATGTGGTTTGAGCCTCACAGTCTATAAAATTGAATTGTTCTTCTTCCATGGTTAAGTGGGTAGAAGAAGAAAAAAGAAGAAGAAAATGAAGAAGAATGTGGTAAAGAGAGCTTAAAATAGGGGTATGTGGTCTTCTCTGATGGTTCTTACACATGAGAAAAGATATATGTGTGTGTGTATATATAATTAAAGCAGTGGACCAAAGCACAAGAGTACGAACACTGTTCAACTCTTTACCAGAACCAGTTATTTCTCTTACGTACAATCAATCATTTCTATATACGTGTCTGATTTAATTTATTAATAAGAAGAAATGATTCATAAAATATAAGTAATTCAGATTAAATGACGGAGTGATTGAAGATCGAGCCGAAAGACAAAGAACAAAATTTTTGCAGATTAAGACTCTAATGTCCCATTTGAAACCCATGAGAAATCATTTCAAATAGAACGACGATGTGCATCAAACTTACTACTATGTTGTATGACTTTTTCCGTTAAATTGTATCGTTGTAACGATTTCTTAGTGTTTTAAGATTTAAGCCTGGTTTCATTATTATGTTATTTGTTTAATTCTATTCTTATTTGCATTCTTATTTGCATTCTTAAGGCTTGTAGAGTTAAGTTATATTATCAATAGCACGTGATATTGGGTTGTTATATTTTTGAAGTGAGTTCGAATGTTCATATTCTTTACAAATAACATTGTTTATTCTTTTTTCCATCACGTTGCGCCAGTATGGTGATGAGTATTTTTCAAAGAGTACATTGTTAGTAACTTTGTCTAGCCCCATGTTGATGTTTGAATGATCCATGCTTTGGCATATCTTTTAGTGTAATGTCGGGAAGATTAAATTTGTGAACTAAATTATATAGAAGCTGATGATTGGTTATTGCTTAAGTGTTGATAAACATGTTCATTCTTATTAATGATATATCATTTAGTTTGCAAATTTAACCTATAAATTCAATTTTTCCAGCATTACGCGGTCTTTTATAGTGGATTTGTAACATTGGCCCTCTCCCCTATGTCTTGTTGAAGAACTTAATTGGGAAAGAGTAGGGCATTTACGTGTGCTTATTGTATTTTTATTGATTGTAACTTTAGATTACTCAAGGAGGTGCGCCATTCAAAGATTTGATTTTCATTGCTTGGTCCCCAAAACGTTTGTTTTATCAATCAAGCCACGAGTTTCACATCGAAGCTGGTTTGAGGTTGTTTATTGGTGGTCTTTGCCATATGCAGCTTGCTTTTAGTTACAATTATCTTAAATTTGATCTGGTTCACTAATTAACTCTGATCTCTCTCCGTTGACGTTGAAAGTATGTAACATTTCGTTTCCTTACCTCAATATATATAATTCTCTTTGATACTTGGAAACCTAGTTTTCCAACACACACGTATATAATTCATAGGATTCCCTTCTATTAGAGATCACTCAAATAAGCTTATTTGAGAGGGACACCTTGTTTAGTAACTTTTTCTTAAAACAATTCAAACCGTTTATATTTTAGTACATCTTCTTGTAAAAAATTTAAAAAAATTTAGAACCATTAAGATATCCAATCGTATTGAAGAAAATTGACGACTATGATCTTTGAATGAAGACTTAAAAGATGGATAATTGGATTGTTAAAATACGGTGTGGAGTGGACCCTACAAAGCATCCCAGGGATCCCTCAACGTCAGTTCTCATCCCTCATTTTTCTATTTCATTGATTGAAACCTTATTCATTTTCAATTTTTATCAAGGTACTTTGATTTTTATCCGCGTCATTATTTCAATAATAAAATATATGCATGGAAGCATATTTAAATCTTATAATTAAAAATTATTTAACCATTCCAATATATACATTTAGTGACAAAAACGTTACATTTGGTATATTTATATTTATTGCTCAATTTTATATTATATCTATTTTTAATTTGCAACCATTTTTTTTTACTGTGTACTAATTTTCTTTTAGTTTTAATCTGTACCCATATATTTAGTTACTTGCCCATATTTTTAAACGTTTTTTTGTACCCATATATTTGTTTTTAATCTTTTATTTATACCCATAATTTATTTATAATGTACCATTCATATATCTATAATGTACCCAATTTTCATCAAAATGTACCAATTTGTTATATGTAAAATGTACTATTTTTATTTTTATTTTTTTATTTTTTATGTAAAATGTTCCCATTTTTTTTTAATGTATAAGCTAGGAGAAATTACACATAAAGTCAAATTAAGACTATATTTTGGGTAGAGCACTAACAGAAAAAACTAGCTATTTGCGCGACAGATCTTTGTGCGACGAAGCAAAAGTTGTCGCATTAGAGTGTTTTGCACGACGAAAATGACATACCGTCGCACAAAATCGTCAAACAATGCACGACGAAAGGTTTTGTCGTGAAACGGGCTTTATATGATGAAAAAATGACTCTGCCGCGCGAAGTGTGGGAAAAAATCGCGGGTAAAACCTTTTTTGGCACCAAGTAAATGCGCGACGAAACATTTCTTATGAAAATGTTATGCAACGAAGGATTCGTCGCGCAAGATGTTAACATTTACGCCAGAAGGTCAATTTTCTAAGTCAGAGGAATCAATGCTTTTGAATCAGAGAAATCAATACGATACTTAGTGCAGGGCTTTACGCGACAACTGGTAGTTCGTCAAGCATGAAATTCGTGCGACGAATATACTTCGTCCCTTCTAACTTAGTGCGACGAGTATTCTTTTCGTCACACAAAATTGTTTGCGCGACAATTGTTCTTCTCTTCGTCACGCAAGACCTTTCTTTACGAGCCTTGCACAACGAATTGTGGGCGACAAAGTATTCGTCATGCATTATTTTAGAAGGCGAATATCTTCTTTGCGTGACGATTTTTATTTTGCCGCGATAACTGTTTAATGTAGTAGTGTATGGAGTCTAAATTCTTAAAAAAAATTTGGTAAACCAAATGATGTGGATGTTGATAATTGAATTATTACTCAAGTGTTGATTAACATTCTTATGTTCTATTGTTAATACATCATTTAACTTGCAAATTTTGTTTAAAAATTTTTCCTCCCTAGTTTTATCTTTTCCAAATTTCAAGTATGTACGTGTACCGTGTGCACGCATCATGCATGGTTTCTTACTCGTAACGGGAGTAACCAAACTTTGGCTTTGTTTCTCCATGTTCGATGCATATTCACATTATTATAGTCTTTGAGATTAATGTTCAACAAGGGTTGCCCATCTTATATATTTATTAAGGACTTTGTATGTCCTATTCTTTGGGACAACGCCTTTTTCTCTTGGGATCAACGTATACCCTTCTGGATCCTTCTTTTATAATTCTGTAGTTGTCCACTACTGATCTGACACATAATTCATTCCCAAATTAATGTAAATGCACTAGCTAGGCTACCCCACAGTCTTATTAAAAAGAACATTAGCAGATATGAAGAATTATAATTGAGATTAGTAGAAACGGACATTAATTTGTTGTTTCCTATACTCCTCAAAAATTACTACAAAAAACCCTAGACGCTAGAGTGTAAGTTACATTGTTTCTCGTGCATATTAGGAGATGGCAAATCAACTCCTTAAATTGTTAATAGGTAACCATTAACACCCGTTTAGTATGACCAATGTGATTCAATGCCTTCATCTGCGAGCAGTAGCTGGAAGTCACAGCAAAGGAATGCAAAGTTGCACATGTACCAGCTACTACTTCGGATAGAATTGTTGGATTTGTATCTGTATGAGCTTTTATTTTAATGAATTCCTTCAAAGAGTAACCCCGGTTTTTAAAATCTACTTAAGAGGGTTTTTCCGAGCACGAGTCCTTTGTGTTTTTTCTCTCTAACTCCTCTCTTAGTTTCTAACTATTTGAATATGGATGCTTGATATTTTGAATTGACTGTTTAATTTAATCTAAACTATGTCTAGTGATCATTTATTTGTTTATTATTGAACGAATGGTTTAGTACAATCAGATTTAAAAGAATTGATTTGATCACAGTTTTGGGTTGTGTAGTGTTGGGTGTTCGTTGTTGGTTTCACTAATAGAAAATATGGCTTCCTCTACAAAACTTTGGCGGTATACAATTACTTGGTTAATTTAATATATTTTCTTCTTAATTTATTTTCTTTGGTTTTGAACTGTT
The DNA here is from genome assembly GCA_036320875.1 of Cotoneaster glaucophyllus. Lineage (NCBI taxonomy): Eukaryota > Viridiplantae > Streptophyta > Magnoliopsida > Rosales > Rosaceae > Cotoneaster > Cotoneaster glaucophyllus. Next base: position 7,973,480 of record CM070060.1, read on the forward strand.
GGGGATTTGTACTAATAATATAAGGAATTCGATATAGGACATACCTTGCGGAATTAACGAATTATAGATCGCCGTCTCGTTCCTACGAACCGTTGCACAAACCACGAAGAGAACGTCATCCAAGGGAGGATTCTGTTGCATCTAGCCCCGTTAGATTGCCTAGGTACCTTATGCCAATGCACAGGGATCAAACCGCCGTAGTTCTTAGTAGCCTCCTAATCCTAGAGCCGAGGTGATACCCTAGAGGCTAAACTAAGAGAGAAAAAGATTACTGAGAGTGGAAAACATTATCTCTCCTCTCTCTAGAGCTAAGATAATTGTTTTTGTTGGTGTGTTTTCTCATTTCCCAAACCCCTCATTATATAGTGGCTAGGAGGGAAGAGAGACAGGGAAATGGTCAATGTGGGAAAAATACCACATATCGATAACACACCCTAAATTGGGTGTATAAATCCTACATCTTCCACTCACCCACATAGGGTGTTGGTATCATCTAAATTAGCTCATCTAATTCTCATCCATTATATTTTACCTCCTCATACAAGATATGGGATGCGTGACCCTGCAAAACTGAACGTACACATCCAAGAGCGCTGTCATTAAGCTATCAAGAAACTTAACAAAAGTGCATCACTCAGAAGTTCATCGCATTATACCCCAGACAGTTCGTCGTACACCAAACTTGACATTCTTTATTCCTCGTTACTATATAAAAAGAAATGCATGTTCCACAAGTATCATGTATCCATGTCTTACGTTTGACAACTAATATCAAACAGACGCTGGCCAGGTAATGAATCAAATGACATAGTGTAGTCTTTAAACTATCTTCCCTAAGCTCTCATGTCAGTCTAATTTGGTTTAACTGCTTTCCTAGACACGCCTCCTGGGTCAGTTACTAACTTGACCGTCTTAGATAAACGTGCTAAAGTAGCGATCGTCAAACCTCCTCTTTCTGACATAGACTTTAGTTCAAATGGTATAAGGGTAGGATCACATAGATCTAGTGGCTCACACAGTGACTTGAAGTAGGGATCAATTCGTCAATCCAGCAGTCGGCTGTAACCAGCATATACAGTATGAAATATATGCTATGGTGTATTCTCAATTTAATGATGTCTATTGGACATACACCATATGGATATTAGTCTAAGCACTATACAAATGCTTAACTTGAGCATCTAGCCTAGTCACCCCTCTCGGCGTAGTTACTCACATCTGGCTTGACAAGCTTTAACATGGATTTCAAATGGAAAATTCTCCATGTTTGACCTTTGCTAGGTCTCATCTTAGACACTTCTAAGGTGACATATACGTATATCTAGTGTATGTTTTGTACTTGAAATCATACACATATTTGGTCTTGCCCTCAAATGCGTTTCAGACATATATGTCTCATCCTGCTCGCTACCTCAATGCCAGGGTGAATAGTTTCGCATGAGTGAAACTGATTCTAGCTTGGTGACACTAAAAAAAAAAATGCATGATAACGTTCTCTGAAAAAACATTAATTCTAATGAGTCTCTTGTATCTTTTATACCTAGAAGTGTGACATATCACCACTATCTATAGGGCTACATCTTTGAGACTCCTCACTTTGTGCAATTGCAAGTAATCATGAACAAATTTGGGTTCACTCTAACTTAGGAACTTCTTTTCAAGATCAAAGCAAACTCACATAAAATCTCTCTTGTTAATGCAAAACACCTCCATAATAATTCCATAAGGAGCACCTATGTTTTTCAAAAGCAGGTGGGTTCTTTCAATTCCATATAAGGTAAATGCAAGTATATTTTCATCACTCTATTGAGAAAATATTTCAACCATGAGTAAACTTGGAATTACTTGTACCTTGAACAATCATTTTTTCCACGAAGGATCTTATGTCAACCCTATGATGATATAAGAACCAAAATGATGTTTTATGGATATCAAAATTCCTTTTACTGCTCTAAGTTTAGCAATGACTTATGATTACTTCAAAGTGGCTTGGTTTGGACAATCATCCACTTCTCGGATAGACTGCGCATCAATGCTTTGTGAATAGCGGGCATACACCATTTTATCAAGAAGACTGATGAGTTTATATATAAACACCTTCAAAAAAGGTATTTATATTATTTCTTATCCACACAGGTGTATCATACATGCCGCTACTTAATTAGCGCATAGACAAAAAGATTCATACATGGCATCCCACGATTGAGGCACGTATTAACTCTTTTACTATCTAGATATAGACACGTGGGTCATACATGATGCCTTACAATTGGCTCACATATGATTTTTCTTATCATTTAGATGCACATTTTAAGACAATGGTTAACACTATTCCTCATTTCATATTCTAGGAAGCTTTGGTCTAGAATCATACGACAATCTATCTCTTCTAAGATGTCTTGAGTTTCAGTATGGCCTAGATGGCAATCGTAGAGCTTCTATACGTTAATCTTTAGCAAATCAACTAAGAAGCATCTAAAAGGGTCACTAAAACTTCTCTAGCATGTCAAGAATGCTTTGTGTCTCACACCACAATTATGGAGACAATCTATTTTTCAATAAAGACATCAATTGTCAACACTCATGGAAAGACAAGAACACCTTGGGCTCTAAGTCTTAAAGTACAACAACAACGGTTACAAGGACTTCCAAATGTCAACACAAATAAGGACACTTGCCTAGAAGTCAATAGTGTGTGAACCTAATTCTCTTTTCGTATTGAGAAATTTTCGCTTAGGCTAGGTCATGGAAAAAATTAGTCACGTCTAACCCCGCCTTGGGAAGACATCTCATACTTTCCATCTACTATTGAAAAATTATTTCTTTTATATAAAGAAAAAACTTCAATTTCTCTTGTTAATGAAAGATTTGTTTGTGAGGACCATCTCTTTTAGTCATTTAACAAAGCGGAGTAACATTCGTCACCATCTAGGGAGAATGTCTTTAAGACCTAATAGCCTTTTCGCGATGTGCTAGGATCCTAAGTTTAACGATCCACAAATGTCAACCACTTTACTGGTTCAATTACTAAGTGGGATTATGAACCTTCTAAGATCACTCTTATTTTTAATAAGTTTCAATTCACATTTTTTATGACTTTTTGTTTGGGCCCAAAATTACACAATCGGCCGAGCGATCGAGGCCATTGAATTTTCTTCCATGCGTGATGCATATGCGTGTGGGTGAGGGACTTTCCATGCAATTCGTGTATGCGTGAAGTGATCAGCACAAAGACACTTAAAAGGGATTAGCATGTTCTGCATGGATGAAAACGGATGAAGTTGGAACTTGACCAAGCAAAGAGTTGGTGATGATTATCATTGAAAAGTGATAATCATGGTGCCGTCTGAAAGGAGGTATAATTTGAAATGGACATGGTCTCTCTTGGGGCATGTGAAAGATAAGAGGTGGTAAAGAATAAAATAATATTCTTTTGTTTTCCTATATGGTCAAAACAACAATGTGAATTGAATGTTGCCAATAATCTAGTCAGAACAAGATTGCATCAGGATAAATCTTTGAAAGCCAAATTTGATGGAAGGTCAGGTTTTCAAGATGACAACAGGTTTTGATTGATGTGATAAGGTGTGGAGTTAGTAACAAATAAAGACTCAGAGTCGCATTGCAATTGGGATTGGTTTCCACGACCATGCGGGTCTCTATAAATACCAAGTGGCAGACGACTAAAATGCCCCTCCAATTGAACACACAAACTGCCATGCGCAAACCCTCGTTCGATGCGAAACCTCTCAATAACCTTGAGATTTTTATTTTCTTTTTCTGCCAACACATCTTCGGTTTGGATAAACAACACTGTGAAGGAAACCGGTGACATCTTCAGTTTGGATAAACAACATTGTTACCGTAGAATCAGCCGACCGCGGAGCATCTTCAGTTTGTATAAACAACACTGCGTTGAGGCTGACTGGTTACCTATCCAAGTCTCGGTTGAGAAGGATTTTCGAATCCTTATTGGCAAAGGTCATCTCATCAGCCTTCTTGGCGAAGTGAGGTGTTACAGGTTACTACATTCGGCACATTGAAAGCCGAATTTAATGTTGAACTTCGTAGAACTAGGCCTTGTCTTCAGGCTCTAGAACCCGAGGGCCGAGACGAGTTCCTTCCTCGGCCTCAGTCACAAGATTAAGAAGTCAGCAGCGCACTCAACACCACACCAACGTATTTTATTCCCCTACCGAGCTCGGCCGTCGAGTTGGCACGCCCTGCACATAATCGAAGGACGTAGTTAGCTTATTAGTTACTCGGCCTGCACGCCACGTAGGCTTGGTAGTTTTTAGGGTCAACACTTTTATCACAAGTCACTCAACTTATTGACTATATCATATTCACAACCTATATTGGTTTGTGAAAACTTTGTTCCTCTCACATAACTGCAATGGTACAATTCCATTAGTTGTACTCCCACTGTTGTTTAGTACATTTTCTTCGGTTATACTTCCCTAAGGTGGAAGATTCCTAGTAGTTTAATTGTACACTTCCTTTAGTTACACTCCCACTAAACTTACAACCTTTTGTACTTAAGCTACCATTTTAGTTTAGAGATTGCTTCCAGACTAGTGGTACCCTTCCATTATTAGTACTCCTACTAGGCCCAACAAACTATTTCTTGGAAAATCTTTAAAGTCTAGCGGTACACTTCCATTAGTTGTACTCCCACTAAACTTACAATCTTTTAGCGACACTAGGTAAGGATATTTCATGTTTCCCACCTCCGCTTAAAGATTGGAAGATCTTTCCAATGTGAAGAACAAGTTTATAGTCAATTTTATTGCAATTTAAATGTCACAATAAATTAGTCAACCCTTAAGTCTATATCATAGACAACTGTCTCACCATATGTGAGAACTGGTGTAAGTTAATTGAAAATTCAAAGTCGTTACTTAGCTCATTCAATTGCTTTAGGGTTTTACGGACTAATTGTTGGCAAAAAAACATTCAAAAAACGTCTCCCACTAGGTTAGAAGAGTTTAATTACGCCTACACCACCTTAAATGGTGTGTGACATTACCCAGAATTTCCAAAAATTCCCAAAAATTCCTTTCCAAGTGATTCGAATCCTACTCACAATTTCATGGTTTTCCAAGAAGAGTATAATAAACTCTATTCTTTTTATGTACATATAAAGCTGATGTTAAGGGTTTCTCTCTAGGGTTATTCTAGGAGAACGGCAGATCTGGATTTACGGCAACGGCTGTATTTTTATGGTGTGTAGACCAGACGCTTAGTGGAGTTCACGAGCGGAAGAGGGTTTTTGACTTCGATTTGGATGTTTAAAGAGTTTTTAAGTTTGTTGGGGGCAATATTCTGTGAGTATCCTGGGTATTTGCTGAAGTCGGTACAGCGCCTAATGGAGGAGATGATGATGAACTTCGCCAACAGATTGGATCTCACGGTTGAGGAGCAAAAGGTTGTCGTGAATGATGATAAAGAGAGTGCTTTGCTTCGAGCCGACTAGGTGTTTTTGGTTGGGCGAGTGCTCTCACGGAAGGTGCTTAATTTTGAGAGGTTCAAACAACAGATGCAGATCCTGTGGCGTCCCAAGGCAAGGGTTACGATTGTAGTGCTTGAAGACGGGTTGTTCTCGTTTGGGTTTGATAGTGTACGGGAACGTTCTTTGGTGCAAAAGGGAGGGCCATGGCTGTATGATGGCGCTTTGTTGGTTCTGGAAGAGGCGGATAATTTGGCGAATCCTGCGAGGATTCCCCTGAATAAGCAGGAGTTCTGGATTCAAGTGAAGGGTTTACCCCTTGCATATCTGACGCGTCATATGGGACAATTTAATGGGAACCATATTGGTGTGCATATTCTAACTGATCAGAGTCAAAAAGGTGATATGCTTGGAAGTATTCTACGTATCCGAGTTGAGATTGATATCACAAAGCCTCTTCGACGAAGCCTTCTGTTGTCCTTCCAAGGTACGGAGGTGGGAATTGATCTGTGTTATGAAAAGATTCCCATAACCTTTTTTTATGTGGGATTATCGGCCACATGGAAGAACAGTGTGAATAGTATGCAGGGAAGAATGAGGATGATCGTTCGAAACCGTATGGACGATGGTTTCATAATGATGTGTTGAGCGACAACTATCGAAGATCACAAGGTAGAAGGTTTGGGCTAGACAGTTCGCAGGGTTGGTCCATGACAGCACCGTTACATGTGGAGGATGGGGACAATATGGAAAGCCCTGCGGTGGAGGGACTGGGTGACATGGAGGGCACTCCAATGATGGTTGCGGAGGGGCAGTCAAGAAGCGAGGTTGGTGGGGTGACTAGGGTTGAGGCTGGTAACAACGGGGATACGGTTATTCCTGACCTAAATGTCGCTGCAAAGCAGGAGGATATGGTGACGGATAACAGGCCATTATTGCCTTCCATGCACGTTCCTTTGGGTTCGACAGTAGGGGGGCTGACTTTATTTGGTATAAACCTGATTTTAGAGTCAGGAGTGCACGAGGAAAGTATTGAGGGCCCCTCCTCTGCCATAGTGGAAAGCATGGGTACTGAGGTAATCGAGACTGGGGGAAATGGTGTTCGTTCTGGGGGTGGAGTTGAACTCCTGGGCAGTCGGCAAGTGGAACTGGCGAGGCAGATTGCTAGTGTGGGACAGGTTGCTGGGAACGTGGGTGGATCACGTGGTGAAGACTCGGGTTTAGGTTCGGATCCGTTCAACCTTATGCCTATTATCGAATATCACTAGAGAGCAAGGAAAAGGAAGATAAGAAGACATTCAGAGCGACATGAGGCGATGAGTCCCCGGACTTCTACACCGGACTCTGTGGGGTCACAAGTGAATGTTCTTGGGAAGCGTGTAATTCGAGAAGATGAGGTGAAGGAGGATCAGCGTGGTGGTCAGAGAAGATTGGTTGATAACTTTGTGGCTTTCAATTCATCGGTGGAGGTTGGCAGTGGTCAACCCCACCGCATGCAATGAGTTGTTTAAGTTGGAACTGCCGGGGGCTTGGGAACCCCCAGGCAGTTCACGCGCTTCAACGTTTAATATCTAGTCAAGATCCTACTGTAGTGTTCTTGTGTGAGACGAAAAGTAATTCTCGTTACATGGACCGTATGAGGTTAAGATTGAATTTTGATCGTAGTTTTACTGTTAACAGTAGAGGTAGTTCAGGGGGCTTATGTGTGTTTTGGAAAGAGGAAATAAAACTTGGTTTACGTTCTTATTCCCATAACCATATCGATTTTGATGTGGGTGATCCAGGTGATAGATTGTATTGGAGGATTACTTTTTTCTATGGGTTTCCGGCTCTTTGTGATAGAGTTAAATCTTGGAGATTATTGGAGACACTGGCAGGGAATGAGCCTACACCGTGGGTCTGCATTGGGGATTTTAATGAAATCCTACAAGCTAATGAACATGAAAGAGGTAATGTTAGACATGCGAGTCAAATAGAGGGTTTCAGAAATGCGATCGACCATTGTCAGTTGATGGACCTTGGTTTTGAAGGTAATAAATTTATGTGGTTCACGACACAAGTGGGAGGTATAAGGTGAGGTTGGATCGTGCGTTGGGTAATCAACTATGGATGGAGTTATTTCCGAGGTTCCATGTGAAGCATTTGAATAAATCTTCTTCGGATCATGTACCGGTTTTACTTAATTGGTTGGGAAGAGTACCAATCCGAGGTCAGAAGCAGTTCCGTTATGAAGAAGCATGGCACATGCAGGAGGGGTGTCATGAAGCGATCCAAGAGGGATGGAATCAGGATGTGGAAGGTTCGCCAATGTTTCAGGTTACTGAGAAGATTAAGTTGACACGAATGACGTTAAATAACTGGGCCCGGAATACTGTCAGGTCAGGGCCGACACAGATTAGGGAAGTGGAGGATAAGCTTACGAGTTTGCTGGGTCAACCGTTCACAGAGGAATCCATTGCACAGAAGAAGGAACTAATTGGAAAGCTGAATAGGCTGCTTGAGCAAGAGTAACAATTTTGGAGACAACGGTCGAGGGAGAATTGGATTAAAATGGGTGATCGTAATACTAGATACTTCCACCAAAGAGCTAATCGGAGACAGAAGCGCAATTTTCTGCAGGGGTTATTAGGTGATAATGGGGTTTGGCATGAGGATTGTCACAGCATGGAGGAGATTGTGGTTACATATTTCCAAAAAAAGTTTAGCTCCAGTGAGGTGGCGAATTTTGATGATATACTATGCCATATAAGGCCTTCAGTGACGGAGGAGATGACGAGTTACCTCGATAGTCTGTTCACGGACGAGGAGATTAAGATGGCTGTGTTTCAGATGCATCCTACGAAAGCTCCAGGCCCTGACGGGATGTCCCCGGGTTTCTATAAAAAACATTGGGGGGTGATAGGTAATGATGTTTGTCATGGGATCCGGTCTATGCTCTCTTCAGGTAATATTCTACGGAAAATCAATTATACTCATGTTACCCTCATTCCTAAGGTTAAGGATGCTACTTTGATGACACAACTTCGTCCCATTAGTTTGTGTAATGTTTTGTATAAAATTGTGGCAAAAGTCTTGACGAACAGGTTGAAGACTATCCTTCCATGTGTTATCTCCCCTACACAAAGTGCGTTTGTCCCTGGACAATTAATTTCAGATAATTATTTGGTGGCTGCTGAAGTGGCTCATTATATGCACAAACGGTCCTCTGGGGCTAATGGACTTATGGTGGTAAAATTGGATATTAGTAAGGCGTATGATCATGTGGAATGGAAGTTCCTTGAGGCTATGATGGTTCGTATGGGTTTCTCTGATAAGTGGGTTCGTACAATTATGTTGTGTATTACCACGGTGACGTACTCTTTTAAGTTAAATGGGGTCCCGGTGGGTTATGTGTGCCCTGAGCGAGGTATAAGACAAGGGGATCCCTTATCCCTATATCTATTTGTTATGTGTGCAGAGGGTCTATCGACATTATTGTCCAAAGCTGAGTTGGATGGAGATTTGCAGGGGATTAAGGTATGTAGGGCGGTTCCTAGTATCCACCACTTATTCTTCACGGATGACAGTTTTCTTTTTGCTCGAAGTACACTAAGTGAGTGCACAAAGATTAAACAAGTGTTGAGAACGTATGAAATGGCTTCTGGTCAAGCGGTAAATTTTGAGAAGAGTTGTGTTTCCTTTAGCCCCAATATGGCTATCTGTGATAAGCAGTTAATGGCAGATTACCTACGGATGAGAAGAGTGGAGTTTCATGATAAATATCTAGGATTGCCGGTGTTAATTAGAAAGTCAAAGAAGGAAACTTTTGCGTATGTTAAAGACAAGGTTTGGAAGAAGCTTCAAAGTTGGCGAGGTGGGCTTCTAAGTAGCGCGGGACGAGAGTTATTAGTTAAAACAGTGGCTCAAGCGTTACCTTTGTATTCTATGCAATGTTTTCTTCTCCCTAAATCGCTTTATGAGGAGTTGAACTTGTTGATAGCTAAATTCTGGTGGAGTGGGGATCCAGGTAAGAGGAAAATTCATTGGCTTAATTGGAGGACCTTATGCAAACCGAAGCATGAAGGAGGGCTTGGGTTTAGAGATCTTTATGCTTTTAACCTTGCGTTGTTGGCAAAACAAGCTTGGCGGTTCCTTCAGGACTCTGAATCTCTTGTATTCCGTGTTTTTAAAGCCCGCTATTTCCCCAGGGTTGATTTTTTGCAAGCGAAGGTGACATCTAATAGCTCCTATGTCTGGCGAAGTATTGTTGCATCGAAATCGGTAATTCAGAAGGGTCTACGGTGGCAAGTGGGAAATGGGAGGTTGATTAGAATTCGGCATGATGAGTGGGTGCCAAGGGAGGCTTGTTTCCGGATATTGACCCCTCCTCCGGTCCATTGGGACGGCGAAGAAATGGTGGACAAGTTAGTTTGGGAGGACTCGAAGCAATGGAATATTCCATTATTGAGGGATCTTTTCTACCCGGAGGAAGTGGACTTAATTAGTCGTATACCACTAAGCTTAAGGGATTCCATAGATCGACGAGTTTGGCATTATGACCGGCATGGGAAGTTTACTATGCGTAGTGCCTATCATGTTGCTAGGGGTTTACTCGGTCAGAGTGGAGAGGGTGCAGTTGGATCCTCTTCTAATTCGAATGAGGTGGGTGGACAATTTTGGAAGACATTATGGAAAGCCAATGTTCTAGGAAAGGTGAAAATATGTGTTTGGCGTGCTTGTTTGGACTCGCTACCTTCCAGATTAAATCTTTGCAAATGTAAAGTGTTGAACAATGATTCCTGTGTAGTATGTGGTGGTCATGTAGAATCAATCGAACATGTGGTGTGTGATTGTAATGTCGCAAGAGCGGTGTGGTTTCAAAGTTTGGGTTTAAGGGTGGATCCAGACCAAAGGATGTCAATCATGGATTGGCTAGCGAGGTTATATTCGAAAGGTACTAAACCAGGTTTTGATCTTTCTTTGATGCTAATTTGGAACCTTTGGAAGCAAAGGAATAACTATATGTGGAACGGTACGATTGTGTCTCCGATTGATATAGTGCTCCAAGTTGAGGGTTGGTTGAAGGAGTATCTCCATGGGCACAAACCTGGATCTCAGAAGGTGTACCGAGAAAATCAGCGTTGGGGGAGGCCAGCCGAGGGATGGTTGAAGTGCAATTTCGATGAAGCATGGAGTCATAACGGGAATTGGGGAGGTTTTGGAGTGGTGATTCGTAACCATTTGGGGCACTTTGTTGCGGCGACTGCAGGCCCGGTGCATCCTGCTAGTTTGGCTTTGCATGTAGAATTTGTTGTAGCTCAGTCAGCGATCTTGTTGATGAAGAGGTTGGATGTGGTGGGGATGAAGATGCATTTTGAAGGAGATGCTAGCTTGGTACTCACAGCCATGAAGGGACAAGGAGATGATTGTTCTGTGCTTGGTCCTGTAATTAACGATTTGCGGCATTATCTTCGAGAGTGGGCCACTGTTCTAATTAGTCATATCCCGCGAGAAGGTAATTCAGTTGCACACCGGCTTGCTCGGATGGGGATTACAAGTTCAATGGAGGTAGTGTGGTTTGAGGACCCGCCGGACTTAATTAGTGATATTATAGTGGAGGAGTCCTTGTAATTTCTTTCATTGTCCATTTGAGGATAGGTTCTGTTGTGCGGGACACTCTTTCCCTTCGACTGGGTTGAAATCCCCTGCAAGGTTTTTATCGAGGCCCATTATGCACACTATCCTCAATATGTACGTATTCGGATTTGCTTAATGAATATCGTACTTTTCTCAAAAAAAAAAAAAAAAAAAAAAAGGCTGATGTTAAACCAAGGCTTTACGACAATGTACAATTAAAGAATAATTGCTCCTGAGTAGTAGGAAAAAATAATAAGTTTTTTTTTAGTTTTTTTTATCAGAAAAACATGGGAAGCATTTAATGCTCTCAAATAAAATTGCAATTGTAATAAATTAGCTCACTAATTCGAGCTAGATTTGAATAGCACTCCCATGAGGCTTTTTCAAAACTTACTAAAATGTCAAAGTACTGTTGATCACTTAGCGAGTGGGTCAAGTAATGACCTATCTCTAACCATTTTGATCAACAAACTTTTAGCATTCCATATTTAAAAATAAAAAAAACACACACACACATTTAATGCAAGTTAAGGAACAGTGTCGTCTTAAAATTATAAAGTATTTTTAACTTCTCAAATATTGGTGCATCAAAAAGGACATATATTCCAAAAACATTGCTCAATTATGACATGTTGAAGAAATGTTCTAAGCCAAACTAAGGAATGTGAACTCACTCACAATCTCCTTATATTTCCCAACAGATCAATTGCTTAGTACTTCAAGGAATAGAATTAGATAACCAAGTTATCTTATCTTTATTTAAGTTCTCACCACATATGCCAAAATTGCTTCGAGTACGATCTCGGTTCTCTTAAGGGTCATAGTGTATCCAATTCCTAGGAGTATTAGAGACGTTTGATTATAACCAACATTACACCCTTTGGCGGACCCTTTTGCTCTAATTACATGAGAAGCTCTTATCTACTTAAGCATTAAAAATATATTTTGCAACTCTCGAAAATTTAAGCCATATCATTATGCACAAAAATAATATATAAACATTCATATATATTAACCACACATTTTTCTTATTTGTTTCACAAGTCTTAATTAAGAAATATGAACCTATCATATAAATTAAGATCGAAAAATTTGCTAAGTCGCTCGTAATTACCACCCAATATTATAGGTTGAGTTTACAGTTTTAATTATCTTGGAAACAAATATTTATTTTTGAAAAAAATTGTCCAAACATTTTTCCAAACACATTTCCATTTTTTTTTTCATGCTACATCCAATTAAGTGCAAGAAAAAAAAATTATGGGCAAAGGCTTAAACAATCATATAGTACTCATGCATATAATAGGCCTTTCATTGGGATTAAATTTTAGTTTTAGACAACTTGCTCAACAAGTGGGCCTCCGTATGTGTGGCCAGGTCAAATCTGGGTGGGGTGGCAACGCTAAACTTTTAAAAACTAACCCCTTTGACACCCAAAGTGTCTAAAGATTTTTCCTAGACACCACATCAAGTAAGAGGTGACCATTAGTGAACCCCAGTCCATGTTTAATGAACATCCTAAATGTGGATCATTTTCCTAAACGAAATGCTCATAATAAGCCCAACAACAATATTCAATTATTCATAATTAAATGATGAAGAATAAACAATCATATATAAATTAATCAGAAGATAATCACTTAGATAATCAATTTAAAATAATTAATAAGTAGATAATCACTTAAATAATCAATCCACATTAATTAAAGAGATAATAGAAGATGATCTCTTTGGAATTCTAATTCTAATTTGATAATTAGGATAATATGAAAATCAAATTAACTAATTAGAATTAATCTCATAAAATAATATTCTACAAAAGAATATTTTTCTCCATTTAAATGCTCAAGTCTCAAAAGGAGCAATTAAATGATATAGTATCTCGTTTAAAATACTCAATCGAGACGAGTAATTTAAACTGACACAATATCTCAAAATATTAGAGATTATCTACTTCCTAGAAATCTGAAAATCCCAGATTTTCAATTTTGTAAGGCCAATTTCCCAAGACCGTATCTCACTTGATATACATCCATTTGATGTGTATCTGATACCACTGGAAAGACAAGATCACTCAATATATATCCAACTCGATATACATCCATTCGATGGTCTTCCATTCCGCTCGACTTCATAACGCCACTGATTGGAACCTCCCTCCAACGCATCCTCTATCAACTTCATCAACTGTTCGTTTGTATCATCATCAAGAGTATACTTACACTGTTACACATATATGCAAATAATTCATTCCAACATATAACAAAAAATTTCACAAAATTAATTATTGATCCATCAATCGTATACTCACTAATAATTCATCCTTCACCGCCTTATTTGCATTCTCGGGCACATATTTTCAAGAAAGCCATTCAACAGTAGGACAATTATTCTGCATGGCTACAACAATAGCATGCATGAACTCAAAATGTTGCCTCAAATCATTCGGGTTGGCGGTGGGCACGCTCTGATCCTTGTTTTCATCCTCCATCCCAGCACGAACAGAATTGTGAAGAATAAGGAGAAAATAATTGTAAAGAATAAGGAGAACATAAGCGCATATTTAAAGGAAGGTTAGTGCCTTTGTGCGACGAAGGCTTTGTTGCGCAAACATATGTAATAAATGCCGTATTGATTTCTCTGATTCACTTGCAGTGAATGGTCTGAGTGAAAACTGACAGCAACTTGTGCGATGAACCCTTTATCGCACAAAGGTCCCCTTTTCATCGCACAAGATTTTCACGCCAAAAAAATTACCCTGCGCTTTTCTTGCTGATTTTGCGCGATGACAACAAGTGTTCATCGCGTGAAGTATTCTTGCATGACAAATGTTTTCGTCGCGCAAAAATAATTTTTTTTTCCTTTCCTGCATTTTTTACTCGACGACACTGTTTCTTCTGTCCTACAAGTACCTCTTGTGCGACAAAATATGGTTCGTCGTGCAAGTTGTTTTTCATACTAGTGATTACAACTCTAATAGAATAATATCTAGTCTAAGAGATATGGTAGAATCCCATAAGGATAACCTATATATGTTAGGATTTGCACAATCAGATTCCTAATCTAATAGGACTGCAACATTCCCCCTTCAGTGTGTAAATACTCAAACAAATGGTGCATCAGGTCTTCAGCAATGAAGTAAGTACATTTGATGAAGTTGTCGGCACAATGAGCAAATGCGTGTCACATCTCGACGGAAGAATGCATAAAAGGTAAAACTCACAAGACCTCGCTATGGTAATACCCAAGGTGGGAGAAAAACCCATAGGCTAAGGAGAAAAGTGAGAAGTTGTATTAAGTCAAAACTGTACTTCTTCTAGACGCAAGTAGAAGAACTCATAAGGGTATAATCAGCCCAGGATGGGTGCCTCGTCAAAACCTAGTTAGGTAGCAAAAACCAATGGAAAAAATGCTCATAATTGTAGGGAAAAAGAGTACATAAAGATCAAGTGAGTATACTTCTGGATACTCCCCATGAGTTTGATAGAACTTCCAAATGAGAACTACAAGCATTGCATATGAATAGTTAGGCATACCAATTCTTTGGACAAGCTTATGGAAGGTTGACTTCAGCAACGATGTCGTGTAAAGGTTGGTAAGGTTGTCTAGAATCGGCTTGCATGACTTCAATCTACTGATGCTTTGCTAATGTACATGTAGACTCAATATATCTTGGCATTGACTTCATTGATGCATCATGTCTTGGTCGAATGAAAAGCAGCAAGTACTTGGAATATGCTTAACAAGAACTCCTAACCATGTCTCACGTGTGGCGTAGTGAAGTAAGGTGAGTCTTGGAATAATTCAAAGATTTCGCAACTAAGATCATTTCGTGGACCTCCAAGATATTGTGATATCCCTAATGGTAAAGATATAACCATTCGGGGATGTGCCTTATGCAGGTTTGATAAGTAACTTGCGTTAGCATAACAAACAAGACAAGCATTATTCCAAGAATCAAGGGGGTTGGATCTGATTGGGATGCGTTGGGATTTTCCCAAATCTATAGTACCTTCAGGGTGGTGAAAAAATGTCTTTAATACCAATTCAGTGGTTGAGTGTAGGCGTGGTGCTGCATCTTTACCAATAGATCAACAGCGAATGAGATGTCCTATCTAATCCAAGGCCACCTTCAACGATCTGGATCCCAACCACCGGTCCTGCAATTGATTCAGGGTTATTTTCACCCTACTTTTCGGCAGGAATGCCTGCTTTGGGCTCAAGTTTTGTACTTGCAGTCCACTACACTTCCACCACACATGGAGAGGCCCATTATCCAAACTTTTCCAATCCAAATTACGAGCACTACCGGCCCCAGCAGGTCACCAATTAGACGAGCGCCCTTACGTAGCAGACCACCTTGGTAAACCAGCTCCTTGAGCTCATCGAGATGCAGCGCACCCTAGACAAGGTGTCCCAAAGCAAGACAAGGGAGGAAGAACGTGACTCATTTCAGCAATGTCCCGACAAAGAGCCACTCAGCCCGCCATGAACCACGCATTCGGGTAGTGTGCACTCTCTTTTGGACCCTTGGGAAAATGTCTTCTCTCGCCTAGATGAGCAAAGAAGCGTTCATTCCCGACTTGGCTCACGAGTTAGTATGCATTTGAGGCTGGATCCACACTCTGACGAGCACTCAGGACTTTCCAGACGAAGCGTCCACACAAGGTTAAGCCCACAAGGACATTCCAGATGAGCACTCAAGACATTCTAGATGAAGCATCCACACAGAGCCACCGTAGTAGGTAGCCGCATGACGAACATAAGAGAGCATAAGAGCAGTCCAGCTCAAGTTCCACTGGCAGCCCATGCCAAGTGTGACGGTGAGCAGCACAAAACGAATCACATACACTGCGACCGCGGCACAGACAAGCAGGACATGCCGAATAGCAACATGGACCAGCAGGTCAGTACCTGGGGGCAGCTAGAGGCTTCACTGCCTCACCAGGCACAAATCTAGGAGGAAGTACAAAGGCTCCTAGCAGAGCAGCAACATGGATTCCAGCGCATTGATACCATCGACGATGCCCTCCGTAGAGACATGGCCAACCTGAGTAGGTCACCATTTACAAACGAGATCGAGCAGACGAAACCACTGCGAAAATTCAGCCTACCATATTTCACCTTGTTCAAAGGAGATGAAGACCAGAACAGGCACCTGATGCACCAACGAAGTGCCATGACCCTCTACGCCAACAACAACGCTCTCATGTGCAAAATCCTTGCCACGACACTTCAAGGCGAGGCGCAAGACTGGTTCGACACCCTGCCACCACGCTCAATCTGAAACTTCAGCGAACTTTCCTTGGTTTTCATTAAGGAATATTCGCCCTCCCGCTCGATAAAAAAAGAAGTCTGCCCACCTCTTCAACATGAAGAATAACCTGAAGGAGTCACTCCGCACTTATGTAAGGAGGTTCAAGGAAAGAAGGCAAAGATCGTTGGATGCGATGACTACATTACATGCTCAGCCTTCTGAAAGGGACTCCCAGCAGATCCCCCACTTTTCGGAGAATTGATCATGGGCGAGAACTTGACCTTGGCAAACTCTTATGCTTTGGCAAAAAAGTACTCCCCTTAAGATGAGGCCAAGTACTCCCAAAAGCTGCCTGAACAGCCACGTAAAGATGCAGAGCCGACTTAGAAGAAGGCAAGCGACAAACCGCTCAACGATAAAAACAAGCCAAGAAACAGATGCAGGGACCGATCCCCAATGAAGGGAGGCACGGCACCCAAGACGTACACCACGTTCTTAGTCTTAATCAACCAGATCCTTCACGACCTCAAAGACAAGTTGTGGTTCAAGCCGCCGCCACCCATAAGAGGGGACCCCACCAAGATGGACGAGACAAAGTACTACGCATTCCATAGAGGTCCCGGGCACACAACCAACGACTGCACCACATGGAGGAAGTATCTTTAGTAGCTCATGAAGGAAAGTAAGTGTGACCAGTATGTCAACAGACCAGTTGCCCGGCCAAGGCGAGAAGCAGATACTGACGTCGAACCCCCAACCAAGACAATCTAAATCAACAGAATCTTTGTCGAGTCCGAGCATCTGGGGGCCACCAACAGTTCCAAGAAGAGGATGATCGAGGAGGCAAAATTTATCTTTCAGGTTCAAGCCATAGATGTTGTACCTGGACCAATCGTCAGCTTCACTAAGCAGGACGCGGAGGGAGTAGACTTTTCGAACGACGACGTCTTGGTGATTTATGTTCAACTGGCCCACACTATCGTTGACAGAATTATGGTGGACAACGACAACTCAGTCAATATCCTACAACTGTCAGTCATCCAGAAGATGGGCCTGGAAAGCATGATCAAATGCAAAGCAGAGGTCTTGACCGAATTCAATGAACTTACCTCAATTGTCATTGGTACAATCACGCTCGACGTAACCAGCCCACTGATTGTCTCATCACAGAACTTCATGATCGTTAGTAACCCATCTCCTCATAATGGGATATTGGGCCGACCCTGGTTGCTGAAGAATAGAGCTGTGACCTTGATTGAGTATCAAAAGATCTGATTTCGTATCCCAGGACGAGCAGTCAGAGAGATCAAATGTGAGCAGGCCTTGTCTCGAAGATGTACTGTACAAGTTCTTAAGAAGCCGAGGAAGAAGTTTTCCACCCCAATAGTAGCAGCTGAAGTGCAGAAAAACGGTTATACCTCTGCTAAATAGCAATTACAGCAGGCATGTCAAGAAGATGGCGTCAAGGTTGACAATGCCTTGCAAGATGAATAAGGATGAAAACCCGAAGAAGACGCCGAGGACATCATTCTTGACCACCACCATCCGGAGAAAATGGCTAGGATTGGCTCACGTCTGAGCCTGACGGATAAGGGGGAACTCACGGTTTTCCTTAAGGAAAACCTTGACATTTTTGCATGGTCACCCTCTCAGCCCGATCTATCAGCAAAAGAGACCCGGCCCATGCCGGTATCTTCCTTTCTTCTGTCCACCATAGCAAACCCAAGTCTACTTCTCCATGCTTGGCCCAAGCCAAGCTCAACCCAGCCCAGCGCACCAGCCACCTTGGCTAGAGCGCCGACACCTGGCCCACACAAGCCGACCCCTGTGTCTTGCCACCGACAACCCCGTGGCATCCCTGCCACGTCAGTCTGACCTCATCTGCCCTCGCCGAGCCAATTTTTCATGTCCCAAGATTCCCAAAAAATCAAGAAGAAAATTTAATTTTTCCTTACCTTGGTGTGGCACGGAGAAGAAGAAAAACAACGAGAGACGACTTTTTGCAAGGGCAAGAGAAGAAGAAAGTTAGGGTAGGGGAAAAATTTTCCTCTGGCTTCTCCCCTCCTTGTTGGAATGATGATTGTTCTCCAAATTTAATTAATCCCCTGCTTCAGGCAAAATTAAATAGGTATTGGGGGCCATTGGTTTCCTTTTCCTAGAAGAAGTCTATCTCCAAATCAAGAAAGGAGATCAAGTTCAAATTGGGAAACAACTCTACAAACCCATGCAGCTTAGGATTTCTACACCTACTACCTTTTTCCTGCGTGCAGCCCAGTAGGTGTGGGAGCATTTGTGGAGCCTAAAATAATCCCAAAAATTGTAGAGGCGACAAGTGGATTTTTTTCTCAAGAAAGACAAGATTGCCCTCATTAAATGGGTAGGCTTCTCAGATGCTCCCACACGTAGTTCACACCCCTGAAGGTCTTAGCAGCTGAATACGACTGCCCACAGCTCACCTGCCCTTGGCAAGGAAAAGTCAAAACATTAAAGATAAGGATTAATTACCCAAATCCTATCTTTAATACATTTCCCAATTGAAGATTGACTCCAATCAAGTAAGTAATCCCAATTTAAATCAATTAGGGATAATTACTCCATTATCTCAAGATATTATTTCCTATTTAATATCTTGAGAATATTTATCCATAAACATTGGCCAATAGGATGCCGCCATGTGTAGGTAAAACCCTAACACTATGGCCGGCCCCATCCCTGTAAATACCCCCCATATTCTTCCAAATTTCAGAAGCTTTTGCTATCCCTAAAAAGCCGTAAACACTTTACTCTCTTAGATAAACTGACTTAGGCATCGGAGATCCATTGGCCTAACCCTCCATCCCCCATCTCGTGGGCGTGTGAGGCTTAGATCCTTGATCAAAGGTGTTAATTGTTTTGCAGGTGCATTTTCACCAAGACTGAAGACGGCGGAAATTTGCATCAACACATACAATATTCATGTACAGTCTATGGATATTCTTCTTCAATTGTAATAGTGGGATGGCTTAAAGTTCAAATCTCGTACATAGTGAGATCGATACCAATTTATAATTACTAAGCCATTGTGTGGCCTAACTCAAATCCCCACCTCTCTTAGTGTGTTAATAATATCGTTGTACTAAAAAAAACAATTGATACAATTTTCATTGATATTTGTATGTGCTGCCTCTTAAAACCTTGTTGGAAATAGTATGATATTCATGGATGAGATAAATAATATTTGAGTGTGGCCTCTTAAGAGCATCTCCAATGGGAGTCCCTTTTTAGGGACTCTCACCACCACTTTTGAATACTCATTTAAGGACTTAAGGGAAATCTTTGTGTCCCTAAGGAGTATTGCCTCCAATGAGAGTCTTCATAGTAAAATCCCTAAATTTTAGGTTTTTATGATTTTATGTGATAAATTTGGTTAGGTGCACATTTTTTGTTTATATTAACATTTTTAATGATACGTTGTTGTAAAATATTTTTGTGAAAATTTTAACAAAAAATTAAATAAAATAAAATTCTCACACATATTGTAGGCATAATTTACTGAACAATTATGGAGGCCATAGAGAGAGAGAAAGGTGCGGGCAATAGTAGATAGAAAAGAGAGATGTGTAATTGTGGGTGTGTTCTATTACACCCCATTGTGCTTTTATTTATAGTAGTAGGGAAGGTTAATTCCTTACCCTTTAGGATTACAACTCTTAATAGGTAATCAACTCCTAATAGGACTGCAACACTCCCCCTTGAGTGTGTAAATACTCAAGTAAATGGCGCATCAGGTCTTCAGCGATGAAGTGAGTACAGTTGATGAAGTCGTCGGCACAATGAGCGAATGCGAGTTTCAAATCAACGGAAGAATGCATAAAAAAAAAAGTAAAACTCACAAAACCTCGCTATGGTAATACTCAAGGTGGGAGAAAACCCATAGACTAAGGAGAAAAATGAGAGGTTGCATTAAGTCAAAACTATACGTCTTTTGGACGCAAATAGAATAACTCACAACGGTATGATCAGCTCAGGATGGGTGCCTCGTTAAAACCTAGTTAGGTAGCAAAAACCCGGTAGGAAAAATGCTCCTAATCGTAGGGAAAAAGAATACATTAAGATCAAGTCAGTATACTTCTGGATACTCCCCCTGAGTTTGACATATCTTCCAAATGAGAACTACAAGCATTGCATATGATAGTTAGGCATACCAATTCCTTGGACAAGCTTCTGGAAGGTTGACTTCGATAGTGAGGTCGTGTAGAGGTCAGCAAGGTTATCTAGGATCGGCTTGCATGACTTTAATCTCATGATGCTTTGCTGATATGATGTAGACGCAATATGTCTTGGTGTTGACTTCGTTAATGTATCATGGCTTGGTCGGGTTGATACATGCAGCATTGTCTTCATGGATCTTCGTTGGGACTCAACGATGGATAAAAAACAACAAGTACTTCGAAATATGCTCAACAAGAACTTCTAACCATGTCTCACTTGTGCCATAGTGAAGTAAGGTGAGTCTTGGAACAATTCGAAGATTTCGCAACTAAGGTCATATCATGGACCTCCAAGATATTGCGATATCCCTAACGGTTGATGGGAACATATTTATGCGACTTTGTTAACCTATTTCTATGCATTTAGTGAGTTAGTTTCTATTTATTATAGTGATTTAAGCTATTTTCATGTGTTTGTAGGTCTAATTGGCAAAGGTGACAAAAAAGGGCAATTTGGAGCAGTTTTGGACTTGGATTGGATAGCATGGGTGGGGAGCATAATGGATGGACGTTTTTGGTGTTTAAATGATGCTAGAAATGTGCTAAAATCTAGAGCAATTAAAAGTGAGGCTTGGAAGGCAAGGAATCAGAAAAGGAAGGGAAACCTTATCCAATCTTATCTTATCCAACCTTATCCAAACTAACCTTTTTTTATCTTATCTAATCCTATCCTATCCTTATCCTATATTACCTTATCTCCAGCTGCAAGGGGGAGTCCTTATCATATTTCAACACCTCTTATCTGATTTCTAGGAGTCCTAAAACAATGCTAAGAAGATAATTCTTTTCCTCCATGAATTGGGCCGTGCCCTCTACCTATATATATGAACCCTTGCAGCAACTTTTAGAAAAAAAATGGACAGTTTTTAGATTTGTGCCACATGTTTCTGAAGGGAGAATAAGTGTTTTTGTGCTGTGCTTGCAAGGAAGGAGAGAAGGATTTGTGCTGTCACCCTGCATCCAAGGATTGTGCCGAATCTGCCATTGGAGTGCTAGGGAATTTCAGAGTTCTTTCTATCCTTATTTTAGTTTCGATGTTTATTTTAGAATGCTTTTCAAATATGATGAACATGTGGAACTAAATTTGTTTTTAGCTAGAGGTGAATTCGAAGCCATGATCATATGTTTCATATAAATTGATTACTTCCAGTTATTGCATAAAACATGAATGTGATTTACTTATCTGTTTTATTAAGAACTTATTCTTGTGTGTTGACTAAGGGTGCACACTTAGTTTGCATGCAGGGATTTGATGCTAGAATATAAGAGAATTTCACCTAATCTTTATGAACTTATATTTACAAGTAGTAAAAGTCACTAGTCATGATTGTGTTAAGTAAATTCCTGGCAGGAGTATCATGCAGTTCATAGTTACGAATGCCTTGTCGATGCTTATGATTTTCACAAAACTTAATGATCTTTGAGATGTATCTCTATCATGCTTTTCATAGTTAGGGAACTTGAGAAGAATAATTTGGTTGCGTCGCTGAGTCCAATTCAATGAACTTAGGAAAATCCAAGAGTTAATTTGTGCAGTTCACGATTAATTTGGGGAATTGTCATTCATGGTTTATAGGAATAATAACTGGAAATCAATTTGTATGTGTATGTTTCATGTGTGGAGAAGAATCCTCTAGCTAGCCTTTCACCCAATTTTCGTACCAAACTCACTTTGTTTCTACAATTTAATTGTTTTAGTTCAAAATTCGTCCAAAACCCCCCTTAGCTCTTATTTGCGTTAGTTTAGTCTAGTTTTCAGTTTTTAAGTCTAATTAGTGTTGATTAGCATCCCTCCTAATCCCCGGCCTAGAACGATCCCTACTTGCTCATACTACAACTGTCTAAATAGGGTTTAATTTGTGTGTTAGTTTTTACCACATCAACGGTAAAGACATAACCATTTGAGAATTTTGGCTTGTGCAGGTTTGATAAGTAACCTACGTCAGCATAACAACAAGGCAAGCATCATTCCGAGGATCAGAGGGGTTGGATCCGCTCAAAATGCGTCGAGATTTGATTTGCCCAAATTCGTAGTACCTTCAGGGTACGTCTTTAATACCAATTCAGTGGTTCCATGTAGGCGCGGTGCTGCATCTTTACAAAGATCAACATCGAAGGAGATGTCCTGTCTAAATACAATGAGCTAAGTACAATGAAGCGCAAAGTTGAACTTTAGATATGGAATTTTCGGATTCCATAACCTCTTCAATGGTCTCATTTGCATATAACGTATGGACGATCAAAGGTATACTCAAAGGTGACACATTCGGGGTATAGTTTGACTAGTAGACCAAAATACCGTCAGAACAATGCTTCAACTTCAGGTTAATGCATAAACGAGTTTTCCCAAGATCCTTCATCTCAAATTCCATCTTCAGGTGCGAGGCAGTTTTCTCAAGCTCTTCCGAAGGCTTAGTGAGATTCATGTTAATGACATACACTGTAACTCTAGCAATTCGGACTAAGACTTCATAGTTTAACACGCAAGGGCATAATTTATCCCTAACTGATCAAATAATCACTTAGACGGGTATACCAAATCTTGTAAGTGAACGCCTCAAAACGAGTTAAGAGGGTGTTCCGTGGTTTGGAACTATTTGAGTCAGTCCATGTACTTCTTCAGGAACTTACATGTCAATCTCCATATCAATATCCCCATGGAGAAATACTAACCACATTTCATAATGCTGCTATCAATCACAGGACGTTTGAGAGAAACCTTGCGCCATAAGGCGTGCATCATATTGCACTATTTTATTCATCTCATAACGCTTCCTTTCCCACTAGTAACACAACGGGATTACCTTGGGCAGTATAGGAACGACAGTTCAATACACACAATTTGACCTGGATTGTAACTTTAGTTGTCCAATCAGTTCTATGTTGTCACTTAATCAACGGAACACGGTTCGATATCGTCGCTTTTCATTTATGTCTGTAGCTACCATATAAGTGAAAACATCATCGATGGTAATCTCATTTCAATTCCATTTAGCTCATCCAAACTAGTATACAGGACCAACAACTTCAAGTCTCAAGAGTAATGCGGATTAATCTCATGAGATGGAAATGATTTGAGACAGCGATCAAGTATGGATTCTTTATTGTGCCATGTCTTCCTCGTACAGGGAAGTGAATCCTACGAACCGAATGATCTATCGTGCTCCAGGCCAAGACAGATTCATTGGCTATCCACGGGTGTACCGGACCGTCCAAGAGGGGCATCCAAACCGTCCAACAGGGGTGGCACACCCTCTAGGGATGTTGACTCGATGTCCGTTAAGTACGTCTATCCTTGCAGGCATGTTTGCAGCTGGTATATGATCTCGTCACTTTAGCTAGATCAGAGGAATACGTCTGGATCAACATTCTGAAATCTAGAATTCATTGCTTATCACACTTGTGCGGTAATGGGGATCGAGATGAGACATAGTGGGCAACGTCCACGCAAATTCACGTCGTTCTATAAGAACGTTTACGTTCTTATCTCCCCCTGACGGCAGGAAAATTGTATCATTAAAGTGACAACCCGTAAATGAGAGCTAGTGTGAAGGAGAATCATAATCGACAAAGATTCACATCCTTCCTTGAGGACCCAGGTTGGTACGTTGCGGCGGCGCAACTTGGCACATGGAATGCACACCCGAATACGTAAACACGAAAATCGTTAGGTTCGTACCCAGTAATCGACTGTAACATCAAATAGGTTAGGTGGCAATGGGCCTCAAGGCGGACCAACATAGCTGCATACAAGATTGCATAGCCCTAGGCAAAAACCCAAAACTTGGTACGTTCACCAAAATTCGAGCAATCATTTAAATTGCGCTTTATGATCGCTAGGCGAGGCTATTTGGGGTGAACATGGGAATTCGATGTTCAATTATAAACCCAAAATACATGCAATACTTTATCAAAAATCGTCAATGTAAACTCTCCAGCATTATCCAATCTCCCAGACCTTAAGGGATAAGTAGGGTGGTGAGCCCTTAATCGGCTAGAAGGTTTAGCAGCAATGTGTATGGACAAACATGTGACCAGTTTGTCGATTCATCAACCAAAACCATAAGTATTTTATATGGTCTGCATTTTGGTTGGATTAGTCCACATATATTCCCTTGAATCCACTGTGAAAAGAGAGTCGTGTCATATCTTTTGGGGAATGATATAGAAATCAATTTCCCTAATGAGAAGGCTTGGCAAAGTATGCTTGTAAGCATAATATCCTTACTTCGGGTAAGGAGATGTGTTGTAGCATCATTGTTTGACCTAAGTGTCCCAAAAGTCGTGCCAAAGCAAGTAAACTACTAACCACCAGGCTCTAGGCCGGCCACATGTGGTGTATTCCCAGTTGGGAGACAACCTATTGGCCCCAAATCAAAGCTTCAGGCTCATTTTTGGAGGTGGTGCAAAGATATTTCACTCTATTTTCTTCAGTGGTTTCATTGATGATCATTGTTCTCTCAAATATCCTTAAAAACTCAACGTCAAGGAGAATTTAAAGTCCCTTATATGGTAATTCTTTACCATTCCTACAACGAGAAGCGTGCCAAAGCTCTTAATCAGGTTGGATAGACCTGAAGTCGTTGTTAGAGATGTGATTTAGGTGCAAAGTTAGTGTGCATAGTACGCATTCATCCAGACAACTAACTTTCCCACATTCCTACCTAATCACGTGGTTAATTGAATTGGTCACATGTATACAAGAAACATTATTCAATTAACTCGTATTCGAGGACAATATCAATAAGATTATCCATAAGTAAAACATACACCAAACTTGAATCCAAAAACATGGAAATTTGTTCACAAATTAAATGGTTTACTAAGGGGATTCGGCCAACAAGGCCATCCATGTCAAAATTATGCTCTTCAGCAAAATTAATCTCACATATTGACTATGAGAACGGTACTCCTTAACAAAATTGGTGGGGGCACAAACAAGTGCATAACCAATGATCTATTCCATTGAGACGAAAGTAGATTCTGCAGGGTTAAGGTTTGGGAATACTATCCCTTATTCTTGAAGTTTTAGGTCTTGGGTGCCAAGGATCATGCTTCAAGCATGATGCCACACCTTGGCAGGCCCTAATTCTACCATATGTTTATGGTAGTAATCGGATCCGAGAATTTGGTAAACTTCCGCTTTCTACACTGCTGCTTCAAGGGGCGAGTTAGAAACATGGAAGGATGAGAAAAGTATTGTCCAGTCAAAATTCGATTGGATTTATAAACTTCATAATTGTACTCATTCATGGACGTAATCATGGTGTGCTTCAGGTAATCTCTTTCATGATTAGACAACCCGTCGGAGCGAGCCAAAGAACCATGGAATGCTTCGGGAAAATTGAATGCTTCGGGCATAAGTCTTCGAATGAAGATCATGGCGGAGGCTTATTCAGCTCTTTCATGCCATTGTTGGCTACAATGGTTTCTCAGCTTCTTGATAGTCAAGTGGAGATTCACGTCTTGTACCCCCACATAAAGTGGTTTCTAATAAGAAACGTCCAAATCAGGAAAATTGAACTTGTGACGGTTCGACAATCCATTAAATTGGAGGCAACAAGATTGTGATTGGTGCTATGGGAATGAAACATCCATATGCATCAAAGTTAGAACATTCAAGTTCTAAGATATGGTTTTCATGAAAAACATCTGGTTTTCATGGGTGTATTGTTTTATGAAAACTTTGGGTTTCAAAGGCACTAAATTTGAAACTACAGGTTCAATTTAGTTTATGAACGTTTAGTTCATAAGAGAGAGGTTCCTGCAATAACACAGAATGCAATATGTTGATTTAAGTGTAGTGGATTTGAGGTTCTTCGAGAACTCAAGTGTGAGAGCTTCGTTACTACGAAAGTATGTCAATGGTTCAAAGAAGATAAATAAATTATTGAATCGTTAATGTCCAAAAGTGGTATTCAGGTCAATAATTTTGGATTCATTATCAGATTAATAGACTGCAGGTCACTTATAATTAATTCAATAAATCGGACCATACGGGGTCGATTGTAGAAGCAAAACTAATATTTGTCTAGGCCCATTTATTATCTGATGTTGGCTGCAGGCCATACAAAAATTTAAAAACAAATAAGGCCCATGTTGGTCTCGGATGCAGCCCAATAATAAACAAAGCAAGTTGCATGCTTGATGTGATGTCGTAGGCCAAAACAAGGAAAAATAAGCCCAGCATTGGATTGATGCAGTTTGAGTCGAGAAGGAGGGTGGGAGCCTAGCCTGCTGCTGGAGGTGGGCCAGTCAGCTGCTGGCTGATGAGAGGCGGGCCAAGAAAAGCCTAGCAATGCAAAAAGGCTTGCTGTTATGCGGGCCGAAATTTGTAAGGAGAGAAGCCCAGCAAATGGGTTTCGTGCACAACAAACGCCCAAAAAAAGGGCTGTGTATGTGGCAACGCGTCCTGGCTTCGCTTCAGGCCAAATAGGGCTGCTTGGCACACTGTTTCGGCGCAGCTCAACGATTTTTCCTCCTTTTTTTTTTTTTATTTTTTTTCAAAATTTTAGGGTTTTCTGAACCTAAAATAATAAAATAATCACGCTTCTATTTTATTTCGATTCTTTGACTCACAAATTCCACATAGCATAATTGTGTAATACATGAAACAAATATATTTATATATATAGACAAATATATGAACATATACAATGTGTATATATATATATATATATATATAGGAATCTTTTCACAAGAGGGATCCCCATTTTATATATATATAGGAATCTTTTCACAAGAGGGATCCCCATATTTCTAAAAAAATGGGGACACCCTCTTGACAGTTGGATTTGACGTTAATGAAATTGTGTGGCCTGTGTTTTAATCTCAACCACATAATTTCATTAAAGTCAATCCAACGGTCAAGAGGGTGTCCCCATGTTTTTAGAAAAATGGGGATCCTTCTTGGCAAGGGCCTGTATATATATATATATATATATATTGGAAGGTAAATATAAATGTAGGGTGTTCATGAATATCTTACTTTATTTTAAGCGTACCTGAACAACAAAAGCCTTTCCTTCTCTGAAAGCCGGAATTGCATCTCCAATGCGTTGTATCACATTCAACAAAGAAAATTAAATCGAATCAATAGCATGTAGATCAATTCAAAATAATAATTTAATCACAAAAAGAATGATTAAAACGTAATACTCCCCTGATTGAAGATCAAACTCTCTTTAGCGCAGCGTAAAGAGCGTGTTGATAACGTGTTGTAGGCATAATTTACTGAACAATTATATAGGTGTTGACCCTAAAAACAACCAAGCCTACGTGGCGCGCAGGCCGAATAACTAATAAGCTAACTACGTCTTTCGGTTGAATGCGGGGCGTGCCAACTCGACGGCCGAACTCGGCCGGTGAGTAAAATGTTGAAGTTGTGTTGTGTGCGCGGCTGACTTCTGAATCTTGCGACTGCGGCCGAGGAAGGAACACGCCTCGGCCTTTGGGTTCTAGAGCCTGAAGACAAGGCTGCTAGTCTTGCGAAGTTCACGAATCGTCGGCGCCGGATTCGGTCGCAGTGATTATATTCGTAAAGGTATAAGCACGCCGAATCGACACCAAAGTATAGGGGCACAGATACTCAAAACAGATATATGTCTTGACGGTGAAAGTGGTTCGGCCGTCGGAATGCCGAACTCTGAAGCTAACCTGTGAGTATCCAATCATAAAACAACTCGGCGTTCGATGTGCCGAGCTCGGTAATTCGTAACACCTCACTTCACCGAGAAGGCTGATAAGATGACCTATGTCGATAAGAACTCGAAAGCCCTTCTCGACAGAGACTTGGATAGGTAACCAGTCAGCCTCGACGCAGTGCTGTTTATCCAAACTGAAGGTGCTCCGCGATCGGCTAGTTCTACGACGATAGTGCTGTTTATCCAAACTGAAGATACCACCGGTTGCCTTCACAGTGCTGTTTATCCAAACTGAAGATGTGTTGGCGAAAGAAAATAAAAATCTCAAAGTTGAGAGGTTTCGCGTAGAGCGAGAATTTACGCAGGGCAGTTTTGTGTGTTGAGTTGGAGAGGGTGAATGTTATGCTCCCCCCTCTATTTATAGTAGTGCAAATACTCCAAACCGTCCTTGGATAGAAATCCTCTTCCTAGTTTAACTCTACCTCAGCCGGTACTAATCCAATTCTATCTCGGCCGATCCCAATCCAACTAGGACTCTGCACCTGTCTCTAATCGCGGGTTTGATTCGCTTTTATCTTTCAGCTTACCCGGGACTCCTTCTCCTAATGGGTCTCGGCCTCTATCACATTCTTATTCTTATCTGCATTATCCCACTCCGGCTAATACTAGGCTTATCCTGAACCCTCTCGGCCCATGACATTAATCCTCAGCGCCTTTGGGTAGACATTGGGCCGAAGATGGTCCTAATTCGGCCCACTATTATTTTGGGCCCAAACATTGCCCCCTCGCTTCTGAGGTCGTCGACCCATAGCTCACGGTCGAGCTTTGGCCTTGAAGAAGCGAAACGACATTACTCTTCTCGCAACGATCGATGACCTGTCCCAGAAAATAACACCACGCCCATTTATGAGAAATGATGTTTCCCTTGAATCCTTCCCGAACTCGCCACGCGTCAGTCCTCGATCATCCCAACAGCTCGCAATCATATCTCTGGACGCATGCAACCATCGAAACGTCTCTTTGAATTAATTTCGCCGTCACGCAATCGTGCATCCTCAAACCTCGAGATATACCCCCAATCTGCGAGATCTTCGGTCCTTTCACCTGGATTCTCTGAATCCTCATCATGACGCGCAGTCGTATTGATTGGTTCATTTTGAAATTCAAAAAGAAAACTAACCGATTGATCTTCCTGCGAAGAGCCTATAACTACTTTTTTCTCTTTCATTTCAATTTTACGCTTCCAACTTTTCTGAAACTCCCTTGCTTTCCTTCTCAAACCTCCAGAAAACCCAGAATTCCTTTGCAACACTCCCAACCCAGAAATTCATCTTCAAACTTTCTTTTCATCAACAATGGCCTCTTTCCTTTCTCGATTCTCTGAGGAGTGCAATAAGTGTAAGGTTATTATCGACCACTGCGCCATCAAGAATCTTCGTTTTGAGAGTGATTCAAACGCGTCCCATCAAATTCTTGGACCTCTGTTCAAGAAACCAGTGCCCACGCCCATCACTACTCTCCTGAGGGATCACTGTCTGACCCCCTTGTGCCAGGGGTTCGAGTGGTCGAAGTGGGAAATGTCGAAGCCACAAGGAGCCTGGCCTTCGACCACTGCAACCTGGGCAGGCTTGGGTCAACCGAATGGAAAATTTCTTCGGCCAGGAGTGGAAAGCTCTTGGAATCTACGACGCCATCAAACTCTCGACGGTGGAAATGGTCATGGACTGAGAGCTTCTCATGGCGGCCTTGAGCTTCTGGTGCTCGGCCACCAACACCATGGTTCTTCCTCTTGGGCCTATTGGCCCTACCATCCTCGACATTTCTGCTATCCTCGGGACGTCTTCCTCTGGTTTCCCAATCGATGCCTCCCTCTTCGGATGTTCGTCGAATGTTGACCTCAAGGCGCTGTTCGAGGCTCGAGCCTTCGAAACACTGAGCCGAGACGGTCAAGAACCCTCGAAGAAGGAAGTCCAGAAGTTGCACAAAAACTTCTTCAACTATAGTACTCTTATTGTCCACTTCGTCGGCAGAGGGGATGCGAGTCTCCCGCCAAGGGGAACATGCAGCTTTCCTGTTCTATTGGTACAACAAGTTCATTTGTTGTACCAAATCGAATAAATGCCTGGTCGAGAATATGCATGTGGCCGAAGCCTA
Organism: Cotoneaster glaucophyllus; assembly: GCA_036320875.1. Classification (NCBI taxonomy): domain Eukaryota; kingdom Viridiplantae; phylum Streptophyta; class Magnoliopsida; order Rosales; family Rosaceae; genus Cotoneaster; species Cotoneaster glaucophyllus. The sequence goes on from CM070060.1 coordinate 8,003,849, forward strand.
AGCTAGTGGTCTTACCTTGGCGCTCAGCCCAGCTATTCTTGCCAACTTACTACGTTGCTTGGCCGAAGCAACCATCCACAAGATCGACCCTCACCAGAATGGGCCTCTTTGGGTCTTCCAACTCTGGCTGAATACCTACTTCACCACACTTTGGCCAGAGGTCCCCAACTTTTCTTCTACTGAAGCGATCGGCCTTCAGCTGGCTCCTCATCCTCTACCTCCTCACCATGCCGAAGAAGTTTTTAAATACTTCTTCGGCCTTGAAGACTTTTCTGATGACGAGTTTCTGATATGTCGTCATCGGGAGCATCCTTCATCCATCAAGCTTCCAAGCTCGACCTGGGATGATGATGAGGATGCTACCCTTCGTCAGAACTGGGGGTCGTTCGTGTTGGCACGCGACCTTCCTCTTGGTTGCGACGCCCTGCCGGTCTAGTTGGGAAGTCTACCACCCACATTTCATGGCCAGACAACTCGGGTTCCTTCAAGGCTGCCCAGTGCCCTTGCTCACCTCCCTTTCTCTTCTTAGTCGAGGACAACTCTCTGGCTCTTCAGAGAAGGAATGCCGAGACACTGAGAATGAGTTCCAGAAGCGATGCAAGAAGTTCCGCATCCGACCAACTGTTCCTGAAACCCTCAATACTGACACTTTTGGTGACTGGTAGGAAGCGTACACCCGAGACTTCTTCGGGGAATCAGTCGACGATATCGTCACCAAAGTTTTCGACGATCGTCCCCAGAAAGCTACCGCCCTTCCCTCTAAGGAGAAAGTTCAAGGTATTCGACTACCCTTATTTTATTCTTCCCAACGTGTTTATTCCATCTTTCACTCAAAATTTAACCTTATTTTCCTTTCTTAGGCGGTTCGAGTGCTAAAACAAGTGGTCGTGATCGCTGCGGCCGCAACCAAGAAAAGGGCGACTCTCTCTAAACAAGCCGATGCTGCTGTGCCTAATCTTTCGAGCAAGCACCCCCACCAAGAGGTCGAGCCGGTTCGTGAAGCTCCCCGCCCTCCAAAACGTGTTAAGAAGTTGGCGCAGAAGAGAGAGCGGGAGATTCACATTGTCTCCAGCCAGACTACTGAGGCGACCGCTTCGGATGCTCCTCCTTCTGCTCCTTTCGCCCAGACCTGTGGGAGCAGCGGCCGAGGTCGACCGTCGCAGCGTCCCAAGCGCCACCTGTCCTAGAGACAATCGAGCCAGTCACTGCCTCGACCACAGCTGAAATGGTCGATCCTTCTGTTGTTTCGCTGGGTGGAGAACCTGCGGCCCTGGTGCAACCCGCTGCGCCCGTTCTGGAGGCGGCGGTCGAGAGACAATCCCCACAACATCCAAAACGAACGGCGATCGTTTTGGAGGAGGTATGAATAATTTTGGAATAAATACAAGTATGGTGTCCTATTTTATGGCCGATGCTAACACCATCATTTTGTTGTTTCAGGATGATGCTAGCGAGGAGATTCCACTGGCGCGTCGCCTTCGTCGCGCTCGTCTATCTAAACCCTCGGTCCCTTCTTCCCAGCCACCGAACAAGGTCATCCAACAGTCTGGACTTGCCGTGGTCGAGGCGGACGTGACTACCCCGGTCGCGGGCAATGTTGCTCCGGTTGCTGCTCCGGTTGGGGCGAAAACCACTGCTCCAGTCGAGGTAAACGCCTCTGCTCCGGTCGAGGCGGGGATTACTGCCCCGGATATGGCTCTTCCTGCTGAGCCAGATGCGACGGCAGAGACCCCGGTGCACCCGCAAGACGTCGACCTCGGCATTCCACTTCAGGAGGTTTCGTCGGCTTATGTAAGGATTCCTACTTTTCTTATTTCAGCTATGTTTTTTCTAAGTAGAGTTCTGAATCAAAGATGTACCAAATGCTAGGTGTCCCCCCATTCTTTTCACCGAAATTTCTACGCGCCGAGGGGCGTTGTCTATATTTCTTGGCCGCCTCGGTGGCCGTCGAACGTAGACAACCTTCATCGGTCGCGTGAATTGAGGAGCGATCTCAAATACTGGGCTCGGCCTTTAAGCTCTTTGGGTTCGTGAAATTACCCAGGGGACATGGCCGAGGTCTCGTCGCGTCAGGTCTACTATCTTCTCTTTCCTTATCCTTTACGGCTTAACTTGTGCTAATGCTTCTCTTCATGCAGCCTTCCTGGGAAGCCGAGTTCGACGCTCTTCTGGCCAGTACGTCGAAGAGGGCAGCTGGGTCTTCCACCTCCGCTTCACGGGACTCAGCCGACCTGAACTCTGCAGCCAAGCTACAAGAGCTCTTTTCCCTCTCGGCTTCCCAAATCCTTGAGCGAAAAGGCCTTGATTCCGTCGGGGCCTGTTTGAACGACCTTGCTGCCGACGGTTTCTTGGATAATGTCGCTGTCACTCGAGCCTCGTCGATGCTAGAACGAACTCGAGAATACTTCGGTATTTTTGAAAGAGCTCTTAGAGCCGAGGATGACTGGAAAGCTGCGTCGGCTATGCAAGAAACTCTTCGTCCGAAGGTAGAGGCGCTCATAGCAAAAAAAGAACAGCTGGCCGACCTCGACTGCCAAATTGCCAAACTCCATAATCGACGATCGGCATTTACTTCTGAACTTGAACAAGAGTTCGAATCGGGTAAATCTACCCTGATCGAATATGCATCCAATAGCAAGCGGGTCGAGCAGCTGAAACTGGACAAGAAGATTCGGCAAGCTGAGGTGACAATGGGCGAGGTGAGATGGCTGGAGTTGAAGGCTTTCCTCGGACCGTTCTCCCTTCTTTTCCATAGGGCTTTAATTGTAAACTCAACTTGTACCCTTTTTGCAAATCTTAATGAAAATTTATCAATCTTGCATTTGCCGGATACCAGATGTTATTGTCTTTGATACGATCTGCCCCCTTGCCGGGAACTCATTTATTATTCTCGCATTTCCCAAGTAACCGGATAATATTTCTTTAAGAACTTCCCATTAATTGGTAACTTATGAATTAAACTCGTTCGGTCCTTGAGACGATATGCCCCCTTGCCGAGAACCTTGTGAACAACGAATGGTCCCTCCCAATTCGGCGACCATTTGCCGAACCTAGGATCTTTAACTCCAACAGGTAATACAGTTTGCCAAACTAACTCTCCCTCGCCGAATGTTTTCTGTCTAACCCATTGATTATAAGCTCATTCGGCAATCTTCTTTTGCGCCGCTAATAGGTTGCAAGCGTCAAGTTGAGCTTCTTCTAAATCTTCTAACTCTTGTCTCATAGCCTGGCTATATTCGGTACTGGACAAACTGCTTTGTTCTATTATTCGTAGCGAGTTTACACTTAACTCGACTAGCAACATTGCGTCATGTTTATTAGGTCAAGGCATACGGCGTCGTGCCGGTGGCGGATCGTGGTGAGGTTCGGTAAGCCCATAAGGCTTCATTTAGCTTTAGATGCCACATGCCCGGCCTCTCCTTCACCATTTTCTCGAGGATACCGATCAAAACCTTGTTACTTACCTCGGCTTGTCCATTTGCATGTGGGTAATACAGCGTAGACTGTTCGAGTCGAATATTCAATCTACTCGTATATTCCTTAAGCCTGTCGGATGTGAAAATCGTGCCGTTGTCTGTTATAATCGTTTCTGGCACACCGAATCTTGTCACGATGTTCTCTTCCACGAAATTGCAGACTTCTCTGGACGTTAACTCGGCATATGATTTTGCCTCGACCCATTTAGTGAAGTAGTCTGTCGCCACTAGTATCCATGCATGTTTTGCTGCTCCAGAGGATGGTGTAATTTTGCCAATTACATCCATGGCCCACCCTCTGAACGGCCAAGGTTTAGTAACTGAATGTAGTTCTTCGGCTGGAACCCGTTGTATGGGGCCGTGGATTTGGCACTGCACACATCCTCGGGCGAACTCGATACAATCCTTCAAAATGCTTGGCCAAAAGTATCTGTGGCGGCAAAGTAGCCATCGCATCTTTCGACCGGATTGATGGGCTCCGTAGATCCCTTCGTGTACTTCCGCGATTGATTGAGCGGCCTCATGTGCTCCGAGGCACAACAGCAATAAACCATCTTCACCCTTTCGGTATAATTCACTTTGGTACATGACGTAGTTCGTGGCGTGCACCCTTGTCTTGCGATCGTGTTTGCCACTTGGGTTATCAAGATATTGCACAATTGGTCTCCTCCAATCGTCTGGTAATACCTCGACCGCACAAACATCCAGCGATTCTTCTCGTTCTAATAACAAAGGTAAGGACATCACGCGCGTCCGGATCACATGGTCGCGATGAAGGACTTGTTGATTAACCAGGGCCGGATATGACTGGTGTAATGTGGGTATCATCCGGCCTAACTCGCCCCCCCAAGAGTTATGCTCCGGAGGCCAGTTGAGCGAGTTCATCAACGACGGTGTTTCGATTGCGAGAAATGTGATTGAATGTAATACCGGCGAAGGATGCGGCCAAGTAGCTGGCAACCATGTGATAAGGTGTCAGAGCGCAACTCATGCAACGAAAAGTGCCATTGAGCTGGTTAATCACGAGTTCAGAATCGTCGAGTACGAGCACGCGAGATGCTCGTAACTCATGAAGTACGCCAAGGCCGATAACAAGAGCTTTGTATTCGGCCTGGTTGTTGGTACAGTCAAAGTCAAGTTTGAGAGAGAAGTACCAGCGGTGTTGTTGCGGAGATTGGATGACGACTCCCACACCGGCCGACATAGAGGTACTAGAGCCATCGAAGTATAGCGTCCAATAATTGTCGCGGGCTTCTACCATGCCGATCTCGACGTCGGATTCCCCAAAACTGTATGGGGATGGGTGTTGAGCGAGAAAATCGGCAAGAGCTTGTCCTTTGGCCGCTTTCTGGGGCACATATTGTAAGCTGCATTCGGATAACGCCATCGTCCATTTTCCAATTCGGCCTTTGACTATTGGCCGAGTGAGCATGTATCGGATAACGTCGGTCTGAGCAATAACTTGAGTGACCGATGGTAGCATGTAGTGCCGGAGTTTGGATGCGGTGAAAAATAGGGCTAAGCAAAGTTTCTCGACTGGGGAGTAGTTGATCTCTGGTGAGTTGAGACTCTGGCTGAGATAGAAGAAGGCATGTTCTCGTCCTGCGTCATTATCTTGTGCGAGGAGGCAGCCGATGGATTCCTCAGGTCGCGGAAATGTAAAGTTTCAGAGGTTTATCACGCCGAGGGGGGACGAGAAAGGGTGGTTTGGTAAGAGAGACTTTGATTTGCGTGAAAGCTGCTTGGTGTTCTTCACGCTACTCGAACTTGTCTGAATCCTTTAGTTTCAGAAGTGTGGAGAACGCCTTCATTTTGCCCGCCGAATTTGCTATGAAACGTCAGAGGAAATTTATTTGGCCGAGCAACGACTGGAGTTGCCTTTTGGTGGTTGGAGGTGGAGCGCTCATGATTGCTCGAGCCTTGTTCTCATCTATCTCAATGCCCCGATGATGGACAAGAAAGCCCAAAAAGTTGTCGGCCGACACACCGAATGCGTATTTGGCAGGGTTCATCTTGAGATGATGTCGGCGCATACGAAGGAAAGTCTGCCGAAGATCATCAAGATGCGTTCGGCGGCTCTTTGATTTCACCACCACATCATCGATGTATACTTCAACGATCGTGCCAATCAGGTCGTGAAAGATGGCGTTCATGGCGCGTTGATATGTGGCACCAGTGTTTTTAAGGTCGAAAGGCATGACTACCCATTCATAAGTGCCGAGTGCCCCCGGGCAGTGAAATGAAGTTTTATGGACATCGGCTTCGGCAATGAAAATCTAGTTGTAACCAGCGTGGCCGTCCATGAAGGATAACATGGCGTGATTGGCCGCGACGCCAATGAGTATGTCTGAGATTGGCATTGGATACTCGTCTTTGGGTGTTGCCAAATTCAGATTGCGAAAATCGATGCATATGCGGAGGGCGCCGTTTTTCTTGAGTACTGGGACGATATTCGCTAGCCATTCGACGTATCAAGCCGTCCGAATGAACCCGGCATTTAAAAGACGAACAAGTTCATCTTTGATGCCGAGTTGAACCTCGGTCGAGAATCGTCGGGGTGGTTGACGAAAGGGTTTGCAACTAGGTTTGATACGTAATTCATGCTCGATGAGTGTTCGATCAAGACCGGGCATCTCAAGATAGCTCTAAGCAAAACAATCTTTAAATTCATGGAGTAGCTTGCAAAGCTCTGATTTCATAGGTTAGGGGAGCAGAGTACTAATAAATAATGGTCGAGGATCCTCGGCCGTTCCAACATTCACCTCCTCCAATGGATCCTTAACCTGAGGCCGAGTGTCTTCGAGGTCAGCCGGAGCGGCTGGAATATTATCAAAAGAGAGCATGAGACCGCTATCATCTTCGACAAGGAACTCCACGAGATTGATACCCGAATGAGATCGTTTGGATATGATATACCAATGAGCCAGCAGTCGTTCCATAATCGATGAAACCGCGGCTCGGCGTCTGGTTTGACTGGTGTCAAACATCAGGGTCGGTGATAAAGTTAGCCAGTCCGAGTCTCGCCGAATCCTGATGAACAGTTTCGGCGCCAACCTCGACGGCTTTCTGAACTGAAATACGAGTTGGTCGTCCCTCATCATTGAGCCCTTGTAGAGTCATGTAGGCAACGTGGTCGTCGTAGTACCATGCTTGGATCATGTTGGCCTCAAATGGCTGATGGTCGGCTGGATGTACGACGATTGATTTACCATCCCAAAAGATGAGGACTTGGTATAACGAAGAAGGAATACAACTTGTCTGATGAATCCAATCTCGACTGAGCAATGCATTGTACTCGGTCTTCGAGTCAACTATGAAGAAAGCCGTCATGTGGTTGCGACCTGCGATGCTTGCCTCTAACGGTAGTACGCCTTTTGTTTGAGACTTGTCCCCGACGAAGCTGCTCATGGTGATTCCTGATAGGATAAGTTCATCGTTGGAGCGGTGTAAGGCCTTCATGATGGTTACAGGCATGATATTGACAGTAGCCCCACAGTCGACGAAGATTTTTTAGACAGGATATCCTTCGATGTGGGCTGTGACATATAATGGTTTGAGGTGACGAAGGTTGGCTGCCGAAGAACGAGGAAATAATTCGGCCAAAGCTGCCTTAAGGTTATCGTCCTTAGCCGTTGGCTCGACCTCGGTGGGAGAGACAAAGTCGACTTGGGTAGCTTCTTCGGCTACTACGTCGCCGTCTAGGAAGCTTGGTTGGGACGTGGTTGACTAAAAATCGGCCGGCAAGACATGGACCATGCTGATTTCCATGTTGTCGAGGATTGAAGGGCCCATCGAGTTGGGATCTTCCTCCGTCGTCAGTTCCTCTTCTTCTCGATCCTTGTCCTCTGGATTTTCTTCCCCGTCCTCCAGATTTTCTACCTCTGGATTCGTGCTTTCTTCTCCGTTCTCCGAGTTTCCTTCCTCCGGAGTTTCTGGCATGTTTGCGGTGAATATCTTTTCCGGCTCACAGGCCATTGGCTTCTCTGGGACTGGGACGGAGTCTGGGACTTGTGCCATCACACGAGTTTGTTCTTGGTAAGCGATATGGGCGTCCCTAATGTCTAGATAGGCATCTAACCGTTCGACACGTCTTATTTCATCGGTCGTAAGGCCGAAGAGGGAAACGGCTGAAAAGACCTCAAAATGGTATCGTAAATACTAGAGATCTTCTAAGGAAAAAGGAAGTTCGCCTGGGTTGATGTCTGTATATGGATCGACACTGAAGCCAAGAACTCGGGCTTCACGTATGTGTTGGAACCTAGCTTTCAACCCGAGGTCCGAATTCTTTTGGATGATTTGTTCAGCATCTGGGCAGGTCAGGACAAGGTCGATCGTGTCTTGACATGCTTTCGGCAAACCATATAAATCATTGGCCAAATGATTTTTATGAAACTCTCGTATGTACTGTAGGGCTTCTCCGAGGAATGGTGGATGTAGATTGCGCCAGATTTTGATCAACGGTTATTCTACAGGCAATGGAGGAAGTTTATCTTCGGCCTCCTTCTTAAAATGCTCAAGTCGTGCCTTCATTTCTCCGGGTCGAATAAGAAGTTTGATTCGCTTCTCGGCCTCCTCGAATGTGGTTTCTAGGGCGTGATCAACCGACTGTTTGCCTTGTACTAACTCTGTCATAATTGCTGGGGTTTGCCGGTCATCGTTATCGCCAACTTTCTCTTTCGGCTGCCATTTAGGACCCGAAGTAGCCGAAGTCTCTTGTGCCGCTTGTCGGTGGGCCAGGCAATCTATTCTTTGGCGTCGACGCTTCTGTGATTTGGATAACGCAGTGTACACACCTTTGGGCGAGTGATAAGTATACCATCGTTGGTCTTGAGGTTCAGGAGGTTTGAAGGTTCGTCGATTTACGGAAGAGCTCGAGCTGCTAGAATTGTGGGAATAATACTCTTCATTGTAGAATGGAGTATCAAAGTCGAGTCGTCATCTGGCCGAAGATGATTTAACCTCCTGTGGGCCGAGCCTGTTGAAAATGGTATTGCGCAGACTCGAGCTGGGCGTTTTTTGAGGCGTCGTCGGGACTGAGCGCATACGTGCCGTTTCTGCTTGTCCTGGCCGTGCTCTCGGTTTAACCTGAACATCTGTTTTGCACTGTGTGCACAGGGTTGCAGATACATTGGCTTCTTCAGCACCATAACTTGACATGGATTCGACGATGGCTGGTCCGACCAAATCTCGAGGTGGGGAATTCGAGAACAAATTGATCTTGAGTTGTTCAACACGAGTCGAACAAACTCAACTTCTGGTAAAGGTACTCGGCACCAGTTCCTGGCTGATTTGAATCTCGTAAGATAATCCATCGGTGATTCGTCGGAGTCTTGTGCCATTCTGGCCAACGAAGAGACTGACATTTCCATCCCCGGCCGATAGAACTGTTCGTGAAACTTTTCAACCAGTTCTTCCCAACTTTGAATGGAATTAGGTGGGAGGTTAATGTACCACGCAAATGCCGAACCTGTGAGTGAGAAGTTAAACAATCGTAACTTATAGAAGTCACTACTAACGTCTCCACACTGTGCAGTGAAACGGGCGACATGCTCTAAAGAGGATAGAGATGATTCTCTAGCAAAAAGGCTGAAATCTGGGATTTTAAAGCCTTTAGGATATTCGAACTTCTCTACATAAGCTGGATATGGGTGGATAAACTTTGGGAACTTCGGCCCTTTCTTCAGAGCCGAATCAATCATCCTCTGAACTTCAACCACGTCGACGGACGTCATTTCCATACTTGGATCAAAGTCATCTGTCCGACTGCTTGATCCACCCCTCTTGTCTAGATCGACCATTTTGAGCCGAGCAGGTCCTGCCTCGGCCGGTGATACTGATACGAAATTATTTTTTGGAATAGGCTGTTTGAAACGATCAGAATAGCCAATATGATGGGTATTGTTAACCACGGCTTCGAGCAATCTCGTGTGCATGGCGTTTTGACTATGTATTTCTTCGAGGATTCCTCTTATTCCTTGACTGAACGTCTGTTCGAACTGCCTAGACTGTTCTTCGAGCCGTCGTCGGAAAAACGATCTGGTTGGTGGGTCGGACGCCTCACCACCGTCTTCATCTCAATCCTCCACCATGCCTTCGATCACAGCTCCTTTCTTTATCTTTACGAGGATCCCTGCGTCCCGAGGCAGCTCGCCAACGCTAGTTTCTCTTTCTTGTCGTGTCCCTTTCGATGCCTCAGGTGTCACGAAATGGACCTTCGGCCCCGGGGTTCTGACTCGAGTGGGTAGCGATCGACTTTCCCATGGTTGATTTCTCTGTTACTAATCGTGTTTCAATGGTCATGAACTTCGAAGGTTTAGCACTTGGTCCCACTGGGCGTGCCAGAATGTTGACCCTAAAAACTACTAAGCCTACGTGGCGCGCAGGCCGAATAACTAATAAGCTAACTACGTTCTTCGGTTGAATGCGGGGCATGCCAACTCGACGGCCGAACTCAGTCGGTGAGTAAAATGTAGATGTTGCGTTGTGTGCGCGGCTGACTTCTGAATCTTGCGACTGCGATCGAGGAAGGAACACGCCTCGACCTTTGGGTTCTAGAGCCTGAAGATAAGGCTGCTAGTCTTGCGAAGTTCACGAATCGTCGGCGCCGGATTCGGTCGCAGTGATTATATTCGTAAAGGTATAAGCACGCCGAATCGACACCAAAGTATAAGGGCACAGATACTCAAAACAGATATATGTCTTGACGGTGAAAGTGGTTCGGCCGTCGGAATGCCAAACTCTGAAGCTAACCTGTAAGTATCCAATCATAAAACAACTCGGCGTTCGATGTGCCGAGCTCGGTAATTCGTAACACCTCACTTCGCCGAGAAGGCTGATGAGATGACCTATGTCGATAAGAACTCGAAAGCCCTTCTCGACCGAGACTTGGATAGGTAACCAGTCGGCCTCGACGCAGTGCTGTTTATCCAAACTGAAGGTGCTCCGCGATCGGCTGGTTCTACGGCGATTGTGCTGTTTATCCAAACTGAAGATACCACCGGTTGCCTTCACAGTGCTGTTTATCCAAACTGAAGATGTGTTGGCGAAAGAAAATAAAAATCTCAAAGTTGAGAGGTTTCGCGTAGAGCGAGAATTTGCGCAAGGCAGTTTTGTGTGTTGAGTTGGAGAGGGTGAATGTTATGCTCCCCCCTCTATTTATAGTAGTGCAAATACTCCAAACCGTCCTTGGATAGAAATCCTCTTCCTAGTTTAACTCTACCTCAGCCGGTACTAATCCAATTCTATCTCGGCCGATCCCAATCCAACTAGGACTCTGCACCTGTCTCTAATCGCGGGTTTGATTCGCTTTTATCTTTCAGCTTACCCGGGACTCCTTCTCCTAATGGGTCTCGGCCTCTATCACATTCTTATTCTTATATGTATCATCCCACTCCGGCTAATACTCGGCTTATCCTGAACCCTCTCGGCCCATGACATTAATCCTCAGCGCCTTTGGGTAGACATTGGGCCGAAGATGGTCCTAATTCGGCCCACTATTATTTTGGGCCCAAACAATAGGCCATAAAGAGAGAGAAATATGTGGCAATAGTAGAGAGAAGAGAGAGATGTGTAATTGTGGGTGTGTTCTATTCCACCTCATTGTGCCTTTATTTATAGTAGTAGGGAAGGTTAAATTTTACGAAATTATAAGAATTCTTATTGATGTCAAATTTTCTTATCAACGATTTGTATGCTCTTCAGTTGGAGAGTGATTCTTCTAGTAGGCTTACATGCCTCCACTCAAATAACTTTGTTTATCCTTGGCCACTTCGTACTTAATGGTTTACCTTTTTATCCACATTCGAGAGAGGATTTTTTTAATCTCGTATTTATTTAGAGGGGAATGTGGTTGCAAATAGTTTCTCTTGTAAAACCATTTGTGAATGACAATGAATTATGCCGAGAATGTTTGAGAGAGTAGTTGACTTGGTAATCAAGTTAATGAAATCTTTTATAATTATCAGAGCCTTAAAGGAATAAACATATTGGTGTCCTAATTACTTGCAATCAATTTATGGGCCTTTTATTAAGAGAATACAAGGTAAAAGAGTCATGATGAGACTCTAATTGATTAGAAAAGATTAGGGTGGATATCATTTCCGTTGATAGGGTGAAATTGGTTGAAACCCTAGCTATATAACCAAGAAGCAGTCCCTGCTTCCATACTGTCGGAATCTCACAAAACTACAAACCTTTTTCGCTAGTAGAATTCATAAAGAGGCATTGGAAGTAGAAGACTACTTCAACTTTGCACCAAAAGCACTCATGGCGACAGGTAAGTATTTCATGATCATATGCATGCATGCCATTAATTCCATGCCATATGCATATGCGAGTACAGTCTGCATATTGTTTTCTTTTGTAATCCTAATACCATGATGTTAGATCTTGGGATATTCTTACATATGGTATCATAGCCACACAATGTGGTTAGGGTTCAATATTATGTCTTTCAAATATTATCCATGGACGATAGATTCCTGTGATAATAAACTTACGCTGCGATGATAATATTTTTCTGTCATCCACATGCATAAACTGTAAGTTGCACATATATTGCTGCTGTTTTAACCCTCGACAGGCATAAATGGAAAAGAAAGAAGCAAAGAACATGGATTAAAACATGTGAACAGTAAAGGGTTTCTCCCTCACATGAGGGTTGCTGTTCATCAATGCCCAGCTTACACCAACCTCCTTCAATCACTGTAATGCTCAAATTGAAGCTTGAAATTTCGGGGTATTCCCGTGAAGCTATGAAACTGCTTTTCATAAATTATTGCAATTTGGTTGAATTGAAATTAAGCTTTTGGTTTCAACTGAATTGATTTTGTGATATTATAATTGAGAAGTTGAAAACTATCTTGTTGTTTTTGAGCAAATATAGTGTTTTCATTTGAAATTAATTCAATTTTGCATTTTTCGACTCTTATCCTTTAGTGCATATGCAAATGAATAAGCAAGTTTTGGCTTTTGGTTCTTGGTTATTTCTCTATGAAATGATAGTCGCTTCTATTATTGCAATGAATATTACTTTTAGTATTCTATATAATTGATGTAATAACCTGGGCTTAATAGACTTTCATAACCCCAAATATTATGAAATTTTGTCATGTTGTAATATCGAATGGATTGTAGACGCTGGCAATATTTCCATTTTTGGACAAGAAATGGATTTATGGTAAATTTTTAAGTGTGATACCATGTTGCTGGAAGCCTGCAGACTTATGCTGAATAATGTGTTTGTAATATTATTTTGATATATTTATGTAATTGATAAATTGAAGAAATTTTAGTATGATATATATTGAGATATTTATTTCAAATCTGGAAATTTTCATGAACATTGGTTTGAAAATGAACTATTAGTGAATTTTTAATCTCGAGACTGTACTGCAGAATTTATGCAGTTTCTGCAGCACATTCCATTTCGATTTTATTTTTAGCCCACTTGTAAAATCGAACAAAGTTTGGAATTTTGGGGGACAGTAAGTTTATATGTCTACTTTATTTCTGAAAATTTTCATGCACATTGGAGGAAGATTGAAGTGTTGGTGAATTATTTAGTCTCGGGTATGTTTTGCAGAATTTCTGTTGTTTCAGCAGCACAACTTATTTCGAATTTTTTTTTTTTTTGGAGAACATTTCAAATTTTTTTTAGTACACTTGTAAAATCTCAAAAATTATGAAATTTTGGGAAATAATAGATTTTTATGTTGACTTTATATCTGAAAATTCTGATGCATATCGGACGAACAATGAATATTTGGTGAATCTGTAATCTCAGGTATGTACTGAACATTTTCTGCTGTTTCTGCATCACCTCTCTTTTCGAATTCATTTTTGGCTCGCTTATAAGATTTGCAAACTAAAGTATTTCTGCTAAATTTTGGTACTTCAAAACTAGTTTTGTTATGTGATATTGTTTCACTGATTTGTGCACATCTATTGGTACCGGTTGTTATGTGATATTGTTTCACTGATTTGTGCACATCTATTGGTACCGATTATTATACAAGTTTATGGTTTCAATATGTCCTTATTTTATGCAAATTCTCAATACTAATGTATTTTATAGACAACACTGATTAAATTTTGATATAAAGATGTATTGGTTTGTTTTGCTTAAACCAATGTTTTGTTTGGTCATCAATTCTGATTATGATGATAATTGTCTTTTGAGAGAAAATTGGAAAGTGGCATCAGTTTACTAATTGATCATTTTGGTCCCTATCGAATAACTGAATAACCAAGTTTCCTCTTTCGAGAACTCTATTGTTCAATGTCAACAACGACATACTTTTGTGTCTGATTGAATCTTTTGAGAATCATTGAATATCCAACAAAACGGTTATTTAATACTGTTCTAAAGGATTATTTTGAAAAGTCAGAATTCTAATTTATATGGTGAATACTTTTTTTTCCCAATGGGAATTTCAGGAAATCACTCACCAATTATAAATTAGTATTATAGCAAATCATAAAGTACTTCTAACATATTTTCATCTAGCCAAAACTGTTGAAGCTATATGTATTTTGTGTATTTTATGTTTTGGCTAGCTATGCAGATATTTTCTTTGCATGATTAGTTTCTGCCTAAAGGTGTAACAATCATGCAATTTGGAGTTGGTTCGATCCTCCACAACTCGACTACTTTCATGATGAATCTTGCAAAATCGATAATGCGTAGGTAAATTTGCCAATCTTTTGCCTTAATTTTCTATGAGTTCTAAATTGGATTAAAATTATTGTTGAAAATTTGATGTTATTGAGATATCTAAGTGTTTATTTTAATCGACTTTGTTTTAGAATTAAAACATAAATTTTGAGTTTGGATTCTCTTATTAGGTTTCATTTTAATTTATGACCTAATCTTTAACACATATGTGAGTCTTCTCTCATACACTAAATTGGTTTATCTAATCACTTGTCAGTTTTAGATCGATTAATAATGTTGAGATATTGTTCTTTATATAAGCCTAATTTTAAAACATATAGATTGGTTTATTTTGTCCAAACCAACTATTTTGTGACTCAACAAATTTGTATAAGAAATGTTCGTCTTTTGAGCATATTAAAGATTGTAAATTGGTTTTATTTAAATTATGAATAAATCTGAAATTTTGGTAGAACTTGGGAAATACTGATGGAGTTTTGCATACCTTGTAACGTGTCCTATTTGATTATGATTTTGATACCTATTTGATAGATTTTGATAGATTTTCTAACTCCAAACTTTGTGAAAATTTGCCATGTTATATTATTTAATGGATTGTATACATTATCTTTATTGATTCAATTAGCCTATATTTTGTTATATGAAAACCACTTTCTCTAGTGTTTAATCTTGCAATTTTGAGTGCTTGCCCAAGTGGGAGAAATAATGTATTATGGGCTGCACACTCATCAATTTTGCATGCTTTTAATGGTCATAGTTTTCGTAGATAAAATGTACATTATCATACTTATTTATATTTTATTTGCTATACATGCAACTAATCTTGCAGGAAATTCAAGAAGGGTTAATGAGTATATTCTGCTCAAAAGTGTTTTGTTTATTAATTCTTGTTCGTTGTTCAAGAAATTAGACTTGTGATTTATATGTTATTGATGAATAATTAATCTGCTCAAAAGTGTTTTCTTATTCAGTATAACTATAAATCAATGTATAGTGAAGTATGGAATTGACAAGATTGTATATACTTCATCTGCTCAAAAGTGTTAAAGCTATATATGTTTGCCCTTGTATTTTATGTTTTAGCTATGCAAACCTAATATGACTAGTTTCTGTCCAAAGATGATTCTGGAATTATATGCTTTTGATGCAATAAGAAAACATTTAGTTAAAGTTTTCTATTTCTGTCAAATGTTAGATGAACAAAACTGACCAAATGATTTTGTATAGTTTTTCAGTCACAAGAGTCACTTCCCTACAGATATCTAGAATAAAGATGTTGAGCTCACAAATTTTATGTTCTAGATCCCATGACTAGTGTTTTGCTAATGGGAGTATTTGAAAGGTATCTGTTTCATTTTGTTGACATTTACAAAGTTTGCTTTACTCTCTTAATCAGTGGGAGTAATTAATAATAATTTATCTATATAATTTTGTGGGAGTAAGAGATTACCTTTTGTGTTAAAAATTTGAAGTGTTCGTGGTTGATACTTTAAGAGAAAATTTTGTTTAAATTTTGTTCATAAGTTTTAATAAAAGGTCCTGATTTTATAAACAATATGTTGTTTTTTTTACTTGTTCTCTTATTATATTCTAAATTGACAAAAAAGTTGAATTTTGTTACCAACCTTGTTGAGTTCTTTTGTGAACTACTTTTGTACTGAAATATATTTTCATATTTTTCAGTTCGACTATTGTGAGCTAATGTTTTGACTATTAGCTCTTGATATCATGACTTTGTTAGTAACATAGTGCTTTGAGTTAAGTGTGTATGTAATCATGGAGGAAAAATACAATTTCACTTGCTTTTTTATTTCCTTGGTTCTGCACTTAATTTTCAAGAGTGACATGTTACTTTAAAAGGGCATGATTGCAGACTTTAGTGGACTCTAGTGATCACCATATATATTTATCTCGTTAAGGGGTTCTCATTGACATTCAAGTGGGAGAATGTAAAACCATTTGTGAATGACAATGAATAATGCCGAGAATCTTTGAGAGAGTAGCTGACTTGGTAATCAAGTTAATGAAATCTTTTATGATTCTCGGAGCCTTAAAGGAATAAACATAGTGGAGTCCTAATTACTTGCAATCAATTTATGAGCCTTTTATTAAGAGAATACAAGGTATAAGAGTCATGATGGGACTCTAATTGATTAGAAAAGATTAGGGTGGATATCCTTTCCGTTAATAGGGTGGAATTGGTTGAAACCCTAGCTATATAACCAAGAAGCAGTCCCTGCTTCCATACCGTCGGAATCTCACAAAACTACAAACCTATTTCGCTAGTAGAATTCATAAAGAGATATTGAAAGTAGAAGACTACTTCAACTTTGCACCAGAAGCACTCATGGCGACAGGTAAGTATTTCATGATCATATGCATGCATGCCATTAATGCCATGCCACATGCATATGCGAGTACAGTCTGCATATTGTTTTCTTTTGTAATCCTAATACCATGCTGTTAGATCTTGGGATATTCTTACATCTCTAACATGGGCTTACCCTCCTCAACTTTAGACGTATCAATCGAAGTGAGAGGTTTTTTTCTTATTTACCTAATTTGTATATCATTTGTGTGCCTAAAATGCGGTTTCTCATGTTGTTGATTTAACCGCCATGGTAAAAACATTCCCTGTCAATTGTCACTGATTTGATTTTTCTGTGGAGTGATAACTGTGATATTTTATTCTTGTGGATGATGAAATAAAGGAACATAGACTCAGTTACACAACAAAATGTCTCCGGTTGAATTATGAGATCTCATTTGAGCAATAGTATTATTATTGTGAATTATATTAAATAGAAAATTTCATTTTAATTCCTAAATAGGATGAACTTTTCAATAATACCGTATTTAAGATTAAAAATTAAAAATAGTCTTTTGACTCATGTCTACGTCATATTATATAGTCCATGTCATATTTAATTACTTTTCTACAAATTTATTATATTTTTAGTTTACCTATATTGCCTTTAGGTACAGATAAATGTTTAAACGTTTTGGAGTTGTGGATTCCTCACGTCTCTCTGCATATGTTACGATTCATCTCTCCGTCTCCTCTGCATCGGTTACGATTCATCTCTCCATCTCCGACGTCAATGAAGTTTTCCCCTTTTTTCTTTGCTGATGACGATGTTCACTCCTCCTTTCCACATATTGATCCTAAAAATCAGTTTCTCTTTATTGGTTAAATTGTCTCATTATTAATTCATAGTAATCATCCGGATTTTCAGAATTTTCTTACATAAACTCTTGGGTCCAAAATCAAAGTGAAGCAGTTGTTGTGTTATTCACTGGTGATTTGTGCAATGCTAGACTATTTTTCGTTCGGGTTTTCACCACCTCAGTCCATCCATTCTGGGGTAAGTTCTGTACACTATAAAATGTTGTTCTTTATTTCTCTCAAATGTTTCAATTTAACTTTTTTCAAATAGTTGAAGCATGGATTAACTTTGATCAAATTTTTGTTGGGGTTCACATGATTAATACACAATGCATATTTTTGTGTTTGATGAAATGCTCAAGTGAATTCTTTTTTAAATGATCCTGCACATGCGAACTTGGTGGCATAGTTTTACTAATCTGTGGATTAGTGAGAGTTTTGATGGCAATTTGTACCAAATTCTCTAGTTTATCATAACATCAGTTTTACTAAACTGTGCACAATCTCTTCTCTGTATGTCCCTAGTGCACCAAGTTCTATAGTTTTAGTAGAGAAGGCATTGTGACTGATGATGCATTCGTATCTTGTGTGAACAAACTGTACCTATGCATTCATACATCTTGTTTGCTTTCTTGCTTTTAAGTTATTTCAGCAGCACATCTTTCTCAACTGAAGCAGCAATTAAGTTGAAAATCATATTATGTATCACGAGTGAGGCACTAATAACAAAATTCAAAAAACAATCATCTATTCAACCTAAGAAATGCATTAAGTTGTTGGACATACTCTGTTTGGCTGCCTTCTCATAATCGTTTTTAAGTCGTTCTTGAGGAGTTTCTATCTTCTCCACTGGTTGCTTTCAATTGTTTGTTTAGGAAATTTGACCATTTCGTCTCATTATTAGGTACACATTGTTAGTTCATTGTACTCACTTTTTTTATGTTTTATTTGTTCGTAGGAGAAATGGAATTGGCTATCATTGGAAATGTAACCACAATGGAAAAATTGTAGTTTTCCCAATTTTTGGGAACACTTCATGATGGAATTGGCTATCTTCTCCAATTTTTGACGAATTGGTTGTTGGTACTTTTGATCTTACTTAAGCTGGCCCCGAGCATCTGCGTGATGCATCTATTTTTTATTAATGAAAAGAAAACTAGCATTGATATAAATATCAGTGATCACATGATAGTTGAGGCAAGAGCATATGCGAATGCAAAAAAAAAAATTGTGGCGGAAGGTAACATCCCTGTGGATGACCGTGAGTTCTTAGGGAAATTTTCTGCACCTAGTGGGAGAATGTATCTATCACATCCATGGAAATCATAGATATCAAACGTGGGCCAAAAGTTTGTTGGTGGTGTAGTGAATTTAGAGACAAATTGAAGAAGTATGCAGTTGAGGCGGGTTTCAAGTTTTCTTATGTGAAGAATGATAAGGAGAATGTCACTAACATACACCAAAAAGCTAGATGGATGTCTTTGGCGGGTTCATGCCTCGGTGTGTCGCACTAATGGCTATTTTTATATCAAGAGGTAAAATAACAATCACACATGCAGTGGTCATATTAGGGAGCGTAGAAGCAAGATGATGAACTCGAGCATTGTGTCTTCCGTAGTTGCTGATCAGATTACGTCAAATCCTCTCATCAAAACTACTGACATCATCAAAAATTTCAAACCAAATTATGGTTTGGATATATCGTACTACAATACATGGTATGTGAGTTCATATGGCTTCAATACAAGTTCAAAATAGTATTATGAACTATTGCTTATTTGTAAATTAATGATGTTGAAGTATGACCTAATGATTTGACAAATTGACAACAAGTTTTCAGCCATTGTGCCTCCATTGTTTGTAGGTCAACCTTATCCAAGAACTCATGTAGTGCTGCCAAATTCCAACGAATGAACCTCGGGGTCATGTTTTCTCTTCCATGAATTGGGCTAATGATGTAGGTCTTCTCACATAACCAATACTTGCACAAACCAAATATAATTAAATGAATCAATCAATCAACCAATCAAAGTAACTTATATATTGAAATGTTGGCAAAAAGAACTTACAAGTAGAGCTGCAACACAATCAGTTACATGGTTGCTCTTCTTTGCAGGAGATTTATCCAAGAAGTCTGCATTTGCATTAGACCATGCATATTCCTTCATTTTGTTTACATCTTCATAGTAACTCACAAGTTTCCAAGATATTATGGTGTTTTTGTTGCAGAATAAGAGAGTTATGCAAAAGTAGATACACACGAGACAAACAAAGTCTTTGGGATCATATTTGGAGCTACATTAGCAAGCTTCAATCATCCTACTTTCCCCAGCAGTCTTGGTCAACCTTTCAAGGTTGCCAAAATTTCTTTTCATGAATTTCATCCTAGATCCCGACAATTGTGTCCACCTATATCAAAGCATTTAAGATCCTTATTATATGTCTCTAGTATATCAATAACATTGTAGTCATTCTTCCATGCATCATCTGTCGCAATGCTTCTCTGTATGTCTTGAACAAGCCCAAAAATGGTGTCCTCTCCATAAGCTCTAGGTGGATAGGTTTGATTGATTTTGAAATTTTTGTTAGGATTCTGCAAAAATTCCCATGTTAGACCTGTATTGTCGAAATGAATATTCACTCCTCCTTTTTCGTGCCATAATTCATGTAACCTATGGATTCATACAATATGGAAAAGCATTAGGGTTTATACAATGATTGAAATGCATCAGGTATTACAACAAAATGGATTAAGCAGATCGCATTGTTCAGACCTACACTATAAACATAATTATTTGAAAGTGTGCCCAAATTGAGCTTACCAAACCAAATAGACCTAAACATCATAACGTAAGTAATTGAATTCACAACCTAATTGACCATACAGAATCAATTGGACCTAAACGTATACAACATACCTAAATGAACGTACCGAATGTAGGGGACCTAATTGACCGTACCGAATGGAGGAGACCTAATTGACCGTACCAAATGGAAGAGACCTAAACGTACGCAACCACCTAACTGCCCATTCCAAACCTAAAAGACCATACAAACATCACAAAAATATAGGATGGCATTGCACAGCCAGCAAAGACTTTAGGCCATATCCTCATTCCCTTCCCAACTAAGATGCACAATACACAATTTTTCAATGAGCTTTCATCCCCCTGCTTCACATCCTATTCTACTTGCAATTTTGCAATGTTTCAATCTCATTTATCTTTACGTTGTCTCAAATGCTTTCATTCTTTTTTTTAGTAGTCCTGCACTCAATAAATTAAAAATGAGTTCAAGGATAAACGAAAGGAACTAATTTCTATGTAGAGAAAATGACCGTAACGAAATGATATAGTGTACCTAACTGACCGTACTGAATGGAGAGGACCTAATTGACCGTACCGAATAGAAAGGACCTAATTGACCATACCGAATGCAAGGGACCTAATTGACCGTACCGAATGAAACAAGAACCAACATATACAAAATCTCCACAAAGGCCTTTCAACAAACACATGGTGTGCATTGTAAAAATCAATTCTTGCTAAAACAATGAAACTTATCGGACCAATACATGCACACCATATGAACAAGCTATACAAGTATCACCCTGTGTGTGTATATTATGACAGCTAAACATATTTTCCACACCATATAGCTTATGCTTACGACAAAAGAACAGTACAAATAGTAGCTTACAAGTGATTCGTGGGTTCCGACGAAGGCAACAAATCGAGGAAGCCGAGCAACCGTAGCTTCAAACAGATTTTCGTGGAACAATGGTCCAGACGGTTACAACAACTGAAATACTGTTTTGTGAGAGTAGACAACATATTTGAAAATTTGAAAAGTTTCATTAATTACAGCTTCAATACCTGATAAAAACGGATTTCCCACTCTCTCTCTAAATCTCTCTCTAATGTTGACTGTTACAAATCTGAGAACAAAAATGTTGAGGTTACAGTTCTTACATTTAAGATGGCAGGCATGTAAATAGTGGTAAAAACTTTGGTATTTGTATAGGTGACATGTCATGGTGCATCGAAATAAATGATCTTTTTTAGATACTGAAAACCTCTTAGGTTATTTTCTAAAAATTATCTTTGGTAAGGACTAATCTCTAAGAGCCCCTATATTAAATCTGGTGATATTCTTGCGGATTCATTAACTAAGGCCTTGGCAAGAGAAAAGGTCTGGAGTACATTGAGGGGGGGATGGAATTAAAGCCCGTAAAATCATGAGCCATGTATGAAGACATCGAACATAATAATTAGAGATCCTAAGAACTGGGTTCAATGGGAAAAACGAATCATATGATGGTCGTAAAAGATGCACTATTATTTTTACTCATCCCTATGGTGTAAGTGCATTTGTCATGTAATGTTTTATGGAGGTTGAGTTTATTTAAACTCTTAATAAAATATGTAGCTCGTTTTGAGTGGGATGTTATAATTACAGGAGCATATCCTTGACAGATTTAACCTATATGAGTGTGAGTGGGGCCGTTTCTATAAGAATTGGGCTTGTTCTCAAATACACTCATGAAAACCGAGATTAGCACAAGGCCATAACTAGGGATGGCAACGGGGCGGATTGGGTTCGGATGTGCTATCCCCAAACCCGAACCCATTTATTTTCCCCAAACCCGAACCCGTAGAATCCCCGAACGGGTTTTCCCCATAACTGAACCCGTCGGGTGATGGATTTTTTATCGGGGAACGGTTTTCCCCATTATGATATTTATATATTTATTTATATTATTAACTAAATGAAGAATATTAAATAAATATTAAATAAATTGCTATTAGTAATACAATTGTTACAATGCATCTAATAAGTAATATTAAAAATTTATATTACTACGAAAACATTTACACTCTTATAAATTTTAAGCATATAATTCCTATTATTAATGATATAAAAGTAAATAATTAATTTCATATTTAATAATGCATGATTATTAACAACCCATTTTCATATAATAAATATTTATATTTTTTTTATTTATAGATGAAATGGTTCGGTTTCGGGTATGGATTTGGGGCGGATACCCCAATAACCATAACCGAACCCGAAACCGAAAAATTTACCCGACGGTTACCCATACCCGTAAAATACCCGAAATTTTGTACCCGAAACCGAACCATTCAGATCGGTTACTTGCGGGGATCGGATTTGACGGGTTAAATTGCCATCCCTAGCCATAACGTGCTAGCTATTGAAGCTCAAATTATCACCTAGATTATTATGTGTGAGCAGTAATTCTTATTTTCCTTTCAGCAGCTATAGTTCGGGTCTGAGCCTACTATTAACTCTGGAGTAGGAATTATGGTATGACAAATTGAGGTTCAATGCAGAGCCACATATTCATGATGTATAATGATCCGGCTTTGGCCAATATTATTTTCCTTCTTTTCTCTTCATAATTAATATTAAAATTGAGTGGGGGAATATTGGTTCATTTTTAATATTAAATCAATTAAATTACTTATAATTGTCATTATTTGGTTATTAGTGAGAAAGTAATTAAGTTTATTTGTCATTATTTATGGTTAGTGGGAACATAAGATCGAGTTTCTAGCCTACATCTTTTGTAACTCTTGTAACCTTTTTTCTCCGTTAATTTATGTTTAGTACTCTATTCACCAAGGGTGATAATAAACATATAATTTAGTGGTTGAGAATTGAGATTTATAAGATGGAGTAGGATTCTCTACACTTCTAATCTCTCTACCCTTCCATCTCCTCCTATTTAAACGGTCACGGTTAAGCCACGTCAACATTTTATATTGATTTTTTATAGAGATAATAAGACAAAAAATAATGTGTGAGAGGAGAGGATGGAAGGGGATGGGAATAAGATGGTAGGAATCATACTCCTTATAAGATGGTGTGATGACCCGTCCCCAAAAATTATAATTTTAATAAGTGAATTTACAAAAATGCCCTTTTAAGGCAAATGTATTGACCTTTGTTAATTGTTGTGTCATGTCATGTAAGATTCATTTTCTTAGCGTATCCTTATAGTACTCATAACTACAGGACGCGTGGGCATAAACGGTTCGTGATTTGGAGTTATAACGAATGAGATATTAACGTTTGAAGTTGGGGGCATTTTAGTAAATTGATTATTTAGAAAAATCTGGAGTCTTTTATGTGAAATAAGGGGTGCCACGTGTGTGGCCCGGATTAAAGGAAGGGGAAAATGGATGGTTGTGATGAAAAGGTAAGAAGAGATAAGGGAGAGAAGTGGAGGAATGAGGAGAGGAGAGAGAAAGGAAGTGACCAATTGGGAGAAGAAGAAAGGAGAGAAGAAGAAGAGGAGGGGACCGGCTGGGTTCACCACGACCCGGTCCTATCTTCCAACTCTAGCCACCTTTGACGGCGGGTTTGGTGTCAAAATGACCCTTACCTCAAGACCAATCGATCATTTCCCCATTTTCCTTCGAAAATTTGATTAAATCTAGGAAATTTCGAGAGAAAGTCGTACGGGTGTGGCGCACGGGTTTGGCTTTGATTCTCCATAATCTGAAGCTACCTCCGCCCATCACCACCACCACTACACTTCCCTCAACCTCAGGAACAAAGCCCAAACAATTTTGGGAGCGGCGAAGTTGTTTTGGAGTCGGATCGAAGACACCCAAAAACAAGGGTTTCGTACGGTTCGAGCTAAATTGGGGCTTTTCTCGGCCAAATTAGCCTTAGTCATAAGTATGAAAGTTGCTCCTCTTGTTGAGATCTTCATTTCTGTGAAATTTGGTAATTTTTGGAAATAGTTGGATTTTCCGGCTAGTCGAGGAGGCCGACCGCCACCAACGGCGGCGCGTGGCCAGTGGGCCGTCAATGCTATTTTTAGACTATGTTAGATGTCCTGAATTCAGTTTTGATAGTGGTATGACGTAGGTTGAATCTAAATTCATTACGATACGTGGATTGGTTAATATATGAATTAACGATCCGATCGTTGGATCATCACCAAAATTTAATATGTTATAGTACGTAATATTTGAAGAATGTAGGAACTTACAGATCAAGAATCTGACGAGCGGATCTTCCCGAATTGGATTTGTAAGTTTATGAAATATTTGTTAACCGCCAATTGATTTTAGAAATTGGCGGAGATCCAGCCGTTGGATCGTAATGAAACTTTAGTATGTTATTCTAGAAGTATAATGTGGATCGTTGGAAGTTACGATTGGAAATCTGATATGCTGATCTTCCGGATCGAGTTATGAGGGTTGTGACCCTACCATCGATCATTGATCGACGGTTGATTTTTTGTCAATGGGTCTCAAATTATTCTGAAATGTCCTTGAGGATGTATTTTACGTGAGTTACGTATTCTATTGGTAAGATTTGTAAGATGTAATTTGATAATTGTTCTAGGCGCCGATCGTTCGACATGCCTCGGTACTGGTATTAGGGAGTCGTAGCCCAGACTCCAGGTGAGTGGGCTTTTGTTTTCAATATATACGTATGTATGCTTTATGTTTTCCTAGAAATGGTTTTAAATGGTTTTTACGTTTTAATATGCCATGTCATAGTTTAGTTTTGCATAACGTTGCATGTTATTGCGGAGGCTAAGGTAAGTTCAGGTAAGTACATATTGTTGGTATGGTTGCTTAGTAGCTAGTTATGAATCAATGTGTATAAAATTTATGGTCCTGCACCTTGGTGTTAGTGCTACCGCCCATGGCCAGGGCACAGTCCTTCACGTGATGTTCCCCTCCCGCACCGTACGCTCACCTTAGATCCAAGTTTGGTGCACAGCCCTGTCGTACAGACCACTTTAGGTGGTTCTGACTCGTAGGTGACCCATGATTTATTGCACAGCCTTCACGTGATCGTAGCACTTGAGCATATTTATTTACACCTAGCCTATCGTACAGGCCACCTTAGGTGGTTCCGACTTGTGTACAGGAATTGATTTGTGAGATATAGGCTCAGTCGTAGAGGTCACGATAGGTGACTCCGGCTAGCACACCTTTTATATTGATTTATTCTACTTGGATTGCCTATTGCATTTCTGTGACACTTGACATGGCATATACTTGGTTTACCCTACTCTCGCGTTTGATTTCTGTATATATACGTATTACTATTTTCTGGGAAATTATATGGGTTTTACAGTGAGGGGTTACTATTTTTGGAAAGATAAATGGCTTTGAAAAGCTTTGTTATTGCCCACTCACATTTTCTTGTTTTGCGCCCCTCCAAGTTTTAACTGCGAAAGGATCGTATCGACGAGGATTCTTGGCGAATCTCAGTATAGGTGGCTATCTTTGAGGGTATGATTCTTACCCATGCTACTGTACTTTACTTATGCTCTGACATCGCGTGTGAAATAGGCTCAATCCCGCTCACCGCGCACTTCTGCCTTTAGACAATTTAGGTTTAAATTTATTCACATTTTCCACATCACCATACTTTATGGCTTCATCACCTTCTAGGTGCCGGCCAGCACAGCTTGATTCGGAGCATAAGTTGGGCAGTATTGTGTTCATCACACGCGTGATGTGCGCATTTTCGGTTCTTGAGCTTAATGCTTAAATCTTGCCACCTCGTCGAATACGAAAAATCTGTTAGTTTTTCCTGAGTTTTGAGTAGTTTTGTCGACTTGTCGACCTTTTAGAAGGTCACTTTGGAGAATATTTTTAGATTTAAAATGAAGAACTTCTTTACCAAGGGAAATATGTGGATTTGAGACAAGTTGATGGCCCTAAAGCAGGGCTAATGTATCGATATCGGTGGATCACCAGGGAATTGTAAACTAATTCCATTGCTATTCTCTAGCCATTGGTATTAAATTTTTCAAGATTGGAAATTCGAAATGATTTTGATTTCTTGGCAGTATCCATTAGCATACCATTTATTAGGATTCTTACAAAGTTTACTTCGTCAAGATTCCAAAATTGTCTTGAGCGACAACATGGTGCTAAAGTGGCAGCACTCGACAAAAGAAATGCCTGAGAAACAATCACTTATGGTTCCCGATAGTGCTAACCTTCTTAACCACATTTTTTATCATTTTGGTTCTTCAGGAGAATGATCAACTTTGTTTAAGCCATTCTAAAGTAGATTATTAGTAAATTTCTCTTTCTGACTTTTGGACCTCTTAACCAATACTAGTTTTCAAATTTCTTTTGGTGATGTACTCGTCATTTTGATGACTATATGTACCGAAGTGTGAGTGGTTATACCTATTATTAGTATAAAATCTTCGAAGTAGTGAGCATTTCCCCTAGAATTATGAAAACCCCCTTGTAGGACCAGTTCCTTCTTAGTCATTTAAAACCATTTACCTGAGTGGACTCTAGTCTGTAATCGACCTATGGTGGCGCTACTAATTGACGATATTGTCTGATATCCAGGAACTGTCAACCAATATTCATAAGGTATGATTTCTGGTACCGGACACAGGTGCTAGTATCAGGAAGTGATACCTTATACGGAATGTTGGTTCACAGGTTCAGGGTAACGAATAATATGAAAATATCATAAATTTGTTTATTAGAGCGTGACTAATAGATTGATTAACAGTGGCTGTTGGAGTCGAAGAAACTAAATTTCGGAAAGTTAGAAGCAAGCCTTGTATTAGGATAGTGAACTCATAGTTGTTTTTACCTTATCACCTATCTAGGTAAGCATAATCTCTCCTATTAGCCACCTTTTTTTATTACCTTCACTAGTAGACAGTAGAATTGAAGTATGAGTTAATTTCTCACAGTTAGAGTGAATGGAATATCGAGGAAGCTGTGAAGACCTTTGAGCTGTGGCGTGATGAAAGGAAATATTATGGTATGTTTTGAGGACGTACATTCAGGCGTCACATTCCAAAGTTTTATCTGAAATATTATCATCGCTTCATTTTTCTCATATCACACTAGTTTCCTTGCATTTCTTTTGAGTGATTCACACCATTTGGAAGAATTTAGTTACTAAAGTTTATCGATTAAGAAATTTATTCAACCAAGCCTCTTATTTAGGGAATTTCGAACCTTAGGATCATACCTAGATTTTAGCCACTTCCTTAAGTGACGATTAAAATTGTTATCCTTTATTTTGAGTTGATGATCTAGCTGACCCATCCTCGTAACTCGAATTTTCTTTTTTAACCTGCCTACTTCGTAGTAGCCTTTTCGACGACTTTCTTATCTACCTCGGTAGTGAGACCATATTCCTCACACATCAGCTTTGGTACTTATTTTGGGAAGACGTGATCTTCGCAGATGATATTCCTTCCTTTTCTAGAAAGAGTTTTGGATGATGAAGGTTGAAATTCACAAAGTGTTGTGAGATTTGAGATATTCTTAGTTTTGTCGAGGTTATCGACTATTGGTTAGCGATTTATTTTTTAGTTATAGTGTTCTTCATCACTTTTTGACCGAAGAAGTTGGTTTAGTGTGGGTTATGGATAAAATTTCTGACAGCGTAAGTGTTGTCTTTTCTCCAAATATGATTCTTACATTTTTCGATAACACTGAGAATTTCGAAATCCACGATGACGTTTCCTTTGGAGGTTGGCTATGTAGTTGCATTGTGATAAGGTAACGCTTACGTTTCCTAGTGGTAGGACCGTTTAAGGTGAACCATCATATATATGACCTACAGTCAACCGTTGTCACTTTTCATCTGAAAACCAATTTGTACTCCTTTGTGGAGAAATATGTCCAAAATCTTAGAACTTCCCAATTTCACTTACTTTTGGACAGAGCTAAGTCGCTGGCAATGGCATTGGAAGAATTAGATCAACGCCTATGTTTGCACTATCGTATATTATTTTGATTGTGCAAACGTAATTACTGAGCACCGTAGTAAAAGTTGTTTCTACCCTAAATATTTTCAGTTTTCCTAATCCCATTCTAGTTGAAATTTTCGAGTATCGATGTGATGTTATCTTTGACCCATCAAGAAATCATTTGAATGGGTTGTAATCACTTTCCGTATCCAAATGCAAATGGGGAATATCATCATAAGCTTCTGGTACGAGGTATTTGGTACATATGGAGATTGTGATGATGTCTTGATGTTTATAGATCGACTTGACAGTCAACCCATTCTTCCATTGGTCCTGAGGGACTACAGTTATACCACTTGGTAAAATCACTTATCCTTGAATTTATTGGATTTTTTAACATGTTGATCGGCATCCGTTCTAACCGTGACTTCATATTCACTCATTTGTGCTGAAAAGATATTTTGGTCAATCTTAGGTACGTGTCGACTTTATTGCAGTTCATATAATTTCAAAGACAGGTAGATTGTTCAAAAGTTTTACTTGGATGTTGAAATCTAGTTGTGATCATTGATTCTTCAATCACCCATCAAATACTTCATCAAATGGATCATTACGTTAGTGACTGAATATTTTGGAAGTTGTTTTGGTAGGGTAATGGCAATCAATCAATCTTGATATCTTGAACTTTGAATTTGATGACCTTGTTTTGACTCTCAAATTATTGAGTGTTCTTTTAGTCTTCTCGACATGGTTTATCGCATCAATGAGTAATTCACGAGTGGTTGACTTGGCGGATGTGTGCACTAGTTTTATATCGATGATAGCAAGAACTATTGGAATACTATCTCCTCGTGAGTTTACTAGACTTACCAAGAAGAAATTTCATGTGGTTTTGAGGATTGAATAGTTTCAGCATAGTATTGGTGAAGGTATAAAGCTTGGTAATTTTGGCGTCACTCTCCATATATGATTCGAGACTATAATTGTCGTTCGAATGATGTCGATAAAGATATGGATTATCTAATTCTGGATTGCAGAGGTTATATCTCTTGATTTGGTGAATAATGCTAGTGAATAGTCACGAAAGAAATCTTTTATGATATTGTTCATCTCTACGCATCTTTTTATTACGTCATTCTTGGACTTATTGATTTGGGGAGTACACGTATATAGAAGCACTTCTAGCAGCTGGATTGGTGCATTCTGAGATATTACGGTATTGTGATCAAAGCACAAATCAGACGATCTGGATTTATTCGCATATGAGGAGCAAAACGATATTTTAGGAATCCTAGGGAATTTCTCACTAGCTTATTGAGACAACGATGAGTTATCGGCATTACAGGCTGCAGACTGTAATATCGATGGCTTAATTGTTGGGTTCACTAAGCTAGTGGGCAAGACCTGTTTATCTACGGCAACACTTACTAGTTAGCTATGGTTCGGACTTATTCTCGAAGCTCGTGACACGACAAATGTTTGGCGAGGTCCATTTTCATTTTGAGTTTTGATTTTTCGTACAAGCATTTTTCTATGAGATTATTCTATTTATACGAATATTCTGCTATTGCAAATGTTGGGTGAGTTATTTCCATTCTTGGTTTTAAACTTGATACAAGTATGTGAAGCGTACGTTTTTATATAAGTATCTATTTTTTATATTTTATTATGCGTATATTTTGACCTTATGTTAGTATATTATAATTAGTGCTTTCAATTTTATGGTTTGTACGGATATTATACCACTGTCTTATCGTGGAAGGAAGAAGATATGAGCTTGGAGGCATGAAAGAGGAATA
Source organism: Cotoneaster glaucophyllus (assembly GCA_036320875.1). Taxonomy (NCBI): domain Eukaryota; kingdom Viridiplantae; phylum Streptophyta; class Magnoliopsida; order Rosales; family Rosaceae; genus Cotoneaster; species Cotoneaster glaucophyllus. The sequence continues at coordinate 8,033,703 of CM070060.1, forward strand.
ATTGAAATCCGATCGCGACGGAATGGCACTCTCTTTGATGCAGCCGCTCTAACTCGATTTCTTCCTTGTATAACTATTTATATAGTTATGTTCTTCCTATTTTCGAGTATTTTACATTTAAATTTTGAAATTTCGGGGACGAAATTTTCTTAAGGGGGGAAGATTGTGACGATCTGTCCCCAAAAATTATAATTTTAATAAATGAATTTACGAAAATGCCCTTTCGGGCAAATGTATTGACCTTTGTTAACTGCTATGCCGTGTCACGTAAGATTCATTTTCTTGGCGTATCCTTATAGTACTCATCACTACGGACGCATGGGCGCAAACAGTTTGTGATTTGGAGTTATAACGAATGAGATATTAACGTTTGAAGTTTGGGGCATTTTAGTAAATTGATTATTTAGAAAAATATGGAGTCTTTTATGTGAAATCTGGTGTGCCACGTGTGTGGCCCGGATTAAAGGAAGGGGAAAATGGATGGCTGTGATGAAAAGGTAAGAATAGATAAGGGAGAGAAGTGGAGGAATGAGGAGAGGAGAGAGAAAGGAAGTGACCAATTGGGAGAAGAAGAAAGGAGAGAAATGAGAGAAGAAGAAGATGAGGAGACCGGCCGGGTTCACCACGAACCCGTGACCCGACCCGGTCCTATGTTCCAACTCCGGCCACCTTTGACGGCGGGGTTGGTGTCAAAATGACCCTTACCTTGAGACCAATCGATCCTTTTCCCCATTTCAAGAGAGAGCCGTACAGATGTGGGGTGGTTTGGCTTTGATTCTCCATAATCTGAAGCTAACTCCGCCCATCACCACCACCACTACACTTCCCTCAACCTCAGGAACAAAGCCCAAACAAGTTTGGGAGCGGCGAAGTTGTTTTGGAGTCGGATCGAAGACACCCAAAAACAAGGGTTTCGTACGGTTTGAGCTAAATTGGGGCTTTTCTCGGCCAAATTGGCCTTAGTCACATATATGAAAGTTGTTCCTCTCGTTGAGATCTTCATTTCTGTGAAATTTTGTAATGTTTGGAAATAGTTGGATTTTCCGGGGAGTCGGGGCGACCGACCGCCACCCACGGCGGCGCTTGGCCAGTGGGCCTTCAATGCTATTTTGAGGCTATGTTAGATGTCCTGAATTCAGTTTTGATAGTGGTATGACGTAGGTTGATCGTTTGAATCTAAATTCATTACGACACGAGGTTTGGTTAATATATGAATCGACGATCCGACCGTTGGATCGTCACCAAAATTTAATATGTTATAGTACGTAATATTTGAAGAATGTAGGAACTTACGGATCTGGAATCTGACAGGCAGATCTTCCTGAATTGGATTTGTAAGTTCATAAAATAAAATGTTAACAGCCAGTTGGTTTTGGAAATTGGCGGAGATCTAGCCGTTGGATCGTAAAGAAACATTAGTATGTTATTTTAGAAGTATAATGTGTATCGTTGGAATTTACGGATTGGAAATCTGATATGCAGATCTTCCTGATAGACTTATGTAGGGTTGTGACCCTATCGTCGAACTTTGATCGACGGTTGATTTTTGGTCAATGGGTCTCAAATTATTCTGAAATGTCCTTGAGGATGTTTTTTACGTGAGTTACGTATTCTATTGATAAGAGTTTTGAGATGTAATTTGATAATTTTTCTAGGCATCGATCGTTCGAGACACCTCAGTACTGGTGTTAGGGAGTCGTAGCGCGGACTCCAGGTGAGTGGGCTTTTGTTTTCAATATATACGTATGTATGCTTTATGTTTTTCCAGAAATGGTTTTAAATGGTTTTTACGTTTTAATATGCCATGTCATCATAGTTGAGTTATATTTTAGTTTATGATTTAGTATAGTTTTGCATAACGTTGCATGCTATTGCGGAGGCTAAGGTAAGTTCAGGTAAGTACATATTGTTGGTGTGGTTGCTTAGTAGCTAGTTATGAATCAATGTGTGTAGAATTTATGGTCCTGGACCTTGGTGTTAGTGCTCCCGCCCGTGGCGAGGGCACAGTCCTTCACGTGATGTTCACCTCCCGCACCGTACGCTTACCTTGTATCCAAGTTTGGTTCACAGCCTTGTCGTACAGACCACTTTAGGTGGTTCCGACTCGTAGGTGACCCGCAATTTATCGAACAGCCTTCACGTGATCGTAGCACTTGAGCGTATTTATTTACACCTTATCGTACAGACCACCTTAGGTGGTTCCGACTTGTGTGCAGGAATTGATTTGTGAGATATAGGCTCAGCCGTATAGGTCATGATAGGTGACTCCGGCTAGAACACCTTTTATATTGATTTATTCTACTTGGATTGCCTATTGCATTTCTGTGACACTTGACATGGCATATACTTTGTTTTCCCTACTCTCGGGTTTGATTTCTGTATATATATGTATTACTATTTTCTGAGAAATTATACGGGTTTTACAGTGAGGGGTTACTATTTTTGGAAAGAGAAATGGCTTTGAAAAGCTTTGTTTTTGCCCACTCACATTTTCTTGTTTTGCGCCCCTCCAGGTTTTAACTGCTAAAGGATCGTATCGACGAGGATTCTTGGCGAATCTCAGTATAGGTGGCTATCTTTGAGGCTATCTTTGAGGGTATGATTCTTACCCATGCTACTGTACTTTACTTATGCTCTGACATCGCGTGTGAAATGGGCTCAATCCCGCTCACCGCGCACTTCTGCCTTTAGACACTTCAGGTTTAAATTTATTCACATTTTCCACATCACCATGCTTTATGGCTTCGTCACCTTCCAGGTGTCGGCCAGCACAGCTCGATTTGGAGGCCTAATGGACATTCCGGGTCAGGGATGCGTCAGATGTTCTATTCTCGAGACCAGATGGTCAATTTATATCAGATGGTCCATTCTCCAGACCAGAAGGTTAATTTATGAAATAAGACTTATACAGGTGAGTTACGTGCCGTGTGAATTCAGATATTATAAGCCAGGAAAATAGGTCGGACAATGGTTTTTATAGGCCTCGACCATTCGCATTATAATGAAGAGACAAGGCAGCAGTGGCCACATCACTTAAACATAGTACTGCACTCTGGATCCCAATTAACTTGGGAATTTTGTCATAAGAGTCTGATTTCTATATTTGATTTTATATACAGTTTTTCGGTCCTTAGGGTACTCTGCGAGGATGTCGACTGTTTTCTCACGTCGGAAAAGTAATGTGTTTGAACTTTGACAAAAAGTTTTGATGTGAACCTTGACTTCTTTTATGTATCAGAATAAGCATATGAGTTGTTTACGTATTTAACTTGAGTGTCATGAAAAGACATATGCCGATGTGAAACAGTCCACGTAAAGAAACATCCGACTCGAAGTCCTAAGCCCAATACAATAACTTTCAATAGGCCATGGCCCATAATGTTATTATGTCAAGTGAGACCCTTGTTTTCAGCGTTCCCTTATTTATTTGGTGGATCAATGATGTGTTGATGTTGATATTCATTTATATTTTTACTTTAATTTTAATATTATTTTGTGATAATTTTGATAGTTTAGGCTATATTTTTATTATAGGACATGCGAATCTAATATGAGTAAAAAGTGATCAAACAAATGAATTTTGCAGTAATGAAGCGGGTTAGCGAATCTTTCAAATTGTTTGTGTCAAAATTTCAGATTTTAATTCCAACGCACATGATCATGGCGAATTAATTAAGGTCCAATACGTAGTGCTAGCAGATTGACGATTGACGTTTCAAGCTTAATTGTGATTTTTTAGATATGGTGTTTTCTGGAGTTGGTTCCTTCTAAAAAGTTGTAGGGAAAAGTCTGACCTTTAAAAAACAAGACATTTTGGGCCAATTTTGGAGCTAGTTTGGTCCATAAACGTGAATAATTACTTACTAGGTAAATTGCCTCGTTAGATTAGGATTGTGATTTTAAGTTATGCTTTTGTTATTTTGTTTTTCTAAAAGAACTTATTAAGGAGGAATATGATAAGAGGCTATTTATAAGTACCAAGCCATGTCTTAAGATTTTTTTCTACGCGATATTTAGAGAGAACTCAGCATAGGCTTGGTGAATTGCAGATTTCAATTACAAGGTGTTTCCATTCTTTTCTTCTCAACAATATTTCTTTTGATTTTAATTATGATTATTGCGTAACTAATTTTTCTTTTGCTAGAGCCTGACCACGAGCCTTAGCATGAATATGTTGTTTCTTATCAATTTGCATACTTTGAAATTAATCGCGTTTAAACTATCTATATGTCTTAATGCTTAGGTACCATTAGGATATTTAGACAAGTAATTTGATGCAATTTCAGTTGGAACATCACCCTGAAATTGAGGAGGGTTTCTTGTGATTGATAATTGTAATTTCACTTAAGGTGAACATTACGTTATTAGGGATTGCATAATTTTTCAAAAGGTTTTCATAAAGCTTAATGAGTCTTGCACGTTTACATTTGATATGAACATCACAGACGAATTGCATCTTAGATATATAATCTTGCTTGAACATCATGAGGGAATATGCATTAGGAAAATCTAACCTTCAAAACATGTATGCGTAATTCATAAGTAATTGGTAGAATTGCGTAGAATTGTTAATGGCGATGGCTAAACCCTAGTGCCTTTTACATTAGATTTTTCTTTAAAACTATTTTATTTTCTTTTTGTTACCGTGTTTTACAAAAACCAAATTTCAATTATTTGAACTTTCTTGTTTTATCTTTTAAATTTACAATTACATATATTTTCCATTTTTTTTTAAATAGTTAGCTAACAATTGGTTTAAATACAACATATTCATATCAATCCCTATGGAGAAAGACTTTACTTGAGCCGCTTATATAATAATTATCTTGTTATTTTTAAGTGTTATGATCCTTAATTTTGTAGGTGGTAAAATTCTTATTAAAGAAAGGAGAAAAAAGCAAAACCCTAGAAGTGAACCAAATGGCTTTTTGGAGAGCTCGAGCGGCATCGTCCACCTTCTTCAGTCGTCTCCTTCGCCACTCCGTCAACACCAACGTCACCACTTCCTATCGCACTTTCTTCACTGCTGGTAAAACTCCTCATCCATCAAGCACTAGCAAAGAAAATCAGTTTAACTTTGACATCAATTTCCATTGGGACGTTGCATGTCGCTTGGTGCTTTGCACATTGGGGCCAAAATAGACAACATCTAGATGTAACCAGGGCAAGTTGGTTCGAGCATTGGGAACTTGCGCAACAGTTTTGGAAGAACCCTCATCAGCAGGATGCCTAGTAAAGTTGCCTTCCTATGTTGAGAAGTGGATTGATTCCAAGTGTCGATGACAAATGGGATGGCCAAATCCATGAAATAAGGCTGGACAAAGTCAGTGGTTGGGGCGGCGGCCCAAGGTTCGAGGAGTGGTGATGAACCTGATCAATCATCTACACGATGAAGGTGAGTGTTGGAACCTAAATTGATTCTAGTTCCAAGAATCGAAGGCAGCAAGTGAAGTCCCAAGTGAAGTGTTGCTGCAAAATCGAAGAAGGAATAAGAAGAACAAGGGTTTTTATCCTAATGGCTAGTTTGTTTAAAGCTTTTGATTGTGTAATTGAGTGACAAGTGTACATTCCAGATTAGATCACTTAAACCCCCAATGAAGGGCAAGGATTAAATCTGGAGAATGGTAGGTGCATTTCATTGTACAAGTTTGTCTCCTAGCATATTTAGAGATATATATGGCTGATGCATGCATTTGCACAACCTTGTAGCCATCACAAACCTACAACATTTCTTATTTCTCTGTTCATTTCCAAATCCTTAGAAATCAATCAAACAGTAAACCAAAATACATTAAACTAACAAAGTTCATCATGGCCTCAGACCCCTAGTTTCTGATCTTTCTTTATTTCTGGGCATTGCTGTGCATTTTTGGTATCCTTGGGAACACTCATATAGTGTTTGAAACCCCAAGAATCAAACATCAAGACTACAAGTGAAGGGATCCAGCAGCAGTGAGCTAAAGGTTCTTGTATTTGATGGGAAAACTATGATTTTTGGAGGATAAGGATGACTGCTATCTTTAAGTCCTATGACCTCTGGGTTATAGTCCAGAATGGGTATGAGCTACCAGAGTTTGAGGTTGATGCTCTAGAGGATGGCCTCACAGAAAAACAAGCTACCAAACTAAAGAAAAACATGATGAATGATGCTAGAGCTCTTGGAATCATCCAAGAAGCTGTCTCATATCTCATTTTTCCCAAAATAGCAAATGAAGAAACTACAAATGATGTTTGGGATGTTTTATAACAAGAATACAGAGGAGACATCAAAGTGATAAAGGCAAAACTTCAATCCCTTAGAAGAGATTTCAAATATACAAGAATGAGGGAAAATGAACCTTTGAAATACTATTTCTCTGGATGTTTGATGTTGTAAATCAAATGAAAACCTATGGTGAAGAGCTACCAAATGAAAAAGTTGTCCAAAAGTTGTTGATTAGTTTGACTAAACCCTATGATTCAATAGTGAGTGTGGTTGAAGAAACAAAAGGACAAAGATAGTCTTAGTGTGCAGGATGTTATGGCATCCTTGAGAGCTTTTGACCAAAGGCTTTAAAGGTATGCTGACACTGCCACTGAGAGAGTTTTTCAGTCTCTCAATGTTGTTCTACTCAAGTTGGTGCAAGCAAATAGAAACCATAGTGGATGACAAGTTTAAGAAATAAGAAGGAAAGGGTTATCAAAACCCCCAAACCTAATTACAACAGTAACACCATTGAAGGTCCCAAAACCAAACAGTTGTGCAAACATTATGATAAACTCCATTTTGGAGAGTGCCGGTTCAAGGGCAAGCCAAAATTCCACAAGTGCAACAAGTAAATTGTGTAAATTGTAGCATTTGTACCCTTTTTTGGTAGAGGAATAACCCATAAAAAAACACACTTAGTTGCTCTAAGATCAAGCTTGTCATGGTGAAGTGATTGCGTGTGAACAAAAGCATGTGGAACCAAACACCCTTAAGTGAGACAGGTCAACCTTTCTATCCTTCAATACTTCATATGTGGATTTAAAACCTAGCACTGTACTGGGAAGTCTATTGATAAGATAGGTGGCTGTAAGCACTCATTGTGACCAGAATTTTTTAGGTACATGCATATGAAACATGAGAATCCTTGTCTTCTCAAGAAGGTCTCGATTTTTTCTATCAGCAACCTCATTCTGTTGTGGTGTGCCAACACAAGATGTTTGATGTAAGATGCCATGAGTGCTTAGGTATTGAGACATGTTATAGGACATATATTCAGTGCCATTGTCGGACCTTAATATATGAGTTCTAGATGAAATTTGAGTACCAATAAGTTTATGAATATCTTGGAAGACATTTGCAATCTCACTCTTGAATTTCAAAAGATACAACCAAGTGATCCTTGTAAAATCATCAACAAAGGTTACAAAATACCTATATCCATCAAAAGACTCAAGGATTGGACCCCAAAATATATCTGAGTGTATGATTTCAAAAGGATTAATAGCCCTAGACATAGAGGGATCAAAAGGTAACCTAGCAAACTTAGACAAGTGACATACATCACATTGTAACTTGTCTTTACAAAGTTTTGGGAACAAAAAGGACATCACTTTCTCAGAAGGATGTGCCAATCTTTGGTGCTAAAGGTGTTGGTCTTGAGATACACAGGAACTAACTTGAAAAACCTTGGGTTTCTTGAAGTCTTTAGCTAGATAATATAGTCCATTCAAAAAGAAACCTTTACCAATCTTCCCCTTGGTGGTGATGTCGTGAAAACAACATTATGAAGGGAGAAAATGGCTAGGCAATTTAGAGAGTTTGTGATGGTTCCAACTGATAACAACTGAAAAGGAAAATAAGGAAAATAAAGAGCTATAGACTCAATAAAGTTTGGAAACAATTTGATTTTTCCCTTCCTACAACTGGAGCACCTTTTCCATTGGCTAATAACACTTGAGATGAATTTCACAATCTTTTAAAATCATGCAGGTTAGTAATTTGGTTGGTCATGTGATCCATGGCACCTAAATTTACAATCCAATAATCATGCTCACTACTAGCATTAAGGACAATTAAGAATGCGATCATTATACCTGGAACATCTCCATGTGGGACACGATCATTCTCAGCTAGAAAACCAGCAAATTTTTCCAGCAAGGCAGTGTGATTCTTTTCTTCAGGCACAAGAGCTTCCTCACACTCATTATGCAACTACTTGTTATGAAGATAAGCAGCAAACTGATTAGTCAGCACAGCAGGATTGGTTGTGAAGTTTGACATTCCCTTAGTTGAAGAGGTAGCTGCATGATTGGCCTTGTAAAGAGAATGACTCGAACCATTTTGGGGACCCTTATTCTCCCTTAAGAACTTGGGTTTTAGCTCAGGATGAAGGATCCATCACCTATCTCTAGTATGCCCCATAGTATCACAATAATTGCACTTTAAATCAGGTCTTTTTCCCTTATAAGCCCTTGCTTCAACTTGATTGTTGCTAGAGACGTAAGCCCTAGTTTTAGGTATACTAGTCTTAGTATCTAGACTCATCACTTTCTTCCTCGCTTTTTCCCTTTGAATGATAGTATAGACTCCAGTAACTGAAGGAAGCTCAGAGTTCATCAGAATGTGACTTCTAATATCTTTAAACCCTGGACGCAAACTTGCCAAGAGTTCAAAGATCTTGTCCTTCTCAGCTCTCTTGACTAAAATAGTAGCATCAGTGGTATGAGGACAATAAAATCGAGTTCATTCCACATGTTTATTGGACTGCCAAGGTGCTGAACAAAGGGCTTCCCCGCTTGTTGTAAACCTGAGATGTCTTTCTTGAGCTAGAAGACACGTGCATCATTGTTTTGGTTGCCATACATTTCTTTGACTTGCTTCCATAGGTGCAAAGATGATTCTAAATAGCTAAATATTTCAGCAATTCTACGCTCCATGGAGTTTTTTTTTTCTTTTTTCTTTTTTTTAGTAATACGCTCCATGGAGTTAAGTAACAAAGACACGACTAACTGGTCCTTACACAACCATGACTCATTGGCAGGAAAGGCGGTTTCAGGTGCCTCAATAGCACCATTAACATAACCTAGCTTGGATTTTCCTCCCAATGCGAGAGAAATGGCACGAGCCCAGGGAAGGTAGTTGAATTCATTCAACAAAACGGGACTGAGACGTTGATTGGGATTAACTTCAACATCAGATTGAGCAGAAGTAGCCAAAGAGCTTTCAACTTCATATGAATTTTCTTCAGCCATCTTGGCATGAATAGAAAAGAAAAAACACGGCGGAAACAACAAAGTCAGGAATTTAGGTTTCCTGCTTTATTACCATTTTGAATTTAGAGTTGTATATTTCATGCATGGAACGTTTATAGGGACTGAACATATATATGAGGAACAAGAGTGAGGCAACAAACTTCAATCAATCCCCTTAATCGTTTCTTGAAACACTCCTAATCTATTTACAATAACAAGAAAAACAAGGTCCCTTAATTGAAGGGAAAGTACACCATGAATAAGTATCCAGGATAAAACCCTTAACCATTAACCCTAACCAAGAGTTATACATTGGATAAACAACTGACCCTAACTGACTATGATTGCTTCAATGAGACTCCGAATAGCCTCCAACTTCCAACAGCTAGTGATGAGGTAAGCCATTCAATCATTTACCTCCAAGGAGTGGCGAGAGCCGGCCTAGACAATGTTCATTTGGTCGACATCAAACTGTGCCTTGCTCTATTCCTACGCCAAATGATCCACCCCCTCCATTTTCACACAATCTAAAACTCCAACAAGCAAACAACTATGGCGATTGGAAACTCAACAGTTAGCTTTATGTTCTCTCTCCTCCCACTTCTAGTCTGTAAACTGCAAGAGGAAACTCAATCCAATATACATACAAGAAAAAAATAGGACGATTGGTTTTGGTTTCTAATTATTAATTGTGATAAGTGTCTCTTGATGTACTTACCATTTGTGTTTCCCAAAGTTCATATTGGAAAATGGATTACTTTGTTTCTTCTTCTTTTTTTTATTACTTTTCTTTTATTTGAAATTTTTAACACGTGCGAATACATAATACTCTGAACTTTTTTTTCTGTTTTTTATTTTATTATTGTTGGGGGACTTTTAGATCGAGGTGGACTTGGGCTTTGAGAACGCCCTCTTGTCTCCCTTGGTGCGGGTTTTCAACAAGTCCTGAGATATCTCGAAAAAAAAATAGCTTGTCTTAGGAAATACCCTGGTAACATTGACGGCTCGAAGATAGCATGAAAGATCAAGATAATGACTTGCTCAAGTGAAGCGTGGTGTGAAAGCTAGAGGATTATTAGTTTACATGAGAGAGAAGGTTTGCATGGTTGCATGCATTCTTAGCTGCATGATTTGGGCTTTCGTAGGGTGATAGTAAGGCTTCCTGGACTAAATGGAAACCTATAGGCTTCTTCCTGGGTGGTTCCCTCTCACTACATTTTCTCTATTTCTCCCTATATGTTCATCTGAGTATCCACCCCCTTTGTAACGGCTTCCTCCTCTTTATGTAAGTAAAGGATTTCTCTATAAGCTTCAAGAGAACCTTCTTTTGTGGCTTGGTCATCCCCTCCTTTCTCCCTAGCTCTCCTACTATTCTCATTTTGGTGTAAGATAGTTGCACTGTTGAGACTTGCAGTTTGCTTATTCCCGAGACGGGCTTTTCACAAGCCGGCCTTCTGCAGACATTAATTCTGATAGCGTGCCCCCACTGCTTTTGCGTGTTGGTTGTCTATGCAAGCTGAGAAGGGAAAGTCAGCATTAAATGCCTGACTTGTTAGGCTTATTATGCATTTAATGCAAGAATCTAGTTTAATTCTAACTAAGGGAGTTAGCTTGCTAGAGACAGGGGTAAACTAGGCTAATTCTCTCTCAATGATGCCTGCATGAAATACAAAGGGTATGGGCTTGGATCTTTGGGCTCCCAAGCAGCCTAAAGTCTTCCATGACCTCGATTTCACATAGGCCCGATAACCTTCTGTAACCATCCACCACAATCCACTTGGCAAGCCTCGAATATGTGATTTGGCTTAGCATGAATTGTGGCTAAGAAGCATGGCATGATGAATAGGCTTGAGCATGGCATGAATATCCAGCTTAATTATCATGGCATGGCATGTTTGTAAATATATTCCTCGTCGATTTTGTGCCTTGGCCTGTGTTTGGGGTTAAATGTAAGCTTTGCATGACAATTGGGCCTTGAAACTTGGTTGGATTGGTGTGTGACATTTTTGGGCCCTTACATTAGCCCCCTTGATTATTTGGGCTATGAGATATCTTGAGTGGGCTAAATAATCAACCCCAGGCCCAAGCACTTTTTTTTTTCTTTTCTTTTTGTTTGGGCTTCCTTATGGGACTCTTCCTTTTCCCGCGTGGCAGCTGATCACTCCATGCTGTTGTACTCCCTTGCTTCCCTTGCACGTCCAATCATACAAAGAAACTCTAGGTATTCTTTTGTCTCTACTTGATAACCGTTACAAACTGCTCTTCTCACTAAGACAAGTATTTAATTTGTCCTTGTTCTTCCTCTCCTCCTTTAATTCTCCCTCCTTCAAATTTTTTCATAACTGTTTTTCTCTCCAAATTCTTCTTTGCTTTATGCGTTGGGTTATGTTCTCCCATTCATACTTGTTCAAGTTCTGATACAAGGCTTTGTTTAGGTAAGGAAATTCTTCACTTAACCTTTTTTTTCGAATTTTTCTTCTCCATTTTGTCTTCTATGTTTGCCATGGTAATGAAATTAGGTGTGCGTCCTTCCTTGTTGATTATGTGTTCCAAAGATTTTGGGGTTTCAGCATGGAAGTGCAAGGGGTATGGATCTTTCCTTCGGGAAATCGAACTCCACTCCTTGGTGCGCACTTGAGGGGGATCGATTGATCAATTGCATTGATCTGCTTGGCATGATTAGCTTGACTGCATATAACCCTTTCGCATTCCCAGAGCGCGCTCGCTTGCTTTCCAGGGGTAGATTTATTGTCGCATTTTGCTTCGTATGTTTGCATGTTCCTTCTTGCATGCGGCACTAGCTCGTAATGTCTATGGTTTGACGCTTTCTTTCCATAAGTGCATTATGGCTGCGGAATCACCGAAGTGTCTTACTGTCGTTGATGGGTCCTTCACTACTGAATATTGTCTTCGACATGGCAGGCCACCGCCTCTTCTTGGTTTTTAGAGCAAGGCCTTCAAGGATGAAGAGCCTTTCTTAGACTTGGTCCCTCCTATTAATCCATGACGTATTTCTTGGTGCTGCATCGAGAGATAGTTGTTTCCAGCTGTGCCGATCCATTTTGAGTTCTCCTGTGGTGAGGCTAGTGGTTGGGCAGATTGGGTAAATACTGAGCTTAGCTTTGCGAACCAGTGCACGACATTAACAAGGGCCAAGGTTTTGGATGCTATCTTCATGACCAAGAAGCAGGTTATTCATCTTGAGCCCAAATTTCTTCGCCACGTGGTTAGGCGGTAGAGTACAAAAACCCATACTTTTATTTATGCTTGGGGAGAATTTACCCCCACTCTCGAAGATGCTGCCAATATTATGCATCTTCCAATTACGGGTAATGTGGATCCCTTTCATTACATCATTCCTCTGCAGACACCGACATTTTTGATGTCTTGAAGAAGAGTGCTCATACCTCTCTGAGCAAGGCTTTTCACTTCAACGAATGGATCAAACACTTTTGGCAGAATAAACAAGTGCCAAACTGCAGGTTCGAGGCCATGTTGTGTTTGTGGCTAGGCTACTTTGTTTTATGTGATAGCAAGGATACCCTCAGTAGTCAAGTGATTCCTAGGGCCATGACAATCACACACGGCCAAGTGATTCCGCTGGCTTCAGTTTTTGTCGAGCTCCACTACCACAAACTGGACCAGCTTCACATTTTGGAGGAGCAGGTCGCGGGTAGTGCCCTGTTGAAAAGTTTTCTCTGTGCTAGCTTCCTACAAATTTTCTTATGGGAGCGTATCAAAGGTTTCAAGATAACTCATTACCCCTTTAGCGCGACGAATAGCTGTTATGTTATTGACTCCTCATCTTATCTGCCTGAGAAGCTCCATCTGGTTTGTCGCTGGTTTGGGAAGATTCCAGTAAAGAAATAGGACTTCCTAGAGCTTCTAGATGATGTGAACAGCTTTGTTTTCTATCCATACATGTCAGTCCTCGAAGGTTTTGCCTCCGTGATGTTTTTTACCAATGTTGCTTATGATGATGATCCAAGTGTGACGTCAATTCCTCTTTCTGAGAATCTAGATTTCCCTTCGCTTACTGAAAAACCGTTGACTGTGATGGCTCCTTCAATTCATTTCCAAGGGGAAGATAGCAAAGAAATGAATGCAATTTACTGTCCTTTCCAGGTGTGGCGTCAACTGAGTTTTAACCAAAGGGTGCATATATCTTTCCCTGTGAAAATTGAGGCCTCCTTCAATAATTTGTATTGGAGTTCTGTGTATGCGCCTTCGGAATGTTTTTGCCCTATCCAGTACATTACCAACCGGACCCAGGTAGGTGGCATCTCTAAAGGCTATACCGCTTATTGGTTGAAGTGTTTCTCTACTATCGTTAAGTTTCATGGTGACAAGCAGCCGCGGTTGTCTCCCAGCGTTGTCAGCCATCCCAAGCTAGTGTTAGAGCCTATGACTGCTGCTTCCAATTCGAAGCGTTGGTGCGCTATTGCAGTAGAGAAAAGCAATGCTTCAAGTGACTCTTCTCGAAGCACCAAGAAGAGTAGTTCATCAGGTGTGGTAAAGGAAAGCCTGCAGGTCAAATGAAGAAAGCGATTTCGGGTATATTTATTGGCTTGACTTCTCTTGCTAATTTTTCTCTTGCATGCTTTTCCTAAGTACTTTATATGTTATGCCTCAGATGATGCAATGAAACACTTTAGGCCTCGCATGGTAAATGACGGTCCTTCCAGCAGCCTGATGCTTCCCCTACTCCAAAGAAATCAAAGAGTGAAAGTTTCCCAGGGAAGCCAAAGCTTGGTAATGAGTCTTATTCCCTTGTTTCTTGCTTCCACTGCTTTGTGGTTGTGTGCTGATTATAATTTTTGTTATAGCCAGAACTCCTGCCAAGGAAGTAACTCCCCCTGGCCCTGCACGTAGGACCAGGGGTGCCCAACGTTTGCCTCTTCTGGCGCTCCCAAGTCTCCTGAGTTCCTTGATATTACTGAGGCGAGTGAGGAAGAGCGAAACGCTGGGGAAATTGAAGGCGATGAGGCGGCTGGAGAGGGTTTGGTCGTCGAAGAAAGCAGCAATACAAGTGCCGAGTCCGACCCTGATAGTGGGGAACATCCTCAGGTTTCCCTAGAGAATGATGAAAACAGCTGCAGAAAACCAAGCAGGAAGGATGGCAGCAAGACAACAGAGGATGTTGATCTCGATGAAGTTGACGGGTTTTTAAATGATGACATTTTGGTGGAAGCGGAAAATATAGAGTTATGTCTTCCTATTTTTCGTTGATGCTTGCCCTCGCATGAATTTGCTACGGTCAACCTTCTCATTTATGTCTTTGAATTTTTCTTAGACTTTACATGTGCATGTAGAAAGTAACTAAACTTCGCCTCGCATATTTTCTTAGTGTTTTTGCATGTGCATGTATAATCATGTTGATCTGTTGGAATTCTGCCTTGGATACCTCTTGTGAGCCGTGCTACTTTGTGTCTCTGCTTGTTGATATGTTTCCTTACTTGTGCATATTTTCTTTGATTTCCTTGTAGGTGAATGATGGTGTTGTAAGGGCTACAAAAGATGTTCAAGCCCGCAGTTGCGTTCTTCCCAAGCCTACAGTTTTTCCTGAAAAGGTTCTTTACCCTAAGGAACAGGCTTCGGTTGAAGAATGAGCATCGTGGCATGAAGCTTAAGCAATGTATTGAGGAACTAATTCCTTCCGGTGAGGCTTTCTCTTCTCGGGTAGACTTTAGAAGAGTGAAGGTTCATTTTGGACTAGCTGAGGCATTGGGCAAGTTCTTTGAGCATGCTGGTGACACAAATGTGAGGTTGATAGGTTTATATCCCTTTATGCGTGGGATGATCTTTGAAGAGTTTGGGCTTCTGCTTTACGATATAGAGCACACTTCCCCATTATAACTCACCGAGCACAAACTATTATGTTGGCATGACATGATCAACGATGTAGCCGCTTTAGGCATGCAAGTGGGTTCTCTAGTTAATAGGCTGGGAAAGTTGTGCGATACCATGTTTGTACTTCAGCTTGAAAATGAGAAGGGTGTCTTGGATCAATTCATCTAAGTCAACAAATTGATGTGTGCTCTCAAACTACTGCAAAAGGAACTAGAGGTTGAGAAGCTCAAATTGAAGAAGTTGGTCCGAGGGAACGCCAAGAAAATAGCGGCATACCTTCAACTATAGCAGTTGCATGCTGCCTTCAGATAGGGCCACATTGCTTTAGTATATAAAGCGAAGGCATGTGCATCCAACTCATTGTAGCAAGCAAAATCTACATTCACACTGACCATGAGGAAATAAAAATCCTGAAATCTCCTACTCGAACTAACAAAGAAGAAACTAATGATGAAATATCAACATTGTCAGCCATAGAAACATACCTGAAACAAAAGAGAAACATAGTTTTATTATTTAACAAATCAATAAAAGCTTGCAAACATTGTATATCAAATGATTACATTATATTTTGAGTCCCAACAATCTCTGCTTAACCATTAACATGGAAACAAAAACAAACCCAATAACCCACATGGAAATCCTACCAAAACTGAATCTAATCGAATATCTTTCAAGCACAAACCAAACAAATGGGTCGAGAAAAAATCACAACTTGGTGCAATTAACTTAGAAACAAAAGGAAACCCAATTAAACCCACATTCCAATTCCACCAAAATTCAACAATTTTCCCCAAATTAGGTCAACAGAAAGAGTAACAGAGGAAAACCGATGTACCTCCCACTCTGAATGAGCTCAACCGTGTGATTCCAAACCGAAATCCTAATCTTAATGGGACTCAAAGGCCGAAACTTTGGGCAACTACCGAGAGCAATGGCGTGGTGATCGAGAACCAGATAGAAGAGCAAGGTCCGGCTCAGAATAGTGGCCATGAGAAGGGCGTTCTTAAACTCGGAAAGCTGGTTGCTGAAGCCACTGTGGGGAGCGTACCAGAGGAACTTCTCTCCTCCGATGAGGGGCATTTTGGGGAAGTAGAAAGTAAGGTCTTGAGAAAGAGAGAATCGGGAGTGAGGGAGAAGAAGTAGGAGAGGAAGTGATAGGATCAGTGAATTACTTGTTTACTCATAAGCATTTTATTACTGTTATGTTAAATTGTCTAAGGTGAAAGTTTGTTAGGAGGATGTCCAGCTGGCACCTTAGTGGGAGGTCAGGCCTTTAAATGGACCAATAACTCTCTCTCTCATGTAATGGTTATGAACTTTTATTAAATACAAAAATATATTCTCTGAAGCTGAGCTCATTTTCTATCCTTCTCCACTATTCCATTGCTGCAATTGTCAAGGTTGAAGCAGGAACTGCAGGTGGTTCTTATCATTGGTATCACCCATATCCAATCCTGGTTTCTCTTCTTGCATGCCCCGCAACAACCGCCACTCGCAATTCTGCCATGGACGCCCGTATCGCCGCTCTGGAAGCTAACATCACCGCTCTCTTTGATTCCATGGAATCGAAGCTGAACGGGTTCTTTGAGAAATTTCGCAGGGAGATCGCTTGCTCTGGCCTCGGGGGAGCTTCTTCCTCCGTGGTCAATCATGCCAACCCTCCACTTGCGACCGATCCCACCAGTCCTCGCAATGGCGACCTTCTTCGATAAAGTTTTGACGGCGGAGGGTCTAACCGACGACCTCACTGGCAACATCGCATCAACTTTCCCCATTTCACATCGGGCGAACATCCCTCAGCCTGGGTATACAAGGTAGAGAAATTCTTGCTTATTACTCTACACCGATGCACCAGCAAGTTCCCACTATTTCTTTCCACTTGGATGGTGAGGCTCTTCAGTGGTTTCGCTGGATGAATTACTTGCAGACCACTCCACGTTGGGAAGATTTTACACTTGCCTTCTGCCGTGAGTTCGGTCCTTCTGAGTTTGAAGATAGTGCTAAGGCACTCTTCAAATTGCGCCAAACAGGTACATTATGGGACTATATTGCTGAATTTCATAAATTGGCTAATCGAACTTCAGATCTAGGCCCTATCTTGCTTAAGAGTTGCTTTATTGGTGGTTTGAAGAAAGAACTTAAGTATGATGTTAAGCTTTTGTGTCCTGCTAATGTTCATGAATATATGGCTATTGATTTGCAATTAGTTGAAAAATTTTGTGATATGAAAGGGGTATACAGTAAGCCTCCCATCCCACCAAAACCACCATTTACACCCATTCCTCCGCCTATTGCTAGATCTCATTCCTTACTCGTCAAGAGACTAAGCCCCGATGAGATCCAACGAAAACGTGATCGGGGAGAATGCTGGTTCTGTGAACAAAAGTGGACTCCGGGACATAAATGCACTAAGAAACAACTCCTTATGCTTGACCTTGTTTCCCCATAGGACAAAATTGTCTTAGGCCCTTCTGAGGAATGCCCACCCGAATTACAACACATGTCCCTTAGTGAATGTGCATTCTATGGTACCCTTGCTAAGACAAATGTGTAAACCGTAAAGGTTAATGGCCTGGTTAATGGTCAATTTGTCACTATTCTTCTTGATTCAGGGAGCACACACAATTTCATGGATTCTCGATTGTTCAAAAAGTTTGGTTGGCAGTCACACCCTACTAAGAAATTTGAAGTGATGATTGATGATGAGGGCAGGGTCAGCAACTCTGGTTGTAATAAGGATGCTCAGTTGCCCATTGGAGGTTATGATTGTTAGATTGATCTTTTGGCCTTTGGGAGGTTGTGATATGATTTTAGGGGTTCAATGGTTTTCCACCATAAGCCCTATACTCTGGGATTTCAAACTCATGACATTAGCATTCTGTAAAGGCAACACACAGTACACACTTTTCCAATAAGCAGGGAGTGCAACCTCTAATCCAAGAAATCTCTCTACAACAACTTGACAGAGATATTCTGAATTCACACTTGGGTTTATTTCTCTATTCTATGAATCACTCCAAACTAGAAGCTTGTGATTTGAATGCTGACCAGCTTGTTGAGCTACAAGAATTATTTGGGCAATTTGCAGGGATCTTTACCTTACCTACTAAGCTACCCCCTACAAGGTCTCACAACCATCAAATACCCCTCCAAACATCAGGCCCTACCATTATGGACCCCTTCAAAAGACTGAGATTGAAAATTTTGTGCAGGAATTATTGAATTTAAGGTTCATTCAACCAAGTCACAACCTATTTTCCTGTCCTGTGCTTTTCGTGAAAAAAGAAAGAGGGGTCATGGAGACTTTGTATGGATTACAGGGAGTTAAACTCTATAACCATCAGGGACAAGTACCCTATTCCTCTTATTGATGATCTCCTAGATGAACTACATGGTGATATGTTTTTTTCTAAACTTGACCTGAGATCCGGCTATCACCAAATCCTCATGGATCCTGAGGACATCGAGCAAACTGCCTTTAGAACCCATGAAGACCACTATGAATTTCTAGTGATGCCTTTTGGTCTCACCAATGCACATGCCACCTTCCAACACCTCATGAATGACATTTTCAAACCCTATCTACAAAAATTCATTCTTGTCTTCTTTGATGACATCTTGGTATATAGTCATAGTTGGGATGACCACTTAGCTTATCTTGTTAGCTGAGCATTATTATATGTGAAAAAACAGAAGTGTTCTTTTGGGCAGAATCGGATTAAGTATTTGGGCCACATAGTGTCACGGGAAGGAGTTGAGGTCGACCCTTCCAAGATTCAGGCCATATTAGAATGGCTAATTCCTACCACTGTGAAAGAATTAAGGGGTTTTCTGGGGCTCACAGGGTACTACAAAAAATTCGTGCCTAGATATGGCAAAATTTTCCAACCATTGTACCTTCTAACCAAGAAGGACGGTTTCCAATGGTCTCCAAAAGCTGAAGAATCTTTCCAGACACTCAAAAGTACCATGTCATCTCCACAGGTCCTTGCTCTTCCCAACTTTGCATTACCCTTCGAACTCGAGTGTGACGCCTCAGGTAATGGCATTGGGACAGTCTTCCAACAGCAAGGGAGGCCCATAGCCTTCACTAGTCAAGCCTTGGGGCCCAAGAATCAAGCACTTTCAACTTACGAGGGGGAACTTATTGCTATAGTGCATGCTGTGAAAAAGTGGCAGAATTACCTGCAAGGGAGGCACTTCATGATCAAAACGAACCATTGCAGTTTAAAGTATTTCCTCAATCAAAGGGCAAGTACTCTTTTCCAACAAAAGTGGGTGACCAAATTACTAGGCTTCAACTATAAAATCCAGTATAAAAAGGGTCGTGACAATGTAGTGGCAGATGCTCTCTCAAGGATCCACAGCTCTAGTTCCTTGAATGACTTAGACCATTCTGGTATTAGTTGTTCCTCCATATCCTACCCTTATTTTGGATGGCTCGATGAATTGAGAAGGGAAAATGAGCAAGATGAGTGGATCAAGCACAAGCTCAAGGCATTGGAAGACATTAACTCTCGGACTACTGATGAGCCTAGTCAATCACCCTACAAACTTGACAATGGTTTCCTAAAGTACAAAAACAGAATTGTAATTAGTCCTAACTCTCCTTGGAAGTTGAGAATTTTGGAGGAGCACCATTCTACCCTTGCTGCAGGGCATCAAGGTGTTTTGAAAACTTATCACAAAATTAAAAGAGGGTTCTATTGGCCTGGTTTGAAGAAGGACATCAAGCACTTCATTTCTGAGTGCAATACTTTCCAACAAAATAAATATGAGACCCTTTCTCCTCCAAGTTTGATTCAACCACTTCCCATTCCCCAACAAATCTGGACAGATAGCAGTATGGATTTCATAGTAAGACTACCCTTGTGTCATGGCAAATCTGTCATAATGGTTGTAGTTGATAGGCTCACTAAATATGCCCACTTCCTGCCATTAGCACATCCATATACGGCCACCGTAGTAGCTCAGTTGTTTGTTGAGAATGTGTTTAAGTTACATGGGATGTCCTCAACTATAGTCAACGACTGAGATCCAATATTCCTCAATGCTTTCTGGAATGAGTTCTTTAAGCAACAGGGGTCCAAGCTTTGCATGAGCTCTGGCTACCACCCACAAAGTGATGGCCAATCGGAGGTTGTAAACAGGTGCCTTGAAACTTACCTGAGGTGTTTTGCAAGGAATCAGCCTAAAAAATGGGTGCAGTTTCTAGCCTAGGATGAGTGTTATTACAACACCTCCTATCACACTTCTGCAAGGTTTACATCCTTTGAGTTAGTGTATGGGTATCCACCACCCCATGTTGCATCCTATGAGAAGGGCACAGCTAAGTTGGAGACAGTGGAACAAGGACTGCTTGAAAGGGACAAATTGCTCGCAATGCTAAAAACAAACCTGGAAGTTGCACATAACAGGATGAAGGTGCAAGCCAACAAGCATAGGACTGAAAGGGAGTTTGTGGTTGGAGACTATGTGTATCTCATGTTAATCCCCTATCAATTGCAGTCCCTAGCTTCTCATGCTTATCACAAGTTGCATCCTAGGTTCTATGGCCCCTATGAAGTCATTGAGAAGATTGGTCCAGTTGCATATAAGTTAAAGCTATCGGTAGGCTCGAAAATACACCTTGTGTTCCATGTCAGCTACCTTAAAAAGCATTTGGGAAACTCGATTCAGCCTAGCACTGCACAACCAGAAGTGACTTATTATGGGAAAATGCAGGATTCTCCTTTGGCAATCCTTGCCAGGAGAATGTACAAGAAAGAGCGGCTGCAGGAATGCAATTGCTAGTTCATGGGGTGGGACAAGAAGAGGCAGAAGCTACATGGGAAGACTATGAGGACTTCCAGTCAAGATTTCCAGATTTCCAACTTTGATAACCTTGAGGACAAGGTTGTTCTTCAAGGGGGGAGTGTTGATAGGATCAGTGAATTATTTGTTTACTCATAAGCATTTTATTACTGTTATGTTAAATTGTCTAGGGTGAAAGTTTGTTAGGATGATGTCCAGATGGCACCTTAGTGGGAGGTCAGGCCTTTAAATGGAGCAATAGCTCTCTCTCTCATGTAATGGTTATGAACTTTTAAATACAAAAATATATTCTCTGGAGCTGAGCTCCTTCTCTTTCCTTCTCCACTATTCCATTGGTGCAATTGTCAAGGTTGAAGCAGGAACTGTAGGTGATTCCTATCAGGAAGAGGAGGGGGAAGAGGAGGGTCAGGTAGAGGAGGGGGGAGGAGGCGGAGGAGTGTTTTCTGAGAGGCCATGGTCTTGTTGTGGGTCTGTTTCTGGTGAAGAGATTCATGGCTGCTTTTCTGCAACTAATACCTACCGAATTGGAAGCTGGTTCATCACTTTTTGGGAGGCCGAATTGGATCTGGCACATCTGCCGCTGCTTCCCAATTTGGTGGAGCATTGTGACACCCAAAGAGAGATTTTCCGCATTTGTTTATTGATGTTCTTGTATTTAACAAAACATGCGCTATTGGTTACTCTCTGAGATTTTTTTAGTCAGTTTAATTAGATGGAACATAACCCACGATTGGTTCATGAACTTTCCCTTTCATCTAAATCCCTAAACTTGTTACCCAGTACTACAGTTTGGTGGTATTCCCCTTCACTTGTAAGTGAGGGTCTTATGTTCGAATCTCGTAGATAACGAATACAATATAAAATTAGATTGCTCATTGTGTGGCTTAGCCAAACTCCCCCTCCTGTTAGTGTAAAATATATCGTTGTACTTAAAACAAAAACCAAAAAAACCCTAAACTTTCACCCATTTAAATTCGATTCATGAACGTACTTAGTTCTAATTTGCTACGCACATATCAGAGGTGGGTATGATCCACTAAGTCGAGTGCTTGGAGCATGCCTAATGTGACATCGGCATCAGGTGATAATGATCTCTCACCCCCTTGACTTAATTCATCCATATATCCAATTACATCAATACCCTGCTTAATTACAAGCCTACACTGCAAGACTCGGCCAAAGTTTCGAACTTAAATGAACTAAAAATCTCCACATATTTAAAATATATTCAAATTTACAAGTGAAAACCTATTATATAGGTAAGGGTTGCTTAACTCTAGAATGTCAACATAATCAACATTAAGACAAAAATACAATATGCTAAAGATTTCATTAATTTTGACAAGATTTTAAGGTAAACCCACAGAGATATAACTCAAATCCAAACCAGACTGCACATTTCTAGTCTTGTATTAACATTAACCTGTGAAATTGCAAGGCACGGCGGCCCTCTAAACTGCATGGATAGGACTGCCACCTGAATTGATGCTTGAACTGCCGGAACCCGGATTTGCATGGAAAGCAGACTGCCTAGACGACCCTTCAACCATTTTTAGCGTAAGTGAAGAAGGACCAGAATGACCTAGAGGCTCCCCTAAACTCAGTTTTGACATGCCTACTAGCTCATCAACATTTATCGGGCTCTTTGAATATATTGCCGTTGGCTTCAGAACCTCATGTTTATCCGTCATAGTGGGCTCAGTAGTGTATCCAGGCCACAAGGGATAAGGAATTGGGAAAGGGGACAAATATGCAGGATATACCATTGGGTAATATGACTGTGCGCTTTCGGGATTTGGAGCGGCCTGTTCTCCATCTGAGTTAGTGGAATCCATTGATTCGCATTCTTTATCCAAAGGCGGAGGAGCAGGCAATGGATTGTTGCTTTGAGTTTCAGCTTCTGGATAGTTACCATGTAAGAAGTCCAGTGGTTCCATTTGGGTTTCAACCCACTGCAGAAAATTTATCAAGATAGCATACGTAAATATTGTATCAACCAAAAAAAAAAAACAGAGAGAATTATGCCATGCGATGAAAATTAATTAAACTATGGACCTTGTTTAAACCAGACAAATACTGCACTCAAGTATCAAGAGACTCAAGAGAGAAGTATAGGTTGTTTCTACACATGCAATGGACATGACCTTTTAACGAATCAAAATAAACAGTCAACACAAATTGGTGTGCACACCATACAGTGTTAACCATAGGACGGAAGAAGCTCAAAGTAGTCAATGATTCATGTTGCGTGCTCGAGTGTGAAACACATGTACATACTGGTTATGCAAGACGGAAAAGATACTTACATCATCTGCTACAATATCAAAGAGGCTGGAACGTCTTTTCCTCCTTGACACATTAGTCTGCCTAATAAAATATTTCTGAGCATGGCTAGCCACTTGAGTAGGTGTTCTTGATATGACGTAATTGCGAGCGATTCCACGCCAATCACCTTTACCAAGCTTCTGCAGTCCGAGTAAAAACATCCTATGTTCCTCTTCAGTCCATGGAGTGCCTACAAGGAAAAAAAGGAAAAACAAAATCAGTCAAGACAAAAAGGAAAACATAGTTCAACTTCTTAAATACGATCCTTAGGTTCTCTTGTAAACATATAACTTTGATAATGACGTATATTTAAGAATTACCATCAACAATTCTTGTGTTATAAACAGATCATCTTCATACAAAAAAGAACAGAAGAATGGTAAATAAATAACCGTATGAACAATCAAATGGTGGTTTAGACCACATGGCTGAACATCCCGGAAAGGATATTGCAGTAAACCTGAAAGCTGACAATGCCTCTATTGCATATCAAGTGTCACATCGCAGTCTCGGCTCCGCCGTAGCACGATATTGTCCGCTTTGGGCCCCGGCCACGGCCTCACGGTTTTGTTTCTGGGAACTCAGACGAGAACTTCCTAGTGGGTCACCCATCCTAGGAATGCTCTCGCACGAACTCACTTAACTTCGGAGTTTCGATGGAATCCGAAGCCAGTGAGTCCCCAAAAGGCCTCGTTCTAATGGGAGGGGAGCATGTACATATAAGGCACTATCACCCCCTCTCCGTTGGTCGATATGGGATGTCACATCAAGTGACCTCTCATACTGAATGAGGGTGACCTATGAGATGAATTAACCAGGCATTCTACTAAATGAAATCCAAAATATGCGTGTAAGGAAATTCAATGTATCTATAGCCCTTAAGCTTAATGACTATAAATATGGCAATGGTAGCACCCTCGCAGTTGGGAGAACTTCTTAAAAGCCTTTGGTTTCTGTTGCTGTTCGTGCTGCAAACTTGCATATAACTTAACTAACTACCATAAGCAGCTTCCCCTAACAAAACTGGAATAGCTTCGCCGGCCTTTCGCCCCCCTCTAGAGAACCAAAATTCAGAGAGCTACTTATGCAAACACCCAACAATATTATTAGCAAAAAGAATAATCGATTCTTGCTAATTTAAACAGTAATAATAAAAGAGTAAACTCCAAAACTACAATTACAGTGATACCAAAAATAACATTAATCGAACATAATTATACAGAATCGTAATCAAATATTTCCCCGAAAAGCATAACCTTTATATGTTTAAACTAATTCAATTCCACCTCTAAACCCCATATAATTAACCAAAACACATATCAAACAAGAAATCCAAGCATAAAAGCACAAACCCCAAATGATTCAAAATCTAAAATTAAGCAAAAAACAAAAGTGATATATTCAAAGATTACGGATTAAAAAATGAAAATAAAAAGTAAAAAACACAACCTTTTTTGCGTTCGCGGCTCGAAGACGATCCGGGCACGCAGTCCTCAGAGGCGTAGCCGTCGGCAGCAGCATGGTCGTTGGTGGTGTCGCCAGGAGAATCCGGATTGTTGGGGAGGAGACCCGAACCGGACCCGGCATAGTGGGTCAGATTGCCCATACTAGCGCTCTTCCTGATGGAACCGTCGGTCAAGCGAACGCCGAAGAGCTTGACCCCTCGGTTCGGACACGTCCGGGAGTTGTGTCCATTGTGGCTGCAATGCGAGCACCTCCGAGTCATCGGTAATGCGGAAAATGGAATCGATCGGGCGAGTTGGGTTGGTCGGATCGGAGGATCCGGATCACATGATCCGAAAACAGAGAGGTGGGTGTGGTGGGTGGGTTGTGGGTCTGCGCGAGGATTTAGAGTTTGGCTTCGTGTCGATTTGCTATATCGTTTTGTGAATTTGTTTGCTTCTTCTTCTCTTGAGCAGAGCAGAGGAGAGAGACAGTGAGAGCGAGAAGGGAGGAGACAGAGACAAAGAACAAATATACTGATGAGTCAAAAACACTATCCATGCGTATCGTGGGGCGGATAAATATGAGAATATATGTGCGACAGATTTTACTATATAGTTCAGTGGGATATTTTTTTTTTTTTTTTTTTTTTTTTGTATTCTAGTTCATAAGATGTTTTAGGTTTGATTTTCGTTAAAAATAAATTTAAACCACATTATTACTTGTTCATTGCGAGACTAAGTTCAACCCTCTCCCCTTAGTGTAAATAATATCCTTTGTTTAAAAAAAAAAAAAAAAGTTTATGTTTGATTTTCATCCAAAGCAAATTTGAATCATATTATTGCTAGCAATTTGTGAGATTAAATCCTACCCTCTTAGTGTAGATAATATAATTTATATAAAAAAAAAATCAATCTATATTTTTTTCCTAGGCTAGAAAAATAAGACATACTTCAACCCTTGGAATAAAACTCAAATTTTAGGTTTTACACTTACCCGGACTTACTTCAACCCTTGGGCAAATGTGAGTTAAAACTTAAAACTCATTTCTATAGTAAATTTAGCACAGGATTCCCTATGAGTTAGTGGGGCTGCCCCACCATATATATGTATTTTTTTTTTTAGCTTTATATTTATCAATTCATTGAAACCAACTATTAAGATCTAATGTGATCAAATTTAACGGTAAAAAAAAAATCTAACAGTCCAAATTTAAATCCAACAGTTAAAATAATTTTAAAAAAATTATTTTATGTGTTTCATATTCTTTCGTAGTGTTCCACCAATTTCATGGTGTCTGATTTAGTGATTTTTCAATATTTATCGAAATCTAAATATTTTTAGGTTAAAATGTTCATAAAATGAAATTAGAATAGTCGACATAATTTATTCTTTTTTTGGAAAAAAAAAAGTTACTTTAACAAACTAAATTCATTCTTTAATAATCTTGGACTAAAAATTTAACCAAAAAATTTGGTGCAGAAAAGCTGTTTCTGAGTTAAAACCTAAGGGCCTGTTTGATATCGTATTTGAAATTTTTTATCATTTCTCAAAACATTTCTTAAGAACATTTCTTGAAAACAATTTTCTTTAAGACTCAAAAACTTGATTGGTTTACGATTTAAAATTTTTAAATCTTACGACTTAAACTAGACAAAGAGATCTTAAAAGAGGGGGCCATAGGAGAGAGAGAGAGAGAGAGAGAGAGAGAGAGAGAGAGAGAAAGAGGAAATAAGAGGAAAGAAAGTAAGAGATGATTGAAGGAAAGAGAAAGAAAAGAGAGGATCGGACGAAATAGAGAGGAAAATGAGTGAAAGAAATAATCAAAATAATGAAGAGAGCGGATTGGAAAAGAGACGAAAATGATAAAAATAAAAAATAAAAAAAAGAGGAGAGAGAAAGAAGAAAAGAGAGAGATAGATAGATTTGGAGTGAGAGGGGGAGGAGGAAGGAAAAAAAAGTGAGTTTAAGTTTAAAAACTCTAAAAATTCACTTTTTATGTTTTTAGAGAATAAACTATATTTTTTTTAGTTAGTTTTGAGTTCAGTTTTTTAAAATAGTCATACTAAACAAGTTTTTAAAGCTTAAAACTTGAAAATTGTTTTTGAGTCTAAAAAGTTGGATTCAAGTAAACTACCAAACAAGCCCTAAATTTTCTGGATTAAAAATTTTAAATTTTAACCTAAGAGTTGGAGATAGTCTAAAAATTTAAAATAAAAAATAATAATTTATCAACACCTCCACGCCCACCCCACGGTCCCCACCCAACCAGACGGTGAGCCCCACTCTCATCCTTTCCTGCCGACTGGAGGGTAGAGCTTTCAATCATCTTCGTCGGCAAAGCCGAAGCTTTGTGTGCTTTTCAAAAGGAATTCAACCCAAAAAAGCATTGTGTGGCTCAAAACAATATTGTACTCATGATTATGTTCTTGCTCATTTTTCATGGATAATCTGATTTGTTTTAGGGTTTATTATCATAAAAAAAAAAAGACATAGGATGTAGATAATTGCTATTTGTCGGAATCAAATTCATGTTTGTACATAATCCAAAGCTTGCCATCCCCTTTTCTTCCCTCCCTTCGTATTTTCTGTGTGTATTTTTTGTTTTTGAGGATGAACTTCAACAAACTTGAAGAAAAAAAAGTTGTACAGTTAGAAAATTAAGTTGAGTGAGGGTAGTTTAGGAACTAAAGTTGGGTGTAAGGAGAATTTTTTTTTTTCTTTTGAAAAATGGGATAAGTTGGTGGTTTTGTCACGACAGCTCACTCTTCCAGGGGCCGATAAGATTCACAAAGGCATTTCAGCATCCCCCTAGCCACCATCGTACGATTCATCAGCGCTAAAAATCGAACCCAAGATGGGCCGTCTGAAATACAGGTATGGAATTCACCCCCATGATGGTTAAGAGATACTAATAGATAAAAAAATAAAAATAAAAATATGTGTCTAGAGAGTAAATTGATTGTAGAGATCAAAGTTACGGTTCAAATAAAATTTTCCTTTGGTGTGTCGCATTATAGTTTTGGAAGAAAACATTTGCTTGTTAATTAGCTGTCGTTTTGCAATTTTCGAAAAATTAACAGTCCAATCTTGCATATAGGGATCTAATGGATCTTTGTAGCAATTAAATCTTATATAAAACGAGTACCACTGAGTAAAGATGGCTCAAAGCAATTAGCATGAGGATGTGAACGTAAAAGAGTCTTACATTGGTAAAATAAAAGCCTTGTAAGAGCTTATAAGGGGCTGGGCTATTTCTTATATTGCCAATTGATTTTATACCGTGGTGGAACCATAGATCTATGTTTTGTATATATATATATATAGAAACTGTCATGTTCTTTTGGTCATCTTGGTATCAAATTCAAAGGTGAGTGACCATGCATTTATTCTTGGGGAGGGGGTAGGCTTAGCCTCACAATGGTTGTGGTTCAAATTCGCCTTTAACGAGAATTGAACCTAAGACCTCTCATTTATAAGTGAAGAGGAATACCACTAGACCTTAGTACTAAGTGGAAACTATATCAAGAGTTGAAAATAAGCTATTAAAAGCACATCCATTTATTCTTCACTCTTGATATCAAATTCAAAGGTGAGTGATCATACATTTCTTTTTTCATGGTGACCACTGACCAAGAGAATATTTTCGTAAAAACATTAGGCATAAGAGAATATAAAAGGGTTTCTTTGTGCTAATTTGGACCCAGGAAATCTTTTTCTCCTCTTGATTTCATAGATGATATAATAGAGGGAAATGATGTTGCGAGTTATGTATTAGTTAAAGTGTAAATAGTAGTCTGTTGTCCCACATTGACGAAGTAAATATGTAATACCAATTGTAACTCCTATATATACTCCACTTTGGAGATTAATGAATATATAAGAAATTCTCAAATATTGTCATATATATTTTTGGTAGTTACCATGTTTAGTTTAATATGGCATCAGAGCAGTTCGCTCTTGGTGACCTATGTGCTTTAATTTTGTGCCCACCTTTGTCGTGATTTCCTTTGTGAGGAAAAAAAAATGTGAATAGTGTCGCGCTACAGTACAACGCCTTGTTACAGTGTGTTCCGTGAACAGTGATCGTCCGTGAACAATGATCTACTACAGTGTTCTGGTAAATTGTTTTTCGTTTCGCTGCGAATTTTTTGTGCCTTTATTGTTCGTGATTTGGTTCAATGGCTCAATATAATCATAGTGTTGTTATGCATCTTGGTGGAACAAATAAATGGATAATTGATACTGGGGCTACTGATCATGTGACTAGTGACCCTAGAGTGTTTGATGAGTTAAGTGATTATGTTCGTGATCCGTATATTACTAGTGCAAATGGAGCACCTTCCCCTATGAAGGGTGAGGGCACTATCTCTCTTACTCCAACCTTATCACTGGTTCGTGCTTTACTTGTTCCTGATGTTAAGTGCAATCTTTTGTCAGTGGGAAAACTTCTTGATACCTTATCTTGTTCTGCTCACTTCTACCCTACGTATTGTTATTTTCAAGACATTCACACTCAGAAGATAATTGGTCGTGGTAAAAGAATAGGGGGTTTGTACATCTTGACTATGGAGGACACTGTTGTTTCTGGTTCAAATAATCATCAAGTTTTAAGTGCTAAAGTGGATGACAGACATCAAATTTGGTTGTGGCATCGACGATTGGGACATCCATCTTTCAGTTATATGAAGCATCTATTTCCTTCTTTGTTTCGCACTTGTAGTGATTTAGAGTTCAAGTGTGAAACATGTGTCATGGCTAAGAGTCATCATGCTTCCTTTCCCTTAAGTAATTCTAAAGCTACTTTGCCATTTGGGGCTGGTTTGGTATTGTTGTGCTTTGAAAAAAAACTGCTTCTGCTGTGCTGTGAGAATAAGCAGCTGTAAAATAAAGTAGCAGAGTGTTTGGTAAACTTTTTGGTAAAAGTGCATTTGAAAAAAAAAAAGCAGGATTATAGTGTTTGATAAACTTTTATGTAAAACAGATGTGAAAAAAAAAAAGTGGTTTTTCAAAGCTGGGTTTTGCAGCTTTGTGTTTTTTGCTTTTTTTCACCCAAAACTGTGAAAAAAAAGCTGAAGCTGAATGTTTACCAAACATAAAAAAGCTCACAGCTTTTTTTTATAGCCACTTTTTTTAGAATCACCTCAGTACCAAACCAGGGCTTGATTTAATACATTCTGATGTGTGGGGTCCGGCAAAAGTTACTTCTAATGGATTCTGTTGGTTTGTTACTTTTATTGATGATTGTACTCGATTAACTTGGGTGTTCTTGATGAAGAATAAGAGTGATGTTCCTTTGCTTATTCAAGAATTTTGTGCTATGGTGTCTACTCAGTTTCAGACCAAAGTTAAGGGCTTCAGGTCTGATAATGGAGGAGAATATGTGAATCACACTTTGGCATGTTTTTTTCGTGATCAGGGTATTATTCATCAGACGACTACTCCGTTTGCACCTCAACAAAATGGTGTGTCCGAACGGAAGAATCGTCAAATAATGAAGGTTGCTCGCTCCTTGATGTTGGATAAATGTGTTCCTAATCATTTGTGGGGTCATGCTGTTTTGGCTGCTGTGTATTTGATAAATCGTGTTCCAAGTTTGATGTGCTACAACAACATGTTTCTCTTGTTTCTGTATCAAAACTTCCTCCGAAGGTGTTTGGGTGTATTGCGTATGTGCATGCATACTCTCATCAGCGGAGTAAACTTGATGCATGTGCTCTCCGATGTGTATTTATTGGGTATGGTAACAATCAGAAAGGTTATAAGTGTTATCATCCTCCGACTCAGAAAACTTATATTACCATGGATGTCACCTTCCACGAGGAAGTTGCGTATTTTGTGCAGCCCTCTTCCGACTCTCCACTTCAGGGGGAGAGGAGGAGTGAAGTGCAGATTCGAAGAGATGATATGGATGATGTGTTACAGGCAGTGTTGGGGACAGAACCTATTATGTTGCGTGATACTGATCAGTTGGCTATAGATAGTGATCGGTCACCTGTCATTCCCGACACTACTTCTACTGACGACAGTTCATATGTGCCCAATGAGTTGCCTGTTACTGGTATGTCTAACAAGTTGCCTGATGATGGTTCGTCCAGTGATGATTCTTCTAACAGTTTGGTACAAGATGGTGGCTTACATGAGGTAAATTCTGACAATTCTTCTACTTATCAGTTACCTCCACGAGCTAATCGTGGAAAACCTAAAGTACAATATGAGCCTGATATGCATGCCAAAGCCAAATATCCTATCAACAATTATATGTCTACTCATCGTTTGTCCAAACCATATGCATCTTACATATGTCAGCTATCTAGTGTATCAATTCCAACAAAATTGCAAGATGCTTTGTCTGACCCTAAGTGGGTTAATGCCATGAGAGTTGAGATGGAAGCTTTGGAAAAGAATTCTACTTGGGATTTGGTTCCTTTACCAAACAGGAAGAAAGCTGTTGGATGTAGATGGGTGTTCACCATTAAGCACAAAGCAGATGGTTCTATTGACCGGTATAAAGCCAAATTAGTTGCTAAGGGTTATACTCAAACCTATGGGGTGGACTATCAGGAGACTTTTGCTCCTGTTTCTAAACTTAATACTCTGCGTGTTCTTTTGTCCTTAGCAGCAAACAAGGATTGGCCTCTGTTGCAGTTTGATGTTAAGAATGCTTTCCTTCATGGTGATCTCAAGGAGGAAGTTTATATAGATCTCCCACCTGGCATCGGAACATCTTCTGAAAAAAGTGTTGTATGCAGATTGCGGCTTTGTATGGTTTGAAACAATCTCCTAGAGCGAGGTTTGGGAGGTTTACAAGTTCAATGAAGAAGTTTGGGTATGTCCAGAGTCATTCAGATCATACTTTGTTTCTAAAGTGACCAAATGGTAAGCTAACTGCATTGATTATTTATGTTGATGACAGGATAGTGACTGGTGATGATCAGAAGGAGATACAACGCTTTCAAAAGTACCTAGCTACTGAATTTGAGATGAAAGAATTGGGTGAATTGAAGTATTTTTCTTGGAATCGAGGTTGCACGATCCAAGCATGGTATTTTTCTGTCTCAACGGAAGTATGTTCTTGATTTGTTAGCTGAAACAGGTATGTTAGATTGCAAACCTGTTGATACTCCGATTAAGCAGAATCATCGTTTGGGCTTATTTCCTGATCAAGTTCCTACTCATAAGGAACGGTATCAGAGGCTTGTGGGGAGATTAATTTATTTGTCTCACACTCGCCCTGACATTGCTTATGCAGTTAGTGTGGTAAGTCAGTTTATGTACTCACCTAGTGAAGCTCATATGGATGCAGTAATCCGTATTTTGAGGTACTTGAAAATGGCTCCTGGTAGAGGCTTGGTTTTCTCCAAGAATGGTCATTTAAATGTCGAAGGGTATACAGATTCAGATTGGGCAGGTTCTATCAGTGATTGGCGATCTACATCTGGATACTTTACGTTTGTGGGTGGTAATCTAATTACTTGGAGAAGCAAGAAACAAAAAGTGGTGGCTAGGTCAAGTGTTGAAGCTGAGTTTCGTGGTATGTCTCATGGTGTATGTGAGTTGTTGTGGTTGAAAAAATTGTTGAGAGATCTTGGCTTTAAACCCAATGGTGCTATGAAACTCCATTGTGACAACAAGGCTGCTATTGAGATTGCTCATAATCCAGTGCAACATGATCGAACAAAACATGTGGAGATTGATCGACATTTCATCAAGGAAAAATTGGATGCTGGAATTATTATGTTTCCGTTTGTGGGATCTGAAGATCAACTCACTGATGTACTTACCAAGGCTGTGTCTAATAGTGTGTTTTCAACTCGCTTGACAAGTTGGGCATGCGTGACATCTTTGCACCAACTTGAGGGGGAGTGTTGCGAGTTATGTATTAGTTAAAGTGTAAATAGTAGTATGTTGTCCCACATTGACGAAGTACATATGTAATACCAATTGTAACTCCTATATATACTTCACTTTGGAGATTAATGAATATATAAGAAATTCTCAAATATTGTCATATATAGTTTTGATACTTACCATGTTTAGTTTAATAAATGAGAAACTAACCAAAATAATAGTCTGTAAACAAAGATAAAAATAAAAAATAAAAAATTGTCTATAGGCAAGAAACAGAGAATATGATTAACTAATGAACTATAGTTTGAAATCTTAGATGTAAAAAATTGAAGGCTTTGTATTTGCTGGATTGAAGTTAATTTGACTAACCAATACGATTACAATTTCAAATCTATAGTGGTATTATAAATTTGATTAATGGTACCAGACCCAAAAACAATTTCAGGATGGGCATGAGCCTACCCTAGCTTTAAGATGACTCTGTTATTAATTTTACGGTAAAACCTCAACTTTTTTCAGTTAGTGATACCTTTGAGTTGGATCTCGAATTTATTAGATGAATAGTTTATAATATTGCTTTTTTTCTTTCAACAATATCATAACTTGACTCAAATCAAGGACAAAGTTAATGAGTTGAGAGTCACATACCAACATAAATAAGAAACAATTTGAGTTAATATAACTATGAAAAAATTGTCATGGTTAACTTCGACGTGTTAATACAAGACTTTACAACAAGTTATTTACTCCCGCATCTACACAAGGCTTTCAAATGTTGAAGTTTACAGCTCGTTGCATATGTGTGCTTTATGTAGACAAATTGAGTATGAAACTATTTAGGAGAGAAGTGAGAATCCAGCATTAGATAATCCAATCTTGTTTTTTCTTATCTAAACCTTTTTGTCATTGTTGTCAATTTCGGTGCCCCACCAAGCTTGAGATATGTTTATTCGACTAGTTTGACACATCAACATGAAAGGTTCCAAAGTTGTCTCCCTATTTGTTGGATCAACTAGCTTACTTTGGTTGATTTGATTCTTGCCTTTTTAAGAATAGGATTATAGATTTTAACGTAGAACTTGCATTTGTTTTATTTTATGTGTTAATAAACACGCAGAAAGTCAAGAAATGAAATAAATTCTCCTATTCTAGTAAACTCAAGAAAGCTAATGATTACAATAATTTCAATTCTCGTTCATGTTAGTAGTGGGGAAGGGATTCAATCTAGTGCAACACATCCACCTTTCCTACTTCTACTTGGCTTATAAGTTTAACATTGATTTATCAGTTTACTTTTATCTCAACACTCTTGATTGAGTTTTGGAATCAAAAATTACTTACCTGACACGCGTACACCATTACGTGGCTTCTTGTATAAAATAAAATAAAAAGTTGGACAAAAACTTATACCTATTTATACAAGCAATATATGTTGATTTGTGTCTTAATTGTAAATGTTATTGGAGTCCTATTTTAAGTAAGATTAGGATATGTAATCTTTGAGATTTAATTTTCCTTATCTTTGGTAATTACTTTCCGTGTAGAACAAGGTGTATGTGACTATATATGGTAAACCCAAAGAGGATGAATAATATAACGAATTATTTCAAAGTATTTCTTCTGTATACCAGAATTTTAATTCCCGCGACTAATATGTAAGGTTAGAAACTACAAATCCTTTTTGCCTCAAGCTCTCAGCAATCAAATTATTTCAACAAGGAATTCAAAAATATCCCCACTCCTGCACAATTCGTAGCCGCTAAAAAACAACTTCATCTCTGATCAACTTGATGGAAACAATTTCAGGAAGAAAGAAGAAATGGCCCGTCGAATTAGACGATCTGATTAGATGCATCTTAGCTGCACGGCACAACTATAAAACAGTTTTCAAAGGTTCAACTTCAACCGGCATGTACAACAAAGCCACTTTTGTTCTGTATAGCCCTCGATGGTTACCTCGTCTGCAAATCATACTGAGGAAGGACCATTGCTGGACAAGAGTTCCATTTTAAGTTAAAAGAAAAAGTGCAGACCTCCTTTGTAAACGCCTCGCGGTAGAAGCATGATGTGTGATCCCAATGGCTTTCTCTGGACTCTGCTCCTGTTCCTCGTCACTAGTTTCATCAGACCTCCATCTCGGTCCATTGTTCAAGTTTTCATCCTCAATTACATGACCCTTTTCTCCATAGCTGAAGATTAGAAAAATAATTTCTATTAAATAGAGATTAACTAAACCAAAATTATTAGTTCTACACTATCAATATAAACCTTCTCCAACAGTGGTTAAAACAAAGCAAGCAAACCAACTTTAAAGGGGCAAGAGGTGCAAAAATTGTTGAATTCTCACCTCAAAGAAACGTCCATTGGGTCATCCTTGGAAACCATATTCCAAGTTCGGTCATCCCTAGCTGGTTGGAACCCCTTACTGTTCACACTCCGATGCAGGTTTGTTGTGGAATCTTTAAACAGGCCACGGTTGCTGCTGGGTGTAGTTACTGGATTAGAATCAGCGCTGTAAAATTTTGAAGGACTTGTATTTTGGAATGGGTTGAACCGCTTGTTCCGTTCCGTTTCTGGTGACATTCTAGCATATTGATTGTCTTGGAGACGGCTATTTGAACGTAATTTTGATGAACTTCTGTTCCCGTCCTTAACTGCTGAGGGGGGAGTAGCCCAATGAATTCCAGGAGTTGATGCATCCTCAAAGTTGAAAGTCTTGTTTATGCTATCATCAGGCTTCCATCGCGTTTCAGAATTGCTAAGTAACTTCTCATGAAGAACTGAAGAACCATTGTTACCAAGTTCAGAGTGATAACTGTCAACCAACCCAACTCTTTTTTTGGGCGTTTCAGATATTGATGGTTTCCTGGAAGGATTCACACGATCCGACCATAAAGCAAGAGAAGAATCAATGGACGAAGGAATCAGCATACTAGTTGATTGGGATTCTTGCACTTCAGGAAGTGATGCTGGTGCCATTTCAACTTCACTAGAGGTGGTAACAGCTACCTCAGGAAACTTTCCAGACTTTACTTCTTGTCGTTGGACTTCTGGTAGCAACTCCATGCTTTTATCCTGTTCATCAAAAGCAAAGCATTACAAAAGAAAATCAAGGAGCACCATGCACCCACAAATAGACCTCCACCATGCTTCAATCAATGGAAACATGTTTTCCCCTAAGAAAGACAACTACAATCAATGCAAATACAGGAAGAAACGTTTAACCACAAAAAGACTAGTAGGTTGTCATATAGATTGCTAACATTGGCTCCTACTTTTGTTTAGCTCAATCATACATTGAATTACAAAATATTTCTAAATATCAAAATTAAGAATATAAGCGAAGACATTCACAAAGTTGATGACCAAATACTCCACCAATTAGGGTTTATTAAGGGACAAAAATGTCCTCATACAGTCTTAACACTTAAACCACTTACTATTAATCCAGCTCTCCATCCGCTCATTGATCTCATTCTAGATAAAACTTCTTCACTGACAGAATTCTTTGAAATGAACTCCTCCTCCAGGTTTTTAAGTATTTGATCAACTTGGTAAGCTTCAAAGTACCGGTACCGCTGAAATGTTAGAAAGGGGGGAAATGGGCAATTTCTGTCAGCATGTCTGACCACAAAGCTCGCTTTTTCAACAGAATAAGTACTGAAATATAGCTTGGATAAATAAGTAGATACACTAATCTACAAACTAATAATATAAGAAGGGTGCTGATTTTCACACACACCCTGTTTATGTCTGGCCATCGGGTTGAATAAATCAAACAAAAACAATGACCATGATTAAACAGGGGTGTGTTAGAGAAGAAAAAGGTGTGCATTTATCATTTTCCTATAAGAAAACCAGAAAATAGTTTTGAAAACAGTTAGTGAGACTCCTGCTAAAATGCCACATAGCTAATAAAAATGCCCTGTGATCCCTTCATTTGCAGGCCATCTTCAACTCTCACACCAACACTAGCCACACAGTAAATAAGCAACCAATCTCAAGCTTCGGATGCATTATGAGCTACAGAAACTACCAATAAAATTCACGTTGATTTTCCTAAAGATGCATGTGAACATAGCAATAGCAAGATGTTGATCACAACTACTCCAATTTGAACCAAAGCCAACAATAAACATAGACCTCTTTATCTTTGGAAAAAAAAAAAACACAATAAACATAGACAAGAATTACCTGAATGTAGAATACGACAAGAAGGCTTCCAATAGTTGAGGAAGGATCATCAATAGTATAATCTAACAGGCACTTGTGGAGATGTTTCTCTTCATCAGAGTTCCAAGGCAACTCTATCACTCGGTCTACCATGTTCCTTCGTATACAGAGGAAACAAATTTCATTAACCAATATCTCCACCCAATCCTCCCAACTCCTATATTTGCTTTTTGAATCATCTGTTGCATCCCCCAATTCTCCAAGCTTCAACTTCTTCTCCTTGACTTTGGTCCACAGCATTCTTTGATGTATAAATGCTTCGGTAAAAAGTCCACACTCTACCCTCACCCGAACTGCAGTAACAGCCTCAGTAAGTGATATTGACTTTGAGGTACCATCATGCCCGGACCATCGTAAAACCAAAAGAGCTGTATCAGGATTTCCCCTTTCTAAAAGTACTTGTGCAATCTTAGGATGAGTTGCTGGACCAGAGATCTCTGGAAGAAGGTGACAAGCTTCCTGAGAAATTTATTATGAAGAATAATCATGTAAAATGATATTTCGAGAGTAAATAATCTAATACCGATATTAAAAGAACAAATTTTGAACTGTCCAGTATAAATAAAACAACATGCAATACTAGACACTTCATGCAAGTTTAAAAGCATAAACTATTACTATTTCAAAATTTTCATGTATTCTTGGACCATAAACATCGTACCATGAACCAATTCATCTTAATTATCTTAACAACAAAAATAAAAAGTGGTTTACTTGGAACATGAACGAGCAGTAGAACAACAGCTGTAGTAAAAAAATCCATTTTTTATTTTATTGTTAAACAAGTCAATTCATTTGACGCAAAAGCTTATTTTGAGATTCTTAAGATGGAATCTCGCCTTCTAGAGTAGCAAGGACTGGAGAGAAACCCTTTTTTTAAGAAATGCCACAGCCTGACCATAGACATGTGAACCATGACTAAAATATAAAAATAAACAGCATTAAAAACCTTGATACAATTAGTTAATCATGAAACTAACGTTGCTAAATAAAAGAAAAATAGGCAGTCAAAAGAATTAACCATCTGAAAAAAATAAAAAAGAACTTGCCTGCAGAGCTTTATCTGTGTGATCATCCAAGAGATAAAAGATTAAGGATTCCAGTAATAATTGCCTGGGTATGCCAAAGGTAGCTCCAAAATCCTCTAGAAGGTGTCTCCATTGCTCATCAGGCATTGTCCAGTGCCGATCAAATAGGTAATATAGAAACTGTTATAAATTAAGGAAATACAGATATCCCTAGGGGTAGGGGAGGCAGGATTTATGCCCAATTCAGAATATGCAGAATTAAGAAATATCCAAGTTTAAATAAAAACAAAGGATACAATAGCTTGCTTCGCAACCACCAAATCTGAACTACCACATAGAAAAAGTAAATCAACAGCTGCTCGAACATTTTCAAATGGATAGCATCCTGCAAACCCCTCTAT
Organism: Cotoneaster glaucophyllus; assembly: GCA_036320875.1. Lineage (NCBI taxonomy): Eukaryota > Viridiplantae > Streptophyta > Magnoliopsida > Rosales > Rosaceae > Cotoneaster > Cotoneaster glaucophyllus. Next base: position 8,071,870 of record CM070060.1, read on the forward strand.
CTTGGACCTGAGAATTGATGAAACTCCATCCTTCTGCAGAGATCCTAGTTTTAATCCCTCCACCAATTTCTCCGTATTTCCCTGCTCAATCTCCAGATTTACCAGGGCATCTTCAATAAATAGGGTACCTTCCTGTCCACTGGACTCTTCTGAGTTATTTACTGAATCAGGCCAAGAACGCTCAATTGCAGCAGATTTCCTTTCACGAACAAGAGAATGCCATGATGTGAAATCCGTATAACGAGGCCTCACTTTCTCAAGGAACTCATGTCTTACGCACCATATCATAACCTCCATATGCTGAAACCAAAAACCAAATTTCAAAGAACAATTACAAATTGTTTGCAGACACATACGGATTTTTATTGGAAACCCAGTCTCTTTGAAAATCCATAATGAAAACGGTTTAGAAGAATAACATTTGACCAAACTGATAAGGTAGTGATCTTGCTGCAAGGAAGTTTTAGGCACAAGTAAAAGATGCAACAAAAGAAACAGTTAGAGATCCATGAAACAAAGTCCAACAGAATGTCACTTCTTGTGTTTCCATAGCTTCAGAATTAGTAGGTAAATAAATTATTAGTTCTTTGAGAGTTCAAGGATAGAGGAGTACAAACTATTAGTTCTTTAGAGAACTGAAGCATGTATAATATGATATCAGACACACAATATTCACAAATGAAAATCAGACAACAATATCATGATAAACAAAAATGTAAACAAACATAGCTACAACCTGCTTTGTCTTTAATATGCTCTCTTGAAGCTGGTGTAAGTCATGAAGCTGAGCTGAAAGAGACCCTTTAAAAGATGAATCCAAAACTTCAATCACATTACATATGCCAGCCAACTGTGCAGAAAACTTAAGAAGTAAACTCAACATAGATTTCATCGGTTCCGCTTCAAGATTATCTTAGGATAGTAGATTAGGAAATACAAATTATTCAAATTATGCAAAGTACAAATGAACAAAAAATAACTAGGGGATTTATATTTCAAATTTTTAGAAAGATAAAAGGATACAAATGCCTTGAAGTTCTGTGATGATGTTCTGGAATGTTCGCTTGCACCAATCCTTCACAACCACTTCATCCAACAAAAAAGCAATAACAGGATCACTGGACACTGCACTTTCATCCAAACAAACATCTGTAACATCTGTTTATTCTATGTCAAAGAAAACATGAAAGATCAACACAAATATGAACAATTAACAGAAACGGCAATAAAGTTTCACGAAAGACAGAATGTCCTATAATGCACATGGATCCTAGTTATCTTTTTAGCAGTGATTTTTCAGTTTTCTCAAATTACTCCTTAGAATAATATGAGTTTTTACCTCCTGATGAACAAGAATTTTACCTTTTTTTACGTACTCCCCTTTAATTGTAAGATATTAAAAGTTGTGGTGATTTTTTAAAAACTAAACTCTCTATCACGTGAACAAATAAAACAAAACAAAGAAGAAAAGGTAAAGAATCAAAAGATCATTAGAGGATACAGTGGCATATCAAAGAAACTAAGTTATTCTCCAGGGCAACATCAAATAAAGAATACAGGCGTTGGACATCAGCAGATATTTGCTCCACCCCATCTTCTTTCTCTTGAAGTCTCTTATCACCTCTTTTAGGTATAAGATGAGCTTCTAGGCACTGATCATAAAGGCGCCGGCATAATTTTGCGCCATTCTTTGGTATTGGAATTCTACAAATCGGACACACATCACAGCGCTGGCTACACTCTGCACATAATGAAGCATGTCCACATGAGATGAGCACATCCTTTACTTGTCGTCCACAACTCCTCAAGTCTCGTGTTGCTCGACAGCACTCAACTTTAGATTCATTGCATAAGTCAATGAGATCAATAGATGCCAACTGTTCCAATGCTTCCTGAAATTAAAATTAAAGCAACATACAAATGACTTCTGATCTTATTTGACCACAAAGTACTACATATAACTCCAAACGTTACAGATCGTTCAATAAGGTGAATATTACGAACAAACAAACCTAGCGAACCAAAATAATTGAAAAAATAAGGAAAAGGTAGTGCTTTAAACTTGACACTTTTACTTCACCTCCCAATTTATCGCCTCAATCCACTCCCCACATACACTCCCTTTTAACACTTCTAAAACCCTATTCATACGATGCAGCTAAATACATGAGGGTTACCTGCTCAACAACTTTTCCATTGCACTCAGTAAAAAAAAAAACATAAATCAAAATTACCAATATTTTCCTACCCAAACTCCCTGTATAATTCACCAATGAAATTCTTCAAAACCCACCAAAACGTCACCGTAATAGCCCTATACAAATACCTGTACGGATTTTGAACAAAACGCAGATAACAGGAACCAAACCGTGGCTATAAAAAAAAAAAGCTAGGGTTTTAGGCAGTAGCTATGTTAAAGGAAAATGAAAGTAAATAGAGAATGAACCTGAACAGCTTGATTATTGTAGTTAGGTTGCGGAGCATGATAACCGGATCTTGTGGCTGGGCCGCCATTGACGGAGCTCGAAGGTCCTGTTGGTCCGTTTGATCTCCTATCCATTTCTCCGAGACTGCGAGAGCTGATTCCGTACGAAACGATGGAGCGAATGAATTGGTGAAGTGAGGTTGAAGCGGGTGGGTTTTAGGGTTTAGTAGCCATTGGAGCTCCCATAGAAGCTTCGGAGAGAGAGAATAAAGAGAGGGAGTGTTTTTGGGAAAAGGTTCAAAATTGGGATTTTGTGAGTGAAGGCTTGAAAAATTGACATAAAGCAGGCCCACCTATCCTAGCCCAACCCAATACAATAAGTTGGACTCAACCTCATACCTCATTTACGAGATTCAAGTTCATAAATAACATATTTGTTTTAATCAATGTGACTACGTTAAGTTTCTGTATAATTTTCTTTTCAAAACCGAAGTTGTATGTGCAAGAGGTTTTTATCTCAAATGGGCAAAAACATTCACCCTTATATGTGATATAAGAGCATATCTAACGCATTGAGCCCCTCAAAATGATGATATAGCCTGCTGACAACATTGTTTTGGTTCCAGTGGTGAATGGCTAGGGGCTAGGATTGTAAATCTATTATTCATTTTTTTAATTATTTTATTCCTCACTAAAAATCGAATTTTGTGTCTAATTTGACTTTGTTGTGTATGCCTCATACTTTCTACTTCTTCTACTCGCCATGTGAAGCCAAAAATAATTCATAAAATTTTGAAGCTAATCCGTGGACTTCTACCTACAAGAGACTGGAATGCCCCTATAAAATTGGCCAGACCCACATTCGTTGCACGTGCAATTCAACTACCAAGAAGACCTGAGCTGCTACTACAACCTCGTCAAGCTCTGCTACCATGACAAGGAGATAATGCAAGAGAGTTAATGATATGATCAATAACTAATCCATATCTGCCACTCAGTACTACGGTCTGGTGATATTCTTCTTCACTTGGAAGTGAGATGTCCTATATTCGAATCTCTTGGATGGCGAATTCGATACCAAATTAGGCTGCCCATTGTGTGGCTTTGCCGAACTCCCCCTCCCCTTACTTTAAAAATATCGATGTACTAAAAAAAAATACTAATCCCTATCTTTAAGCTTTCCTCATTAAAGACTAATTATTTCAAGTAAGGAAGCACAATCAAATTGTCACATCCCGCCCCGGGCCACCACCACATCCCAGGCTCGACTCCGTCGTAGCACGATATTGTCCGCTTTGGGTCCCGGCCACGCCCTCACGGTTTTGTTTCTAGGAACTCACACGAGAACTTCCCAGTGAGTCACCCATCATGGGATTGCTCTCGCGTGAACTCGCTTAACTTCGGAGTTCCGATGGAATCCGAATCCAGTGAGCTCCCAAAAGGCCTCATGTTAGGTAGAGATGAGAATATACATATAAGGCTTACATGATCCATACCACTGAACGATGTGGGATCTTACACAAATCGATATAGAATTCTACGAGATACTTCTAAAATATTATTAATTTATATCTTTGGGATAATTTTCTACTTTATCCAACGAATTACACACTTAGCAAATTGGATGTCAACACATGGCGCAAGATCCCTCACCCATGGTTGACCCTGGCTCTTATAAGTACATATTTCTACACTTGAGAAACTAATTCTCGGACATACATCTGAGTATGCTCTTCTCTGAAAGGGTAACTACCCGGATATCTAGACCCAGACAGTGGAATTGGACACACGACAACCTGCGATGGCATTTCCTAGAATTAGCCACCATAGTCTGTATCAGGACTTAACTAACCAAAGGATTATGGCTCTTAGCAAAATCTGTGGGACCCGGGCTTTTTTACCGAGAGAAGCATGAAGCAGTATGTTTCATGAACCGCTACCCACAAATTTGCACACAACTGGACACATCTGCCGTGACAAGTTAGCGATTTTCGTGGCCCTAAAAGTGCAAGTGTGCCTTTTGTTTTTGGGTTGGTTTGATTACATTGCGTTGCTCTCTGCAGATCCTCATTCGACTTGGTTTCTTCGTGGTGTTTGCTTTGGTGGACATTAGCTACAGACGTGTGGTAGCTGAGGGCTTTATTTCATTGATGGGGATTAGGGTCTCCTATTTGATTATTGTATTTTATTGAATAAGCTTTTTGGCTTTCCCTCTCCCGAATTTGGAGTATCCTACTTTCACGCAATTCACATTTATAGGGTTCAACAAGCAATCGATATTTCACGATCAAGGGTGTAGTACTATTTGTAGTAGCGGTCCTTATATATCGTATTAACAATCGAAAGATGGTCGAAAGAAAAAATCTCTATTTGACAGGGCTTCTTCCTATACCTATGAATTTCATTGGACCCATAAATGATACATTGGAAGAATCTTTTGGGTCTTCCAATATCAATAGGTTGATTGTTTCGCTCCTGTATCTTCCAAAAGGAAAAAAGATCTCTGAGAGCTGTTTCCTGGATCCGAAAGAGAGTACTTGGGTTCTCCCAGTAACTAAAAAGTGTATCATGCCTGAATCTAACTGGGGTTCGCGGTGGTGGAGGAACTGGATCGGAAAAAAGAGGGCAACTTATCTGGGGGGCTTTTGACTCTTTCTCTCTTTTTCTATTAGGCCTAATGTAATATTTGTTCTTGAGTAATGCTATTCACACATCTATTTTTACTTCTCTCAAATTCTTTTTAATTTTTAATCGTTGAATCAATTGACAAAAATTAACAAAAATGTGTGAAAAGTAAAAATGAGTGTGAATTACACAATTCTTTATTGTATGATTGATCCTAGTTTGCAAGGATTATAAATCTTTTAAATTCCTCCACCCTTTTATCGAGTCAACCATACTACCGTATGCCTCCTTGCCCAAGATGAATTTGCCACTTAGTAGTACGTTAGTAGTATTCTTTTCACTTGTAAGTGAGAGTTCAATCTGAAAACCGTAACGTCGTAGGGTCGTAGAGTCGTACACGGTAAAGGGTTAGAAAAAAAACAAAAGTAATAAAAAATGTTTGAAAAATTTGAGTTTTAACGATAAGGACAAACTAAAAAATAAAATGAATAGTATCATGATTGACTTTTTAGTATAAAAATGTGATTTTTGATTAAAATAAACGCTAACAAAAGTTTTAAGTTCCGGAAGAAAAAACCACAGCCCTGGCTTTCCCGTCTCCCTACTGTATTTGTACTAGTATAAATTAATAAGCAAGGTAAGCCTCCCCCGTCTCCTCCTTTCCCTCTCATCACGCACAACCTACTCTCTCTCTCCCTCTTTCCTCCTCCACTTTCTCTCTCTAAAACTTGAAGCACTAGCATACAAGATTGATAGATAGAGATATATTAGTTGTTTTGTATGTATAGCCGCCCGGTGGGCTTGAAACTCTGAAGGCTTGAGCTCTGCTTGTTGATCAGGAATAATGGCGACAGCGCCTGTGAAGCCGCCGCTGCACAACTTCCCACTCACATTCTTGAAATGGGGGACTAAGAACGCCACTGCCAACAACCACGACCGCTACCGCCGACCCGCCTCCGCCGAACCGGCCTCCGAGCTAGACTCCGAATCAGACCGCTACAACCACGTCGGGTCCTCCCGCGCCAATCGCCGCCGATTATCGTTGATCCCGTGCTCGGAAAACAAGCGTCAAAGGAGCGAGGAGCGGGAGAGCGATCAAGAGGAGGAGGAAGCCGAGGTGCTACTTCAGAAGCCCTGGAATTTGAGGCCCAGAAGACCTCTGGCGACGGCGTCGTTTCAAAAGGCGAGTGGCCCTAACGCTGCGGCTGCTGCAAACCGGGAAGTGCAGGAACCGGAGGGGCCAAACCGGAGTCAGAGGGAAATGATGCAGCAGCAGCAGCAGCCGAAGTCGATGAGGTTGAGGGGTCTGGCGGAGGGGCAGAGTGTGGAGAAGAAGAAGAAGGAGAAGAGCAAGTTCTGGATCGCTTTGTCGAAGGAGGAGATTGAAGAGGACGTGTTCGTGATGACCGGGTTGAGGCCCCCCAGAAGGCCCAAGAAGCGGCCCAAAAATGTTCAGAAACAACTCGATGTACGTCCACTTTGCTCTCTCCCCTTTTGGTTGGTTTTAACATGATTTTTTTTGTTTGTTTTATTCTATGTAATTTATTTCTGGGTTGAATGAATTTGCAGAGTATTTTTCCTGGGTTGTGGCTGGTTGGTGTCACTGCTGATGCTTATAAGTCTGCAGATTCTCCATGTAAGGTATATCTCTCTCTCTCTCTCTCTCTCTCTCTCTCTCTCTCTGAGTTTCTGCGAATTCATGTTTTTGTGGGGTTTTTGGTGCTAATGGATGATTGGGTTTTTGTTGCAGAGGTAGATTTGTATGGTGACCTGAAGATTGTGATTTTCTCGAAACCGCGTAAATGGAAGTTGCTGCTGCACCTGTGGAGTGGAAGCCTCAACTTTTTGAGGTATAATGTGCTCAATTTTTACAGAAGAAGAATTGGAATTTACCCTATACAAGGCAGAACAAAAATATATAAGAGGAAAAAAAAAGAAAAAAAAAAGAGAAAGGATATCTAATTTCCCTTTTTTTATGTTTAGTTTAGTCTCTTTCGGCCTTATTGTATTGCTCATTAGGGGGAAGGATGCAAGGGTAAATCTAGTTGCTTTACATGGAAGTAGGTCTAATATGTATATGGATTTTATATATATGTACATGATATAGCACCAATTTCAGAACTTTCTCTTGTTAATGGTATTCAGCGATTAGGCTTGTGGGAGATTTGTTGTGCTTTCGTTTATTTTTTGAATGATTCTGATAGTTTTATTATTTGTAACATTTAACTGGCTTCCCTACATCCTTTGGGGGGCAGAGTTTTGCATTGTTCTGCAAACCCTATTTCAACACAGGGTTTAGTGACTGCATCCTTCCTTGTTCTGGAAAAGCTCCGACAAGGCGAACCTTTTTTGACGTTGAATGTTAAGACATCTGCATGTTTTGTCTTTGAATTTCATTTCATGTTTTTACATACCGATGCCCGTACCCTTTGTAAGTTTTGCATTAAGGCAAGTAAATAGGTTATACATATAGGTTTGCACAATTGATGTTCAGGCATGTGGGAAATTAATGTATGTTTTATGCGTGTATAGGAAATTTGATTCTTCTGATTCCTTCTTTAATGGCATGAATGAATTTAATTATCTTCTTGTGCTTCAAGGTTAGGATCTTTTTTAGTATCTCCACGTCAGATTAATTAGTTAATGCTAATCATTGTACTCCTGATTTGTGTGTGATGTTAAATCTATGGTGTGCGTGATTTCTGCCTCCTTTCTTACCCCCCCTCCCTCCCTCCCTCTTTCTTCCTCTCCCTCTCTTTTGTTGGCTCCCAAATTCCATTTGTACTTGCTGGATTGAACCTTGGCATTGGCATTTGGCGTTATCTGAGATATGAAGTAGGGAACTTGATTGGTTGCACATGAAAACGGTGTTTAAACAGGCCCTTGGCTCAATGGTATGCCAGAATAACTTTACCTTTAATCTGATAGTGGTATGAAACAGAAGTTTTGTGTAGCCTGGCTTCTTTGCCTAGTTTTATTCTCATATGTTACAAAGGCATTGTATTCTTTTACTATTCATTGTGCTATTTTCAATTCGTTCTTAAAGTTTCTGTGTCACAAAGAGTGCTGTTAAAACCGATATCTGAGTGGAAAAGGCACTTGTGTTTTTTTTAACTTGTTCTCTGTCATTGATTAATCAAGCTTATTTCTGCCTGACAATTGATATGCTATTCCTACTACGATTTATGATCTGATTAGCGACGGTTTGGTATTAATGCTTCTTCTATGAATACAAAGTATTTGACATTTATTTTGTGCTTCACAATCAGGATGGAAGTCAGCTTAGCTGCTTCTTCAAGTATCAAGAAATTGGTACAAATTATTCTGCAGAGTGTGACAGGTTTCACATCATAACAATTCCATCAAACCTTCGGAATCAAATGTTTTACTTTGCTGTTGTTCTTTGTGTTGATTGTTAAAATTGATGAAGTGTTCATATTTCTGTGCCAGTATGTAATCTTGCCTTCGTTTCAAAGGTAATATGATCGAAAAGTTAATCAGGTAGTAAGATTTTTGCAGTATTTTAAGAACCTTGCTGCTTAATGTGTGAGTTGTCAGCTTGAACCTCTGTTCTGGAATAACAGGACTTGTTCTCCGATGAAGATAATAGATCTCGAAATTCTACGATCTTGGGTAACTTGATCTTTTCTTTCCTTTTCCTTTTCGACCCCATTTCTATATATGTGTTAAACCGTAATTTGCATACAAAGAGAGTGTGATTTGGTTTATTCGGTATTTTCTTCTATTCATTTTTGAGACAAAAATATGAACATTGAGTTCCTGGTTGCTATATTCTGAGTTTCTCTTGGTTATTTATGGCCCAATAGAGGAAAAAGGTTGGTTGGTTGCTTATCAATGATTGTGCCTGAAATGTGATGATGCCAACTTGAAAGGGACAAAAGGATACATGATGATATTATGAGGTGCTGTGGTTGTAAAGCATGTTTGAGGAGAGGCTTCGATTTTTTATTTGAGTCAGGCTAGGTAGGCCAATTTTTTTTACCGATAAAAAATAAACACGTTAATCAAGACTTAAGTAATAATCTAATCATCAATAATTACGTTATATGGTTTACAAAATACAGTTTAAATAGTTGGTTTCTCTGTCATTACCATTTATCTACACTAAGGAGAGGGGGTGGGGTTAGCCTTGTAATGAGTTAGCAATAATGTGGTTCAAATTCGTCTTTGGCAAGAATCGAATTCAAATTCGCCTTTGGTGAAAATCGCACCTAAGACCTTTCACTTACAAATGAAGAGGGCTACACTAGACTGTAGACTGTAGTACTAAGTGGTGGCATTATCCTTTTTATATTCACCAAGAGATGTGTATGTAAACATGTTTGAGTCATATTAAAAGGAAACGAGGTCTAAGAGCATCTTTAGTGGAGTTTCTAAATAGGGACAATCACTGTATACAATGGGTATAAAACAAATATATGGACAAAATGAATCGGAGAGTGAGTGCCTAAAGTATAAAGACTCATCGGAACATAGCGTATGTACTCATATAGGGACACAACTTTGAGTGGAAAATAGGACTCACAATCTTGATTGAAGCTTCTAATACTTTTAATTAACTAAAAAAAGGTTAACATAAACAAAAAATGTGCACTTAATCAGATTATCACATAAAATCATAAAAACTTCCAATTTAGGAATTATACTATAAGAACTCTTCCATTGAAAGTAATATTCCACTAGGAGCACAAAAATTTCATTTAAGTTTTTAAATGAGTACTCAAAGCTGGTGGTGGAAGTCCCTAAATAGGGACTTCCATTGAAAATATTCTAAGTGGCCTTAAATCTGAATAAATGATACACTGTCACATTATTTGACAGAAAATTCTCACGTTATATGACACTCCCAAGAACTTGAAGGACATCTGGGACAGCAAGGATTGGAATTTAATCTTCTTTTAAACCTCCAAACAAAACTCCATTTCCACTCTAACAAAGTGGTAGTCGTATTTTGATTCCTCAATAAACAACTCATTAGTTCGTTTCTTTTTACCAAAAATAATCCAAAAAGGTTTCTAAAATATGAATTTGAAGTTTGCTCATTCATTTTAACAAGTTTTATGTTAAAGAACTTATTTTGAACAAGTGAGTTTTAGTAATCAAATTATTTTGATTTCGACTAATGTGGATTAGTAAATAGTTTATTGGGAACTAATATCACTCATTAAAAATATAGATAGTTTAGTAAACATCTTCAATAAATGTATGAATTTTGACTCATCAATTTGATTCCTTTTTGTCCATTATGGATAATAACACATCTTACTGCATATGAAGTTTGTGTTAACTAATTCTTGGTAGATGTTTTTACTCTTATTATTTTTTTTTTCAAGTGTCGTTTCGATATCTCAAGTGCCTTCTTAACACAAAAGATTTGAAGCTTAGTTTGTTAAAAGTATCACTATACAGAAAAAGCTCACGGGATCGATTCTCCTCTTCTCCGGTCTCACTTAAAAATAAAAAATAAATAAAAGTGCATGAGAAATAATTCCTTGATTTGTTCTTGCCTCGGCATGCTTACCATGTCAATCCAAAATAAATATTGAAAAAGTCTAATGAACGACTTTAGGGTTTCTTTATTTATTTTTTTTTCTCTTCTTTCTAAAAGCCAATTCAAACATAACCGTAATCCTAATATTTAAGCAGGACCTAATTACTTTTCAGTTTAAAAAAGATAAACTTCACCCATTTTAAGACTTTTTTTTCTCTCCTTTCGTGAGAGAGCTTTTCTCCCCGCGTGAGAGTTTTCCCCCTTTGGTGAGGGTTTTAATCTTGATTAATTAGCTCTTTGGCACCAGCTCTAGCTCTGGCTAGGGTCGGTTGCCACTTTTCCCTTTCTTTTCTTCTCTCCTCTTTTCCCCTTCTCTGCTGCTTTTTCACCCTCCTCCTCATCTTGATTTGTCCTCCTATTCTTACTTTGCTAAGAGCAATTACACCCCTGAAGACTTTGCGCCAGCACCCAGCCCATTTATCCACTCAAGTGAACAATAATAAACCCCAATGAACAGTAATAGACCAAAGCATCTCCACCCCTAACAAAAAATAGCCTAGTCAATTTTATTAAAATATTATTATTTTTTATTATAAAATAATAATGAACAGTAATTATTTTATTTTTAATTTCTGACTTTAAATTTTTTTTGGGGAAAAACGTGGACCGTTGATCTGTGATCGGACGGTCCAGTTTAAAAGTGAAATTCAAATTTTTTTTACCGTTGAAAATCCAACGATCTAGAATAACTAGCCGCTGGGCCCCGCCTCTGATTTTGTTGTCTGCTACTCGCGCCCCACGCGCGCGTGTAGGACACGCGCCAGCCCAACAACACAAATTGCCCCGTCCCAAGGTCTGGCAAAAATGGACTGGTCTGGAGACCAGCTTGGGCTAGGTGCCAGGCAAACACACGGGCTGGAGTGGATTGGCTGAGTCCCAGCCTGTTTTTTCCACTGGGTGCTGGCCTCTTTTTGCTCCGGTGGAACTGCTCTAACATCCCTTTTCCTCCTTCATCTAAGTTTCGATCTTTAGCCATACTTTTCAAGATGGTGCTTCGAGTTTCTGTGTTTCGACCGACTTGGGTGTTCCCAACACCACCACCATCTCTCTGTTGTCTATCGTGTGTGGCAATGTTGCTCATGGTGTTCCATGGGCTTCTTTCTATCGATAGCCAACTGATTTCTTTCAGTTTGTGGTTATCTTTACTTAATGGCTATGCTCGGGGAGCAGATCGATGTTGGATGATGGGATCGGCAAGGCGATGTTTGGTGGTGAGCATGGATTTTTGCAGGTCGAGATGCACTGTTCTGGCGGAGACGGTAGCAGCGGACTTCTCGGTTTTTTATTTTTTGTTTTCCTGTTTTTTGCCCTCAACTATTTGGTTGGGCTCTTGTTTGTTTGATGTGTTTCTTTGTTGTTAATAAAAGTTTCCTTGACCCAAAAAAAAAAAAAAAAAAGCTGGACCTAATTAAAAAGTCACATCAGCTAACACCGTAGCTCTGCTTTGGACTTAAGTGATCAAACATTTTAGCCTGCTCCAACTCGATATCGGCCTAAACTCTGTGTGGATGAACAACTCCAGGCCAGTTGAATTGGGTCTTCAACAAAAACGTAGCTCATTAGCAAAATAGCAAACCATTTTCTCTAATTAAAGCACATTTTACAAAAAGAGAACACATGGAAAATTTACTGACCTCCTAATAACCCAATAAAATAAAGACACATGTCCATTTTTAAGTTTCTGACCACACAACCAGACATTCCTTATTCTGCAAACCAAACATTCTTCTTCTCCCACATGGAACACTGAATCCCCTCTCTTTTCCGAAGACGCTCCCGCAACCCCTCTCTTCTCCGGTGACCCCAATCCCTCTTTTCTGCGACCCACCCCAATCCTTTTTTTTTTATAGGACTGCGATCGTCGTCCTCCGTTATGGACGACGGCAATGATTGCAACCTGTCATCATCAATTCGGAGAGTCGTTTTTACCATTTGATCTCAACCTGGTGATGTTTGTGGCGACGAGCAAGATCCTGAAGCCACATTTTGTGCCATTAATTAATATGGATCTCCATAGTGGTTGCAATCAGTGGGTGAAGAAGAACCTCAAGGAAGAGCATGAACCTCTTTTTTATGAAGTTAAATTGTATTGGTTCAATTAGATGGGCAATAGCTTTTGTGAAAGATTTGCATGTTGGATTTATCCAATATAAATCAACCTTTAAGTGGTCTACTACATGTAATAGGAATGCAATATTGGAGAATAATGTTGATTGTGATTTGATCTCTTAAAGATATCAATCCTATATAAGGTGTCTTCTATTGGAAATAGGATTGATGAAATCCTTAATTGAATATGATTATGGTACTTGACTTGGAGGCTAAGAAAGTAAAGTTTAGGTTTCCTTTATGGATGGAAACTCTAGCTTTTAACCTATATAAAAACACCAGTCCCTATAAGCCCTATAACACACAACATAATACTTCCCATAGAGTAGTTGTATTCGGCTAGGAGTTTAAAAAAGATTCTGGTGTTGCCGTGCTCTGCTACTTTTGTGATGGCTGCATA